>JASVEL010011945.1:0-600000 GCA_032618575.1 Nicotiana noctiflora
CATAGTTACGTATTGCTGTGGGTCGTCATGAGAAAATCGAGGTCCAAGGAGATTGCATCTATTATTCAGAGGAGAGGTCGACTCGTGGAGGAGGCCACTTGGGAGATCGAGCGGGAGATGCGGAGCGGATATCCTCACTTGTTTGAGACTTCATGTATGTTTCTTGACCCGCTCGAGGACGAGCGTTTGCTTAAGAAGGGGAGAATGTGACGACCCGGCCCGTCGTCACGAGAATTACCACCCCGTTATGTTGTAAATACATGTTTTATGATTTTATATCAATGTTAAAGTCTATCGGGTGAGTTAGGAGTGAATTGGATTGAAAATGAGGCATATAGCCTTTGTGAAAGAAACTTGAATAAGGAAAGTCAACCCGGAGTTGACTATTTGGTTAGAGGGCTCGGAATCGGATTCTGATGATTCGGTTAGTTCCGGGAGGTGATTTGTGACTTAGGGAGCGATCGGAATTGAATTTGGAGGCCCGGTGTAGAAATAGGCTTGAATTGGCTAAGGTTGAATTTTGGCGAAATCCGAACGGTAGGTGAGATTTTGATCCGGAGTCGGAATGGAGTTCCGACAGTTGCAGTAGCTCCGTTAGGTGATTTTGGATGTGCTGCAAAATTTCAGGTCATTCGGACGTCGTTTGGTCGGGTTTTTGATCGAATGTGTAATTTGGAATGTTTTAAGGAATTTAGGCTTGAATTCGATGCGAATTATGGGTTTTGATGTTGTTAGACGTGTTTTGAGGATTGGAGCAAGTTCGAATAAGGTATTAAGATGTGTTGGTATGTTTGGATGAGGTCCCGGGGCCTCGGGGTGTTTTCGGATGGTTAAACGGGAGAAAATTGTGGAAAAATTGCAGGTTGGGATCCTGCTTCTGTTGTTTCCGCTCCTGCGGAAATAGGGGCGCAGGAGCGGACGAGGGGGCACAGGAGCGCTTGGCTTCGCAGAAGCGGAAATCTTTCCGCCGAAGCGGCGTCGCAGGAGCGTAGAGGAGACCGCAGAAGCGGGATTTGCCAAGAGATGGGAAGTCCGCAGAAGCGGAAGGACGATCACATAGGCGAGTCCGCAGAAGCGGTCAATGATGCGCAGAGGCGGATGTGTCCGCAGAAGCGGAAGCTTCTTCGCAGAAGCGGGTCCGCTTAAGCGGCCCTTTTGCTCGCAGAAGCGGATATGGCCGGCCAGGCCTGGAACCGCTGAAGCGACCCTTTGGTCGCGGATACGGACGCGTAGGAGCGGAAAATATTCCGCAGAAGCGAAAATCGCTGTAAGTAAGTGTATCAGAAGTTAGAAAAATTTCAGAACATTTCACACAAATTTTAGGTCTCGGCTTTAGAGGCGATTTGGGCGATTTTAAAGAGAAATTCAAGGAAATCATCAGGTAATCATCTATGGACTTAAACTATGATTAGTATTGGTAATATTATGCAATTATATCATGAAAATGGAGGAATTTGGGGTAATTTATGGAGGATTTAGCCCTAGGCTTGAACTTTAGAAAATCAAGGTTTTGAATGGGCAAATGGAGTCCGAATTTGGTAAAATTGATATGCTTAGACTCGTATTGAGATGAGGGTTCCGAATATGTGACTTTCGTGATTTTTCGACAAGCGTACCGAAAGCCGGGTTTTGACAACTTTGGGAATTTTGATGTAAATTGAGTTGTATTGATTGGGTGTCGTCCCATTGGCCTAATTTGTTGTATTTTTACTGTATTTGATCAGATTCTACGCGTGCGAAGCTTGATTCTCGTGGCAAGGGCATTGCGGAGTAGTCGTCGCGCCGTATTGAGGTGAGTAATAGATGTGGGTGATGACCAGCGGGTTCGAAACCCCAGTATACCACCTTGTGACGCTGTATAGCAGCGAGACACATACTCTCATGTGAGTGCGAGGTCGGTTGTGATTGGGGACTATGGCTTAGTCCGACCTGTTGATACCGTATTATTGGCTATTCTCGAGCCGTCGAACCTCCTTCTCGGATGGTTGCATATATATATGTGGGCCGTGAGCCAGTTATTGGATCCCGCGAGGATCGTTATCATTGTCTTATCATATAGACACGCTAGTTTACTACTAGTCCGCAGCTATTTTTGTTATTATGCTAATTCCAATCTCTGGAACTTGATATTACTGTTTTCCAACCGAAAAATGATAAAAGAGTTTTCAAAAACTACTTTTGAGCCTCGCGAGGCTCGTATCCGCATATTAGCCGACTAGTAGTGGATCCGGCCGCACGCCGCGACGAGATATATGTTGGATCGGACCGCACGCCGCAGAATATCTCTATGAGACGTGCTTGGGCCGTAGGAGCCCCTCCGAGTCCGAACCCCCACAATGAGCACGGCTACCCAAATTTGGAGTCGGGCCACACGCCGTAGCGGTCATATCATGCATTGCATCGCATTTAGCTACATCCGCTAGCCGTTATGCTATTTATTGGTATTGTCGGTACAGGTGACAATGAAGATTGATTCTATGACAGAGGTATTCGATTATAGCTTTACATAGTGCTTTATCGCGGATTTCTTATCCGCGCTCGTCTTACCCTTGTTTATTACCACCGAGTCCGGCAGCACTCATTTTACTCCCCGCACCTCGTGTGCGGATCCAGGTACCTCTCACCAGTGATCCGCAGGTTGTGCGAGGCGACGTTCGTGGGATATACGAGGTAGTCGCAGAGTCCGCAGGACCCGATATTCCTTCCTACCGTCTTTTGATTTTGTATTGACATTTCTTTCCGCACTTGGTATCTTGTAAACCTTTATACACTCATGTTCGGTAGAGGCTCATGACTCTTGACCCTTGGTCTATGGGAGTTGATGTATTATGGGACTTGGTTTCCCGTTTTCGTTATATGTATCACTGTTATTTCGTAAATTAGTATGCTTAAATGGGCTAAAGAGAGCTTCTAGCTCCGTGGTCGATTGTGATTGGTCAGGCTGGCTTAGCAATGTGCTGGGCGCCATCACGACCGGATTTGGGGTCATGACAATATGCCAGGGCTAAGTACTGATTTGGTGGTACATAAGTTGCCCATTTATTCGGAATGCCAACCCGTCAAGCAGAATTTAAGAAAGGTCAAAACAGACATCAGTGTGAAAATAAAAGAGGAAGTCAACAAGCAATTTAAGGCAAAGGTCATACGGATCACCAAATATCCAACCTGGTTAGCTAATGTTGTACCTGTTCCGAAGAAAGACTCAAAAACTAGAGTGTGTATTGATTATTGAGACCTCAACAAAGCAAGTCTGAAGGATAATTTTCCATTGCCAAACATCCACATACTAATTGACAATTGTGCCAAACATGAGATTGGATCTTTCGTGGATTGTTATGCGGGTTATCATCAGATCCTGATGGACGAAGAAGATGCAGAAAAGACAGCCTTTATCACACAGTGGGGAACATATTGTTATAGAGTAATGCCGTTCGGATTGAAAAATGCTGGAGCTACATATATGAGAGCAATGACTACCATGTTTTATGACATGATATATCGAGAGATTGAAGTTTATGTGGATGATGTCATTATCAAGTCCAGGAAGCAATATAATCATGTTAAAGACTTGGGGAAGTTTTTCCAGAGGCTGCAGAGATACAATCTCAAGCTCAATCCAACAAAATGTACTTTTGGAGTATTGTGGTAAGCCGGCGTGGTGTTGAATTGGACCCGTCAAAGATAAAAGCTATTCAAGTGTTGCCTCCGCCAAAGAGTAAGAAAGATGTGATGAGTTTGCTGGGCAGATTGAATTATATTAGCAGATTTATTGCCCAATTGACGTCAACTTGTGAGCCTATTTTCAAATTATTGAAGAAAGATGCTAATGAATGTCAAGCTGCATTTGATAAAATCAAGGAATATCTGGCCAATCCGCCTGTATTTGTTCCTCCAGAACCCGGAAGGCCCTTGATCCTTTATTTGACTGTATTGGATAATTCCTTCGGCTGTGTACTGGAGCAGCATGATACAACGGGGAAGAAGGAGCAGGCAATTTACTATCTCAGTAAGAAATTTACATCTTACGAGGTAAAATATACTCAATTGGAAAAACATGTTGTGCCTTGACCTAGGTGGCGCAGAAGTTGAAACATTACCTGTATGCTTACGCCACTTATCTCATATCTCGTTTGGACCCACGAAATACATCTTTCAGAAGCCTATGCCCACGGGTAGGCTCGCTAAATGGAAAATTCTGCTCACAGAGTTTGATATTGTTTATATAACCCGCACTGCGATGAAAGCACAAGCAGTTGCTGATCACTTAGCAGAAAATCCAGTCGACGATAAGTATGAGCCACTGAAAACATATTTCCCTGATGAAGAAACGATGAATATTGAAGAATTAGAATAAGACAAAAAGCCGGGCTGGAAATTATACTTTGATGGGCTATCAACAACAAAGGAATTGGAATTGGAGCAGTACTCATTTCGAAAATGGGTCAGCATTACCCTGTTACTGCTCAACTTCATTTTTTATGTACTAATAATATGGCTGAATATGAAGCGTGTATATTGGGATTAAGAATGGCAATAGACATGGGTGTTCATGAGATTTTGGTCATGGGTGACTTGGATCTCTTGATACACCAAATTCAAGGAGAGTGGGAGACAAGGGATTTGAAACTCATACCGTACCGACAGTGTCTACATGAACTATGTCAGCGGTTTCACTCCATAGAATTTAAACATATCCCAAGAATGCACAAATGAAGTTGACGATGCCCTGGCTACTCTGTCATCTATACTACACCATCCGGATAAAGCTTATGTGGATCCATTACAAATCCAAGTTCACGATCATAATGCTTATTGTTATATAGTAGAAGAGGAACTTGATGGAGAACCGTGGTTCCATGATATCAAAGAGTATTTGAGAATGGGGGTGTACCCGGTGCAAGCTACAAGGGATCAGAAAAGAGCCATAAGACGATTGGCGAGTGTATTTTTCTTCAGTGGAGGAGTTTTATCAAAAGGACCCCGGATTTGGGTTTATTAAGATGTATATATGCAAAGCAGGCTACTACAATCATGACTGAGGTACACGCAGGAGCCTGTGGACCCCATATGAGCGAGTATGTTTTAGCAAAGAAAATACTCAGGGCTGGATATTATTGGCTCACTATGGAACGAGATTGTATCAGATACGTACAAAAATGTCATCAGTACCAGATACATGGGGACTTGATTCATTCTCTGCCATATGAATTGCATACAATGTCAGCACCATGGACTTTCGTTGCTTGGGGCATGGATGTTATTGGGCCCATAGAACCAGCAACATCTAATGGGCACATGTTTATTTTGGTTGCTATTGATTATTTTACCAAATGGGTGGAGGCGAAGACATTCAAAGCACTAACAAAGAAGGCAGTGGTGGATTTCGTACATGCAAACATCATTTGTCGTTTCAGAATTCCAAAGGTGATTATTACAGATAATGGAGCCAACCTTAATAGTCATCTTATGGCGGAAACATGTCAAAGGTTTAAAATTATGCATCACAATTCTATACCTTATCGGCCCAAAGCAAATGGAGCAGTTGAAGCCGCGAATAAGAATATCAAGAAAATCCTTCGGAAAATGGTGGAAGGGTCGAGGCAATGGCATGAGAAATTACCATTTGCTTTGTTGGGTTATCGCACTACTGTGCACACTTCGATTGGTGCAACCCCTTATTTATTGGTGTGTGGCACAGAGGCAGTGATACCGACGGAAGTCGAAATACCCTCCCTTCGAATCATTGCGGAGGCAGAGATTAATGATGATGAATGGATAAAAGTCCGGTTAGAACAATTGAGTTTAATTGATGAGAAGATATTAGCAGCAGTATGTCATGGACTACTGTATCAACAGAGAATGGCCAGAGCATATAACAAGAAAGTACGTCCACGAAACTTTGAGGTCGGACAATTGGTTGAGACGTATCTTACCACATTGGGCGGAACCAAAAGGGATGTTCGCCCCTAATTGGCAGGAACCATTTGTGGTATCTCGGGTGTTGTCCAATGGAGCATTATATTTGACAGATATAGAAGGGAAATGCGTAGAGACTACCATTAACTCTGATGCAGTCAAAAGATACTATGTATGATTTCTTTCATGTATCTATTTGTATTTGTCATATTTTTGAAATTAAAATGATGAAGGAATTTTATTTCTATATCTAAACACTTTACCCATTGCTATCCCTTTGAGCCTAATTATATTATTCTTTCATACCCCTCTTTCAGAATCAATAATGAAGTCAAAAATGAATGATGAAATGACAAAAAAGGCAAAAAGCAAAAGAAAAAAAGAAGAAGAAGAAAAGTTGAAAAAAAAGAGTGAAAATGACAAAAAAACAAAATAAAAATAAAAAAATATATATACAAAAGAAGAAAATCGGGAGAAGTCAAATCGCAACAATGAAGCGATCTTATGATCCGAACTACGTTTTGACTTGATCCCAAAAGGGTACGTAGGCAACCTCACTGAGGTTCAGTCATAGCAGAAAGAAAGTCCAAGGTTCCCCAAAAATCGAAACTGGGGCAGAAGTTATGATCATTATAAAGGATATGATTCCGAAAAGTTGTAATTTTAAATCCAAGTTGGAAATTTGAGCCTTTATACCTTTCTTTCTGAAACCCATCCAAAAGCCGCATTACGGTCCAAAGAAAGACCTTCTGATTAATTTCAAGAAAATGACAGTACAAGTAAGTGAAGAAAAGTATATTATGGACAACACCTGGGAACTTGAAGGTGAAGAGGAAATTAGAAAATAAAACGAAAAGGTGTTATTGGTGAAAACCCTCACGGGCACCATAAGGCAATGTGAGTTGAGAGAAGTAAAATGAGAGAGTCTTATTGGTGAAAACCCTCACGGGCACCATAAGGCGACGTGAGCTGAGAAAAATAAAATGAGAGAGTCTTAGTGGTGAAAACCCTCACGGGCACCATAAGGCGAAAGTGAGAAATGATTTTGTGAAGGGAAATGAGCAAGTCAAGTAAAGTTTGGGTTGTTGAAAAGAGAAAAAATTGTTGGCAAGAAATATGGTATGACAGACTGGGTCGGTTAGCCAAATGCATGGCATGATCAAAGGAATCAGCCTTCCCACTCAGATAAGTCTAGTCCTTTTACTTTGAAAGTATTCCTACCCTTAAAATTCAGGGTCATTGCATTTCATTTTCTTTTCTTAAAATCTGTCTACAAGACATTGCCAGTTGAAAGCTAATTACCAACTTATCAGTTAAATGGCACAATGAGATTGGGTCTTTCAAAGGACGGGAGAAATAAAACAACATATGGCGGTCATATAGCCAAAGGGAATAAGAGAGAAAAAAACAACAAAAGAGAATCGCAA
Source organism: Nicotiana noctiflora (assembly GCA_032618575.1). Lineage (NCBI taxonomy): Eukaryota > Viridiplantae > Streptophyta > Magnoliopsida > Solanales > Solanaceae > Nicotiana > Nicotiana noctiflora. Next base: position 7,344 of record JASVEL010011945.1, read on the forward strand.
GGAAAGTTTGAGTTAAGAAAATTGCTGAAAAACTACCAAGAGCAACAACAAGGTAGCACACAAGCAAATTGAAGCAAATGCAAGAGTGGAAGCAAGGCCAACAAGAATGCCAGCTGCTAACCACCATTTTATACTAACAAGTTGTTCACTGATTAAAACAGAGACAAAAGATTCAAATTCTTACTAATCATTTTAAAGTGAATGTAATCAATGTGGACACACAAGGGAGCACAAGTTTGGCAAAATCAGGCACCCACCTAGAATATAAGAGAAAGCAATCAAAAGGAAGTAACAATGGAGGAAGGAATCTACGAGGAAAGAATAAGTAATCAGGCATCCACCTGAATAATAAGGGAAGTTTTACTTTTTATTTCAAAAAATGAGAATACTACACCCACTTATCAAACTGGGGCAGAATTCTTTTTCGTTATTTTTCTTAATTTTGCAATCAGGCGCCCACCTGGATAACAAGGGAATATTTTTCTTAATTTTTACAATCAGGCTCCCACCTGGATAACAAGGGAATATTTCTCTTAATTTTTGCAATCAGGCGCCCACCTGGATAGCAATGGAATATTTTTCTCAATTTTTTGCAATCAGGCGTCCACCTGGATAACAAGGGAATATTTTTGCAATCAGGCGACCACCTGGATAACAAGGTAATATTTTTCTTTAATTTTTGTAATCAGGCGCCCACCTAGATAACAAGGGAATATTTTTCTTTAATTTTTGCAATCAGGCGCCCACCTGGATAACAAGGGAATATTTTTGCAATCAGGCACCCACCTGGATAACAAGGGAATATTTTTGCAATCAAGCGCCCACCTGGATAACAAGAGAATATTTTTCTTTAATTTTTGCAATCAGGCGCCCACCTGGATAACAAGGGAATATTTTTCTTTAATTGTTGCAATCAGGCGCCCACCTGGATAACAAGAGAATATTTTTTCTTTAATTTTTGCAATCAGGCGCCTACCTGGATAACAAGGGAATATTTTCTCAATTTTTTGCAATCAGGCGCCCACCTGGATAACAAGAGAATATTTTTTAAATGAAATTCTTCTTTTTTAAGCTAACATTTAATAGCATGATAGATTTAAGCCCCATACTGGGGCAAAAAGTTTTCTTTATTTTTGTAGTAAGCAGGTACCCACCCGAAGAACAAGGGAATACTTTTCGAAGTTTTGCAAGCAGGCGCCCACTTGAAGAACAAGGGAATATTTTCAAAGTTTTGCAAGCAGGCGCCCACCTGAAGAACAAGGGAATACATTTCAGTGTTTTGCAAGCAGGCGTCCAGCTGAAGAATAACGGAATATATTTGAAGCAAGTTGAAAGCAAGAGTCTTCTCGAAGAACGGAAGATGAAAATGAAAAAACAAGAATCAGTGAAAGATATAGTTAGGATTTTGTAAAACATAGAGCATAGTTTAGCTTATTTTCTTTTTACCACGGTGTAATAAGGAGATCAGCAGACAACAATAACAAGCAACAGCAATAGAGCCACAACTCTCTGGTAGTTGAATCCAGAACTACACTGACCTGATTCCTATTTAACCCAGGATATGTAGGCAATCCTTGAAGCAGGATGCGGTCAAAACTTTCAAAAAATGCTTCACACGGAATATGCGAGTGGGCAAAAATCCCTCACTACTGCTCACTTGTCTTTGTACTAAAACTCTTCGTGTTCCCGAGCAAAGAGGGGCAGCTGTGAGGACGTGATTTTTGCCCAAAGCTGTTAATTCCAAAATAGAAATACAAAAAATGATTTTGGATTGAAATTGGTTGATTATTGTGTAAAAAGTATCAGTGTTTGTTTTAATTGTTGAAAATAAAGTGAAGGAAATTAAAACAAAAAATACAAAATGAAATCAATTAGAAAATATCAAAAAATGTAAGATAATTACTAAGAAATTAGAAAATCAAAGAAAAAAATACAAAAATAAAAGGGGATAAATACATTAGGAATAAAATACTAAGGAAAACAAGTATAAAACACAAGAAAATACAGAAAATAATTAAATAAAGACAAGTTAAAAAACACAAAAACATGATAAATACAAGAAAATACAAAATATACAAGGTATTTGGGCCAATTACAAAAGACTAGCCCAAAATTAATACCCCTAACAGACCTGGTCCAATTTGAAATTGAACTGGCCAGCCTTTGTAAAAAATCAAACGACGACGTATAACACAGTAGATCTGGGCTGTTGATGATTCAATCAAACGGACCAAGATAAGCGGTGGTTAAATAATTGAAACGACATCGTTAAATGAAATAATCACAGCCGTCCATTTGATTAATCTAACAGATAAAATCAATGTCACGTGGAACCATACAACACAGTTTAAATGAATGAATCACAACCGTCAAAGAAGCTAATCTAACGGATGAGAAGTAGGCTTCACTTAAAGTACACGACGTCGTTTAAGGGGCAATTTGATCCTGGTCGTTCATCTCGTCTAATCTAATGGCTGAAAATGAAAGACACATATTCAAAGCCTCATTATACACTTCCCCTGTCTCAAACTCAAAACCCTAGCCGCCTTATGTCTCCCATCCTCCTCTCCACAGGCCACCGGAACCCTACAGTGGTCTGTCAACTAGTCATCTTCTCCGACCAGGCCTTTACCCCGGAACCCCCCTCGCCCTCTCTCACCACCCCATCCTACTAGCCTTACCCAAATACCCCACCATCTCCCAGATCTTGAAATTCCGGTCGCCAAAACCCTAGCCGGCGACCACCCAATCTATGAACCAGTCTCCCACCTTTACACCCCAGAACCACCTTAAACTCCTCTATTACCCTACCTAAGTCCTACCCCTCAAATCTCAACCCTGTTTCTCGAATATTAAATATTGTTCCGCCGGAACCCTACTCCGGCGGACACCCCAAACCCAAAACCCTTTTAAATCAAACCCCAGACCCAAAATACCACCCTTTTACATCCAAACAAGACTCCTAGAGTCTGCCTGGAGGATCGACTATCAAAAAGAGACCAGAGTCTCTGAACCATCGGAGAACCAAGAAAAAAGGAAGAATAATGAAGAATAATGAAAGAAAAGAAAGAAAAGAAGAAAGAAAGAAAATGGAAAAAGAGACTCCAAAAGCTAATCCCTGAACCACTTTCGTTTTCTATGCTTAACTCTTCTATGTTATTACTTGGTTAAAACCTGAATCTATTGCATGATATCTCTGTGTTTATTAAGTACTCTGTTTGTTCTGGTTAAAGCTATTTTGTTAAATCGCATGCTGTTAGCTTTTTGATGTTCTTGAGTAATAGATCCTGTTTCGGCTAAGGGTTTTGATTGATTATGATTCAACCATTCTCTATTTGTTCCTCTGAATTCTGATTAGTTAAAAGTTAGTTGAAATTAGGGTTATGTGTGCAAAATTACATGAAATTGGCTATTATTGCAAATACGGTTCATATGTTTGGATTTTCTGAACTTTTGAGCACTTAGTCACAATAGGGCTATATGTGCAAATGATATGGGTTTTTGTTGCAACATAGTGTAAATTTTGACTTGTAAAGTCATTTGTGGTTATCTCTGAAAGTGGTTAGCTCTGAAAAGTTTCACTTAGGCTAAAATTGGTTAAAACATCAAGATAGGTCTAAGGGTTATATTTTAAATAATGCTGAATACCCCAGGTCTTAACAGACCTAAGGGCAGGTCAGGTGAATACATATGAGATATAAGGGGTAAAAAGGAAATAGAAAAAGGTAATTGTGAAGATAACTTTGAAGTAGTGAGGGCATAAAAGACAATTGGGCTTGGTTATACTATAATTAGTTGAATAATAAGGGGTGAATCAGGCATAGTTAAATGGTGAATAGGTAATAACCTTTAGCAAGTGAGGGAAATAAAGGCATTAACGCCTAATAGAATGGTATAGAATATCCTGGAACCTTCTAGCAGAGGTTCAAGTGTATTCTTATCAAAAATACCCTATAGTTAACTGAAATAAATCAAAGAGAGTAGAGGTGGAAAATCTGAATAATTAATTCAAATTTCCCTCCCATTCTACTCTATAAATAGTAAAGGTGTAAACGGGTGGGCCGGGCCGCCGGGTCCAATTTTTTTGAACCCGTACAGGTTTCTAACCGGGCCGGTTCCGGTCCCAAACTTAGCGGGTTTAATGGGTTGGGTTACTTTCGGGTAAAAATTGAACCGTACGGGTTACGGGTTAAAGGGGCCGAGCCGGGTTTAATGTATTTTTAAATTTTTTTTTTGTAATTTCGTATAACTATTGTAATTTTATTAATTTAAAGAACACAAAGTAAATGAGAAAAACTTGCACTTATAAAGTTTCAATTTAAGACTTTAAGTTTGAATTTCAAAATTAAAGTTTCAGTTTAAGAGTTTAAGTTAGAATTTCAAAATTATAGTTTCAATTTAAGACTTTAAGTTTGAAACTTCGAATTTCAAAATTGAAGTTTCAATTTAAGACTTTAAGTTTGAATTTCTAAATTAAAGTTTCAATGTAACACTTTAAGTTTGAATTTCAAAATTAAAGTTTTTAAGAATTTAAGTTTGAAACTTTGAATTTCAAAATTAAAGTTTCAATTTAAAACTTTAAGTTTGTATTTCTAAATTAAAGTTTCAATTTAACACTTGTTTCTTGAATTTCTAAATTAAAGTTTCAATTTAACACTTTAAGTTTGAATTTCAAAATTAAAGTTTCAATTTAAGTTATATTAAGAATTTGTATTACTTTAAAATTTAAATTAAAGAATAGAAGGAATATGAGAAAAATTGCACTTACTGCAAATTGCAAGTGCTTCTTTTATTTCATATTTCATAATTCAAATTTGAAACTTACAAATTGAATGTTTATATCTTTAAGACTTTAAGAAATAATAATAAGTAAATTCAAATATTTTGCATTGCCCTGCTAAGTTCCTCATAATCAATATGAACTGATTGGCATTCTTCTGGAGTGTTTAATTCGAATGGGTTACCATTTGTTAATATATCTCCAAGTTCCTCGTCTTATGGGCTATCAACATCTTCACGTCCTTGATTTCTTCTTTCCGATCTAATCTAATCTCTCATACATACTAAAACTTCCAAAGCATTGCTTCCCAATGAGTGACGCGTATCTCCAAGTTGTTGTCTTGCTTGGCTAAATGCACTCTCGGATGTAACAGTTGAAATTGGCACATTCATCACGTCCCGAGCCATTGCGAAAAGAACAGGAAATTGCTTTCCATTTTCATGCCACCACCCCAACGGTGAAAAATCCTTTGTGCGAGGCTCCTTTTGCTTCTGCAAGTAGAATTGAAGTTCATCAATATTCCTGCAACTTGTTTGAGTGTTAGAAAAAGTAGCAAAAATATTATAACTTTCATCTTATCCTTCATCTTCAGTCATAGTAGCAGAAGTGCTACATTGCATAATAGGATTAACATTACCTGCAGCATTATCAATTAAATTGCATAATAATTATATAATTGATATAATTGATGTAAATAATCATTTAGGTTGTTCGTAGAAGTATATAAATATGGGGTTTCAGTTTCCCAAATCTCCATATAAGTATATAAAACATTCATTAATTGATGACAATCAGACATCTTAATAGAAGGATTTAAAACTACACCAATTAAGTAAATTAGAGGAATTGGAAAGAAACATTTTTTGAATTTGTCTTGCATATTTTCCACAACAGCCGTATATTTTTTCTTAAATTCAAAGAGTAGAAAAGAAATTTCCGCTATATGTACTAAACCCATAGCAATAGTAGGGTAATAAGATCCAGAAAACTCAGCAGTAGCAGTATAAAATTTATGTAAAAATTTAACAATAACATTAATGACCGCCCAAGTATCAGTTGTTAACTGTAACGACCCGACTCGTCGTTACGAGAGTTATCGTCCCGTTTTCTACATTTAACACTTCAATATGCTTATTTATATGTGTTCGGAAAGTTAGAAGCAAATCAGAAGGAATTTAGATAGAAATGAGGCCATAAACCTCTTATTGAACAAGATAGTTTGGAAAAGTTAACCGAATATTGACCGATGAGTTAGATAGCTCGGAATTGAATTTTGATGATTCGACTAGTTTCGGGGAATCATTTATGACTCAGGAGAGCAATCAGAATCGAATTTGGAGGTCTGGTGTAGTTTTAGGCTTGAATTGGCTAAGGTTGAATTTTGGCGAAATCCGAACGGTAGGAGAGATTTTGATATGGGGCTCGGAATGAAATTCTGAGAGTTGCAGTAGGTGATTTTGGATATGCGTGCAAAATTTCAGCTCATTCGGAGGTGTTTAGGTCAGGTTTTAGATCAAATGTTAGTTTCGGAAATTTTAAAGAAACTTAGGCTTGAATCCGTGTGAAAATGGAGATTTTGATGTTTACGATGGTGTTTTTATGTTATGAGCAAGTTTGAATGAGGTAATGTGATATATTGGTGGCTTTGGTTGAGATCCTGGAGGTCTCGGAATCATATCGGATGGCCAACGGGCAAGTTTTGATCATGAAATTGCAGTAGAAAATTGCAGGCAGCTGTTGTTCTATGCGATCGCATAGACAAGCATGCGATCGCATAGAAGGATTTGAAGAGGCGAAAATTTAACGCTATGCGATCGCGTAAAGGGTATTGCAATCGCATAGATTACTGAGTCTGTGCAGTGCGATCGCGTAAGCTTGGGTGCGATCGCGAAGGGTAAGGGTGCGAAGCTATGCGATCACATGGCTAGGCCTGCGATCGCAGAGAAGAAAATTAAGGCCAGGAAAACTTGCTCTATGCGATCGCAATAGTGGCCCTGCGATCGCATAGAAGGCGACGTCTATGCAGAAACAGATTAATTAAATTCAGACGCGACCCTAAACCTATTTTCACTAATTTCACTTCGTTTAGAGAGGGTTTTGGAAGCTATGAAAAGAGAAATCAACGGGGTAACATCGGAGGTAAGTTTCTTGACTCAAAAACACGATTATATGGTAGAATTAACATCAAAACTCATGAACTTGGGAAGAAATTGTGAAGAATTAGGGCCTAGGTTTTGAAAACGAAATTTTGACTTTTGAAAGGCCATTCGAACTCCGATTTTGATAAATTTTATATGCACGGACTCGTGGCGAGATGAGGAATACGTTGGTATGAATTTCGGAATTTTTTGAGAAGCAGGCCCGGAGTCCGGGTTTTACCAACTTGGTGTATTATTGCGTATTTCGTGTAAATTGGATTATGTTTCTTTGACCCGTATTTGATATAATTGCTGTGGTTTGAGTAGATTCGATGCACGAGGCGGCAAATTCAAAAGGAAAATTTATCGCGGACGAGTCCACGGCCGGCTAGAGGTGAGTAGTTTGTGTATATGGTAGCATGAGGGTTCGAAACCCTGGCTTAGCACATTGTGACGCTAGTTGGGCATGCATCGCACCCCGTGGCAGGTGCGGGATTGATTGTTACTGGGGATTGAGACTTAGTCTATCCCGAATAAGAAAAAAATGATACATGTGGTTAAAACACACTCTGTTTGATATATTTGTGGGCTGTAAGCCATGCTTGGGTCCTTGTGCCGATCTGTAGTATCCCTAGAGGATAGTTATATATGTGATAGCTCTACTTGCTTAGTCACTGATCTCAGTCCTGGTTTGTAATCATCACGTTGAAATGCTAAGTCACCTGTTCTTGGAAATTAAATAAGAATTAAAGTATTTTCATAATTTATGAACTGGAACCTGGAAATAAACAAATGGAACTATTGCGTGACTCATATGTATGTTGTGGACCGAGGATAGATCGGGCTGCACGCCGCAGCGGATGATATGAATATTGAGATTGGGCTGAAGGAGCCTCTCCGAGTCTGTACATACCCCCAGTGAGCACCGTCGACGTTAAATGGATCGGGCTTTACGCCGTAGTGGTCATGTGCATTGCATTGCATCTTTATATGTTGAGTTATCTGTGATAGTTGTAATATACTGTTGTTGCTAGTTCGTAGGAGGAATCAGACTGTAGTTTAACTTCATATTGTGGTATTCTGTGGATTTCTTACTTTCAGCTATTTATATATATTTATTACTCACTGAGTACTTAGTACTCACCCCTACTCCCTGCACCTTTGTGTGCAGATTCAGGTACTCGGGAGAGGTAGACGAGCACTCTAGCTTTTACAGAGTCATATCAAGTTGCTGAGGTAGCTGCCGACGTTTGCAGAACCTAGCTTTTCCTCTCATTTCAGTTATTACTTTATGTTTCATATTTGAGTATTTCATACAGCATTCTCTATTACTATTCGGTTTTGTTTAGAGGCTCTAAACTTGTGACCCCAGATCTTTGGGAGTGTTAGTTCATTTTCGCACTTCTCAGTATTCATTCTTATTATTATTATTGGAGTTTCTTTTACTCATATATTATTCTTGAGTTGTCCATTTGGGACTGATATTTATCTGTGAAAAACAATTGTTGGTCTGGCTGGTCTAGCTTAATTGTTGGGCGCCATCACGACCGCATTTGGGTCGTGACAACTTGGTATGAGAGCCTAGGTTACTAGGACTCGCGAGTCATGAGCCGGTACATAGACATCCGTATCTATCCTCGAGAGGCTACAGAACTTCAGGAAAAACTTCATTTTTCTTGGATTCATATCGTGCGGTTTGTGTTATCGTGAAACTAAACTTTTCCTTATTCTATTCTCTTGTAGATGGCGAGAACACGTGTTAGCGGACGTGGCGGACGACCACCTGTGGCACCCAGAGGCCGTGGTCGTGGTAGAGGTTGGGCAGTAGTGCCAGCATCTGCTGACCCACCAGCTGACCAGACTTAGGGTCAGATCCCAGCACTAGTGGCCCAGGTTCAGGATCAGGTTCTAGCTGCAGGTCCCCCAACATCTCAGGTTCAGGCGCCGACAATTTCTATTGAGATACCGGGTCTTCAGGAGACTTTGGCTCAGATTTTATCAGTATGCACTGGCTTAGATCAAGTAGTTGTAGCCTCTACTGCAGCGGCTTCTTCACAAGCAGGGGGAGGAAATCAGACCCCTGTGGCTCGCACACCCGAGCTGGTAGTTCAGGGTTTACAGGCCCCTGGGGTAGCTCCAGCTCAGCCAGTTGCACTTGTTGCACCAACACCAGCTCATGTGGTTCCAACTATGCCTGATGATGAGTAGCGTCGTTTGGAGAGGTTTGAGAGGCTACAGCCTCCGGCATTTAGTGATGCTGAGGGTGAGGACGCCCAGGGTTTTCTGGATAAGTGTCAGCGTATGCTTCACACTGCGGGTATTCTAGAGTCTAGCGGTGTTGCTTTCACCACCTTTCAGTTCACAGGTCCAGCATTTTAGTGGTGGCAGGACTTTGAGAGGTGTAGGCCCGCTAGGGCAGCGCCCCTCACTTGGCAGCAGTTCTCCACGGTATTTTTGGAGAAGTATGTGCCTCAGTCCCAGAGAGAGGAGCTGCATCGTCAGTTTTAGTGGCTGAAGCAGGGGGATATGTCGGTAACTCCGTATTAGTTGAGATTCACACAGCTAGCCCGTCATGCCATGTGGATGATTCAGAAGGAAAAAGAGAGGATCAGGGAGATTTATAGATGGTCTCATCTATCCCATCCGTATATTGATGACCAGAGAGAGGGCTTCGGCAGTTACCTTTGAGGAGGTGGTTGATGCGACTCGTCAGATTGAGACAGATCACCACAGAGAGCGTGAGGAGAGGGAGGCTAAGAGGCCTCGTGGTATTGGTAGTTATAGTGGTGCTCCGTCTAGGGGCCAGCCTCAGCGTAGCAGGGGTCATTCTTTCAGATCACCTCAGTCAGGACGTGCAGAGTCCAGTGGAGCTTCATCAGATCGTGGTCGTTAGGGCCATCAAGGCCAGCAGGGTTGTCACAAGAGTCAGCCTGCATTGAGCACCCTTCCAGCTCAGAGCTCTGCTCCTGCTTCTTCAGCTCAGGATTCATCTGCAGTGAGGGGTCCTCAGCAGTCCCTTCCTCCAGCTTCAGGTCGTTGCTTTGAGTGTGGCAAGTTTGGCCATATCAGGAGAGAGTGTCCTCAGTGGCTGCGTAAGCGGTCTCAGCAGAGGGATCAGCCCTTGTCTTCTGCTCCTGTTTCTTCAGCACTAGCACAGTCAGCTAGGACTAGTGGCTAGGTAGCCAGAGGTCACCCTTGGGGTGAGTATCGTATAGGTGGAGGCCATGCTCGTTTCTATGCTCTTCCGGATAGGAAGGACGCTATTGCATCAGATGCTGTCATTTCAGGTATTACCTCAGTCTTCCACAGGGATGCTTCTGTCTTATTTGATACCGGATCCACCTATTCCTATGTTTCATCATATTTTGTGCATCATTTAGGTATGACACATGGTATTCTTGCCTTGCCCGTACATGTGTCTACCCCAGTGGGTGATACTGTTGTTGTGGGTCAGATATACCGATCCTGTCTTATTACTATTGGGGGTCTGGAGACCTGAGTTGACTTGTTACTATTGGGCATGGTGGATTTCGATGTGATTCTAGGCATGGATTGGTTATCTCCTTACCATGCGATTTTGGACTGTCATGCCAAGACAGTCACACTAGCTATTCCAGGTAATCCGAGGATCGAGTGGCTTGGCATGACTGATTATGTGTCCGACATGGTGATTTCCTATATAAAAGCCAAACAAATGATTGGGAAGGGTTGTCTATCTTATTTGGCCTTCATTAGTGATGTTGAGGCTAAGACACCCAGTCTTGATTCGGTCCCCGTTGTGAGGGATTTTCCGAATGTATTTCCAGCAAACCTGCCGGGCATGCCGTCTGACATATTTTGGTATTAATTGAGTTTGGTATTGACTTGGTGCCGGGCACTCATCCCATTTCTATTCCTCCCTACCGCATGGCACCAGCTGAGTTAAAAGAGTTGAAAGAACAACTTTAGGAACTTTTAGATAAGAGGTTCATTCGCCCGAGTGTGTCACCCTGGGGTGCACTGGTATTATTCGTGAAGAAGAAAGATGGCACAATGAGAATGTGCATTGACTACAGGCAGCTGAACAAGGTAACAGTGAAGAATAAGTACCCATTGTCTCATATTGAGGACTTGTTTGATCAGCTCTAGGGAGCTAGTGTATTCTCTAAGATTGACCTTCGATCGGGCTATCATCAGTTGAAGATTAGGGATTCAGACATTATGAAAACAGCGTTCAGAACGAGATATGGGCACTATGAACTTCTGGTGATGTCTTTCGGGCTAACCAATGCCCCAACTACATTCATGCACTTAATGAATAGTGTATTTCGGCCGTACCTTGATTCCTTCATGATCATGTTTATTGATGATATCCTGGTGTATTCACGCAGCCAGGAAGAGCATGCACAACACTTGAGGGTGGTATTGCAGAGGTTGAGAGAAGAAAAGCTTTATGCAAAATTCTCTAAGTGTGAATTCTGGCTTGATACTGTGACTTTTTTGGGACATGTAGTGTCCAGTGATGGTATTCGGGTTGACCCACAGAAGGCCGAGGCGGTGCAGAATTGGCCTAGACCTTCCTCAGCTACCGAGATCCGGAGTTTCCTCGGTTTGGCAGGTTATTACCGCAAGTTTATTCTGGGTGTTTTGTCTATTGCTTCGCCTTTGACGAAGTTGACATAGAAGAATGCTCCATTTGTGTGGTCTGATGAATGTGAGGAGAGCTTCCAGAAGCTTAAGGCGGCTTTGACCACAGCTTCGGTACTTGTGTTGCCATCAGCTTCAGGGTCTTATAAGGTGTATTGTGATGTTTCTAGAGTTGGGATCAGTTGTGTATTGATGCAGGATGGTAGAGTTATTGCATATGCTTCTCGTCAGCTAAAGCCCCATGAGAAGAACTACCCTGTTCACGACTTAGAGTTAGCTGCTATTGTTCATGCCTTAAAAATTTGGAGGCATTACTTGTATGGTGTATCTTGTGATTTATATACAGACCACCGCAGCCTTCAGCATTTGTTTAATCAGAAAGATCTCAATTTGAGGTAGCGGAGGTGGCTCGAATTGCTTAAAGACTATGATATTACCATTTTGTACCATCCCGGGAAGGCCAATGTAGTGGACGATGCATTGAGTTGGAAGGCTATTAGTATGGGCGGCTTGGCGTACATTCCAGTTGGGGAGAGACCCCTTGCAGTTGATGTTCAGGCGTTAGCTAATCAGATAGTGAGGCTGGATATTTCTGAGTCAAGTCGTGTTATGGCTTGCGTGGTAGCTCGGTCTTCTTTATATGATCGTATTCGAGAGCGCCAATATGATGATCCACACTTACTTGTCCTTAAGGACAGAGTTCAGCATGATAATGCCAGAGATGTCACTATTGATAGTGATGGTGTGTTGCGGATGCAGGGCCGAATATGCATGCACAATGTTGATGGCCTTCGTGAGTTGATATTATAGGAGGCCCACACCTCGCGGTATTCTATTCACCCAGGTGCCGCAAAGATGTATCAGGATTTGAAGCAGCATTACTGGTGGAGAAAGATGAAGAAAGATATTGTAAATCATATGGCACAGTGCTTAAACTGTCAGCAGGTCAAGTATGAGCATCAGATGCAGAGACCTGGTGGTGTGTTCCAGGGTATTGATATTCCTGAGTGGAAGTGGGAAAGGATCACTATGGACTTTGTTAGTGGACTCCCTCGGACAGCGAGGAAGTTTGATTCAGTTTGGGTGGTCGTGGATAGGCTGACCAAGTGAGCTCACTTCATCCCAGTGTGTACTACATACTCCTCAGAGCGGTTGGTAGAGATATTCATCCGTGAGATAGTGAGATTGCATGGAGTTCCCATTTCTATTATATCAGACAGAGGTACCCAGTTCACTTCTCAGTTCTGGAGGACATTTCAGCGAGAGTTGGGTTCACGGGTAGAGCTGAGCACAGCATTTCATCCACAGACGGATGGGCAGTCTGAGCGTACTATTCAGATATTGGAGGACATGTTGCGTGCTTGTGCCATTGATTTTGGTGGTTCATGGGCTGATTACTTGCCTCTTGCAGAGTTTGCTTATAATAATAGCTATTAGTCCAGCATTTAGATGGCACCGTATGAAGCTTTATACGGGAGGCGGTGTAGGTCTCCGGTCGGTTGGTTTGAGCCCGGCGAGGCTAGGTTGTTGGGGACAGAGTTATTCCAGGATGCCTTAAGATAAGGTGAAAGTGATCCAGGAGAGACTTCGTACAGCCTAGTCGCGTCAGAAGAGTCATGTGGACCAAAATGTTCAGGATGTATCTTATATGGTGGGTGAGATGGTCTTGTCGAAGGTTTCGCCTATGAAGGGCGCCATGCGGTTTGGGAAGGAAAGGAAGCTGGGTCCGAGGTTCAATGAGCCTTTTGAGATACTTAGGAAAGTTGGGGATGTGGCCTATATGCTTGTTTTGCCACTCAGTTTGTCAGGAGTTCACCTGGTATTCCATGTATCTATGCTTCGGAAGTATGTTGGAGACCCGTCACATGTGTTAGACTTCAGCACAATACAGTTAGATGAGGATTTGACCTATGATGTGGCGCCGATAGCCATTTTGGGTCGACAGGTTCGTAAGCTGAGATCCAAGACATATCTTCTGTGAAAGTTCAGTGGAGATGCCGTCCCGTGGAGGAAGCAACTTGGGAGACCGAACAGGAGATGCGGAGTAGATATCCACACTTATTTGAGACTCCAGGTATGTTTTTTAACCCGCTCGCGGACGAGCGTTTGTTTAAGTTGGGGAGAATGTAATGACCCGACTCGTCGTTACATGAATTATTGTCCTGTTTTCTTCATTTAACACTTCAATATGCTTATTTATATGTGTTCGTAAAGTTAGAAGAAAATCAGAAGGAATTTAGATAGAAATGAGGCCATAAAGCTCTTATTGAACATGATAGTTTGGAAAAGTGAACCAAATGTTGACCGATGAGTTAGATAGCTCAGAATTGAATTTTGATGATTCGACTAGTTTTGGGGAATCATTTATGACTTATGAGAGAAATCGGAATCGAATTCGGAGGTCCGGTGTAGTTTTAGGCTTGAATTGGCTAAGGTTGAATTTTGGCAAAATCCAAACGGTAGGTGAGAATTTGATCTGGGGCTCAGAATGAAATTTCGAGAGTTGCAGTAGCTCCGTTAGGTGATTTTGGATAAGCGTGCAAAATTTCAGGTCCTTCGGAGGTGTTTAGGTCGGGTTTTAGATCGAATGTTTGTTTCGGAAGTTTTAAAGAAACTTAGGCTTGAATCCGTATGCAAATGGAGATTTTGATGTTTACGATGGTGTTTTTATGTTACGAGCAAGTTTGAATGAGGTAATGTGATGTATTGGTGGCTTTGCTTGAGGTCCCGGAGGTCTCGGGATCATTTCGGATGGCCAACGGGCATGTTTTGATCATGAAACTGCAGCAGAAAATTGCAGGTAGCTGTTGTTCTATGCGATCGCTTAGACAAGCTTGCGATCGCATAGAAGGATTTGAAGAGGCAAAAATTTAACGCTATGCGATCGCATGAAGGGTATTGCAATCGCATAGGTTGCTGAGTCTATGCAGTGCGATCGCGTAAGCTTGGGTGCGATCGCGAAGGGTAAGGGCGCGAAGCTATGCGATCGCATGGCTAGGCCTGCGATCGCAGAGAAGAAAATTAAGGCTAGGAAAACTTGCCCTATCCGATCGCAATAGTGGCCCTGCGATCGCATAGAAGGCGACGTCTGTGCAAAAACAGATTAATTAAATTCAGACTCAAAAACACGATTATATGGTAGAGATGGTGTTGGGAGCTGTGAAGAGAGAAATCAATGGGGTAACATCGGAGGTAAGTTTCTTGACTCAAAAACACGATTATATGGTAGAATTAACATCAAAACTCATGAACTTGGGAAGACATTGTGAAGAATTAGGGCCTAGGTTTTGAAAACAAAATTTTGACTTTTGAAAGGCCATTCGAACTATGATTTCGATAAATTTTATATGCACGGACTCCTGGCTAGACGAGGAATATGTTGATATGAATTTTGGAATTTTTAGAGAAGCGGGCCCGGGGTCTTGGTTTTACCAACTTGGTGTATTATTGCGTATTTCGTGTAAATTGGGTTATGTTTCTTTGACCCGTATTTGATATAATTGTTGTGGTTTGACTAGATTCGACGCACGAGGTGACAAATTCAAAAGGAAAAGGCATCACGGATGAGTCCACGGCCGGCTAGAGGTGAGTAGTTTGTGTATATGGTAGCCTGAGGTTTCGAAACCCTGTCTTAGCACATTGTGAGGCTAGTAGGGCGTGGCTCGCACCCCGTGGCAGGTGCGGGATTGATTGTTACTGGGGATTGAGACTTAGTGTCACGCCCCAAATCGGAGGACATGACCGGCGCCCGACCGGGTTGCCCCAATCAAGCGGACCTGGGTGCCTTTCATTCCCACGCGTTACCCCTGTGTTGATTATTACTCATGAACCAAAGATTTAACCAATTATAACTGATTTTACAGTATACAAACATAACCATGTGATTGATTTACTAACAAGTTCATAATTTATTTTTACAACGCCCCATACATATACATAGGCCACAATCCCACAGCTTACATGTCTACAGAGCCTCTAGGATACAAAAAGGGAAATACAATACTTGCCGGTAACAAGGCTCCGGCTATACCTTACAAAACCAAAATGAAATTTAAACCGAAGTGGCATGAACCACACAAGGCCCCGAGGAAGAAAGGGGCTCACCAAAACGGGCAGTGGAGGATGAAGGATACTACTGTCGATGTGCTGAAGTGCCTGCTACGGATCCACCTACAATCATAACACGAATGTAGCGTCCCCGGCAAAAGGGATGTCAGTACACTTGAATTGTACTGGTATGTATGGACAAACTTTGTCCCAAGTAAACTCAAGCCATTAAATTACATTAAAACAATCAAGCCAACCAACCATGTTTTCCACCTTTTACCCATTTCAGATAAGCCTCAACATAAGCACATTCAAGGTCAACAAATAAAACAACAACCAATCAACAACATAAATTGCAAGTAGTCAAACATAGGGGCAATCAGTGCCCCCAGGTTGCAAACTCTCCTGCTGTCTCCTTTCACAATTTCACAATTAATGATTTTGTATCAATTTTCAATAGCGATTTCGATCGCTTTCCACCCTTATTGCCCCCGACCACCCTTATTACCTCGGCCACCCTTATCACCCCAACCCACACCTTATTTCCCCACGTTGCGGCGCGCAACACGGACCCCGCCTTACAGTTGAAAACACAACAATTTCAAAAAGCAGATAAGGTACTACACACAATTTCAACAAGTTCAAATAAGCAACTTACACATTGGTTCATGTTCTCAATTTCTTCTCAAGCCAATATCAAAACCAAGTTACAAGTATTCCAAAATCGAAAATGCCCACATAATCATGTTCAATAATTTACCACAATTAAGGTGTTTCAAATTCCTTCCACAATAAGCCAAATATGCCATCACAATGGTTGTTCCCAATTCTTTACCAATCTCGATTACCTTTTTATCTTTCAATTCATATTTCATACCACACCACACGTAGTTCAACATCAATCAAATGCTCAACAAGGAAATCGAAGAATTACGTAAAATTTCTCAATTTGACACATGCCAAAACAATTCGCACACATTTGGGCGATTTTACAAGAATCAAAATTAGCCATACATACCTGGTGATGATTTTTCCTCCTACTTTATGCTTACCCAAGATATCCTACTCTTGCCAACCTTGTTCTTGAAGACTCTTACTTCTACTCACTTCTTTTTACTAGAAATCAAGTTCAATAATCATGCATGAGTGTAAAAATTCTATCTTCAAAAGCTATTATATGCAAACCTCTCTTTACCCAATTAAAACTGAAAATCAAAGAAAATAGTTAGGGTTTTTACCTTGAAAAGATTGGGGAAGTTGAATCCTTGCCCTAGGATCCCTTGGAATTAAATGGTTGGAACAATCTTTGAAGATGAAAGATTTCCCTCTCTAAAAACCCTCCCTTCTCTCTCTAATTTTGGTAAGATGATATGATAAAATGAAGAAGAAAGGTGTTATATTAAAGAAGAGATCGGGTAAAAATGTTACAAAAATCTGGGCCGGGGCAAATCTGCGGTGCACTTTGCGACCGCAGAATCAACATGTGGTCCGCATAGTGACCGCAGAATGGCCTAAAAATGACTCAAGTTCTGTTACAGAATGCGGCCATCATGCGGTCCGCATTCCTGATCTGCGGTCGCAAAGTGGACCGCAGATTCACTATGCGATCGCAATTTCGACCGCATTATTGACACGATTTTGGGAAACTCTCCGGAACGTTTTGCGGCAAGAATGCGGTCCGCATGTTAGGTTTGCGATCGCATTCTTGACCGCATATTGGACACTTTTCGGAAAAATAAATTCTCTACATTTTTGAAACTTAAATCACTACCAAGGGTCCGAACCTCCTAACACATTATTCGGACCATGACACTATAGCTACTAGGTTTTATGCACAAAAATTTTACGGGGCCTTACATCCTCCCCCCTTAAGATCATTCGTCCTCGAATGAGGATTTTGAAATAAATGAGTTGGTTTTGAAAGACATGATATGCAACCATCAAAATTTTGACTAACTCTTATATTTTAGAAAAATTTCGCCGGAGTTTCCTTTGTATTATGGACATATCCACCTGTCAGAGGGCCCCCGAAACACATTACCAAACAACAATACACAAATACAACACTTTTCACAACTGGTATACACTTTCTTTCCTCAACGAATGCACATATTCTATCACATTGTTACAATTGCACATAAACTAGTCACTTCAATGAATTCTTACCTTATTAAACCAATTTAACACCATGTACATTCAACAAACCATTACCAATCTACACTTACTATTAGTTGCTTATTTAACACATGAATCTTTATAAGGATTTCATTTATCAAGAAAGGTTCAAGTGACGCATTTATCTCATTACAAAACGAAGGAGACTTTACTAATACTAAGAGAGAAACAACTTGGACAAAATGGCAAATACTAGGAGTAGAAGGGTCACCTAATTTCTTCTAGGCTTGATCAAACAAATGGGGGTACTTTTCCTTCATCTCTTTTTTCGCTTCCCATGTGGCCTCCTCAACTTGTTGACTTCGCCACAATACTTTAACAGAGGCAACTTCCTTATTTCTCAACTTACGGACTTGCCTATCAAGAATGGCAACCGGAACTTCTTCATATGACAAATCTTCATTAACCTCTATAGCTTCGACCGGCATGATGGTGGATGGATCTCCAATCACTTTCTTCAACATGGACACATGGAATACCGGGTGCACTGATGACATCTCAGGAGGCAACTCTAGCCTATAAGCAACTTGACCAATCCTTTGAACGATCCGATATGGCCCGACATACCTAGGACTGAATTTCCCTTTCTTTCCGAATCGCATGACTCCCTTCATAGGAGATACCCTTAAGAACACCCAATCATCAACTTGAAACTCCAAATCTCTTCGACGAACGTCTGCATAGGACTTTTGATGGCTCTGTGCTGTTTTCATTCTCTCCTGAATAACCTTGACCTTTTCCATAGCTTCGTACACCATATCTGGCCCTAGCAATTCCGCTTCACCTACCTCAAACCACCCGATTGGCGACCTACATCGTCTCCCATACAATGCCTCAAATGGGGCCATCTGAATGCTAGCATGATAGCTATTATTGTAAGCAAATTCTATCAGTGGCAAGTGTTCATCCCAATTACCTTTAAAATCTAAGACACAAGCCCGCAACATATCTTCAAGCGTCCGAATGGTCCGCTCGGCCTGACCGTCGGTCTGTGGATGGAAAGCTGTGCTGAGATTCACCTGAGTTCCCAAACCTTGCTGAAACTTCTTCCAAAAGTTAGCTGTGAACTGAGCCCCGCGATCTGAGATGATAGAAAGTGGAGTACCATGAAGCCTTACTATCTCCTTGATGTACAATCTTGCATATTGCTCCGCAGTATCAGTGGACTTGACAGGCAGGAAGTGAGCTGATTTGGTGAGTCGATCTACTATCACCCATACTGAATCGAACTTACGCCGAGTGCGAGGTAACCCCACCACGAAATCCATATTGATCATCTCCCATTTCCACCTTGGTATTTCTATAAGCTGAGTTAATCCACCAGGCCGTTGATGCTCGGCCTTCACTTGTTGACAGTTCGGACATTTAGCTACAAAGCTTGCTACATCCCTTTTCATACCGTTCCACCAATAAATCTCCTTAAGGTCATGATACATTTTCGTTGAACCAGGGTGCACAGAATACCTGGAAGTATGAGCCTCTGCCATCACTCTTTCCCGAAGCTCGTCCACATCCGGAACACATAGCCTATCTTGACACCGCAATACACCATCTTCGCCGCTGAGTACAAATGCTGAGGTCTTGTCATTCATGACTGCTTCCTTCACCTGAACCAATGCTGGATCCATGAACTGTTTTTCCTTGATTTTCGCGACCAATGATGATTCTGCTCCATTATGCACCAAGATATCTCCCTCGTCTGACGCCGAGATACGAACCCCCAAACTGGCTAATTGGTAAACCTCTCGAGCCAGGGGTCTCTGATCCACACCCAAATGAGCCAAACTACCCATGGATTTTCGACTAAGAGCGTCGGCTACCACATTTGCCTTCCCTGGATGGTACAATATGTTCATATCATAGTCCTTGAGCAGTTCTAACCACCGCCGCTGTCTCAGATTCAGCTCTTTCTGCTTGAACAAATACTGGAGGCTCTTGTGGTCCGAAAACACATCTACATGTACCCCATAAAGATAGTGTCGCCATATTTTCAAGGCAAACACAACAGCTGCAAGCTCCAAATCATGCGTCGGATAATTCTTCTCATGGTTCTTAAGTTGTCTGGAAGCATAAGCTATGACCTTCCCACGCTGCATCAGTACACACCCCAAACCGACTCTGGAGGCATCACAATAAACTACAAATCCCTCTGTGCCTTCTGGCAAGGCCAATACTGGTGCCGAGGTCAATCTTGACTTCAATTCCTGGAAACCTTTCTCACATGCTTCGGACCACTGGAACTTCACTGCCTTTTGCGTCAGCTTTGTCAATGGGGAAGCGAGGGTTGAGAATCCCTCTACAAACCTCCGATAGTACCCTGCCAAACCCAAGAAGCTACGAATCTCTATTAGGGTCGTGGGTCTACGCCAATCTTTCACTGCCGCAATCTTCTGAGGATCCACCTGAATTCCCTCACTGTAAATAACATGCCCTAAAAAGGCTACGGACTCCAACCAAAACTCACATTTTGAGAACTTGGCATACAATTGATGCTGAAGAAGGGTCTGCAATGCTGCTCTGAGGTGAATGGCATGATCTTCCCTGCTCCGAGAGTAGACGAGGATGTCGTCAATGAATACAATCACAAAGGAATCTAGGAATGGCTTGAAAACACGATTCATAAGGTCCATGAAAGCTGCTGGGTCATTGGTTAGCCCAAAAGACATAAAAACTCAAAGTGACCATAACGAGTTCTGAAGGCGGTCTTAGGAACATCCTGCTCCCTGATTTTCAACTGGTGGTACCCAGACCGTAAATCAATCTTTGAGAAGAACTTCGCTCCCTGCAATTGGTCAAACGGATCATCCACTCGAGGCAAAGGATATTTATTCTTGATGGTGACTTTGTTGAGCTGCCGATAATCAATACACATTCGAAGTGACCCATCCTTCTTTCTGACAAAGAGAACCGGAGCACCCCACGGCGACACACTCGGTCGTATGAACCCTTTCTCTAATAAATCCCTCGACTGCTCCTTTAACTCCCTTAACTCTGCTGGCGCCATTCTGTATGGTGGAATGGATATTGGCTGAGTATCTGGCAATACATCAATCCCAAAATCAATCTCCCTATCTGGCGGAATGCCCGGAAGCTCATCCGGAAACACTTCAGGAAATTCATTCACAATCGGCACGGACTCGAGGGTAGGCACCTCTGAGGTGGTGTCCGTTACCCGAACCAAATGATAGATACACCCCTTCTTAATCATCTTCGAAGCCTTAAGGTAGGAAATAAACCTACCCCTTGGCACTACACCATTTCCTCTCCATTCAATAATCTGGCTCGTTAGGGAACTCGAGCCTCATAACTCTCGTTCGACAGCCAAGTTTGGCAAAGCACGAATAGAGCCAATCCATCCCCATAATTACATCAAAATCTACCATCCCAAGCTCAATAAGATCGGGCTGTGGTATCACGACCACCCACCGTAACAACACAATTCCTATAGACTCGTGAGGTTGTAATAGAATCACCAATAGGAGTCGACACAGAGAACGGCTCATGAAGCTGTTCGGGTTCTATCCCAAAACTTGAAGCAATGAATGTAGTAACATAAGACAAGGAGGACCCCGGATCAATAAGGGCATAGAAATCAATAGTCTGAACAGACAGGATACCTGTAACAACATCCGGAGAAGCCTCGACATTTTGGCGGCCACTCAATGCATAAAATCGGCTAGGTCCACCCCTACCCCGAGCTCCACCCCTAGCCGCACCACGCCCCGCTGATGCTGGAGTACGCGCCGATGATGTAGCAGCTCGAAGAACCGGATGACCGAGCGGATCCCCTACCTATACCCCGACGGGGTGCACGACGGTCTCGCCGAACGTGACCTCTCACCCCGCACCCGAAGCACACCTGGAAGGTTAAGGTAGCATGTCTCTCGTATGAAATCTCCCACACTTGGGGCACGTAGGTCTCCCCCGCCGCCGGGATCTCACCCCGAGACGACCGGACCGACGAGACCTCCCGCCGTCCGAACCGGGTCTCGAGTAACTACCCTCGCCGACGACCGTGCACGGATGGCGGTGCACTCGCGGAGGACCGAGCATATGACCGGGATGGCCCCGATGACCCTTTCCCCGGAAGTGATCTCCCCGAATGACCCATTGACCGGCCCTCGTCGCTACTCTCTCTTCTCGCACGAATCTTCACTTCCCGGCCTCTCGTGGCCCGAGCAAACCCCACAATCCTCCCATAGTTCATGTCCGAGTGCAAAGCTGCCGTGGCGGCCTCATTCACTACCAAAGGGCTAAGGCCCCGAACAAACCGTCGAACCCGGCATCCATGGTCGACACTAAATGAGGAGCATACTTGGACAACCTTACGAACTCCATGCGATACTCCCAAACACTCATACTGCCCCGTTTGAGGACCTCGAACTCCGTGGCACGGGCCTGCCATCACCTCGGCAGGCAAGAAGTGGTCCATAAATGCATCTACAAACTCATCCCATCTGGCCGAAGGGCTCCCTTCCTCACGGGAATCCTCCCACATTTCGAACCATGAACGTGCCGCTCCCTTCGCCTGTAAGAGGCCAACTCTACCCCATCTATATCTGTAGCCTTCATCACTCTAAGGGTCTTGTATATCTCATCAAGGAATTCCTGTGGGTCAGCCTCTGGATCGGTGCCTGAGAATTCTGGAGGGGCCAACCGCAAGAACTGATGGACTCTGGAGCCGGAGGAATCTCCATGTCCGCTGGAGGATGCAGGGGCATCATGGGATCTCTGGGCCTGGGCGGCCACTAACTGTGTTAACATATGAATGGCTCCCCTAAGATCTTCATTAGAGATACCGGAGCCCGAAGCGGGAACTGTATCTGAGTCAGGAACACTGGCAGGAGGGATGGTGGCATCCTCTGCCGTAACTGGAATAGGGACACTTGGGTTTTGAAACGATGGGCCAGGCAAATTCAGGACTGGTGGGTCATTCTCGCTCACGGCATCGGGTACATGATTAGCAACTGCACTTGGGCCGGCATTGGCCCTAAGGCCGAGTCTAGCCTTCTTCTTAGGTGCCATATTCTGAAAATTTGGGAACAAGGCGCGAATTAGACACAGATATCTCCACATTGCACTTTACCGCACGATATAGATTAACAAAGAAGTAGGTAAATTTCTAAATGCCCATGTAGCCCCCTACTTATATGATGTGGTCGACAACACACCTATAAGAAGAGCACTACTAGACACGGCTCCGAGACATCCTAGGACACTTTAAAAACCATAGGCTCTGATACCAAGTTTGTCACGCCCCAAATCGGAGGACATGACCGGCGCCCGACCGGGTTGCCCCAATCAAGCGGACCTGGGTGCCTTTCATTCCCACGCGTTACCCCTGTGTTGATTATTACTCATGAACCAAAGATTTAACCAATTATAACTGATTTTACAGTATACAAACATAACCATGTGATTGATTTACTAACAAGTTCATAATTTATTTTTACAACGCCCCATACATATACATAGGCCACAATCCCACAGTTTACATGTCTACAGAGCCTCTAGGATACAAAAAGGGAAATACAATACTTGCCGGTAACAAGGCTCCGGCTATACCTTACAAAACCAAAATGAAATTTAAACCGAAGTGGCATGAACCACACAAGGCCCCGAGGAAGAAAGGGGCTCACCAAAAACGGGCAGTGGAGGATGAAGGATACTACTGCCGATGTGCTGAAGTGCCTGCTACAGATCCACCTACAATCATAACACGAATGTAGCGTCCCCGGCAAAAGGGATGTCAGTACACTTGAATTGTACTGGTATGTATGGACAAACTTTGTCCCAAGTAAACTCAAGCCATTAAATTACATTAAAACAATCAAGCCAACCAACCATGTTTTCCACCTTTTACCCATTTCAGATAAGCCTCAACATAAGCACATTCAAGGTCAACAAATAAAACAACAACCAATCAACAACATAAATTGCAAGTAGTCAAACATAGGGGCAATCAGTGCCCCCAGGTTGCAAACTCTCCTGCTGTCTCCTTTCACAATTTCACATATTAATGATTTTGTATCAATTTTCAATAGCGATTTCGATCGCTTTCCACCCTTATTGCCCCCGACCACCCTTATTACCTCGGCCACCCTTATCACCCCAACCCACACCTTATTTCCCCACGTTGCGGCGCGCAACACGACCCCGCCTTACAGTTGAAAACACAACAATTTCAAAAAGCAGATAAGGTACTACACACAATTTCAACAAGTTCAAATAAGCAACTTACACATTGGTTCATGTTCTCAATTTCTTCTCAAGCCAATATCAAAACCATGTTACAAGTATTCCAAAATCGAAAATGCCCACATAATCATGTTCAACAATTTACCACAATTAAGGTGTTTCAAATTCCTTCCACAATAAGCCAAATATGCCATCACAATGGTTGTTCCCAATTCTTTACCAATCTCGATTACCTTTTTATCTTTCAATTCATATTTCATACCACACCACACGTAGTTCAACATCAATCAAATGCTCAACAAGGAAATCGAAGAATTACGTAAAATTTCTCAATTTGACACATGCCAAAACAATTCGCACACATTTGGGCGATTTTACAAGAATCAAAATTAGCCATACATACCTGGTGATGATTTTTCCTCCTACTTTATGCTTACCCAAGATATCCTACTCTTGCCAACCTTGTTCTTGAAGACTCTTACTTCTACTCACTTCTTTTTACTAGAAATCAAGTTCAATAATCATGCATGAGTGTAAAAATTCTATCTTCAAAAGCTATTATATGCAAACCTCTCTTTACCCAATTAAAACTGAAAATCAAAGAAAATAGTTAGGGTTTTTACCTTGAAAAGATTGGGGAAGTTGAATCCTTGCCCTAGGATCCCTTGGAATTAAATGGTTGGAACAATCTTTGAAGATGAAAGATTTCTCTCTCTAAAAACCCTCCCTTCTCTCTCTAATTTTGGTAAGATGATATGATAAAATGAAGAAGAAAGGTGTTATATTAAAGAACAGATCGGGTAAAAATGTTACAAAAATCTGGGCCGGGGCGAATCTGCGGTGCACTTTGCGACCGCAGAATCAACATGCGGTCCGCATAGTGACCGCAGAATGGCCTAAAAATGACTCAAGTTCTGTTACAGAATGCGGCCATTATGCGGTCCGCATTCCTGATCTGCGGTCGCAAAGTGGACCGCAGATTCACTATGCGATCGCAATTTCGACCGCATTATTGACACGATTTTGGGAAACTCTCCGGAACGTTTTGCGGCAAGAATGCGGTCCGCATGTTAGGTTTGCGATCGCATTCTTGACCGCATATTGGACACTTTTCGGAAAAATAAATTCTATACATTTTTGAAACTTAAATCACTACCAAGGGTCCGAACCGCGGCGAGCTTAGCTCGCCGCGAAGAATTCTACGCATTCCTAACACATTATTCGGACCATGACACCACAGCTACTAGGTTTTATGCACAAAAATTTTACGGGGCCTTACACTTAGTCTATCCCGAATAAGAATAACATGATACATGTGGTTGAACCACATTGTGTTTGATATATTTGTGGGCTGTAAGCCATGTTTGGGGCCTTGTGCCGATCTGTAGTATCATTAGGGGATAGTTATATATGTGATAACTCTATTTTCTTAGTCACTGATCTTAGTCCTGGTTTGTAATCATCACGTTGAAATGCTAAGTCACCTGTTCTTGGAAAGTAAATAAGAATTAAAGTATTTTCATAATTAATGAACTGGAACCTGGAAGTAAATAATTTGAACTGTTGTGTGACTCATATGCATGTTGTGGACAGAGGATGGATCGGGCTGCACGCCGCAGCAGTTGATATGAGGATTGGACTGCACACCGCAGCATTATTGCGCTTGGGCTGTAGGAGCCCCTCCGGAGTCTGTACACACCCCTAGTGAGCGTCGTCGACGTTAAATGGATCGGGCTACACGTCGTAGCGGTCATGTGCATTGCATTGCATCTTTATCTGTTGAATTATCTGTGATAGTTGTAATGTACTGTTTTTGCTAGTTTGTAGGAGGAATCGGACTGTAGTTTAGCTTCATTATGTGGTATTCTGTGGATTTCTTACTTTCAGCTATTTATATATATTTATTACTCACTGAGTACTTAGTACTCACCCCTACTCCCTGCACCTTTGTGTGCAGATTCAGGTACACAGGAGAGATAGACGAGCACTCCAGCTTTTACAGAGTCATATCGAGTTGCTGAGGTAGCTGCCGACGTTCGCAGAACCTAGCTTCTCCTCTCATTTCAGTTATTACTTTATGTTTCAGATTTGAGTATTTCATACAGTATTCTCTATTACTATTCGATTTTGTTTAGAGGCTCTAGACTTGTGACTCCAGATCTTTGGGAGTGTTAGTTCGTTTTCGCACTTCTCAGTATTCATTTGTATTATTATTATTGGAGTTTCTTTGACTCATATATTCTTCTTGAGTTGTCCATTTGGGACTGATATTTATCTGTGAAAAACAATTGTTGGTCTGGCTGGCCTAGCTTAATTGTTGGGCACCATCACGATCGGATTTGGGTCGTGACATTAACATACGACTTGGATTCGTACAATGCGCATTAGCAACTTCAGTTATTGGAAATCTATATTTGCAGCAAACTTTTAAAAATAAATATGTATAGTTCCATCTAGTAATTATTTTTTCTGGCATGAATCGGGGTTGAAGGTTATACTGGACATACTTATCTTTAAATTCCCTTATTCTAGAATGTCTATTATTTCCTTGAATTACACCAACTGCTCTTCTAACAAGACTAATCTCTGTTTAAAATATATCAAGGCCACTTTTAACAATTAAATTATAAACATGACATGCACACCTAACATGAAAAGTTTCATTAACAGGTGGTTGCAAATGCGATTTTCATATTAAAATTGCGGCAGTGTTGTTAGAAGCATTATCAAAAGACATACATAATACTTTTTGGTTGAGATTATAAAATTCTACAACTTCACAAATAGTGCTGCTTATAAATACGGCGGTATGACTCTGATCTTCATCATAACTAAAAGCAATAATACATATTTGCATCCAAGTATTATCATCTATCCAATGGCATATAACAGTCACATAATCACGTCCATTAACAGCTTGACCAATATCAGAAGTTAGAGAAACTCTACAAGGAAGGTTTTCAAACAAATAACGTAAATATGTTTGATATTGTCCGTGAAGTCTGAAAATATCAGCTCTACAAGTACTTCTAGGTATACCTTTAAATAATGGATTGTATACTCTTTGAATATACATAATAAAATATGACGAAGAAGCAAAAGAAAAAGGTAGACAACCTAAAGCAATCATTTTCGCTAACTCCTCACGATCCTTCATTTTATCATATTTTACTAATCCTCCAGTAGTAGGATTAATAGTTGTTTGATTTTCATTACCATGTAGGCCCCATTCTATCAGGTGTGAAACTCTCATATGTCTACTAAGCGTTCCAGTTCCCCCTAAATTTCCTCCAGTCAAATGTTTAAAATCACCTTACAAATTTTGCATCTAACTGTATCAGAACCTTCAATTATTTCAAAAAAATTCCAAACCTTACTTCTTTTTCTACGATTAGTCATCGGAGCCGTAGGTGGTCTACTACTAGTGCCACGACCATCACCCCTTGTAGCAACTCCAACACTACCTACCCCAGCCCTAGTAGGTGTAGCAGGTATCTCTTCTTCAATTTCTAATTCATTATCTTCTATTCCATAATCTTCTTGTAATTGATCATAATCTTTATTTTCATTAGGCGATGTTTTAGGAACAATAGATATTGGGGTACTATTACAACCAGATGCTAAAGAATTACCTCTATTTTCATTTCCCCTACCAGTAACTTTTCTACACGCTCTTTTTGTAGCTCTAAACTGTGACGACCCGGCCCGTCGTCACAGGAATTACCACCCCGTTAAGTTGTAATTACATGATTTATGCTTTTATATCAGTGTTAGAGTCTATCGGGTGAGTTAGGAGTGAATTAGATTGAAAATGAGGCATATAGCCTTTATGAAGAAAACTTGAATAAGGAAAGTCAACCCGGAGTTGACTATTTAGTTAGAGGGCTTGGAATCGGATTCTGATGATTCGGTTAGTTCCGAGAGGTGATTCGTGACTTAGGGGAGCAATCGGAATTGAATTTGGAGGTCCGGTGTAGAAATAGGCTTGAATTGGTTAAGGTTGAATTTTGGCGAAATCCGAACGGTAGGTGAGATTTTGATCCGGGGGTCGGAATGGAATTCCGACAATTACTGTAGCTTCGTTATGTGATTTTGGATACGTTCGCAAAATTTTAGGTCATTCGGACGTCGTTTGGTCGGGTTTTTGGTCGAATGTTAGTTTCGGAAGGTTTGAAGAAACTTAGGCATGAATCTGTGCGTAATTGGTGATTTTGATGTTTAGGATGGTGTTTTTATGCTTGGAACAAGTTCGTATCATGTTTTGGAGTATGTTGGTGGTTTTTGTTGGGGTCCCCGGGGCCTCGGGGTGAATCCGGACCATCATCCGACGTTTTGAAGCAATGAGAAGTCTACTGTAAATTGCAGATCACTGGGCATAATTTAAGCCTTCGCATTCGCGTGGCATGGGCCGCGTTTGCGAAGGCCAGGCAGGTCAAAGCATCGCGATCGCGAGACTGGGTATCGCGTTCGCGTAGGCCAGGATTCTTGAGCTTTGCGAACGCGTTGGAGACGTCGCGTTCGCGAAGGTTAAGCTGGAGCCGGGCATCGCGAACGCGTGGGAGTGAACGCGAACGCGTACAGTAAATGGCCTAGGCAGTGAATTTAAAACCATAAACATTTCATTACGGGTTCATTTGCAAAACCCTCCATTTTTGAAGCCTAGAGAGAGGAAGTGAAGGGAAATAGCTGGGAGATCATCGGGGTATTGTCGGAGGTAAGTTTCGTGGTTTAATTACGCGCTTTTATCATGAAATCATGGATTATTTCTATGGAAATGGAGGGTTAAAGGTGGGTTTTAGCCCTAGGCCTAAAATTGTAGAAAAATACCGATTTGAGCGGGCAAATGGAGTCCGAATTTGGTAAATTTTATATGCCTAGACTCGTATTGAGATGAGGGTTCCGAATATGTAACTTTTATAATTTTTCGAGAAGCGCACCAAAAGTCATGTTTTGAGAACTTTGTGGGTTTTGATGCAATTTGGGGTTATTTCATATGGGTTGCATGAATTGGGCATAAATTGATGCATTATAATTGATTTTGAGCAGATTTGGCATGCGAGAACGTTGATTTGCGAGGAAAGCGCAAGACGGACTGAGGCTTCTACCGGTTCAAGGTGAGTGGTAGTAGTAAATAATGTACTTAGGGTTTGAAACCCCGTACTAGCACTTCACAGTGCTATGATTGAGATGAGACACGCGTCTTGTGACGGGCGTGGTG
This sequence comes from Nicotiana noctiflora, assembly GCA_032618575.1. Taxonomy (NCBI): domain Eukaryota; kingdom Viridiplantae; phylum Streptophyta; class Magnoliopsida; order Solanales; family Solanaceae; genus Nicotiana; species Nicotiana noctiflora. The sequence continues at coordinate 36,526 of JASVEL010011945.1, forward strand.
ATATTATGATTGGGGACTTGGACTTGGTCCTTCCCGGCTAATAGTATACTGTGTATTATGACTGATAATGAGTTTATAACTGTGTAATTGGGCTGGTAGCCATATTTGGGGCCTTGTGCCGATCTGTAGAGCATTAGGGAACCTGTAGAACTAGGTGACCCTTATATCATGTTGGAAACTTACACAGCCGTAAAACTAGCCGAATAGCCTATTTAAGAGCCAGTACTAGATGTGTACTGTGAGAGATAGATTACTTAGGGTGGAAATCCCCTGAATTAGCTGAGTGGGCCTGAAAGGCCAATCCAATACCAATTGGGACAGGATCGAGGACCCGGTTTGAGGTATTATATATACATGCCTTTATTGGATCGGGCTGCACGCCACAACAGTATATATATTGGATCGGGCTGCACGCCGCAGCAGTATTTATATTGGATCGGGCTACACGCCGCAACAGTATATATATATGTTGGATCGGACTGCACGCCGCAGTATTATTGCGCTTGGGCTGTAGGAGGCCCTTCGGAGTCTGAGTCTGCACACATTCTCAGTGAGCGCTGGTGTATATTATGGGATCGAGCTGCACGCCGCAGCAATATAGTTATATATGTATATATATATATATATATATATATATTGGATCGGACTGCACGCCGCAGTAATACATGTGTGGATCGAGCTGCACGCCGCAGTATAATAGTGCTTGGGCCTAGGGAGCCCCTCCGAAGTCTGTATACACGCCCAGTGAGCGCCGTCGACGTTAAATGGAGCGGGCCGCGCGCCGCAGCGGTATATGTATTGGAGCGGGCTGCACGCCGCAGCATTATACTTAATCATATCCTACTATCTACTTAAATACTTATACACTATAGACATATGTATTTATCTCTACATATTGAGATGGTTGTACATCGAAGTGGTACGAGTGAGAGTTTGGTCGGTGTTGGACCTTGTTGATGTAGATGTGGACTAGAGATCAGGGTACCCGTTGTAGTGATGACTTACCTGTGGGGGTTTGCCTAGAACTGTTTAGTGATAGCACAGGAGTTCTTACTTTCAGTTATTGTTTATTATTGTTACTCACTGATGTCACAATATACTCACCCCACTCCCCTGCACTTTTTGTGCAGATCCACAGGTACCCGAGAGCAGTTGAGATATTGTAGCTGCTGATCATCATCCACTTTTGCGGAGACTACGAGGTAGCTGCCAGCGTCCGCAGAGCCTGTTTTCTCATTCCTTATCATCTTGTTGATTTCATTTTGCCTAGACTTGTTTGTATTAGGATGTTATTCTGTAGAGGCTCAGTCTCGTCACACCACGATATGGTTGGGACCGTATTTTGTATGTTTTTACTATCTCGCTTATCATCTGATATGATCATCTGCTGTTTAAGTTTAATTTGATTAATTGGAATTTTTAAATGTGGAAACAGTTGTTGGTCTGGCTTGACTAGCTTTAGGGTTGGGCGCCATCACGACCGGGTTTGGGTCGTGACAAGTTGGTATCAGAGCCTAGGTTAACAGGTCTCGCGAGTCATGAGCCGGTTGGTAGAGTCTCGTGGATCGGTGCGGGGACGCCTGTACTTATCCTCGGGAGGCTGCAAACCTTTTTAGGAAAAGTTTCAATTCTTGGAATTCTCGTCGTGCGATTACTTTTGACTTGAACTGAACTTTGACATTCTATTCTCTCGCAGATGGCGAGAACTCGAGCTTCCGGACGGGGAGGACGACCACCACTACCACCTGCTAGAGGCCGTGGACACGGCCGTGGTCGTGGCGGAGGTCGGGCAGCTGATGCAGTACCAGCTGACCCACAACCCCAGTTGTAGAGGTGCCAGCAGCACGCGTTCAGGCACCAGCAGTGCCCATTGTTATTTCGGGTCTACATGAGACCCTAGCTCAGATACTAGCAGTTTGCACTGGCCTGGCACAAGCGGTTTCAGTTACTACTGCGGCAGCTGCATCAGGGACCGGGGGTGGTCATCAGCCCCCCCCCCCAGCATGTACTCCAGAGCTAGCAGTGCAGGGCTTGCAGACACCAGAGGCTCCTCCAATTCAGCTTGTGGTTCCGGTTCAGCCAGCAGATCAGGTTCAGGGGGACAGGGTCCCAGCTATGACGGACGATGAGCAGCGTCATCTCGAAAGGTTCATCAGGTTATCTCCTCCAGTGTTCACTGGTGCTCCGGCGAGGACGCCCAAGGTTTTCGTGGACATGTGCCCTCGGATGCTTCGTACGGCAGGGATCTTGGAGTCCGAGTGGGGTATCTTTCACTACCTTTCGGTTTCGGGGGCCGCCTTCGCTTGGCGGGAGGCTTATGAGCGCCGCGAGGACAGCAGGGGCAGCTCCACTATCATGGCCGCAGTTCTCCACCATGTTCTTGGAGAAGTGGGTGCCTCGATCTCAGAGGGAGGAGATGTGCAGGTAGTTTGAGGGTCTCCGTCAGGGGGATATGTCAGTGTCAGAGTACGAGATCAGGTTTACAGAGTTGTCTAGGTATGCACCATGGTTGGTTCCTTCTGACAGAGAGAGGATTGGACGCTTTGTGGACGGCCTCATTTATCCCATTCGTATTCTGATTACTCGGGAGAGGGTTTTGAGTCGTACATTTGAGGACGCTGTGGATATTGCTCGCGACATAGAGACAGATCGTCGCAGAGAGCGGGATGAGAGGGAGGCCAAGAGGCGTCGAGGGACAGCTAGTTCCAGTGGCACTCAGGCCAGAGGCCAGAGTTAGCAGAGCCGAGGTCTCTCTTTCAGATCTTCGCAGTCGGGTCGCTCGGATCGTCGCAGATGGTCTTCTAGATAGGGTTATCAGGGTTCGCAGCAGAGCCAGCCATTTCTCGGTGCCATGCCAGCTCAGAGTTCTTCACAGGCCCCATCTGCTCAGGGTTCATCTCGGCCTAGTTCATCAGCTGGCCATTCCAGCGCCAGGGTCCTTATCAGTCTCAGTCCCCAGAACCGGGGAGTTGCTTCGAGTGCGAAGAGTTTGGGCACCACCGTAGGGAGTGTCCCCGTCTTGTTTCCGGATCTTATCAGCAGAGGGGGCAGCCCTCGTCATCTGGTCCTTCTACTTCAGCACCCACCCTACCAGCTAGGGGTGAGGGTTAGTCAGCTAGGGGTCGCCCTCGAGGGGAGACCGATCAGGCGGACAGGCTAGATGCTATGCTCTCCAGGGCCGATCTGAGGCTGTTGCTTCTGATGCAGTTATTATAGGTATTATTTCAGTCTGCCACAGAGATGCCTCAGTATTGTTTGATCCCGGTTCTACTTATTCTTATGTGTCTACATATTTTGCTCCTCATTTGGGCACGACCCGAGGGTGTCTTGAGCTGCCAGTGCATGTATCTACCCCGGTAGGGGATACTATTGTTGTGGACCACGTATACCGGTCCTGTTTGGTCACTATTGGGGGTCCGGAGACCCGAGTGGACCTGTTGCTTCTCAGCATGATCGATTTTAATGTTATATTGGGCATGGACTGGCTATCTCCATGTCATGCTATTCTGGACTATCATGCTAAGACAGTCACCTTGGCTATGCCGGGCATTCAGAGGATCGAGTGGCGAGGCACGACTGATTTTGTACCTAGCAGGGTAATATCTTTCCTCAAGGCCCAACGAATGGTTGGGAAGGGATGTCTCTCTTATTTAGCATGTGTGCGGCATGTCGAGGCCCAGACTCCCAGTATTGATTCTGTTCCCATTGTGCGAGACTTTACTGATGTGTTTCCTTCAAACCTGCCGGGCATGCCGCCGGACATGGATATTGATTTTGGGATCGATTTGGTGCCAGGCGCTCAACCTATTTCTATTCCTCCATACCGGATGGCACCAGCTGAGCTGAAGGAATTGAAGGAGCAGCTCCAGGAACTCCTAGATAAGGGGTTCATTCGGCCGAGTGTGTCGCCTTGGGGTGCACCGTGAAGAGGGCTGGACAAGTGGAATGAGGGAAAGCGACCCGATCGACAAAAATGGGTCCTGTTTGTTAAGAAGAAGGGTGGATTCATGAGGATGTGTATTGTCTACAAGCAGCTGAACAAAGTTACAGTGAAGAATAAGTATCCTCTGCCTCGTATCAATGATTTATTTGATCAGCTCCAGGGAGATAGAGTGTTCTCGAAGATTGATCTTCGTTCAGGCTACCATCAGCTGAAGATTAGAGAGTCCGACATTATGAAGACTGCATTCCGGACCAGATATGGTCACTATGAGTTCCTTGTGATGTCTTTTGGGCTAACCAACGCCCCAGCAACATTTATGCATCTGATGAACAGTGTATTCAGGCCGTATCTTGATTCATTTGTGATCGTATTCATTGATGACATACTAGTCTACTCTCGTAGCCGGGAGGAGCATGCTCGGCACTTGAGTATTGTATTGCAGAGATTGAGAGAGGAGAAGTTGTATGCCAAGTTCTCCAAATGTGAGTTCTGGCTTGAGTCCGTGGCATTCTTAGGGCACGTGGTGTCCCGTGATGGTATTCAGGTAGATCCGAGGAAGGTCGAGGCAGTGCAGAGTTGGCCCAGACCGACCTCAGTTACTGAGATCCGTAGCTTTCTGGGATTGGCAGGGTATTATCGCCGATTCATTCAGGGATTCTCTTCTATTGCTTCACCCTTGACTAGATTGACTCAGAAGGGTGTTCCTTTCATATGGTCCGAGGAGTGCGAGGAGAGCTTTCAGAAGCTCAAGACAACACTGACCACAGCACCAGTCTTGATTCTGCCGTCAGCTTCGGATCCTTATACTATGTATTGTGATGCCTCGGGAGTTGGCATTGGTTGTGTGTTGATGCAGGAGGGTAGGGTCATTGCTTATGCTTCTCGTCAGTTGAAGCCCCATGAGAAGAACTACATTGTTCATGATTTGGAGCTAGCAGCCATAGTTCACGCTTTGAAGATTTGGAGGCACTACCTATATGGTGTCTCATGTGAGGTGTACACGGATCATCGCAGCCTTCAGCACTTATTCAGACAGAAGGACCTTAACTTGAGATAGCGGAGGTGGTTTGAATTGCTTAAGGATTATGACATCACTATTTTGTATCATCCGGGGAAGGCCAATGTTGTGGCCGATGCTTTGAGTCGGAAGGCAGTTAGTATGGGCAGCCCAACTTTCATCCCAGCTGGGGAGAGGCCATTTGCTTATGATGTTCAGGCCCTAGCCAATCGGCTAGTGAGGTTGGATATTTCGGAGCCGAGTCGAGTGTTGGCTTTTGTTGTTTCTTGATCTTCCTTATATGACCGCATTAGGGAGCGACAGTATGATGACCTACATTTGCTTGTCCTTAAGGACAGAGTGCTACATAATGATGCTAGAGATGTGACTATTGACAGTGAGGGTGTTCTGAAGATGCAGGGCCGTATATGCGTGCCCAATGTAGATGGCTTGCGGGAGTTGATACTTGAGGAGGCACACAGTTCGCGGTACTCTATTCACCCAGGTGCCGCGAAGATGTACCAAGACTTGAGACAGCACTACTAGTGGAGGAGAATGAAGATGGATATTGATAGGCATGTAGCTAAGTGCCTCAATTGCCAGCAGGTCAAGTATGAGCATCAGAGACCGGGCGGTGTTCTTCAGTGTATGGTCATTCCCGAGTGGAAATGGGAGAGGATCACCATGGATTTTGTTACTGGACTCACTCGGACAGCGAGGAAGTTTGATTATGTATGGGTGATTGTTGATCGGCTGACTAAGTCCGCACATTGCATCCCAGTTGGTACTACTTACTCATCGGAGCGGTTGGCAGCGATCTTTATTCGGGAGATTGTCAGGTTGCATGGGGTTCCAGTATCTATTATATCTGACAGAGGCACTCAGTTCACTTCTCAGTTTTGGAGAGCATTTGAGTGAGAGATGGGTACGCGGGTTGAGTTGAGCACCGCATTTCACCCCCAGACAGACGGGCAGTCTGGAGCGCACTATTCAGATCCTGGAGGATATGATGCGGGCATGTGTGATTGACTTTGTTGGTTCGTGGGATGAGTTTTTGCCACTTGCCGAGTTTTCCTACAACAACAACTACCAGTCGAGTATTCAGATGGCCCCGTACGAGGCATTGTATGGCGGACGATGTAGATCTCTCATCGGATAGTTTGAGCCTGGTGAGGATAGATTGTTAGGGACTGAGCTAGTTCACGATGCTCTAGATAGAGCAAAGTTGATCCAGGAGAGGCTTCGCACAGCACAGTCTTGCCAGAAGAGTTATGTAGACCGTAGGGTTCGAGAGTTGTCTTTCATGGTCGGTGATAGGGTATTGCTGAAGGTTTCACCCATGAAGGGTGTCATGAGGTTCGGGAAGAAAGGGAAGTTGAGTCCCAGGTACATTGGTCCTTTTGAGATACTCAGGAGAGTTGGAGAGGTGGCATATGAGTTGGCCTTGCCACCCAGCTTATCCAGCGTTCACCTAGTATTCCATGTGTCTATGCTCCGGAAATATATCGGGGATCCGTCTCATGTATTAGACTTCAGTACCATTCAGCTTGATGGTGATCTATCATATGATGTGGAGCCTATTGCTATTTTGGGTCGTCGGTTGAGAAAATTGACGTCGAAGGAGATTGCATCAGTTAAGGTTCAATGGAGAGGTCGACCCGTGGAGGAGGCCACTTGGGAGATTGAGCGGGAGATGCGGAGCGGATATCCTCACTTGTTTGAGACTTCAGGTATGTTTCTTGACCCGCTCGAGGACGAGCGTTTGCTTAAGAGAGGGAGAATGTGACGACCCGGCCCGTCGTCATGGGAATTACCACCCCGTTAAGTTATAATTACATGATTTATGCTTTTATATCAGTGTTAGAGTCTATCGGGTGAGTTAGGAGTGAATTGGATTGAAAATGAAGCATACATCCTTTTTGAAGGAAACTTGAATAAGGAAAGTCAACCCGGAGTTGACTATTTAGTTAGAGGGCTCGAAATCGGATTCTGATGATTCGGTTAGTTCCGGGAGGTGATTTGTGACTTAGGGGAGCAATCGGAATTGAATTTGGAGGTCCGGTGTAGAAATAGGCTTGAATTGGCTAAGGTTGAATTTTGGCAAAATCCAAACGGTATGTGAGATTTTGATCCGGGGGTCGGAATGGAATTCCGACAATTCCTGTAGCTTCGTTATGTGATTTTGTATACGTCCGCAAATTTCAGGTCATTCGGACGTCGTTTGGTCGGGTTTTTGATCGAATGTTAGTTTCGGAAGGTTTGAAGAAACTTAGGCTTGAATCCGTGTGTAATTGGTGATTTTGATGTTTAGGATGGTGTTTTTATGCTTGGAACAAGTTTGTATCGTGTTTTGGAGTATGTTGGTAGCTTTCGTTGGGGTCCCGGGGGCCTCGGGGTGAATCCAGACCATCATCCGACATATTTGGAACTTAAAAATCTGCAGAAAAATCGTAGATCACCGGGCATAATTTAAGCCTTCGCGTTCGCGTGGCATGGGCCGCGTTCGCGAAGGACAGGCAGATCAACGCATCGCGATCACGAGACTGGGTATCGCGTTCGCGTAGGCCAGGATTCTTGAGCTTCGTGATCGCGTTCAGGGGGTCGCGTTCGTGTAGGTGCGTGCGGGTGTGCATCGCGTTCGTGTGAAGGGTATCGCGAACGCGTAGAAGGAAAATAGGCGGCTGGGAACTTGTTCATTGCGAACGCGTTGGAGAGGTCACGTTCGAGAAGGTTAAGCCGGAGCCGGGCAGCGCGAACGCGTGGGAGTGAACGCGAACGCGTAGAGTAAATGGCCCAGGCAGTGAATTTAAAACCAGAAACATTTCATTACGGGTTCATTTGCAAAACCCTCCATTTTTTAAGCCTAGAGAGAGGAAGTGAAGGGAAATAGGCTGGGAGATCATCGGGGTATTGTCGGAGGTAAGTTTTGTGGTTTAATTACGCGCTTTTATCATAAAATCATGGATTATTTCTATTGAAATGGAGGATTAAAGGTGGGTTTTAGCCCTAGGCCTAAAATTGTAGAAAAATACCGATTTGAGCGGGCAAATGGAGTCCGAATTTGGTAAATTTTATATGCCTAGACTCGTATTGAGATTAGGGTTCCGAATATGTAACTTTTATAATTTTTCGAGAAGCGCACCAAAAGTCGAGTTTTGACAACTTTGTGGGTTTTGATGCAATTTGGGGTTATTTCATATGGGTTGCATGAATTGGGCATAAATTGATGCATTATAATTGATTTTGAGCAGATTTGGCATTCGAGGACGTTGATTTGCGAGGCAAGCGCAAGATGGACTGAGGCTTCTACCGGTTCGAGGTGAGTGGTCGTAGTAAATAATGTACTGAGGGTTTGAAACCCCGTACTAGCACTTCACAGTGCTATGTTGAGATGAGACACGCGTCGTGTGATGGGCGTGGTGACATTGTGAATGGGGACTTGGACTTGGTCCTTCCCGGCTAATAGTATATCGTGTATTATGAATGATAATGATATTATAGCTGTGTAGTTGGGGCTGGTAGCCATGTTTGGGGCCTTGTGCTGATTTGTAGAGCATTAGGGAACCTGTAGAGCTAGGTAGCCCTTATATCATGTTGGAAACTTACACTCAGCCGTAAAACTAGCCGAACAACCTATTTAAGAGCCAGTACTAGATGTGTACTGTGAGAGATAGATTACTTAGGGTGGAAATCCCCTGAATTAGCTGAGTGGGCGTAAAAGGCCAATCCTATACCAATTGGGACAGGGCCGAGGACCCGTTTTGAGGTATTATATATACATGCCTTTATTGGATCGGGCTGCACGCCGCAGCAGTATATATATTGGATCGGGCTGCACGCCGCAGCAGTATTTTTATTGGATCGGGCTACACGCCGCAACAGTATGTATATATGTTGGATCGGACTGCACGCCGCAGTATTATTGCGCTTGGGCTGTAGGAGGCCCTTCGTAATCTCAGTCTGCACACATTCTCAGTGAGCGCTGGTGTATATTATGGGATCGGGCTGCACGCCGCGACAGTATAGTTATATATGTATATATATATATATATATATATATATATGTATATTGGATCGGACTGCACGCCGCAGCATCATAGCGCTTGGGCCTAGGGAGCCCCTCCGAAGTCTGTATACACCCCTAGTGAGCGCCGTCGACGTTAAATGGAGTGGGCTGCGCGGCGCAGCGGTATATGTATTGGAGCGGGCTGCACACCGCAGCATTATTCTTATTCATATCCTTATACATACTTAAATACTTATACATTGTAGACATATGTATTTATCTCTACATATTGAGATGGTTGTACATCAAAGTGGTACGAGTGAGAGTTTGGTCAGTGTTGGACCTTTTTGAGGTAGATGTGGACTAGAGATCAGGGTACTCGTTGTAGTGATGACTTACCTGTGGGGGTTTTGCCTTAGAACTGTCTAGTGATAGCACAGGAGTTCTTACTTTCAGTTATTGTTTATTAGTGTTACTCACTGAGTTGAAATATACTCACCCCACTCCCCTGCACTTTCTGTGCAGATCCACAGGTGCCCGAGAGCGTTGAGATATTGTAGCTGCTGATCATCATCCACTTTAGCGGAGACTACGAGGTAGCTGCCAGCGTCCGCAGAGCCTGTTTTCTCCTTCCTTATCATCTTGTTGATTTCATTTTGCCTAGACTTGTTTGTATTAGGATGTTATTCTGTAGAGGCTCAGTCTCGTGACACCACGGTATGGTTGGGACCGTATTTTGTATGTTTTTACTATCTCGCTTATCATCTGATATGATCATCTGCTGTTTAAGTTTAATTTGATTAATTGGAATTAATAACTGGCTGGGTTAAGAGATGATATGGTCGGGCTTGCCTAGCATTGTGTTGGGCGCCATCACGACCGGGGTTTGGGTCGTGACATAAACATATTGTCAAAATTAAGGAATAAGCACAAAAGCAATTAAAATATTAAATAAGATAAATAGTTGGAGGGAGTGCATTGTATTGGACAATAAATTGAGCACTTGGTTATGCAATTCCGATGTTACCAAGAACAAACGTCAAGCCAATATTCCAACTTGAAGATTAAAACCCGAATGATAAAATACTATAATTGAATTTCAATTATTCAACAAAAATGAGCCAAATAAAATTAGAAGATGAAATGAGAAATTATTAAGACTTGAAGTCTTGAACTTGATAATTAGAGAATAGGAGATTGAGAGAATTTGAGATAGAGAAATGAATTTTGAGTGAGAAATGAAGAAGAAGGGGGGGGGGATATTTATAGATTTACATAAGGTTAGTTTTGTATATTAAAAAAGTGTTAAAAATTTAAAAAAAGGCTAAAATGAAATATATCCGTTGGCCAACGGATTATTGAAGAATATAGCCGTTTGGGTGGGCCCCACATTCCAGATTCTCAAAAAAAAAATAAAAAAAAAAATTTCTGACCGTTGTACCGGGCCGGTTTACCCGGTAACATTACTATTCAATCGGACCAGTCCTTACCGGTTCCGGTTACCCATTTACGCAGAAGTTCCGGACCAAACCCCTTACCCCGTTAAACCCAACCCACCCGGCCCCCTACATACCGGTCCGGGCCGGTTCCGGTTTCTACAGGTCTGGGCCGATCCGGAACCGGTCCAACCCGGCTCGTTAGACAGGTATAATAAATAGACCCCTTCAGGCCTAATTTAAGGAGATCGAAAATTTTAAGAAGTTCAGAAGTTCAGAAATATATATATACACTGAAATATATCAAATACACACTAAAATACTGTTGGTTTTCAATCACTGCTAGTTCGAGTTATATTCTGGAATTTCTGTTGGTTGTTCTTCACTGGTTTTGATCGAATTTGCTGGGTTTTCATACTTACTTGGTTAAATTGCTGGGTTATATATATTCTGGAGTTTGGTAGTTGTTGTTGTGTTAACTCGTTTCTATTGTTGTTGCTGTCTAATTGTTGTTGTTCTGATTTTCCTTCTTCTCCACCTCTAAAACTCATTGATTTGTCATTTGAATCAGGTACACTACTATGTCCCGGAGCTGTAATTGAGAATGCAAATGAAGGAATGAAAATTGTTGTTAAATTTTAGTTGTAATTATATTTCTATGTTTTTATAGCTAGATATGTAGATCTCTTGTAATTCATTAGGAATTTGTTGTAATAAGTACTAAACTATACGAACTCAACTTAGATTAAAAGTAGTAGTAGACAACACCGTAGTAAACGTATGAAACAGACTAGTTTAGATGATCACTTAGATCTAAAACTAAAACTGGCCTAAACTTAGTCAAATCACCTGGATTTATAACTACTATAAAATTAGATGTGTAAATTTAATACTTGGACGTTTTGTTAATCAAGTTCCGAATCTGAATAAGTTAATTTGAAAAGCATAAGTAGTTGAATTTCAAATCGTGTTACTGTCTATCATTACTTAAATTGGCTTAGCTACAAAATTGCTTTAAGACTCTATGATTTGGTAATATGATAACAGTAATTCGAGCATGTTTAGTTAAACATTTAGAATACTGTTTCTCCCATTAAACAAAAGCAACAAAAAAATAATTTTGCAACTAGTGTTTCAATTAAATAATGATATGAGCATTAGATTCTGCTAATAACAACGTTGATTTAAACTGGGTATTAAGGTTCTTAGTTAATTATCAAATATTGAAAGCAGTGGTGATCAAATGCAGACTGGCATTAATAGAAACAATTAGTCGTTAATATTGATTGATACATGTTCATAAGTGCTGCTATAAAAATGTTAATAAGTCCTTATTTTACTTTAGATATGAATGATTTGGGCCTAATTGTGAAACCAGGCCCCGATCGAATTGAAATGGCAATCATGCCTGTGAATAGAAACGGAAACGTGCACTGGGCTCCAGAGGTTCAGTTACACCTAGCTGCAAACTGCTAAGCTAGTTCAAGGTCTAGGCCCAGTAATAAATAATGGTATGGACTCTAATAATCAATAATATAAAACTGCTGCAAAACCAGTTATATTAGGAAGAAAAAATAGAAGTAGAAAATATAGTACACAAATAGAATTGACCTTCTAAAAATAAGGGATGAGCCTCGTTATAAAGTAACACACGGGCCCCCAAAAAAACAACTAAAGCTTTAGACTCGGAAGGATCGTTTAGACAATTTCATGATATTTCCCAAATATAACAAGAATAGACATCATTAGGCATAATTTAATATACATTCCTAATACGGGTGAACATTTATATGACCCAAATCCAAATCTCAACGAAGTTGAAATGTATTGAAAGCCACAGGCGTACTGGTACGGTGTGGCCCGAAATTGTCACGACCCAAACCTGGAGGACCATGACTAGCACCCGACCATACTTGCCGAGCACCAACGTACATTTTATCTAACCTTCTTTATTATCTTTTAGGGCCGACGAGACCAATATAAATGGTAGACATGGATCATGGACAACCAACAATAAAATATGATTGCATGAACCTACATAACATGGGATGACCGGACAATCAAGAAACTATATACATATGGTACAAGCTACCACGCTAAAATGAAAGACTATACAACAAAAACCAGCCGACAAGGCATACCAAACTATACATGAGTCGACACTTGTCTACGAGCCTCTAAAGGAACATAAGTGCTGCAACATAGCCGGAACAAGGCCCATACATACCCATAATGTCTATAACAAAAATGCATACCAAGATCAAGGCAAGTCCGGAGAAGGGATCTCGCCAATCACCACTGAACTGGACAACCTACTGTGATGAGGGAGCTGCACCTGCCTGTTTATCAGGACCTGTCGCACGACATGCAGCGTCCACAAATAAAAGGACGTCAGTACGAATAAAGAATTGAGTATGTAAGGCAGAGAACCATAAATACGAACAATAATGTAAGCAGGGATAGAGAATATACAACCTGTAACATCTGAGTACCTCTGAGGGCTACTGACATGAAATGCATGATACATATGTATAAATACATAATCTTTTAAAACATACGCCTCTGTGGGCATCATCATCATCATATCGTACCCGACCGTAATAGGCTCGGTAAAAACGTACCCGGCCATTATAAGGCTCGGTAGAATCGTACCCGGCCACGTGGATCTCGGTAAAACCCAACTGATCAGTGGTTGCACAATAGGTGCCGTACCCGGCCGACTATAGCGCGGCTCGGTAGAGTAAAATAGATACATATATATAATGCATGCTCGACTCATGGAAACACCTTGTAGACCTTTCGGAGTGACGTAAGGTCGGTATCCTATGTACACCTTATTAGGACTAACTCTTCACTATGAACCTTATAGGAATCAGGAAGTACCAACAAGATTGATAACATAAGAATAAGAGAAGCAACATCAACATCAATCGTTCCATAAGAGGGAAAACAATGTAAGTACTGCTAGCTTCTAAGAATAGAGTATCTTTGGAAGCTCGTTCATTACATTATGTACAATCGGAGTCGTGCAAAAGAAGGAAAGGGATAGCCACACATACCTTGTATATACTGCCACAACCTCAAGCTATGCAAACGTCACGACTCCTTAGTCTACAATAGGAGAAATGACACTATCGTTAACGTTCAAGCGTCGCAACTATTATGTACCAATCCACAACCTATTTTGTGATGAAACAGACAGCACCTCCCCTATATATATGACTTCACACCATTCAAAACAATCACCAAACAGCCTAAACAACATCAATAATAAACATATTGAGCCTCCCAAAACAGTCCACACACAACCTAATCACATCATACATACGACGGCCACTATAGTCGTATCAAACGACCCAAAAATATTACGAAGAACTAGCAGACCACAACCCAACATATATATGGTGTTTCTCCACACCCTGCCTCCTCCAAAACTCCACAAAACAGTAATAAAAACGCAGCCCAACAGCAACACAAAACAGTCCACAAAACAGTCCGCTACAAGTGAATAACTTGAACTCACGGCTTCCGATCACCGTCCCGTGAGTTCTTACATGTATATAACGAATTACCATGAATTCACAGCAGAATAAATGTATGAAATATAGCAGTAAACTCACCTTACTTGTTGGATAACTCAGCCTTTAACTAGGTTCTTCAAACTCTAGTGTTTACCCCCAATTTGAACTTGAAAGAGAGGGAAAATCAATTAGTAGGGTTTGTGGATAATTTTTGGGAGGAAGTTTGCAGGGTTTTAGGTCTGGTTATTTGTGAAATATAAAGAGGGATATATTGCAGAAGATAAGCCTTTTAATGGGCTCCTTTTCTGACCCGAAATTTCCTCTTTTGGGCCGACATTTAACCAAGTAGCTGACCCACCTACTTGCACCTAGCAGCTTGTGCAGTCTCACGAAAATGTCTATATCTCTCTATTCCAATGTCGTATTGATAAACCGTTTAATGCGTTGGAAACTAGACTCATAGATCTTCAATTTGGTGGGTAGATCACCCCGTAATTCCAAGTATATTGGGAGAAAATCTTAATAACATTTGACCTAAAGTTTAGGTAAAACTATGAACCTAAGTTGCAACAACTTTTGTCGACTTTTGTTTCATAACTCGTTTGACTTCAAGACTTATGATACGGATATTATATGATTCAAATACCTTAAATCATGACCTCCTAAGTATACTAAGCATCTATAGGTTTACCCAAAAGTACGAGTTACAGCATCCTTGATTCGTTTAACTTCTAATACTTGTTAATCACCCTTATGCACCCTTGTATCACTTAAGATTAATCGGATTAACTTCTTATCATCTCAAGGATAATTCCTTCTTGGATTTGTGTTATCTAACTTATGGCATGAACTAACGTGTGCGGATATGGGTTGTAACACCCTCCCCCCCTTAGGAACATTTGTCCTCGAATGTAAGGGTTTATGGGGAGTCCAAATCATCGTGGATTCCAACGGAAATATTTGGTGAATTTTCCCCTATAAAATGGTCACTAGCAAAATTTGCAAGCAGTGAAGCTCAAAGTATGGCCTCACAAGGCTACACAAAGCATTATGGACATGGACATTATTTACATATCACCACTTTGTATTAAGGAAGAGAGTTCTCAAGTTATTGCTTACCTCATAAAGCCATTTCACCTTTGCAATGTATCTTGCGTTCCACCAACATCCTTGTTATCATCATTCCGGAATAGGTAAGGGTATTTAGACTTCATCTCTTCTTCCGCTTCCCATGTCATTTCTTTCATATTCTTGTTCCTCCACAATACTTTGACGGAAGCTACATCTTTTGTTCTCAGCTTGCGGACTTGTCGATCTAATATAGCCACTGGCACTTCTTCATATGATAGATCCTCCGTAACTTGAACATCTTTGATAGGGACAACTCGAGAAGGGTCTCCAATACATTTCCTCAACATAGATACATGGAATACCGGGTGGACAAATTCTAATTCGGATGGCAATTCTAACTCATAAGCAACTTGTCCAATTCGTTGAAGAATTTTATACGGACCGATATACCTTGGACTCAGCTTACCTTTCTTCCCAAAACGCATAACACCCTTCATTGGTGAGATCCTCAGGAAAACCCAATCACCAACCTCAAACTCTAGATCACGACGTCGGACATCGGAATAAGACTTTTGCCTGCTTTGTGCCGTCCTCAATCGTTCCTGTATCACTTTCACCTTCTCAATGGCTTGGTGAATCAAATCTGGCCCATATAATTCTGTTTCACCGACTTCGAACCATCCAACTGGTGATCTACATCTCCTCCCATATAGTGCCTCATATGGGGCCATTTTAATACCGGAATGGTAGCTATTATTGTAGGCAAATTCTATGAGTGGAAGATGGTCATCCCAATTTCCCTTAAAATCTAGAACACATGCTCGTAGCATATCTTCCAATGTCCGAATGGTACGTTCAGCCTGTCCGTCAGTCTGCGGATGAAATGCAGTGCTGAGATTCACCTGTGTGCCTAAACCTTTCTGAAAAGACCTCCAAAAGTTAGCCGTAAATTGAGCTCCTCGATCCGATATAATAGATACCGGCACACCATGAAGCCTAACAATCTCCTTGATATACAACTTCGCATAATCTTCAGCCGAGTAAGTTGTCTTAACTGGCAGAAAGTGAGCACATTTTGTAAGTCGATCAACTATCACCCGGATAGAGTCAAACTTATGATAAGATCGAGGTAATCCAATAACGAAGTCCATATTAATCACCTCCCATTTCCAGGTCTGAATCTCTATATTCTGAAGCAATCCACCGGGTTTCTGATGTTCTATCTTTACTTGTTGACAATTGGGACACTGGGCTACAAATTCTGCAATAGACTTTTTCATGTTATCCCACCAATACCGCTCCTTGACATCATGATACATCTTTGTTGAGCCAGGATGGATGGAATATCGGGATTGATGAATTTCATTCATAATCTTTTCTCGCAACCCTTCTACATTCGGCACACATAATCGGCCCTGGTATCTCGGTGCCCCATCTCCTCCGATCTCAAAAGCCGTAATTTTACACTGCTGAATGTTCTCTCTCAATCGTAGTAAGATAGGATCTTCATATTGCCGTGCTTTTACCTCTGCTACCAAAGATGATTCTGATGTATTCTGTACAATAACACTTCCGTCATCAGAGTCTAACAATCTGATTCTCATATTGGCTAGCTGATGAAGCTCTTTAGTCAACCCCCATCTACCTGCATCAATATGTACTAAGCTTCCCATTGACTTACGGCTGAGAGCATCTGCCACAACATTGGCTTTATCGGGATGATACAATATCTCGACGTCGTAGTCCTTCAGTAATTCAAGCCACCTACGCTGCCTCAAATTCAACTCTTTCTGCTTGAAGATGTATTGTAGACTCTTGTGATCTGTGTAGATGTCAACATGGACGCCGTATAAGTAGTGCCGCCATATCTTCAAAGCATATATTACCGCAGCCAATTCCAAATCATGGGTTGGATAATTCTTTTCATGCTTCTTCAATTGTCTTGATGCATATGAAATCACCTTCCCATGCCGCATCAACACGCACCCCAAACCTATACCTGAGGCATCACAATATACCACATATCCTTCTGTTCCTTCAGGGAGAGTGAGCACCGGTGCGGATGTCAATCGATCCTTCAGCTCCTGAAAACTACGTTCACAAGTGTTAGACCACCGGAACTTGGTAGCTTTCTGTGTTAACTTAGTCAATGGTGCTGATATAGAGGAAAACCCTTCTACAAACCGCCTATAATATCCTGCTAGCCCCGGGAAGCTACGAACTTCTGATGGTGTTGTAGGTCTCGGCCAATTCTTTACTGCATCAATCTTCTGAGTGTCGACACTAATACCCTCATCAGATATCACATGGCCAAGGAATGCTACTGAGTTCAGCCAGAATTCACATTTGGCGAGCTTAGCATATAACTTACGATCCTGAAGCATCTGTAATACTATCCGCAAGTGGCCCGCATGTTCCTCCTCCGAACGAGAATACACCAGAATGTCATCAATGAATACAATCACGAACACATCAAGATAGCGCCTGAATAGAGTATTCATGAGATCCATAAAAGCTGCCGGGGCATTTGTTAGCCCGAACGACATCACCAAGAACTCAAAGTGCCCATATCTTGTCCGAAAGGCCGTCTTTGGAATATCCTTCTCCTTAACCCTCACCTGATGATATCCTGAACGTAAGTCAATCTTGGAGAAATACTTGGCACCCTGGAGTTGGTCAAACAGGTCGTCAATTCTTGGAAGTGGATACTTGTTCTTTATAGTAAACTTATTCAACTGCCGATAGTCGATACACATCCGTAATGACCCATCTTTCTTCCGCACGAATAGGACTGGCGCACCCCAAGGTGAAGTGCTCGGTCTAATGAAGCCCTTATCGAGCAAGTCCTTTAACCGCGCCTTCAACTCTCGCAGCTCTGCCGGGGCCATTCTATATGGAGGGATAGAGATCGGTTGAGTGTCAGGCAACACATCAATGCTAAACTCAATCTCCCTTTCCGGAGGAAGGCCTGGGAGTTCATTTGGGAAAACATCTGGAAATTCATTGACCACGTGGATAGATTGTAGAGTAGGCAGCTTCGCGTTCGCATCCCTAACGCGAACAAGATGATAAATGTAACCTTTTGAGATCATTTTCCTTGCCTTAAGATAGGAAATAAACCTACCTTTCGATGTAGCAATGTTCCCCTTCCATTCAATGACGGGTTCACCAGAAAATTGAAACTTAACCATCTTCATACGACAGTCAACATTTGCATAGCATGAGGCCAACCAGTCCATTCCCAGTATCACATCAAAATCAACCATTTCTAATTCAAATAAATCTGCCGAGGTTTGACAACTACAAATCATCACAGTGCAACCTCTATATACCCTTCTAGCAATCACAGAATCTCCTATTGGAGTAGATACCGCAAGGGGTTTACTTATCAATTCAGGTTCAATGCCAAACTTATTAGCCACAAAGGGTGTAACATATGATAATGTAGATCCCGGATCAATCAACGCATATACATCATAAGAAAACACAGATAATATACCTGTAACAACATCTGGAGACGACTCGAGATCCTGTCGACCTACTAGAGCATATGTTCGATTTTGAGCACCACTCGAACTCGGCCCTGCACCTCTACCTCTACCACGACCCGTCGACTGCTGAAAACCCCGTGCTGGAGGTCGAACTGATGAGGAAGAACCAGACACAGATCTAGTCGGCTGAGCCATACCATCACCTCCCCTGTTAGGACAATCCCGCATCATATGGCCAGGTTGTCCGCAAGAATAACACGCATCAGAACCTCGACGGCACAGTCCAAAGTGCGCCTTGCCGCACTGATCACAACGTGGTGTTGGGGGTTTCGTCTGACTAGTATCCCTATGATGTTGCGATCCAGATGCCTGCGAACTCTGACCTGGACCAGAATAGGATCGATCATATCGAGGCCTCTGAAACTGTGGAGGAGCACTAGCTACAGACGGCGCCGAACTCCTCGAAGACTGGGGCCTGGCGCTGCCTCTTAAGTCATCAGAATACCTTGCAAATCTCGCCCTCTTATGCCGGCCCCTATCCTGCTCCCTATCTGCCCTCTGCTGGCGCTTACGATCCTCTAAGGTCTGAGCATAAGCTTGAATACGGGAAATATCCATGCCTTCTACCAAGGAGGCTGTCATACACTCATTTATCAGACGGGGTCCCAACCCGTTCACGAACAAATGCACCCTATCACTCATCTCGGCCACCATATGGGGAGCATACCTTGCTAAAGAATCAAACTGCATACTATACTCTCGCACACTCATATTACCTTGTCTAAGGTTCAAGAACTTATCAGCTCTAGCTCGTCGTATCTCAACTGGCAAATAGTGACGAAGAAAGGCCTCAGAAAAATCCTTCCACACAGCTGGAGGAGCGTTCGGACCCCTGGATCTCTCCCAACTATCATACCAAAGAACCGCTAAATCCCGTAGCCGATAAGAAGCCAACTCTACTGCCTCTGTATCACTAACATGCATAACCCGTAGTGTACGATGAACCCGGTCAATAAAAGTCTGCGGATCCTCCTTGGGGTCTGATCCGGTAAACACTAGAGGGTCTAAATTAATAAAATCACGAACTCTCGTACTAACCGGTTTATCAGCAGCACCTGTATTCTGCCTCTGAGCCTGAGCAACTACCAAGCTAGTCAATAGCTACAAAGCACTCCGCGTATCCTAGTCTGTAGTGCCAGACGGAGGAGCTGGAGGTGTTGGGTGCCTCCTAATATCCTCTGGAGGAGACGAAGTAGATGAGGTATGAGACGTCATCTCACTCTGAGCCTCACTTTGGCCTGCTCTGGCTTGGGGCACCTGACTGGTACCCTCTCCCGCAGCTGTATCAAGCCGTCTACTAATTGTTTGTTTCCTAGTCGAAGGCATCGCTGAAAGAAAACAAGGTGAATATTAGAGACGAACACTTACGACTCAACTCTACGCACGATCTAGATTCAGGAAGAAGGTAACAACCCTAGATGTCATGTAGCCTCCCGATTATAAATGTGGCGCGCTACACATCCATAATCAAGACTCTACTAGACATGGCTCATAGACAATCCCTAGGACAGACTTGCTCTGATACCAAGTTTGTCACGACCCAAACTGGAGGACCATGACTAGCACCCGACCATACTTGCCGAGCACCAACGTACATTTTATCTAACCTTCTTTATTATCTTTTAGGGCTGACGAGACCAATATAAATGGTAGACATGGATCATGGACAACCAACAATAAAATATGATTGCATGAACCTACATAACATGGGATGACCATACAATCAAGAAACTATATACATATGGTACAAGCTACCACGCTAAAATGAAAGACTATACAACAAAAACCAGCCGACAAGGCATACCAAACTATACATGAGTCGACACTTGTCTACGAGCCTCTAAAGGAACATAAGTGCTGCAACATAGCCGGAACAAGGCCCATACATACCCATAATGTCTATAACAAAAATGCATACCAAGACCAAGGCAAGTCCAGAGAAGGGATCTCGCCAATCAACACTGAACTGGACAATCTTCTGTGATGGGGGAGCTGCACCTGCCTATCTATCAGGACCTGCAGCACGACATGCAGCGTCCACAAACAAAAGGACGTCAGTACGAATAAAGTACTGAGTATGTAAGGCGTAGAACCATAAATACGAACAGTAATGTAAGCAGCGATAGAGAATATACAACCTTCAATCTCTGAGTACCTCTGAGGGCTACTGACATGAAATGCATGATACATATGTATAAATACATAATCTTTTAAAACATACGCCTCTGTGGGCATCATCATCATCATATCGTACCCGGCCGTAATAGGCTCGGTAAAAACGTACCCGGCCATTATAAGGCTCGGTAGAATCGTACCCGGCCACGTGGAGCTCGATAAAACCCAACTGATCAGTGGTTGCACAATAGGTGCCGTACCCGGCCGACTATAGCGCGGCTCGGTAGAGTAAAATAGATACATATATATAATGCATGCTCGACTCATGGAAACACCTTGTAGACGTTTGAAAAGTATTTGAAAGGTTGGTATCCTATGTACACCTTATTAGGACTAACTCTTCACTATGAACCTTATAGGAATCGGGAAGTACCAACAAGATTGATAACATAAGAATAAGAGAAGCAACATCAACATCAATCGTTCCATAAGAGGGGAAACAATGTAAGTACTGCTAGCTTCTAAGAATAGAGTATCTTTGGAAGCTCGTTCATTACATTATGTACAATCGGAGTCGTGCAAAAGAAGGAAAGGGATAGCCACACATACCTTGTATATACTGCCACAACCTCAAGCTATGCAAACGTCACGACTCCTTAGTCTACAATAGGAGAAATGACACTATCGTTAACGTTCAAGCGTCGCAACTATTATGTACCATCCACAACTTATTTTGTGATGAAACGGACAACACCTCCCCTATATATATGACTTCACACCATTCAAAACAATCACCAAACAGCCTAAACAACATCAATAATAAACATATTGAGCCTCCCAAAACAGTCCACACACAACCTAATCACATCATACATACGACGACCACTATAGTCGTATCAAACGACCCAAAAATATTACGAAGAACTAGCAGACCACAACCCAACATATATATGGTGTTTCTCCACACCCTGCCTCCTCCAAAACTCCACAAAACAGTAATAAAAACGCAGCCCAACAGCAACACAAAACAGTCCACAAAACAGTCCGCTACAAGTGAATAACTTGAACTCACGGCTTCCGATCACCGTCCCGTGAGTTCTTACATGTATATAACGAATTACCATGAATTCACAGCAGAATAAATGTATGAAATATAGCAGTAAACTCACCTTACTTGTTGGATAACTCAGCCTTTAACTAGGTTCTTCAAACTCTAGTGTTTACCCCCAATTTGAACTTGAAAGAGAGGGAAAATCAATTAGGGTTTGTGGATAATTTTTGGAGGAAGTTTGCAGGGTTTTAGGTCTGGTTATTTGTGAAATATAAAGAGGGATATATTGCAGAAGATAAGCCTTTTAATGGGCTCCTTTTCTGACCCGAAATTTCCTCTTTTGGGCCGACATTTAACCAAGTAGCTGACCCACCTACTTGTCGCCTAGCAGCTTGTGCAGTCTCACGAAAATGTCTATATCTCTCTATTCCAATGTCGTATTGATAAACCGTTTAATGCGTTGGAAACTAGACTCATAGATATTCAATTTGGTGGGTAGATCACCCCGTAATTCCAAGTATATTGGGAGAAAATCTTAATAACATTTGACCTAAAGTTTAGGTAAAACTATGAACCTAAGTTGCAACAACTTTTGTCGACTTTTGTTTCATAACTCGTTTGACTTCAAGACTTATGATACGGATATTATATGATTCAAATACCTTAAATCATGACCTCCTAAGTATACTAAGCATCTATAGGTTTACCCAAAAGTACGAGTTACAACATCCTTGATTCGTTTAACTTCTAATACTTGTTAATCACCCTTATGCACCCTTGTATCACTTAAGATTAATCGGATTAACTTCTTATCATCTCAAGGATAATTCCTTCTTGGATTTGTGTTATCTAACTTATGGCATGAACTAACGTGTGCGGATATGGGTTGTAACACGAAATGCATTTTCACGACGTTGCAATTATTTAAAAACGATAAAGAGGAACACAAATAAAGGCACATAAAAGCAAAACATACAAAGAAATCAGATAAAAACAAATACAACAGTTGAGCAACCGTGCTAGAACCACGGAATTCGAGAGTGCCTAACACCTTCTCCCGGGTTAACGGAATTCTTTATCCGGATTTCTGATTCGCGGACTATTAACAAAGTCATAATTTCCTCGGTTCGGGATTCAATTAGTGACTTGGGACACCATTAATGTCCCAACTGGCGACTCTGAATTTAAATAATTAAATCCCGTTCCGACTGTCCTTTAAGTGGAAAAACTCCTTCCGTTTTTATTATATCCCTTCCCGAGGGTGTAGTAGAAATAAGCGGTAAAGAAGAAGGAGGTGTGACAGTCATTGTCTTGCCATGATCATGCCTCATTTTTTGGCGTTTTAGCGCCATAAAACTAGAATTTCGCCCGATTTCCAGATTTTCGTGTGCTATAACACATGCCATCGAAATAGACCGGGGCCATCAGACCGGGTATTTTGCTGGCCCATCAAAAAAGAAAAAATAGTCATCGCATCGCCATGACCGTTTTATATTTTTTTGTATTTTCAGGCCATAAAACTGAAACTCCGCACTATTCCAAGATTTATGTATGCTATAGCACACGCCATCTTCATGGGCCAGGGTCACTGAACCCGGATCGCCTAAATTTTCGCCATCCCATAAAAAATGACCGAAGGAATAGTTGTCATAGCCTCGTCATGATCGTTCCTTATTTTTGGTGTTTTAGGGCTATAAAATTAGAATTCTGCCCGATTGCTAGATTTCTATGTGCAATAGACCACGACATCGGCATGGTCATGGGCCACCGGATCCAGATCTATTAAAATTTTGTCGGCCCATCAAAACCCCCCAAGGAACAATAGTCACCGCCTTTCCATGAGCGTTCATCGTATTTTGGCATTTTAGACCTTAAAAATGAAATTTCGTTCTAGATTTTTCTGTGTTATAGCTCACGCCATCAGCATGGGGCCGGGTTGTCGAACCCTAATCATCTAAAATTTTGTCGTCCCATAAAATAATACCTAAGGAACAATAGCCACCACCTCGCCATGATCGTTCCTCGTGTTTTTGCATTTTAGGACCATAAAATTAAAATACGCCCGATTCCCACATTTTCGAGTGTTATAGCCCATAACATCAGAATGGACTCGGGCCACCGGACCCCATTGACTTAAATATTTCCATCCTATTAAAAACTACCTAAGGAACAATAGTCATTGTCTCGCCATGACCGTTTCTTATTTTTTGGCGTTTTAGGGCCATAAAACTACAATTCCATCTGATTCCCATCTTTTCGTGAGCTATATAAACCACTTCCAACGTGCTTTAAACTAATACAAAAGGCTTAGATAAATGAATACATGTACATATATCTTCAATTATTATTTATGGCTTGATTATTTCCTTGTATTTTTTAGGAAACTCATAATTCCTCTACGTTTTGGAAAACCTATTGTCCTGTAATATTTTATAACGGAAAACCTATTGTCCTTGTCAAATTGAGAAACCTTTCTCATACTGGTTTGAGATTATTTGGGATCTATATAGAGGGTTGTAGTTGGGAATTCTATAGATGGTATTCTGTTTTTCTTCTCATTCATAGTGGAAAACTCTCTTTGCTTCTGCCTCGAGGATTAGGCTTAGTCGAACCTCGTTAAATCCTTGTGTTGACTTTTTCTTCTCTATTTGCTTTGTGCATGAATGTGTGGTAGTTAACCCATGATCTTCCGCATCAATTGAAGTCTTGAGTTTCTACAAATAATCTAGGATTAAGATGTCTTCATTATCTTCAACAAAATACAATGTAGAGAAATTTAAAGGGGGTCTAGTTTGAGTCTACGGAAGATCAGGATGAAATCATTTGATGTTACAAGGGTTATGAAAGCAATTAATAAGAATTTTCCGTAAAAGATGAAAGAGATAGATAAGGCAGGCTTGAAGGAAAGGGCTTTGCGTGCGATATTCATGAGCGTTGCAAATAAAGTTCTTTGGGAAATTGATGAATAAACTTCTGAAGCAACGACATGGAATCCGAAAAAGAGATTATACAATCTCCATATGAAAGAAGGTTGTCATGCCCCGAACCTGGGGGAGGGGGAGGGAGGGGGCGAGACCGGCACACGGGGCCGCACCTAACCTAGCATACCAACTTACACCTGAGGGACTCTGAACATATAATGTCATACTTTGGCCGTGGGGCCACATTACAAGACAATTTACGAAGCAAAATATAAAACTGAATGGAAACTAGCTCTAACTAAACATCAATATAAAGCTGGGCCGACAAGGCTGTCATAACTATTACAGCTGACAAACCAACAAAATATTCATACAAGACCTACAAACACAACATACTGCATTAACTAACATGATATGTCTACAAGCCTCTACTAATGGATGTACTGTGATCGGAACAGGACCTTGACCTACTAGTATATACATATATACACAACAACAACAACAACAACCCAGTATATTCCTACAAAGTGGGGTCTGGGAGGGTAATATGTAGACAGGCCTTACCTCTACCCGAAAGGGCAGAGAGGCTGTTTCCAATCGACCCTCGGCGTAGGGAAGAGAAAGGCAAACAAAAACAAAAACACAAACAGCATTAGTTACTCCAGCATAAATCAAATAAATAATTATCTAAATATAAAACCAAAAGTAGAATGACATGCAATAATACCAATCGGTTACTACCATAAGAGGCACAAAACAATACATTAATTAACTATAGAGATCGCTACCAAACCCCACTCAGCCCCTAACAGAAGTACTAAGAATTCTAGAAGGCCCTACCCTACAACCCTAATACTAGACCTCCAAACTTTCCTATCAAGGGTCATGTCCTCGTAAATCCCCATTCTAGCCATATCCTGCCTAATCACCTCACCCCAATACCTCTTAGGCCTCCCTCTGCCTCGACTCGCGCCAACCACCGCCAGTCGCTCACAACTCCTCACCGGTGCATCAGGGCTTCTCCTCCGCACATGCCCAAACCACCTGAGTCTCGCCTCTCGCATCTTCTCATCCACTGGGGCCACCCTCACCTTCTCCCAAATAACTTCATTCCTAATCTTATCTAACCTGGTGAGCCCGCACATCCACCTAAGCATCCGCATCTCCGCAACCTTCATCCTCTGAACAAGAGATTTCTTCATTGGCCAACACTCCGTCCTATACAACATGGCAGTATATACATATATACACAAGATGTACACAAAACTCTAGACCCGGCAACTATGAAGGACATGGAGCTTATCAATCAAGCTGAACTCGGGAGACACTTACTGAGGAGGTCTACCTGTATGTCTGTTTGAACCTAAATGTACGAAATGCAGAGTCCCCAAAAAGGGACATCAGTATGAAATAATGTACTGAGTATGTAAGGTAATACAATAACGAAAAGTTGAAACTGAACTGATAATATAATAACTGAATGTAATTAGGAGCCAAAGGTGATATGAAGATATACTAACCTATTGATACTGACTCAACTCTCTCAATATAGTAAGTAAAATAACTGCTCGGCCCTATAAGGCTCGGAATGTTTCTGCTCTACCGTAGTAGGCTCGCTCATAGGCGCTCAGCCATACTAAGCTAGGTATCTAGGCCATTCTGAGGTCGCTCATAGCCGCTCGGCCATAGTAAGCTCGATATATAACTTACCATCTGATTAGAGGTTGCCCAATAGGTCGTTTCAATAATCATTAGGTCACAATCTCCTATCATACATCTACTTTACTATGCAAGTAACTATTCATTGTAATTCTCATGTAAACTTTATCCATTTTTTATCGGACAAGGTCCAAATATGGCCTTGTACTATACTAAATTGAGCACATTTTCCCTTAATTAATACTTTCCCATATATGCCCACCATCACACAGTAGGTCCACATATGCCCTTACCATCATGGAATCCACCCAATCATGTTCACCCGATGTGGGGATATGGGGGCAAAAAAAGGAAAGAGAACAATAGTCATTGTCTCGCCATGACCGTTTCTTATTTTTTGGCGTTTTAGGGCCATAAAACTACAATTCCATCTGATTCCCATCTTTTCGTGAGCTATATAAACCACTTCCAACGTGTTTTAAACTAATACAAAAGGCTTAGATAAATGAATACATATACATATATCTTCAATTATTATTTATGGCTTGATTATTTCCTTGTATTTTTTAGGAAACTCATAATTCCTCTACGTTTTGGAAAACCTATTGTCCTGTAATATTTTATAACGGAAAACCTATTGTCCTTGTCAAATTGAGAAACCTTTCTCTTACTGGTTTGAGATTATTTGGGATCTATATAGAGGGTTGTAGTTGGGAATTCTATAGTTGGTATTGTGTTTTTCATCTCTTTCATAGTGGAAAACTCTCTTTGCTTCTGCCTCGAGGATTAGGCTTAGTCGAACCTCGTTAAATCCTTGTGTTGACTTTTTCTTCTCTATTTGCTTTGTGAATGAATGTGTGGTAGTTAACCCATGATCTTCCGCATCAATTGAAGTCTTGAGTTTCTACAAATAATCTAGGATTAAGATGTCTTCATTATCTTCAACAAAATACAATGTAGAGAAATTCAAAGGGGGTCTAGTTTGAGTCTACGGAAGATCAGGATGAAATCATCTCTGATGTTACAAGGGTTATGAAAGCAATTAATAAGGATTTTTCGTAAAAGATGAAAGAGATAGATAAGGCAGACTTGAAGGAAAGGGCTTTGCGTGCGATATTCATGAGCGTTGCAAATAGAGTTCTTTGGGAAATTGATGAAGAAACTTCTGAAGCAACGATATGGAATCCGAAAAAGAGATTATACAATCTCCATATGAAAGAAGGTTGTCATGCCCCGAACCTGGGGGAGGGGGAGGGAGGGGGCGAGACCGGCACACGGGGCCACACCTAACCTAGCATACCAACTTACACCTGAGGGACTCTGAACATATAATGTCATACTTTGGCCGTGGGGCCACATTACAAGACAATTTACGAAGCAAAATATAAAACTGAATGGAAACTAGCTCTAACTAAACATCAATATAAAGCTGGGCCGACAAGGTTGTCATAACTATTACAGCTGACAAACCAACAAAATATTCATACAAGACCTACAAACACAACATACTGCATTAACTGACATGATATGTCTACAAGCCTCTACTAATGGATGTACTGTGATCGGAACAGGACCTTGACCTACTAGTATATACATATATACACAACAACAACAACAACAACCCAGTATATTCCTACAAAGTGGGGTCTGGGGAGGGTAATATGTAGACAGGCCTTACCTCTACCCGAAAGGGCAAAAAGGCTGTCTCCAATCGACCCTCGGCGCAGGGAAGAGAAAGGCAAACAAAAACAAAAACACAAACAATATTAGTTACTGCAGCATAAATCGCATAAATAATTATCTAAACATAAGAGTCATAAGTACCATAAATAAATTGGCATGCAATAATATTAAAACAGTAACTACCAGAAATGACTACCATAAGAGGACACAAACCAACACACGAATCATCTATGGATAGCCCTACCACGCCTCACCCAACCCCGGGAAAGGAGTACGAAAAATCTAGAAGCCCCTATCCTACAACCCTGATACTAGACCTCCAAACTTTCCTATCAAGGGTCATGTCCTCGGAAATCCGCAACCTGGCCATGTCCTGCCTAATTACCTCTCCCCAGTATCTCTTAGGCCTCCATCCTGCCTCGCCTCACACCGACCACCGCTAGCCACTCACAACTCCTCACCGGGGCATCGGGGCTTCTCCTCCGCACATGCCCGAACCACCGAAGCCTCGCCTCTCGCATCTTCTCATCCACTGGGGCCACCCTCACCTTCTCCCAAATAACTTCATTCCTAATGTTATCTAACCTGGTAAGCCCGCACATCCACCTAATCATCCGCATCTCCGCAACCTTCATCCTCTGAACATGAGATTTCTTCATTGGCCAACACTCCGTCCTATACAACATGGCAGTATATACATATATACACAAGATGTACACAAAACTCTAGACCCGGCAACTCTGAAGGACATGGAGCTTATCGATCAAGCTGAACTCGGGAGACACTTACTGAGGAGGTCTACCCGTATGTCTGTTTGAACCTAAACGTACGAAATGCAGAGTCCCCAAAAAGGGACATCAGTATGAAATAATGTACCGAGTATGTAAGGCAATAAAATAACGAAAAGTTGAAACTGAACTGATAATATAATAACTAAATGTAATTAGGAGCCAAAGGTGATCTGAAGATATACTAACCTATTGATACTGACTCAACTCTCTCAATATAGCAAGTAAAATAAATGCTCATCCCTATAAGGCTCGGAATGTTTCTGTTCTACCGTAGTAGGCTCGCTCATAGGCGCTCAGCCATACTAAGCTAGGTATCTTGGCCATTCTGAGGTCGCTCATAGCCGCTCGGCCATAGTAAGCTCGATATGCAACTTACCATCTAATTAGAGGTTGCCCAATAGGTCGCTTCAATAATCATTAGGTCACAATCTCCTATCATATATCTACTTTACTATGCAAGTAACTATTCATTGTAATTCTCATGTAAACTTTATCCATTTTTTATCGGACAAGGTCCAAATATGGCCTTGTACTATACTAAATTGAGCACATTTGCCCTTTATTAATACTTTCCCATATATGCCCACCATCACATAGTAGGTCCACATATGCCCTTACCATCACGGAATCCACCCAATCATGTTCACCCGATGTGGCGATATGGGGGCAAAAAAAGGAAAGAGAGGCATGGGATTTCTCTTACATCACGGAAAGAGTCATATGAATCCCTCTACTTTAAAATATTATTTATATTTACCCTCCATTCTACTATCCGAATCCATATACTTTTAAACAAAAATACCTCTTTGTCTAACAGACCAGTAGGAGCTAACAATCGAAGAGACATGTGGAAGCTATATACTCATTTTGATATACCAATATATTTAGCCTAACCCAGACCCGTACAAATAACCCGAACCCGAATCTGGATCTTACAAACAAACCATAAAATGAGTTGTATTATTCGGTCTTCTCTTGTTGTAGCAGTTGTGCTAGATAGCCTTTTCTTAACCACGCAAGAATCATGAAAATCACACGTATATTCTCTTTTTTATTGCTCAGTTTTAAGACTTATGAGAGTTTACCTTTCCCTTTGTACAAAGAAGTTTCGAATTCGACACCTGTAAACAATTTCTGAAACTGAGTTTCAATTGTTGAAACCTCAACACAATTTTAACTTTTCCTATTTACCCCCCCCCCCCAAAGATACCTCTAAATAAATCTTTAACTTATATGCAGAATCAAAAGCAACAGAAAAAAATAATCTTTAACTATACCAAAAACACACACACACAAAAAAAAAATTCAATCATTACCTATGTTCACAAAACAAAAACCAAAAATAATTCAAATTTATCTATACACAATAACTAAACAAAAAATAGAAAATAAAAGAAAAGTTGAAAAGGATACAGTGCTACAATGTCGTTTAGCACTCACAACAAGAATAAAAATGATGGGTGAAGGGCAATCATTGTTACAAGTGTAGAAATAGAGACCACCATTACTGGCCAACTTGAAGAACAAATTCTTCACTCTATTTATTAATTTCTTTTTAAGATTTTACTCTACTTTTATTTAATACATAGGAAAAGTGGGGCTTTTACTTTTTGTTGAATATTAAACACTTGCATCTATTTTTGAATTTTTGAGTATTGGGAAGTGTTACTTTTGCTGGATTTTGTTGCTTCGAAAAGATTATTTTAGAGATCTTAGAAGGAGATGAAGTAATAAAGAAGGAAAAAGGGTCTCAATTCGGGTGAGTTATTTGTAAGGGTTTGGGTTAGGCTAAATAGACGGGTATATCCAAATGAGCATATAGCTTCCACGTATCTCTTTGATTGTTAGGTCTTACAGGTATGTTAAACAGAGGGAAATTTTTGTTTAAAAGTCTAACGGCAAGGGTATACAAAGTCACATAGTATAATGGAGGGTAAATATAAACATTATTTGAAATTAGAGGGATATATATATGACTCTTTTTCCTTTTTTTATTTACCTTTCTCTTTTCTTTCTTCTTTTCTTCTTTTTTTTTTCCTTTTTTCTTTGTCACATATTCGATTTCCTCCTTTGCTAATGTCTTCTCCATTTTTGTCACCAATTTTACTTGACAAAACTCATGAATTCCTGCTAAATTTACTTTCACAAACCCCACAAATTTTTCTTACCAGAAGGAGATAAAATTTATCAGAGAAATTTTTCGGTGTTTAAATTGGATGAAAGTAGGATATGGTTATTCAGATTTGAAGGTCTTGTTCCCTCTAGATCTGACGCTCCACAGAAAACAACACCTTCAAAATTTAAATAACTATATCCTACCTTCACCAAATTAACACCACCAAGAAAATTTCTCCGATAATTTTTACTCTCCTCCTAAAAAATCGCCCTCAATCGCCCTCAATCTCCTCCTCAAAATCGCCCTCAATCTCCTCCTCAAAATTGCCCAATTCTTCTCCTAGTTCGAAGCCCCCAAATATTTTACTCTACTGAAATTCGAAATGAGCTGAAGCATCAGTTAAGGTTCAGTGGAGAGGTCGACCCGTGGAGGAGGCCACTTGGGAGATCGAGCGGGAGATGCGGAGCAGATATCCTCACTTGTTTGAGACTTCAGGTATGTTTCTTGACCCGCTCGAGGATGAGCGTTTGCTTAAGAGGAGGAGAATGTGACGACCCGGCCCGTCGTCACGAGAATTACCACCCCGTTATATTGTAAATACATGTTTTATGATTTTATATCAGTGTTAGAATCTATCGGGTGAGTTAGGAGTGAAATGGATTGAAAATGAGACATATAGCCTTTTTGAAGAAAACTTGAATAAGGAAAGTCAACCCGGAGTTGACTATTTGGTTAGAGGGCTCGGAATCGAATTCTGATGATTCGGTTAGTTCCGGGAGGTGATTTGTGACTTAGGGGAGCGATCGGAATTGAATTTGGAGGCCCGGTGTAGTTTTAGGCTTGAATTGGCTAAAGTTGAATTTTGGCGAAATCCGATCGGTAGGTGAGATTTTGATTCGGGGGTCGGAATGGAATTCCGACAGTTGCAGTAGCTTCGTTAGGTGATTTTGGATGTGCCCGCAAAATTTCAGGTCATTCGGACGTCGTTTGGTCGGGTTTTTGATCGAATGTGTAATTCGGAAAGTTTTAAGAAATTTAGGCTTGAATCCGTGTGTAATTGGTGATTTTGATGTTTAGGATGGTGTTTTTATGATTGGAACAAGTTCGTATCGTGTTTTGGGGTATGTTGGTGGTTTTCGTTGGGGTCCCGGGGCCTCGGGGTGAATCCGGACCATCATCCGGCATTTGGAAGCAAGAAAAGACCTGCTGAAATCTGCAGATCACTGGGCAGTATTTTGGCCTTCGCGTTCGCGAGGGCAAGGCCCGCGTTCACGTAGGCCAGGTCCAGCATGCTTCGCGGACGCGTGAGAGAAGGTCGCATTCGCGTATGAGGGAGTTAGG
Source organism: Nicotiana noctiflora (assembly GCA_032618575.1). NCBI lineage: Eukaryota > Viridiplantae > Streptophyta > Magnoliopsida > Solanales > Solanaceae > Nicotiana > Nicotiana noctiflora. Next base: position 68,728 of record JASVEL010011945.1, read on the forward strand.
ACGCATCGCGTTCGCGTGGGTTTAGGTCGCGATCGCGAAGAAGGAATTGGCGAGGCCACGCGTTCGCGTGGGAGACTACGCGTTCGCGTAGAGTAATAATCCGGAGGCTGGGAAGTTGACCTTCGCGAACGCGTGAAGGGGTGACGCGTTCGCGATGAAGAAGAGGAAAAGGGCATCGCGTTCGCGTGATAGGCGTCGCGAACGCGATGAAGAAAATAGGCTGGCAGTGAAGTTAAGTTCAGAACAGAACCAGTCGCGAGTTTCACACCCCAAAACGCCATTTTTGAGTTCCAAGAGAAGAAATTGACGGGAATTGCTGGGAATTCATCGGGGCACGCCGCCGCAGGTATGGTATTTGGATCGGGTGGCACGTCGCCACATGTATGGTATCAAGATCGGGTGGCACGCCGCCACAGGTATGGTATCTGGATCGGGTGGCACGCTGCCACGGGTATGTTATTGGAACGGGTTGCGCGCCGCAACAGTGTGATGGGGAAAAATATAGCTTCCTATATGTTACTTTGTATATAATACTTCCTAGCTTCTGAGGAATAGTCCGTATTGGGTATCGCTCGGGGAATAGCATCAGTTATGTCCTTTCAGGATTTGATAGCGTATATCAATTGTATCACCATATGTGTGATTGATTTCTTGAGTTCAGGCCTAGATATGTGCATGGCTGACCGTTTTGAGCATGGTGACTTGAGGTGCTCCATGAGAAATGGTGTTTGGATAGAATCATGAGTTGTGGCAAGGCCACGCAATGTTATGACCTTTCGAGGAGGATTCAGGTACCCAAATTCTATGATGTGAGACGAGGTGTCAGTTAGGTGTTGTGATGGTATTGAGGAATTTGAATTATATCTCTTTTGTGTGAGTCGGTGGTCATGATTCGAGTGTGTTCAGATCGTTCTTATTGGAATCTGTGTTGTGCTCGGTGTGGCATAGGCCGATATTGAGGTGTCATGTCACTAGTGTGGTGCGTTATGATCAAAATGATCGTTGGGGTCATTAATGAGTACGAGCATATTTGATCTTAGCTTGTTAGAAGGGTAATATCGAGGTTTGGCTCCGAAACCTATTGTGGTGTCAGTTTTAAAAGGGAAATGGATTCACGAATGGTGGACCCGAGAGATGGATTCGGTATATCGCGTGCTTTAGTTGCCGTGGGAAGGATATGAAGGTGTTGGAATAAGACTCTAGCTAATGAGAAAGGTTCCTTCTGCTAGTATTTGGTTATTGTGTCCAGTTGTCGTGATTAGAGATTATCGTATCGAGTGATTGGGTTGTTTGATACATCATGTGATCTCACCCGGAGTGGCGAGTTGGCTATTACAGTTGGATCGTGTGTACTCTGAGTATAGATGTGGGATTCAGATTTGGTATATGATTTCGGAAAGTGCAATGTGGTTTATGGTTCAGATAGACTGTGGAAATTCAGCTTATTGTGTTGAATCTAGTACAACTCTTGGTCTGCTCGAGGACGAGCGTTTGCTTAAGTTGGGGAGAATGTGATGACTCGACCCGTCATCATGTAAGTTATCACCCCGTTATCCCCGTTATATGCTCGTTAATGTTTCAATATGCATGTTTGGCGAGTTTGAATCAATTCGGATTGAGTTTAGTTGGAAATGAGACAAAAAGTCTCTTAGAAGAAGGAATAGTTGGAAAAAGTCAACTGGACGTTGACTTGAGAGTTAGAGAGCTCGGAATCAAATTCTGATCATTCGATCAGCTCCGGGATGTCATTTATGAGCTAGGAGAGCGATCAGAAGTGAATTTGGAGGCCCGGTGTAGTTTTAGGCTTGAATTGGCTAAAGTTGAATTTTGGCGATATATGATCGGTAGGTGAGATTTTGATCCGGGAGTCGGAATGGAATTCCGACAGTTGCACTAGCTTCGTTAGGTGAATTTGGATGCGCCTGCAAAATTTCAGGTCATTCGGAGGTCGTTTGATCGGGTTTTTGATTGAATGTTGGTTTCGGAAGTTTTGAAGGAACTTAGGCTTGAATTTCTTGAATTCGATGTTATTCCGTGTTAAGGTATGTGTTTTTATCATTGGAGCAAGTTCGTATGGTGCTATGGAGTATGTTTGTGGCTTTCGTTGGGGTCCGGGGGGACCCGGGGTGGTTTCGGGAGGTTAAACCGAGAAAAACATGGAAATTGCAGGTTGAAGATTTGTTGGTTCTGTTGTTTTCGCTTCTGCGGTATTGGGAGCGCAAGAGCGAGTCCGCCGAAGCGGAAAAGGGAGTGCAGAAGCGTTGGGGATCGCTGAGGCGGATCATGGTCCGCAGGGGCGGCACCGCTGGTGCGGAAGATAAGACCGCAGAAGCGGCCTGGGCTCGTCATGTGAGGATCCGCAGAACCGGACAACTTGTCGCCTAAACGAGTCCGCATGAGCGGACTCTGATGAGCAGAAGCGGTAAGGCCCGCAGAAGCGGAGGTGTTTCCGCAGGAGCGGATACGCGGAAGTGGTCCTTGGACCGCAGAAGCGGAAGTGGCCAATTAGGCCTGGGTTTCGCAAAAGCGACCATTTGGTCGCAGAAGCGGTGTCGCAGAGGCGGATTTTTGTCCGCGGGAGCGGAAATCGCGCCTGTGATAAAGATAACAGAAGGGGTAAAATTTCAGAAGTTATAAAAATATTAGGGCTCGGCTTTGAGAGGCGAATTGGGCGATTTGGACGAGAAATTGCTGGGAGATCATCGGGTTATTATCGAAGGTGAGTTTTATGGTTCATTTACGCGTTTTTATCTTGAAATCCTCCTCTATTTCACTGAAATTGGATGAATTAATGGGGGAATTTAGCCTAGGCCAAGGCTTTGGTAAAACACTGATTTGAGTGGGCAAATGGAGTCCGAATTTGGTAAATTTTCTATGCCTAGACTCGTATTGAGACAAGGGTTCCGAATATGTAACTTTTATAATTTTTCGAGAAGCACACCAAAAGTCGGGTTGTGACAACTTCGTGGGTTTTAGTGTAATTTGAGTTATTTCGAATGGGTTGTGTGTTATTAGCATTTATTGATGTACTCTCTATGATTTTGAGCAGATTTGGCATCCGAGGAGATGGATTTGCGAGGAAAGTGCTAGGCGGACTGAGGCTTCTACCGGTTCGAGGTGAGTGGTGATAGTAAATAATGTACTGAGGGTTTGAAACCCCGTACTAGCACTTCACAGTGCTATGTTGAGATGAGACACGCGTCTTGTGACGGGTGTGGTGACATTGAGATTGGGGAGTTGGACTTGGTCCTTCCCGGCTAATAGTATACTGTGTATTATGACTGATAATGAGATAATAACTGTGTAATTGGGCTAATAGCCATGTTTGGGGCCTTGTGCCGAGCCATAGTATATCATGCTGGCTACATACGCTCAACCGTACTATATCATGCTGGCTACATACACTCAGCCGTAGTACATCATGCTGGCTACATACGCTCAGCTGTACTATATCATGCTGGCTACATACACTCAGCCATAGTATATCATGATGGATACATACACTCATGACCTCATTTTACCGGTTGAAATCATACTCTCAGTCATGGTCTTAGCTGTGAAACATAACATGAACCGTCCTTAGAAATTTGCACTCTAAATGAGGAATACCCGTGGTTGGAAACCCTATCCTAGCCGAGTGGGCCCGATAGGCCAAGTCTATATTGACTGAGAGGGGTCAAGGACCCCATAGTGAGGGTATTTGATATACAACGGATCCAAGTCTATACCGACTGAGATAGGGTCGAGGACCCACTACAAGATGTTATATTGGGCCTGAGAGGCCAAGTCTATACCGACTGAGATGGGGTCGAGGACCCACCATGAGATATTATATGTATATATCTATACTGGAACGGACTGCACGATGCAGTATAATACTATATGTATTGGATTGAACTGCACGCCGCAGTAATATACAGGTGGGACGGACTGCACGCCGCAGTATTATTGCACTTTGGCTGTAGGAGCCCCCTCGGAGTCTGAGTCTGCACACATTCCCAGTGAGCGCTGGTATATTATGGGATCGGGCTGCACGCCACAGCAGTAAAATTATATATGTGTATATATCTATGGGATCGGACTGCACGCCGCAGTAATATATGTGTGGATCGGGCTGCATGCCGCAGTAACATAGTGCTTGGGCCTAGGGAGCCCCTACGAAGTCTGTATACACCCCCAGTGAGCGCCATCGACGTTAAATGGAGCGGGCTGCGCGCCGCAGCGATATATGTATTGGAGCAGGCTGCACGCCGCAGCATTATACTTATTCATATCCTTATACATAAATACTTATACATTATAGACATGTGTATATATCTTCATACGTCGAGATGGCTATACACCGTAGTGGTACGAGTGAGGATTTGGCCAGTGTGGGACCTTGTTGAGATAGATGTGGACTGGAGATCAGAGTAGCGATGACTTACCTGTGGGGGTTTGCCTTAGAACTGTTTAGTGATAGTACAGGAGTTCTTATTTTCAGTTATTGTTTATTATTATTACTTACTGAGTTGAAATATACTCACCCCACTCCCCTGCACTTTTTGTGCAGATATACAGGTTCAGGAGGGCAGTTGAGCTATCGCAACTGATTTATTATCCCCATTCTGTGGAGACTTCGAGGTAGCTGCCGACGTCCGCAGTACCTGACCTCTTCCTTTTTATCATTTAGTTGTCTCCATTCTGCTTAGACTTGATTGTGCAGTAGATCTCATTTGTAGAGGCTCAAAATCGTGACACCACGATTTGGTTGGGACCGTATTTTGTATGTTTCTACTATTACGTTTATCATTTTGATATGAACACATGCTGTTTAAGTTTAACTTGATTAACTGGAATTAATAAATGGTTGGTTAAGAGATAATATGGTCAGGCTTACCTAGCATTGTGTTGGGCACCATCACGACCAGGGTTTGGGTCGTGACACTAAATTCTTCCACATTTCAGGAACATGAAGAACATCCTTTAAGGCCACACTCTTTCCAGAAGTCATCTTCAAAGCCACTTTCCATGTTCCTTCGATTTTTGCAGTAGCGGAGTTTGCCATAAACACTGTCTCATTAGGTCCAGCGGGATCATAAGAAGTTAACAACTCTTTGTTAGCACAAACATGTTGAGTTGCTCCTGAGTCAATCCACCATTCTCGAGGATTTCCGACTAAGTTGCATTCTAAAAACATGGAACATAAGTCGTCGATTTCATCATTCTTCTCAATCATGTTCGCTTGACTTTTCTTTTTGTCCTTCTTTGGTGCACGGCATTCATTAGACTTATGTCCATCCTTACCACAGTTATGGCAATTACCTTTGAACCTTTTCTTATTTGGATAATTCGTTGATCCAGACGGCTTCTTCCTCTTTCTACTTGTTGAAGCTTCCTCAATAACATTAGCCCCCATTATTACACGAGATTTCTTCTCAGCAGCCTTGTTGTCTTCTTCAATCCGCAGACGAACAATAAGGTCTTCAAGCGTCATTTCCTTGCGTTTATGTTTCAAGTAATTCTTAAAGTCCTTCCATGGCGGAGGCAACTTTTCAATAAATGCCGCAAATTGAAACGCCTCATTTATGACCATACCTTCAATTATAAATTTATAATTAGTACAATAATTAATATCTTAAATAAAAATATTAATTTGTTTTGTACCTTCAAGAAGGAGTTCATGAACAATAACTTGCAGTTCTTGAACTTGTGTTATAACTGATTTACCATCAATCATTTTAAACTCCAGAAATTTGGCTGCCACAAACTTCTTTAATCCAGCATCTTCTGTCTTGTACTTCTTTTCAAGAGCATTCCATAATTCTCTTGATGTTTTCATGACGCTATAAACGTTGTACAAGCCAACTTCTAGCCCACTTAGAATATAGTTTTTGCACAGAAAATCAGAGTGTTTTCAAGCCTCAATAACGAGGAAGCGCTCGTTGTCAAGGGTTCCTTCAGGCACTACTGGAACATCCTCTTGAATGAACCTCTGTAGACTTAGGTTAGATAAAAGAACATCTTTTGCTGTCATCTCTTAAAGTCTATACCCGAAAATTTTTCCGGCTTTTTCGCTGGTGGCATAGCCATTGCAGGTGCAGTAGGACGGCTAGGAACAATAACAGTCGCAGCAGAATCACTTTGTTACTCTCCGTTTGCCATTTCTGTCAATATGACACAAATAGATTTAGTAAATGGTGAAGTATTTAATTCTTCAAACCAAGACAACACAGTGAAGAGATTATTCTTCAAACAGATTTTATCACTGTGAAGAGATTATTCTTCAAACATATTGGTCACAGTGAATAGATTATTCTTCAAACTGATTTTAACAGAATGAAGAGATTATTCTTCAAAAACGCTTAAGTAAATGACGAAGGTTTCAGACACTTTAACAATTAGAATAATATTGATATATATAAATAAGATTCTTTAAGCTTGTTAGTAAAACTTTAGAAGTGACGAAACCAGAAAATAGAAAGAACAAAAATGCACAGAATTATGTTCTGAGCCCTCAAGTTTCTTGTGTGTCCTTAAAGAATCTTATCCCCTCACTATTGCCCAAGGTTGACGGATAAATTCTTCCCAGGATAGAACGGAAGTTCCAACTTAGCGGTAGCGGCACTTCAAACCACTAAGTTATTGGCGAACTCAAAATAATGGAGCAAACCACACGAAGAACAGAACTTAATTATAAAATTACTGCGACAGCAGATAAAGGATCGTTTCAACTAGAGTCCATGGAAGGGAAGACGCTCCAAAATAACTGGAACATCTCTCACCTCAAGTATTTCCATTTCTAAAGAGCACCCCCCGAGTCCTACTCTTTTTCCCTTATCCAAGTTTTGTCCTAATCATGTTTTCCTGGAAATGTTTTTAATGAGGCGATGAAGGATATGCTCGGAAATGCTCACGCGACAAGTTTAACATGCCAGTTACTCTGCAAGCCAACACAATAGGCGTACCAAAGGGACTGAACCAACGGCTATCTCCAATATATGATAGGCTACGGCCATCTCGAATGTATGAAGGCTACAATCATCTCCAATGTGTAAAAGGCTACGGCCATCTTCAATATATGAAAAGCTATGGCCATCTCCAATGTATGAAAGGCTACATCCATCTCCAATATATGGAAGGCTACGGGTGTCACACCTCCTTTTTTCGAAGAAGCTTTATAGGCTTTTACAACACCTCGTGACGGGATATAGTAATAAAGGAGTTTTTCCACTTAAAGGACAATCGAAATGGGATTCGTTTTTATTTAAGATTCAGAATCGTCACTTGAGAGATTTATGGGGTCCCAAGTCACCGGTTTGAATCCCGAATCGAGGAAAGGGATTGACTTTATATTACAGTCGCGAATAAGAAATCCGGGTAAGGAATTTTGTTAACCCGGGAGAAGGTGTTAGGCATTCCCGAGTTTTGTGGTTCTAGCACGGTCACTCAACTGCTATATTTGGCTAAATTTTGATATTCGTACATGTTATCCTATTTGTGAAATTTTAGAATTAATTACCGCTTCTATCAATTATTATTTTTATTTAAGAAAATGAACGTCGTTTAAGATCGTATTTTCGGATAACGTCATATGAAATGCACCCGGATCTTCGACACATTTTTATTCAACATTTTCGGATTTGGATTTGGGTCACATGAAATGCACACATGTATTAGGAAGGTAATATTATTTAAAATCACGTCTAAAGCGACTAACGTGTTATTAAATTTGTGGGAGGCCATAAAAATTTGCTAAATGACACATCCCGAGTTTTAAATATTTTAATGAAATAATTAAAGAGGGCCACGCAATTTGTAAATTTTATTTGGCGCGGCTCAAATTGTTTTCTTTATAAAGACTTGTATTCAATTAAAGTAGTACGTATACTCAAATCATTTGGCGCACCAAAATTCATGTCACGCGTACGTGTTAACGATTCCTAACACTTAGTTATTAATTTACAGTAACGGGTTAAACTCAACATCGAGCCCGTCCATTGGGTTCCATCACGACATATTCACTATTGGTGAACTAGGGTCGTGACAATATCACATGTATATTACTACGGCGTGCAGTCCGTCCCACATGTATATTACATGTATATTACTGCGGCGTGCAGTCCGATCCAATATATATACTGCTACGGCGTGCAGCCCGATCCAATATAGGTATATATATAATACCTCATAATGGGTCCTCGACCCTATCCCAGTCAGTATATACTTGGCCTCTCAGGCCCAATATAACATCTCATAGTGGGTCCTTGACCCTATCTCAATCGGTATAGACTTGGCCTTTCAAGCCCACTCAGCTAGAACAGGGAATTCCACCCTAGATAATTTCTCTCAAGGTACACATCTAGTACGGCTCATGTTATGCTATACAGCTATAGCTATGGCTGAGTGTATGTTTCCAACATGATATAAAGGTCACCTAGCTCTATAGGTTCCCTAATGTTCTACAGATCGGCACAAGGCCCCAAACATGGCTATCAGCCCAATTGCATAGTTATAATCTTATTATCAATCATACTACACAGTATACTATTAGCCGGGAAGGACCAAGTCTAAGTCCCCAATCACAATGTCACCACGCTCGTCACAAGACGCGTGTCTCATCTCAATATAGCACTGTGAAGTGCTAGTACGGGGTTTCAAACCCTCAGTACATTAGTTACTATCACCACTCACCTTGAACCGGTAGAAGCTTCAATCCGCCTTGCGCTTGCCTCGCAAATCAATCTCCTCGGATACCAAATCTGCTCAAAATCATAGAGAATGCATCAATATATGCTAATTTCACGCAATTCATTCAAAATAACCCAAAGTGTATCAAAACCCGCGAAGTTATCAAAACCCGACTTTTGGTGTGCTTCTCGAAAAATTATAAAGTTACATATTCGGAACCCTCGTCTCAATACGAGTCTAGGCATATAAAATTTACCAAATTTGGACTCCATTTGCCCGCTCAAATCGGTATTTTTCTACAATTTTAGGCCTAGGGCTAAAACCCACCTTTAATCCTCCATTTTCATAGAAATAATCCATGATTTCATGATAAAAGCGCGTAATTAAACCACGAAACTTACCTCCGACAATATCCCGATGATCTCCCAGCTATTTCCATTCACTTCCACTCTCTAGGCTTAAAAAATGGAGGGTTTTGCAAATGAACCCGTATGTGAAATGTTTCTGGTTTTAATTCACTGCCTGGGCCATTTACTCTATGCGTTCACGTTCACTCCCACGCGTTCGCGATGCCCAGCTCCGGATTAACCTTCGCGAATGCGACCTCTCCAACGCGTTCGGGATGAACCAGCTCCCAGCCGCCTGATTTTTCTTTTACGCGTTCGCGATACACCTCACGCGAACGCGATGCACACTCTCACGCACTTACGCGAACGCGACACCCTGAACGCGATCGCGAAGCTCAAGAATCCTGGCCTACGCGAACGCGATACCCTGTCTCGCGATCGCGATGCTTTGACTCGCCTGGCCTTTGTGAATGCGGCCCATGCCACGCGAACGCGAAGGCTTGAATTTTTGCCCAGTGATCTGCAATTTACAACTGACTTCCCATCGCTTCAAAACGCCGGATGATGGTCCGGATTCACCCCGAGGCCCCCAGGACCCCAACGAAAACCACCAACATACTCCAAAACACGATACGAACTTGTTCCAATGATAAAAACGCATACATTAACACGGAATAACATCGAATTCAAGCAATTCAAGCCTAAGTTTTCATTCAAACTTCTACAACCGACATTCGACCAAAAACCCGACCAAACGATCTCCGAATGACCTGAAATTTTGCAGGCACATCCAAAATCACACAACGGAGCTACTGCAACTATCGGATTTCCATTCTGACTCCCGGATCAAAAGCTCACCTATCGATCGGATATTACCAAAATTCAACTTTGGCCAATTCAAGCCTAAAACTACACCGGACCTCCAAATTTACTTCCGATCGCTCTCCTAGTTCACAAACGACCTCCCGGAGCTGACCGAATCATTAGAATTTGATTCTGAGCTCTCTAACTTACAGGTCAACATCCAACTGACTTTTCTCAACTATTCCTTCTTCTAAGAGACTATTTGTCTCAATTTCAACCAAACTCGATCCGGATTGACTCAAACTTACCCAACATACATATTACAACATTAACAAGCAGATAACGGGGATAACGGGGTGATAACTCACATGATGACGGGCCGGGTCATCACATTTTTATTTCTCTCAGCTTTCATTGTCTTGGGGAACCCGTGAGGGTTTTCATCAACCAAACTCTCTGATTCTTTATTTCCTTGATTTTGACTGGAGTGTTTCCCTTGATATGATTCACCTCTGCTCGCTTGACTTGGCATTTCTTGAAGACTGATCAGAAGGTCTTTCTTTGGACCGTAATGTTGGCTTTTGGATGGGGATAGAAAGAAGGGTATCAAAGGCAAAAAAAAACAACTTAACATGATTTCAAATTACAACTTTCGGAATCAGATTTCCCACGACAATCACAACTTCTGCCCCAGTTTCCTTCTTGGGGACTTTTGGATTTTTATTTTGGTGTGACTGAACCTCAGATAGAGGCTGCCTACGTACCCTTTTGGGATCAAATCAAACGTAGTTCAGGTGACTACATTTATTGTTGCGATGTTTCCTTCCTTCCATTCTTCTTTTCTTTTTCATTTCTGTTATTTTTTTTCTCTTTTTCTTCCTTTTCTTCTTTTTCTTTTTATTTTCTTTTCTTTCTTTTCTTTTCTCTTTTTTTCTTTTTCTTCTCTTTCTTTTCTTTTCTTTTCTTTTTCCACTGTTTTTGTCTTGTTTCTCCACTTAATTTCTCTGCTCGTTTTCTTGAGTTTTGTTTGTTGATTCCAAAGAGGGATACGAAAGAAAATATAATAAGGCTCAAAGGGATAACAAAGGATAAAATGCTTGGATAACAGAATAAAATGTCTTTGTCATTCTAATCTTCAAAACATACCAAGTACAAATTACACAGTTAAATACCTTTTGATTAATTCACATATTTGCCTTCTATATTTGCCGATTCTTAGCATTATTGGACAACAATCTCGGTACCATGAACATTCGCTTTAGACTTAGGACATTTTTGCCTTTGGCTTTAAACCGATGAGGCGTGATGCATTTCCATAGTATTTCTTTATGTTCTGTTTTCTAGTTTCACTTGGTTCAGGCTTCAAAGTATTCCACTATGCTCTTATTTCTTTCGAGTTCCCACGCATCTTCAACATTGTTTCATTGCTGAACTGACTTTTAAAACCAGGCCGAGAATTATGTGTGCATGTCTTGTCACTAAAGTCAGCATGAAAAGAATTGTAAAATGACTAGAAATGTCAGGAAATAGAGAATTGAATTAGACTAATGGTGAAAAGGGTTGAAACAAAAAAATGAATAGACAAGACTAGAATTACAAAACTAGACGACACTAAACAAGTTGTTATTACTATACAAAGCAAAGTGGAAAGGTAAAATGTCACGACCCCAAATCCGGTTGTGATGGCGCCCAGCACATTGCTAAGCCAGCCTGACCAATCAATATCAACAACGGAGCTAGAAGCTCTCTTTAACCCATTTAAGCATTTCAAAATATGAAACAATAGTAATACTTATACCAACAGCGGGGAGACCAAGTCCCAAAATATACTAACTCCCATAGACCGAAGGGTCAAGAGTCATGAGCCTCTAAAGAACATAAGTGTAATAAAATTTATAACAAACTCAGTGCGGAAAGGAAAGACAACAAGATAAGAAATGACAGCTAGAAGGGGAGTAGGTCCTGCGGACGCTGCAGCTACCTCGACTATCCCGCACAATGCCTCCAAGTAGCTACCGAATCAAATCTGCTGAGAGGTACCTGGATCTGCACACAAGGTGCAGGGAGTAAAATGAGTACTGCCAGACTCAGTGGTAATAAACAAGGGTAAGACAGCGCAGATAAGAAATCCGCAATAAAGCACTATGTAAAACTATAATCGGCTACCCTGTCATAGAATCAATATTCACTGTACCTGTACCAACAAATACCAATAAATAGCATAACAGCTAGCAGATGTAGCTAAATGCAATGCAATGCATGATATGACCGCTACGGCGCGTAGCTCGACTCCAATTTTGGGTACCCGTGCTCACTGTGGGGGTTCAGACTCCGGAGGGGCTCCTACAGCCCAAGCACATCTCATAGAGATTTCCTGCGGCGTGCAGTCCGATCCAACATATATCTCGCTGCGGCGCGCAGCCCGATCCACTACTAGTCAGCTAATATGCAGATACAACCTCGCAGGCTCAAAAGTAGTTTTTTTGAAAACTCTTTTATCATTTTTCAGTTGGAAAACAGTAATATCAAGTTCCAGAGATTGGAATTAGCATAATAACAGAAATAGCCGCGGACTAGTAGTAAACTAGCATGTCTATATGATAAGACAATGATAACGATCCTCGCGGGATCCAATAACTGGCTCACGGCCCACAAGTATACTCAACCGCCCAAGAAGGGGTTCAACGGCTCGAGAATAGCCAATAATACAGTATCAACAGGTCGGACTAATATATATAGTCTCCAGTTCATGATCGACCCCGCACTCTCAAGAGTGTGCGTGTCTCGCCGCTATACGGCGTCACAAAGTGGTATACCGGGGTTTCGAACCCGCTGGTCATCACCCACATCTATTACTCACCTCAATAAGGCGTGATGACTACTCCGCAATGCCCTTGCCACGAGAATCAAGCTCCGCACGCGTAGAATCTAATCAAATACACAGTAGAAACACAACAAATTAGGCCAATGGGACGACACCCAATCAATATAACTCAATTTACATCAAAATTCCCAAAGTTGTCAAATCCCGACTTTCGGTACGCTTCTCGAAAAATTACGAAAGTCACATATTCGGAACCCTCATCTCGATACGAGTCTAGGCATATAAAATTTACCAAAATCGGACTCCATTTGCCCACTCAAATCAGTGTTTTTCTTTAATTTAGGCCTAGGGCTCAAACCCACTTTTAATCTTCCATTTACAGAAATTTAACCCATGATTTCATGTTAAAATGATGTAATTAAGCCACAAAACTTACCTCCAACGAATCCCCGATGAATTACCAGCAATTCCCGTGAGTTTCTCTCTCTAGAACTCAAAAATGGCGTTTTGGGTTAATGAACCCGCGACTGGTTCTGTTCTGGTTTTAATTTCACTGCCAGACCAATCCTTCTATGCGATCGCAATGACCCTATGCGATCGCATAGAGTTAAATTTTCCTGCCGATTTCCCCTTCTATGCGATCGCAATGCACTCTCGCGATCGCATAGCACAACCTTCCAGGCCTCATCTTTTCTTCTCTGCGATCGCAACACTGGCTATGCGATCGCAATGCACAGTCTGACAAACCTATGCGATCGCACCCCTTGCTATGCGATCGCATAGCACATTTTTTCTCACCCCTCCAATCTCTTCTATGCGATCGCACAAGTGACCCTGCGATCGCAGAGTGCCAGTTTCCATACCTATGCGATCGCATCTCCTATTACGCGATCGCATAGAACAACTCTGGGGCTCACTTCCATCCTTCTATGCGATCGCATCTACTCTATGCGATCGCATAGAGCATCCGTCTGCAACAAAACCAGCAGCCAACAGCAGTTCAAAAATACAAGAAATGGTCCGTTTGGACCCCCGAAATCAACCCGAGGCCCCCGGGACCCCAACGAAAACCATCAACATACTCCAAAACACGATACGAACTTGTTCCAATCATAAAAACACCATCCTAAACATCAAAATCACCAATTACACACGGATTCAAGCCTAAATTCCTTAAAACTTTCCGAATTACGCATTCAATCAAAAACCCGACTAAACGACGTCCGAATGACCTGAAATTTTGCAGTCACATCCAAAATCACCTAACGGAGCTACTGCAACTGTCGGAATTCCATTCCGACCCCCGGATCAAAATCTCACCTACCGTTCGGATTTCGCCAAAATTCCACCTTAGCCAATTGAAGCCTATTTCTATACCGGGCCTCCAAATTCAATTCCGATCGCTCCCCTAAGTCACAAATCACCTCCCGGAACTAACTGAATCATCAGAATTCGATTCCGAGCCCTCTAACCAAATAGTCAACTCCGGGTTGACTTTCCTTATTCAAGTTTCCTTCAAAAAGGCTATATGCCTCATTTTCAATCCGATTCACTCCTAACTCACCCGATAGGTTCTAACACTGATATAGAAGTATAAGATATGTAAATGCAAGGTAACGGGGTGGAAATTCCCGTAACGACGGGCCGGGTCGTTACATTCTCCCCAACTTAAACAAATGCTCGTCCTCGAGCGGACTCAGAGTTGTACTAGAAGCCACCCAATAGCCGAATGACCTTACCAAGCATATATTCGGGCGATCATACGTCACCCTATCTCACGCAAGTCCGAAAACACCATATAATCAAAATTTCACAGCCCATCTGAACCATAAATCACATTGCACTTTCTGAAATCATATGCCAAATGCAAATCCCATGCCTATACTCGGGATACACTCGAATCCACTGCAATAACCCATATTCACTACTCCGGGTGAGATCATATGATGTATCAACAACCCAATCACTCGAGACGATAGTCTCTAATATCAACAACTAGCCACAATCACCAAATACTAGCTGAAAACCTCTTTCATTAGATAGGGTCTTATTCCAACACCTCCATATCCTGCCCACGGCAGCTGAAGCACGCAATATATCGAACCCATATCTCAGGTCAACCATTCATGAATCCATTTAACTTTTAACTGATACCACAACAGATTTCGGAGCCAAACCTCGATTTTTACCTTTCTAACAAGCTAAGATCCAATATGCTCGTATTCATTAATAACTCCAACGGTCATTTCGATTATAACACACCGCACTGGTGATATGACACCTCAACACCGACCTAAGCCACGACGAGCACAACATAGGCTCCAATAGAAACGTCTGCACACACTCGAATCATGACAGCTCAAATCATGACAACTGTCTCCAGCAAATAGAGCTGCAATTCAATTCCTCTGTGCCATCATAACATAGAACTGAGATCGCGTCTCGCATTATAGAAATAGAGTACCTGAATCCTCCTCGAGAGGTCATAACATCACGTGGCCTTACCACGATTCGTGATTCTATCCAAACACTATTACTCATGAAGCACCTCAATTTACCAAGCTCAAAACGGTCAGCCACACACATATTTAGGTCTGAACCCAAGCAATCAATCTCACTCACGGTGAAACAATTAATGTATGCTATTAAATCCTGAAAGGACACAACCGATGTGCCATTCGCCAAGCGATACTCAAAACGGTCTTTTCCTCAGAAGCGAGGAAGTATTGTATACCAGGTAGCATATAACTAACTATATTTTCACAATATTCTGTTGCGGCGTGCAACCGGCTCCAATGACATACCCGTGGCGGCGTGCCACCCGATCTAGATACCATACCTGTGGCGGCGTGCCACCCGATCCAAGTAACCCTCGTCAAATGAATACGCGTCGAGTCAAGTTGCTCATCATAATAAACATATATAGCCTCAAGTTTGGCCACATGAAACGCATCTGACAACGTTTCTCAATACTGGAACTGAATCAATGGTAGATACTTCTACACTAACATCCGCCACTAAGGTCCAACTGACAAAGCAATGCCTACCAGCCGTCCGCTGGTCCCGTGTACAACTACTCTGTTGGAGCATACTCTGATGCTCTTTGCTACGCAATTTGTGCCATTTTCCGACATAATCCATATCACATTTGTCTAGACAACCTGACCCATGACAACTAGTCAGCAATCAAGCATCATAGTCTGAATTCGTCTTATCAAGTTAAGAGAGAAAGCCACTAGAGCCTCCGATTTTTAATAATCACAAAACGGTGTTGATACACATGATATACAACCACCGCATAGGCGGACTAACAAGAGCCTCAAGTCTCCAACACATATATAACACATGAATCACAATGCCTGATCCCGTACTCCACTATACATATACATAACGCACATCAAGCGTCCATTCATACCACGACAGCCATTCAGAAATTTCACTATGCCATCAACGACTCAGTTATTACAGTCGATCCAACAAGAGAATACCACCATACCACCTGGATATCATCAGTTTACATTACCTTGTCCTTTTTGGATCATATTCCCCGCCAAGTTAATAGAATAGCAGTACCATTTTCTTAAATTATCAGAAAGATCGATTCTTAATTCACCTGCAGCTGTCCACGCTGCTCAATAATTTTATTGACTTCCCATATATTATGAACTGATCTCAAAACCTAGAATATACCATTATCAACTTTCTATAACACATCGCGTATACCATACTAAGATAACATGGAAATTCTTATCCCTTTCCTACGCCGCAAACATCGACGCACTCAACTAGTCAAGGACTTTTATGATCTCATATAGAGAAAACTCATTACACATTCCAAGCTTTGCATACCAACAGGAAATACACTCATTTTTCAAACCACATTAAAACACATCATAAACTCTTTCTCCCAATCACATTGCATAAGTTAAACTGCCAGGACTGAGTCCTTATACCCATATTATACCCATATCGGGTTACACGACTGCCAACACTCAAAAGCTTTATTGCATAATATCTGCAAGACTCATTACTTCAACCACATACCA
Source organism: Nicotiana noctiflora (assembly GCA_032618575.1). NCBI lineage: Eukaryota > Viridiplantae > Streptophyta > Magnoliopsida > Solanales > Solanaceae > Nicotiana > Nicotiana noctiflora. The sequence continues at coordinate 85,419 of JASVEL010011945.1, forward strand.
GGAATTAGTCGTATTCTTTATCATACCGCTTCGGTTTATTAACAAGTTGTTCCATTTACCCAGTTTCCTTTCTGATTCATCTTTGATTTAATATTAGCCACTAATGTAGCACCATAACACATGAACTCATTCCATACGAGACTCGTACATAAGACCACACGGTCTGAGACATATAGGCCACTGAATACTCTCTCAATATTTCCAGAAGGATCACATCCTACAATACTTTATTTTTGAAGAACCTCTTGCGATTTGAATTTGTTATCATTACCTTCCAATACGGATTACATAGAATCCCATCATTCACATAATATAACACAAGTACTGATCTCTTCTAACGAAACCACCATCTTTAGCCACATGCACAATTTTGAGACACCTGACTGTTACAAGTAAAATCTTGAACACCGTAAACAATTCTCGGGCGTCAGTCATCCTTATTCAGCTGTAATTCAACTGTCTTATTGAACAGAACCACTCGTGCCTTATTAGAACTCTGACACTGCAGATCATGATTACATACGGATACTATTAGCTATCACTCTTTTCTATACACCAAGCATTCCTTACCAACATCAGTTCAAAATACCCTAGTATTTCTTCACATCTACGAAGCACCATAACCTTTATCAAAATTTTCCCAACATACTTAGAGACAGAATCAACATAGCACACAATAGTGCAATCGGTTAATCAATAGCAACCTCCCCAACTTAGCTCGAAGCCATTCATCAAAGCACTTTCAACCACTCATATCAGTATTACTCAAGTGATGCCGAAATGTTAGTATGATATTAAACTCAAGTCATTTACAAGATTCGACGGAGATTCGAATCATCAGAAATATTAACTCTTTTGCAATTCTTGCATTCATTCACACACAACAGTTACGCCCCCTCTTTAGGTGACAAAATCTTTTCTAAGTCCCAAATTTTCCAAAAATTTCGGCAGAATTTCCTTTGTAAATTGGCCTATCCACCTGCCAGAGAATCACCAAACCATCCTAGCTATACTTCCACAACTCAACAAGATATCACAATGTATTTCAACAACATTAAATCTCAATACTACACGAATTATATCATCACAATTTATACTTGAACCTCCGATGTATCTGCTCAAATCATAACATATATCGAATACCATTCAATTACACATCAGAATCAACCCACCTATTTTTCCTCAATCTAGTATTTAAGTACAACACCTTCTACCAGGATATACATAGCATAATCATTTTAGTCTTCCCGAGTTTAAACTTGTTCCACTACAAATAAGGCATTTTACCTTCCAATTACGAGATATGATAATTATTTCTCACGCCCATAGCTCGGGGCTACACAACAGTTTAGATAAGAGTCGAACAATTAACAACTCATCCATTAGTAAGCCTCCATAATACTCTACAGATCGGCACAAGGCCCCAAACATGGCTACTAGCCCAAGTACATAGATATAAGCCCAGTCTTAGTCACTTTACACAGTAATTTATCAATTGGGAAGGATCAAGTCCAAATCTCCAGTCACAATATCTATTGCCACCACTCACAAAATCAGCACCTCAATGCTCAAGTCATAAACAAGGTCCAGCCTCAAGTCATCCTGACTGGCCCAACATGAACTCACCGAGATTATATCTCGCCCCTCGTTCGAGGAAATCATAAGCCATAAGGCAATTACATTACCTGAGCGCTCGATGCGTACACAAACGTACGGAAGGAATTTCAAAATTATATCTCAATCTGAATCAAGTACGCACGATAAGAATTCCAAGAAATGTGAAGTGTTTCCTAAAGGTTCGCAGCCTCCCGAGGATAAGTACAGGCGTCCCCGTACCGATCCACAAGACTCTACTAACCGGCTCAAGACTCATGAGGCCTAGTAAACCTAGGCTCTGATACCAACTTGTCACGACCCCAAATCCGGTCGTGATGGCGCCCAGCACATTGCTAAGCCAGCCTGACCAATCAATATCAACAACGGAGCTAGAAGCTCTCTTTAACCCATTTAAGCATTTCAAAATATGAAACAATAGTAATACTTATACCAACAGCGGGGAGACCAAGTCTCAAAATATACTAACTCCCATAGACCGAAGGGTCAAGAGTCATGAGCCTCTAAAGAACATAAGTGTAATAAAATTTATAACAAACTCAGTGCGGAAAGGAAAGACAACAAGATAAGAAATGACAGCTAGAAGGGGAGTCAGGTCCTGCGGACGCTGCAGCTACCTCGACTATCCCGCACAATGCCTCCAAGTAGCTACCTAATCAAATCTGCTGAGAGGTACCTGGATCTGCACACAAGGTGCAGGGAGTAAAATGAGTACTGCCAGACTCAGTGGTAATAAACAAGGGTAAGACAATGCAGATAAGAAATCCGCAATAAAGCACTATGTAAAACTATAATCAGCTACCCTGTCATAGAATCAATATTCACTGTACATGTACCAACAAATACCAATAAATAGCATAACAACTAGCAGATGTAGCTAAATGCAATGCAATGCATGATATGACCGCTACGGCGCGTAGCCCGACTCCAATTTTGGGTACCCGTGCTCACTGTGGGGGTTCAGACTCCGGAGGGGCTCCTACAGCCCAAGCACATCTCATAGAGATTTTCTGCGGCGTGCAGTCCGATCCAACATATATCTCGCTGCGGCGCGCAGCCCGATCCACTACTAGTCAGCTAATATGCAGATACAGCCTCGCAAGCTCAAAAGTAGTTTTTTGAAAACTCTTTTATCATTTTTCAGTTGGAAAACAGTAATATCAAGTTCCAGAGATTGGAATTAGCATAATAACAAAAATAGCTGCGGACTAGTAGTAAACTAGCATGTCTATATGATAAGACAATGATAACGATCCTCGCGGGATCCAATAACTGGCTCACGGCCCACAAGTATACTCAACCGCCCAAGAAGGGGGTTCAACGGCTCGAGAATAGCCAATAATACAGTATCAACAAGTCGGACTAATATATATAGTCTCCAGTTCATGATCGACCCCGCACTCTCAAGAGTGTGTGTGTCTCGCCGCTATACAGCGTCACAAAGTGGTATACCGGGGTTTCGAACCCGCCGGTCATCACCCACATCTATTACTCACCTCAATACGGCGCGACGACTACTCCGCAATGCCCTTGCCACGAGAATCAAGCTCCGCACGCGTAGAATCTGATCAAATACAGTAGAAACACAACAAATTAGGCCAATGGGACGACACCCAATCAATATAACTCAATTTACATCAAAATTCCCAAAGTTGTCAAATCCCAACTTTCGGTACGCTTCTCAAAAAATTACGAAAGTCACATATTCGGAACGCTCATCTCGATACGAGTCTAGGCATATAAAATTTACAAAAAATCGGACTCCATTTTCCCACTCAAATCAGTGTTTTTCTTTAATTTAGGCCTAGGGCTCAAACCCACCTTTAATCTTCCATTTACAGAAATTTAACCCATGATTTCATGTTAAAATGATGTAATTAAGCCACAAAACTTACCTCCAACGAATCCCCAATGAATTACCAGCAATTCCCGTGAGTTTCTCTCTCTAGAACTCAAAAATGGCGTTTTGGGTTAATGAACCCGCGATTGGTTCTGTTCTGGTTTTTAGGCACCCCGGATCATTTTACCCTATGCGATCGCACAAGTGACCCTGCGATCGCAGAGTGCCAGGTTCCATACCTATGCGATCGCATCTCCTATTACGCGATCGCATAGAACAACTCTGGGGCTCACTTCCATCCTTCTATGCGATCGCATCTACTCTATGCGATCGCATAGAGCATCCGTCTGCAACAAAACCAGCAGCCAACAGCAGTTCAAAAATACAAAAAAATGGTCCGTTTGGACCCCCGAATTCATCTCGAGGCCCCCGGGACCCCAACGAAAACCACCAACATACTCCAAAACACGATACGAACTTGTTCCAATCATAAAAACACCATCCTAAACATCAAAATCACCAATTACACACGGATTCAAGCCTAAATTCCTTAAAACTTTCCGAATTACGCATTCAATCAAAAACCCGACTAAACGACGTCCGAATGACCTAAAATTTTGCAGGCACATCCAAAATCACCTAACGGAGCTACTGCAACTGTCGGAATTCCATTCCGACCCCCGGATCAAAATCTCACCTACCGTTCGGATTTCGCCAAAATTCAACCTTAGCCAATTCAAGCCTATTTCTACACCGGGCCTCCAAATTCAATTCCGATCGCTCCCCTAAGTCACAAATCACCTCTCGGAACTAACCGAATCATCAGAATTCGATTCCGAGCCCTCTAACCAAATAGTCAACTCCGGGTTGACTTTCCTTATTCAAGTTTCCTTCAAAAAGGCTATATGCCTCATTTTCAATCCGATTCACTCCTAACTCACCCGATAGGTTCTAACACTGATATAGAAGTATAAGATATGTAAATGCAAGGTAACGGGGTGGAAATTCCCGTAACGACGGGCCGGGTCGTTACATAAAAGGGTTTGACTCCCAAGACAATGTCCGGATTACAACCTTGAAATAACCCAGGCAACAGAAATGACACCAAAATAAACCACCAAAACTCCAAGAGCTGAAGTGCCTTCCCAATCACCAAGCATGGCATCTTAGTCACTAAGTTCTGCATTAATGTTTCCAAGACCACTATCTGCTTCAATATCTTCAACTCCAGTCGACAATTTCCCAAGAAGATTCTCATCCCCCACATCACCGGGCATCATCCCCACCAGGAGTGCCTCCTCATGTAAGGGATGCAACGTGATATTCTGAATGCCATTGTCTTGAATTAAATTTTCTTGGATCATTCTTTCTATTTCTCTTTTCAAATACCGACAATTTTCCACATTGTGCCCCAGAGCATTGGAGTGGTATTCACACCTTTTAGATGAGTCAAAGCTTCTCGCACATCGGTCCACCCGATTTGGAGGAATGGGTGCAATCATGTCATGTTGTTTTAAATTCTCAAATAAGCTTGCATAAGACTCTTCTATTGGTGTAAAATTATCTTTCAACTTTTGTTCCCTTCCATACCCCTGGCTTGGATGTGGGTTATAAGGTACTTAAAAATTTTGCGGAGGCTGATGGAGATTTCGTGATGTTCGTGCTCGCTTTCTTGGGTAATTTAAGGATTGGCCAACATATTGGACTGGATCAACAGATTGTGGAGGGTTCTGAGGTGGGTAGTAATGCTTAAGGGGGCCATGGAAAACCTGATGAGGCTGCATATACCTTCGAGATGTTCTCCTAGGACATCTTCTTGACCCTAATATCATCATGATTTCTTCATACCTCTCATTCGTGTCACCAATTCAATTTGGACAGCCTGAGCTGCATCTTTGAGAGCTGCTTGACTTATAATTTTGCCCGTCTTAAGACTGTTCTCTACCATTTCTCCTATTTTGATTATTTTTAGAAAGGATTTACCAACTGCGGACATCATGTTTTGAAAGTAATCTTGCTCTTGAGCCTGAATGAAAATAGTGACTAACTCGTGGTCATCCATGGGTGGCTTAGCTCGAGTTGCATGTTGTCTCCATTTAATGGCATATTCCCTGAAACTTTCACTTGGTTTCCACTTCAGGTTTGAAAGGAAAATGCGGTTTGGAGCAATGTCGATGTTGCATTGGAACTGTTTGACAAATGCATGTGCCACGTCATTCCAGACGTGCCAACTAGATGTGTCTTGGTCCAAAAACCATTCAGATGCTACTCCCGAGAGGCTCTCCCCAAAATAGGCTATAAGCAATTTTTCATTTCTTCCCACACCTCTCAATTGGTTGCAATATCTTTTCAGGTGGGCTATAGGGTCTCCATGTCCATCGTACTTTTCAAATTTGGGAACCTTGAAACCAGGCGACAAGTGGAGATCGGGGAACATACATAGATCTCTAAAGGAGACACTCTTTTGACATGTCATTGCTTGCGTGTTTTTCAGCTGTTGTTCTAATCTTTTCACTCTTTGGGCTATTTCTTCCTATAACCTCTTTCGGGTAGGCTTCTCGATGTTCGCAGGAAGATTAAATGAGTACGAGTGGTACTCGGGAAAATGGTACTATTCTTGCTATGTAGCAAATTGTGACTCATGATAAGGTTGTCCTTGGCCATTGCCCCAGGCTTGACGCATTTTGGTCATTTGTTATTTCAGTGTTCTATTTTCCTCAACCACAGTAGACCCTTGTTGAACCCTCTGACCCTGAGTCTCTTGAGCACTCGTAACACCTTCGATGTCAGTTATCATTTTCCATGGATTTTGTGTTTTCAGCTTACCACAACCAACCACCTCAACTTTCTTCATAATTCCAAACAAACATGTTAGAATGAATTTAGTCGGTCCTCATTATCAACAACATCTTTTCGCATTTTTTAATTTTCTTTTCCATTTTTTTCGTTGTGGTCGAATCTTATGGAGATTGCCTACGTATCATGACCCCGCATGAATCATACCGTGTGTAGTTCTTGCAAATTAATGCAAAAATAAAGAGATACATATTTGTTTTTTGGGATTTTCAAATTTGTTTTCCTTTGAAGGGAAATTGCAGAAGCAAACTCCAACTACAAACTTGATGATTAAAACTAGATCAAAATACATCAAAGCACTCGGCATCACCACAGGCTTTCGCAAGACTAAGAAGGTTTCAATGTCAATTGAGACTATTTTTAAAGAAAATTGGCCATGTAATGACTTATTTTGACAAAGTGGCTATTTTTGCAATGTTTGCTTAAGAAACTGCAAACTTGATGTACATCAAAGCTTCACATCATGGGGCCCATGTGGCATCAATCAGCATCGCCACAAACCTCCGCAAGACAGAGAAGGTTTTAATGTCAATTGCGACTATTTACAAACACTAGCGATATAATGGCTTGTTTTGACTTAAAACACAAAGTGGCTATTGTGAGCACGTGATTTTTGCACCGGGAAAATAATTCCAAAATCAAAATAAAATATGTTTTTGAGTGCAATTACTTGCTTTGTTTGAAATTAGCTATACTTTGTGTGTTTGAATAAATAGAAATTAGAAAAATCAAAAAAAATTAGGCTAGGTAATTACTTTGTTTTAATTAATTAGTTTTAAGAAGAAAATAAAAAAAAATAGTTTAAATAGCAGAAATTAGAGAAAAAATAGTAGAAAAATTGCGAAAAAATTATTAAATAATTAGAGTAGGTAGGAATTTAGGTTTTATAATTTTCCATAAAAAAGAAAAGAAAAAAAAGAATAAAAGAAAATACATAAAAATGATTAAAATCAGAAAATACAAAAAAACAAAGGGTATAATAAGATTGGGCCAATTGAATTGAATTAAAAGGCCCAGATGTATTAGCCCAAAGGCTAGGTCCGGTTTATAAGACACTTGGGATCTCAGCCGTCCATCAGGCTGAATCCAACGGTCAAAATAATTAGGCGGAATTAAGGGGTTAATTAATAATTGAGGGTTGATCTGAACCGTTCGTTTGAATTGATGCTAAGGTCAAATGTCTTGGTCTCCCAGGGCAATTGAATGGTGTCGTCTAGGTAACGCGCCTGGTGACCGTTGATCTTCATCAGATCAACGGTCTGGATTACCTTAGTCATACAGCCTATATAAGGCTTTTGTCTGAGAGAGACGGCCATTCTCCAGAACCCTCTTAACCCTAGCCGCCCTCTCCCTCGCCCCTTTTCTTCTTCATCATCTTCATCACATCGCCGGCCATGGAGGCCACCACCTCCCACGGTAGTCTCCGGCCACCCTCCTCATCTCCCTCAACCTCTTCTCCTTCTTCTTCACTTCCTTCAACTCAAATGACCAAAACCCCTTAAAAACAGACCTTTCTTCAGAACTCCAGTCACCGGAACTCACCACCGGTGACCACCAAACAACGAGAACCCTTACCAAACCAATGCCGTTCGAACCCTCTTTCCCTGATCTATCCAACCATATAAGTCACCACCCTCGAATCTTCCCCAATCCCATCGAATATCCAAAACAAAGTCGCCGGAAACCTAACTCCGGCGACCTCCAAACTGAAACCTCTTCAAGACCCTGTCTTTTACCCTCCCAAACACCCCTCTGCAACTAAAAGTCCTCAAAGGTTTCGTCTTTAAGTATAAAAGAAAAACCAGAAAAGAGAAAAACGAAAAAAAGGGAATAAAGAAGGACATATGGAGTTTTGATGGAGAATAAAGAAAAGAAACAAAGAAAAGAGAGAAAAGAAGTCCGAGAGAGAGAATAAAAGAGGAAAAGGGGAAAGCTCGGGGGACAGGCCCCGCTAAGCTAAGTACCCCCCTCCTGTTTTTGTTATTTTCCTTTGCTTTTATTTGTTTGCTTGATCTATGTTTTTGCATGTTTCTACATGTCTTTTCTGATCGTATGCTTCACATGTCAGTCATGAGGTTTTATACTTGTTTCTTCTTCGTTTCTGTTTAACATATTTTGTTTATTCTCCTTGATCTAGTATGTTCATTATAAGGTTCTGTTCTGTTATGCTTTGATATCATGTTTTTGTAGTTCATCTTTCCTGTGTTGCTTTTCTTTATTGGTTGTTACCTCTTCTACACCTCTTAGTTGTTTTGCATGTTAGTTTAGGATTTATTCTTGTTGATCTTCTGTTTTTGTCATTTGTTTATCCTTTTTTGTTCCAATTTGTCCTGTATATCCTCGTCTGTTAACCTATTTTTCCCTTATTTTCTTAATTAGTTCTTCTGGACATGTTAGTCATAAGAGTTTTGCACTTGCTTCTCTTTTATTTCTGTTTGACACGTTTGACCATGATTTGGTTCTAGTTGGTCATGTTCTCATAGCCCATCTTTCCAGTATTGGTTGTTATCTCTCTCTTCTGTATTTCTTTGTTGTTTTGCATGATTAGTTATAAGACTCTCACCTGTTGTTTTCTTTTCTTTTGTTTAACATCTTTTTTCCTGTGTCTCGGATGATTAGTCAAAGGGTCTCATAATCTGCTTCTTTTGGGTCTGTTAGCGATAGGGTTTTGTTTTGTTATGATCGAACCTCATGATTTTTGGCTCTAAGTTCAGAGATTTCATCTTTTCTTTATCATTTTAACTGTGGAGTTTTGATTCATGGCAAAAAAGCATGACCTTTGACCTTTGTTTCCTGTTTAAAATCAAGCTTAAGTTGTGTTGCCTTTGGCTTTAATGATCTATGATTGAACTTTCCTGTTTTTCTTCACTGTTTCTCCATATCCATCTTTCTTCATCTGCATGTCTGTATCAAGCTAGGGTCAGTGTTTGAAAATGATTCTGATTAACATGCTTATGTTAGAATCCATTGCTTTTATGAGCCATGTTGACTGTTTTGTGGTAGCTTATGCTTTTGTGTACCTATGTCATGAATCATGGTGGTTTTTGAAGTTCTTCAAACTGTCCTGTGACTTGAACTGGTAGTAATTAGATCTGAAGTTGACATGAATTCATACTGTATTACATGTAGTCTGATGATGTGAGTTAATTGACTGAAATTCAACCATATCAATTGTTTCCTCTCAGTTTAAGTTGATTAATGCATGTTGATTTGATCATATGTGTTCTTGTATGCAACAAATGTTGAAGATGATTAAGTTCTGCTAGTTCCTGTTAAACATGATTCTTTGGTTAACATTATTTGAACTTTAGGAGGATTGGCTATAGCTGTTAGCATTAGGTCCATGAAAAATGGCTAGTTTTTAAATAGGTTAAAACTGAAAATGAACAAAATAGGCTATAAGTTTAATAATTGGCCTAAGAGTGGTCAACTTTGCAAAAGGTTGACCAACTCTATAAGGTCCAAACACACCAGCCCACTCTCAAAGGAGGCTGGTTGTGCAAAAATGGTCAAGCCTGCAAATGCAGACTTGCCTAGGCTCTCTTTTGAGCCCTGGACATTAAGTGGCCAAACCTGCAAAGGTTCTGGGCCCAACAGTTCAGCAAATGGGTTTAATTACCCAGGCAAAGTCTCAACTTGAGACTGGCCATTAGTTTAATAGGTCACTTGAGCAGGCTAGTCCTGCAGTTAAGTTTAATTGACCTGAAAATCATAAAAATAGGATATTAAGAAATAATTGGCTTAAGAGTGGTTAACTTTGCAAAAGTTTGACCAATTCTATAAGGCCCTTACACACAGTCCACCTTAAAAGGGAGGCTGGTTGTGCAAAGTGGCTAAGTCTGCAAATGCAGACTTGCCCAGGCTCTATATTGAGCCCTGAACATTAAAAGGGCCAAATCTGCAAATGCTTTGGGCCTAATTGTTCAGTAATTATCCAAGTCTCAACTTGAGACTGGATAGATTTTAAAGAGTTAATAAAGTAGGGTAGTCCTGCAATTAGTTTTAAAATTGAAATAAAATTGGTCCTAATTAACTGGAACTGAGTAAAAGAGGCCAAATTTGAAATAGTTCTTTAAAGTAGAACTGGCCAGCCCTTAAATACCAATGCAAGGGCTGGCTATTAGTTAAATAAGTCCCAAAGAAACTGAAACTTGACCTAGGCAATCAGGTAAATCAGCAGTGGCATTCAGGGCATAATTGGAAACTAATTTGGTAAAATAGTGAATAGGGTGAAACATAAGAGGGTAAGGGAGTCATTTGTACCCCTGATTTCTGCAATTTTGCAGAGATTTAAGGGTATAATGGTCTCCCTAAAATGGGATATCTGTAAAAATCTCAAACCCTTAGGGCTACATTGGTAAAAACTCACAAAAAAGAATCTTTAGAACCTTCCAGCACATGCTGGAAGGGTTTCTGCTAACTGAATTGGGGTCTTAAGTGTATATTTCATAAATTTTAGAGGGGGAGAAGTGGGAGTAATCCCATAACTTTCTCCCCAAGTTTCAGCCCTTGGCCTAGCTATAAATACACCTTAAAAAGGGACTGAAAGGGGGTTCGAAAATTTGGAAGTCTGAAATTCATTTTAGGCAAGCTCTTGAATACAAAGCTTTAGAGTAAAGAATAGCATAAAAACAGTAGGATTTCTGGGATTTTCCGAGTAGAAACTTGTTAATTTCTTCTGGTTTCAAAGCTCTCTGCTTGGATTTTGGTCTGGATTTTGAATTTGGCTGGGTTTCTTTGCTTGCTGATTGTTGTGTTGTTCGATTCATTTGGATCTTCAGTCACTGTTGCATTGCCGTTTGGATCTATTGCTGTTGCTTATCTGCTTAACCCCTAGAACTTATTGGTTTCTATTGCTGAATCAGGTACATACTCTGTTCGATGAAATGTATGTTGAAGTGTGGATGAAATGAAGTTCAAGGATTGAATCTGATTAATGCTTTTGTATTTCTGTTTTTGTTTCAAATTGATAGTGTAGTATAGTTTAGATTTGTAATTTTTTGAAGTAGTGTAGTATCTGAAAACAGAAACCAAACAAAAACAATGTAATAGCAGTAGTATAGTAGTAGTAGAAAGTAGCACCGCACTTAGTTAATTAGGTAATAGATCTTAAAACATGGGTTAGTTAATAACGATTTCAAAATCGGTTAATCACTCACTCACAGTAGATTCATAAGTCTTAATCACATAGATAAGTTTAAAATAGAGAATGCTAGATCAAATAGTGCTTCAATCATGATTTAAACTAATAATTTGATAACAATGAAATCAGTAGCATAATTATATTTTGGTCTCTGAGTTATCCATTTAAGGGTATCGATATATTTTAACTAGAATCCTGTTTGTAATGTAAAAATGCTTAGTATATAATGGAACTGGTAATGTAATTACACGTGAATAGTTAATCAGTTAGTTAGATCCATAGTTAATTAGTTTAATCATTCTTTAAGTTTATTTATATAATCATATCGCCTTCTCAGAATAGGTATTAACCTCAAACACTAGTGCAAGAAGAAGCAGTCTGTTAGTTCTGGTTTATGGTAATAAATAGTTAATTTATAGTTGATGTCTGATGAATTGATGTATTGATTTCCTTTACTGAATAAATAAAAATGCCTTTTGTTTCAAATGTATATCTCTGTTCTTCTACTTCAACCATTGCAATTGTTATTTAGTTTAAGCCCAGTGTATATTATGGGCCTGCATCGCTATATGAAGATAACGAGGCCGGCGAGCAGAAGTACGAAAATGGCCTGGGTCTCGAATACCTGGGCAGTCCAAACGTGTGTTCAATGAAGAGAAGACCAGGCCCATTGAATAATAGAAACCCGATGGGCCTGGAATACTTGGTAAAAACGATTAAGGAAAAAACTATTAGAAAAACATAGTATATACTCCTTAGGATTGAACTTTAAAATTGATTTGGGACGAGCCTCGCCCGACTTTAAACAAGCGGGGCCCCCATTTAGTAATGGTTTAACATAATTAGACTCGGGAAGACTACTAGCTAATTCCATAGTCTTACCCAAAACAATTAAAAGCCGATAGACTATTTTAGGGCACGATTTTAATATACTTTCCATTGAATGAGTGTGCACTTGGTGCGACTCAAATCCAAATCTCGGCAAAGCTGAAATACACCAAAAGTCATAGGCGTACTGGTTGCAGTATGACTCGAGGCGTGTTTTCGCAATGCCGCAAATTCCTAAAAAATAATACTTAATGTAAAAAGCACTATATGTTGTTAAAATCTGTGATTAAGTCAAACAAGAGTCGGGAACGACAATTGAGCGACCGTGCTAAAACCACGGAACCCGGGAATGCCTAACACCTTCTCCCGGGTTAACAGAGTTCCTTATCCGGATCTTTGCTTCGCAGACATTTTTATGAGTCAAATTCCTCGGATTCGGGATTAACCGGTGACTTGGGACACCATTATCTTTCCCAAGTGGCGACTCTGATTAATCTCAATAAAATCCCGAACCGATTGTCCTTTAATTGGAAAAACTCCTTCCCTTACGTTATTTTATCCGTTTCGGATATTTGAGTGTCGGAGTATACCCTACGAGCGTATTTATATGCTTATTTTCCAAAAGTGGGGTAGTAAAAAAGGGAGGTGTGACAGCTCTGGCGACTCTGGTAGGGATCCCAACCCCGAACCTCAGTTTCAGGGTTTAAGAACTCGAGCTCCTTAGAATTGTCGTTCGCATTATTGTTTGACTTCATTATATGATTTGAACAACATGCTATGTGCTTTATCGCTTTGATATTATGTGGATTGTATATAAAATTATGCCGAAAACCTTTTCTCTCTTCACCCCCGGGGATGTGCTTACTGGGTTGAGACTCCCTTTCTGTTAAAGTCACCTTAAATTAAGAAAAATAGAGGCCGGATAAGTTACAAAGCCGATTGACTCCGCGGGTCACCGGTACGTAGCCCCCTCCTCGATTCGAGTTGTCCGCTCGGGTACACGGTCTAGCACTCTATGCAACCGTAAGATTTTTGAACATAGGTCTAGGACGATTATTTGCATCATATTTGACTTAGGGGACTCAACACAGGGGTTGGGTCCATCTAGGACAGGTGACCCGGTATTGGAAAAGACCGAGCATGTTATGTGTTGCATTTTTATTGTCCTTGATCGTTATGCGGACCGGCGGAAATCCCGAGGATAGAAAATTGTTGAAAAAGAAAAAAAGAGAGAGAGGAAAATAAGAGTTACAGGAAATAGGTATCCGAAAATTTGAAAATCTGGAAAAAAAAAGGTGGAACAATTTTTGTTGAAATAATTGGTCAAATAATCTGACCGAACTACGCATGTTTGATTCTCGCCATTAGGTGGGATACGTAGGCAACCCTTAAACGGGTCCAACCACACTTTTAGAAAAAGACCAAAAAGATTTTCCTTTCAAATAATCGAGGTGATCGCTATTTTTGGAAATGGCCGAATGTTCCGAAAGGACGCCGGAAGGCTGTTTTGGCAAAAATGGCCACTTCGAAAGTCATTTTTCTTTTCTTTCCTTCAAAAATGAAAACTTGCATTGAAAAAGATTTTTTTTTTCTAAATAAAATCGCCTTAATAAATGTGCAGGACGAGCACAATGATGAATGAACATTTCTCCCTAAATAAAATCCCTTTGGAGCTGAAATTATGGTGGCAAGACATGGGATCAGATGGTCAAGACCGGGTCAAAGGTTACTTAAAAGGCCTTACGGGGTTATTAGACATGGTTCCCCGAGGCGATGTGATTAGAGCGTTGGTCACGTTTTGGGATCCGGCACACAATGTATTGCATTTCCCAGATTTTGAACTCACCCCTACTTTAGAGGAGATTGCCTTCTATATCGGGAAGACCGAGGTCCCGTTAAAAGGAAAATACCCGGTATCTCCGAGGACGGTAACAGTGCATCGTTTCCTGGACTCTTTGAAAATTGCCAGGAATGTTCACAACGAAGATCTCGCCAACGGGTTTTGTTCCTTAAGCTTCATCTATAGTAGGTTTGGACACATAGGGGGTTTCAACGACCCCACGAATAAATTATGCTGCAAGTCCAACCGAGCGAAATGGGAGGAACACCGGAGGTTTGCATTTTTTGTGGCATTTCTCGGAATTGTCGTAATCCCGAGGAAAAATGGACATATCAACATAAAAGTTGCCGGGGTAGCTACCACACTGATAGTACAAGATAATTGTACTCTAGCCCCAATGATTGTAGCTGACGTCTACCGTGCTCTGACTGCGTGCAAAGCGGGAGCCAACTTCTTTGAAGGGTGTAATCTGATCTTGCAAATCTGGTTAATTGAGCATCTATGCCACCATCCTTCGTTCTCAAGTTATGGTTCGGCTGAACGGACATGTTTGGAAGAGTTTAGTACGAGAACAAAAGAAGTAAAATTGCCGGAGGGAGTCCAAGGTTGGATTGTGTATCTTCGATCACTAACTGATGGTCAAATCGATTGGACGTATGACTGGCTACCTCTTGACGAGGTAATGTATATGCCAACGGAGGGATCGCCATTTTTTATCATGGGTTTGAAGAGCATACAACCTTATGCCCCATACAGGGCCCTGCGACAGTTGGGTAGGTGTCAAATTATTCCGAGAGATGGGGACCTCAGTTTGCAAGCTGTAGAGATTGGTCCGGATGGGCAATTCTCGGAAGCAAAGATCCGGCAAATCTGGAATGAGTGCCAAAATTTGAAAATTGATACTTGTGTGCCGAATAGAGCAAAGGGGGAAATGTCGCCTGGATACTCCACATGGTACCGACGAGGTGTTGAGCACGAATGTCTTTCGAAGAGACCTCACTTGCAAGATTTGATAGAGCAATCCAAGGAGAATCAGAACTGGGTGGTCAAGGAAAAAGAATACAAGGCCAAAATCAGCTTGTTGGAGGATAAATTGAGAAATCTCCATTTCGAAAGTGGTTTACAGGCAGCATCCGATGAAGTGGAGAAGAAGCAGCTGAAGAAAGAAAATGAGATGCTGAAGGCTCAAATGAAAATTGCATCCGAGACCCCGGTTCGCTCAGCCCGGGATGAGAAATTAATTGAGATTCTCCGGCGTAAAGTAAATGACTACAGCTTTGACCTGGACAAAGTTGAAAAGGAATTAGTCAGGGCTCGGAAGCAAATAGACAGAGATGCTGAGGAAAGAGCCAAGTTGGTTCGGCAATTGCAAGACAAGCACGATTTTGAGGTAGCTCAGCTTAGAAAGAAAATAATTTCAGCCATGGTTAAAAGTAACAAGATTATCAAGGATCTTGAAGAAGAGAGAGAGTATTGTTACACAACTATGGCTAAATTAGAATTGGAGCTGCAGCAAGTACAGAAAGATAACCAACATACCTTGGATGCTCGTACTGAACAAATAAGCCGATTATTGCAAGAAAAGGGGGTCATCCGAGAGAAGATTGTTCGCATTGCCCAATACATCACCCGGAAGAGTCAATTGTGTGAAGATATGTCTCGAGGAACCTTTGTATCAGCAGTGAAGTTCTTCGTGCAACAAGTCATGTCTGACCTAGATAGGCTCCAAAGGGGATTAGCATATAGGCCCGCGGCAAGGCCGAACGATGCCTCGCGGGCACTAGGAGCATTAATGTACTCATAGGGCATGCATCATCTTTTTATATTTTTCTTTTACAACATCACCTTGTAATCAATATTTTGAATTATCAATGGAAATCAAGTGTTGATTATTCTTTTGCTTTATGTCATTTCTTTTAAATTTGCTAGGCAAATAAATAGGAACGTAATTATGAAAATGACAATAAAAAAAAGAGAGGAAGAAAAAGCAAGGAAAAAAAAAGAAAAAAAAAGAAGAAAGAAAGAAAAAGAAAGAAAAAAAAAGAGGAAAGAATAAAAAAAGAGGGGAAAAAGAGAAAAAAAAGAAGTGATTGGTCCAAATGAGCAGCGGCCGGGATGATGCATGACGACTCGAGGAAATGTGTTTGTTCTTAAAGTCGTTGCATTTTATTCATGCGCTAACAACTAATGGGTGTTGATGCTTGTGAGTCCATATTTTCTTGGCAACTGCCATTCTGGCTACCCACCCATACAACACAAGATACAAGAAGATGACGAAAGCTGTGTCCCAAGAAATTGAGGCAACTATCGTGGATCCTTCTCACGAAGAGGAGATTGTGGATGTGGCAGGAATGAAGGAGGAAATGTACAAACTGAGGCAGCAGATGGCCGAGATGTACCAGGCCCGGTCTAGAGGTCAACCCCTGCTAGCTTACCCTGCCAACCCCGCATATATCCCTCCAGCCAACCCCAATCCTGAACCACCTACAATGAATTCATCCTCCACATACCCCGATTACCCTCACTATTATGCCTCCACCTCCCAAGTACCACCACCTCCAGTAAAACAAGCACCACCTCACATACCCCAAGTTGCCCCAGTGTATGTGGCACCTCCATCCGCTGCTATGCACAAATCCTCCAGTGAGCCGATGTTTCATATACATGATCCTCACTACTACCCTCCAGAACCAACTTTCCGACAACATGAGTCTCATGCTCCGTTGATAGAAACAAGTGAAGAAAGAATTGCCAAGAGTGCCGGGCAAGAAGAGATGGCCAGAAAAGTGAAAAGTCTGGAGAATGCCTTCCGCACTATGCAAGGACTAGGAGGGCAGGTGAGTGTGGCCTACAAGGACTTATGTCTATTCCCTGAAGTGCAGCTTCCCGTGGGATTCAAGTTGCCAAAATTCGATATGTATAGCGGACACGGAGATCCGGTAGCTCACCTCAGGGGATACTGTAGCAAAATGAGAGGTGCAGGAGGTAAAGATGAGCTATTGATGGCCTATTTCAGCCAGAGTCTGAGTGGTTCAGCTTTAGAGTGGTATACCCGACAAGATCATACAAGGTGGTTCATCTGGGATGACCTTGCACAAGCCTTTGCAAATCACTTTCAATACAACTTAGAGATTATACCTGATAGACTATCCCTTACAAAAATGGAGAAGAAGCCAGGGAAAAGCTTCAGGGAGTTCGGTTTCAGATGGAGGGAGCAGGCTGCAAGAGTAGATCCACCCATGAGGGAAGGAGAGATGGTGGATTGTTTCCTACAGACTTTGGAGCCTACATATTACGGTCATTTAGTGTCGGCGATTGGGAAAAGTTTCAATGAAGTCGTGAAGATGGGAAGCTTTGTGGAGGAAGGTTTGAAAACAAATAAAATCATGAGTTTTTCGGCCATTAAGGCCACCAATCAAGCAATACAAACTGGAAATGGAGGAGCAATGGGAAAGAAGAAAAAGGAAGAGGTAGCAACCGTAGAAAGCAGGCCATGGAACCGTAACCCGCATCATCACCCACCAAGACCCTACCACCAACACACACCAAACCTATCAACCCCGTATAACCCACCACCACCATCTTACCTGCCAAACCCATATAACACATCGACCCCATATAACCCACCACCACCATCATACCCAGCAACAGTCCCACACTACCACCACCCACAAGCCTAAGCCTACCCACCACCACCACCACATGTGTGGAGAGCCCAAACCCCACACAATGTTTACCACACCCAGAACACATACCCCACCTCTAAACCCTACAGGAACCAAAACAGGCCCAGGCCTGACTCAGATTGGAGAAACAAGGCAAGGAAAACATTCACCCCACTGGGGGAATCATATACCAGCCTTTATCATAGATTGAAAGAGTTGGGGATGCTAAGCCCGGTTGCACCTAAAGTTCCAAACCCACCCCCGAAAAACCTTGATCCGTCTGTTAGGTGTGAGTATTGCTCGGGGACATTGGGCCATGATACCGAAAAATGTTGGCAGTTGAAGAATGCCATTCAGGATCTCATCGACGATAGGAGAATTGAAGTTCAGGCTCCAGAAGCTCCAAACATCACCTAGAATCCACTGCCAAATCACCATGAAACACACATGATAGAATTGGTGCAAGGTGATAGCAGTCAGAAACCATCTCAGTCTGTGATGATGATAAAGTCAAGTGGCAGAGCAGAAAAGGAAGCCGTGAAAGAAAAAGTGATTGTTGAAGAACTAACAGGAAAGCTAGTAGTGGTGGAGGGTTTGAAAGTGGTAGTGCTAGGCGTAAAGCCGATTGTGACTATGAATGGCGTGAGTACGGAGCCAGTAATCATAAGGCCGATGGTGCAGATGCCGGTAGTGAGCACAAAGACCGTACCTTGGAATTATAACAAGGTAGCAGTGGTTTATAAAGAAAAAGAGGTGCCTGGGGAAATTAATGAAACCCACGGTCTCACCCGGTCTGGAAGATGCTTTGCTCCAGAAGAATTGAGAAAAATGAAAGCGGTAAAAGAGAACCAATTGAAGAAGCCAGTGTCAGAAGAAGAGGCGGAGGAATTCCTCAAAAAGATAAAGTCACAGGATTACTCTATAGTTGAGCAGCTGAGGAAGACCCCTGCGCAGATCTCTTTGCTATCTTTGTTAATACACTCAGAAGAACATAGGAAGGCTCTGATGAAGATACTGAACGAGGCTCATGTTCCAGAAAAGATCTCAGCTTGCCACCTGGAAAAGATTACCAACAAGATTTTCGAGTCTAATAGGATCACATTCTCAGATAAGGAATTGCCTGTTGAGGGAACCGAGCACAATAAGGCGTTGTACCTTACGGTGAAGAGCGAAGAGTCGGTAGTGACCAGAGTGTTGATAGACAACGGATCAAGCGCTAACATTTGGGAAAGCTGAACATCAGTCCGGACAGAATCCGGAAGAACAGTATAAACGTGAGAGGATTTGATGGTGGGGTAAAAACACATTGGGAGACATCATTCTGGAGGTTACCATCGGTCCTGTTGATTTTACTATGGAATTCCAGGTGCTCGACATTACTGTGTCATATAATTTGTTGTTAGGCCGACCCTGGATCCACGCGGCCAAGGCAGTACCATCATCTTTACATCAGATGGTCAAATTCGAGTGGGAGCAACAAGAGATTGTGGTACATGGGAAAGAAAATGCTTGCAATATGGTGACACCGTTTGATGATACTGACGGAGATAAAGGTCCTTGGGTCTACCAAGTGACAGATGCTATTGTGGTAAACAGAATTGCTGAAGGGGAGAAGTTGCCAATCCCTATGGTGGCACCAACTGCTGTGATGGTGGCCAAAGAGATGCTTAGAAATGGATTTGCACCAGGCAAGGGGCTGGGCAAAGCATTGCAGGGAGTTATTCAGCCGGTTCAGCTTCCGGAAAACAAAGGTACTTTCGGCTTAGGGTTTAAACCCACCTTCGCCGACATCCAGAGAGCCTCAAAAGCCAAAAAGAACTGGACCTTGCCTAAGCCTATACCCAAACTATCCGACACCTTCGTCAAGCCTGGTACAAAATATCGGACATCTGTTGCGACAAAGTACATCGAGACCCGACCTGATGAAGAAGTGCTGAGTTTTGAGAAGATGTTTTGGGATGTGAATATGGTTGAAGTGGGGAAGGCACAAGCAAAATGGATGTGCAGTTTGTGGGACCTGGAATCATGTTGAACAATTGGGAAGCTACTCCTTTCCCTATCAGGAAGGAGTCTTGGTAGTTAGCTCCAAAATTTCATCATTGCTTTCCCAGAATTGTTATTTTTATAGTTCTCCCATCCCCCTCATGAAAAGAAAAACAAAATGTATCCCGAACTTTGTTCGTTCTTTTTTATCAATGAAATGCAGTTTTCCTTTTCTTAACTTTTGCCTTATTTTTCTTTATTTTTCCTTTTGTACAGTTCTGCATGTGTTGATTCTGATGCCATGTCATGCGTGAAGGATTCTAGACCCAGTTCTGACAATCACGTTACCATACAAGAAATTGAGGATGATAGTGAGATAGAATGTGAGGATGAGGAAGCCCTGGAGGAAATAAGCAAGGACATGAAACAATATGAGGAAAAACCCAAACCAAATCTGAGTGATACAGAATCTGTAAATTTGGGGAGCGAAGACGATGTCCGGGAAACAAAGATTAGTGTACATTTGGAGGCACCCCTCAGGGATGAATTGATAAGGTTGTTACATGAGTTTAAGGACATTTTTGCTTGGTCCTATGATGACATGCCCGGACTTAGCACTGATTTGGTGGTACACAAGTTGCCTATCTATTCTGAATGTCGGCCGGTAAAACAAAAGTTAAGGAAATTCAAAACGGATATTAGTGTGAAGATAAAAGAAAAGGTGAATAAGCAGTTTGAGGCAAAGGTCATACGAGTTACCAAATACCCCACCTGGTTGGCGAATGTCGTGCCGGTCCCAAAGAAAGATGGAAAAACCAGAGTGTGTGTGGACTACAGAGACCTCAACAAAGCCGGTCCGAAGGATGACTTCCCATTGCCAAACATCCACATATTGATCGACAATTGCGCCAAGCATGAAATCGGTTCGTTTGTGGACTGTTATGCCGGTTATCACCAGATCCTGATGGACGAAGAAGACACTGAGAAAACTGCCTTCATTACACCTTGGGGAACGTATTGTTACAGAGTAATGCCGTTTGGATTGAAGAATGCCGGGGCAACTTACATGAGGGCAATGACCACAATGTTCCACGACATGATGCATCAAGAAATTGAAGTGTATGTGGACGTTGTCATCATAAAGTCCAAAAAGCAACCTGCATCATGTGAGAGATTTGAGAAAGTTTTTCCAAAGACTCCGGAGGTACAATTTAAAGCTCAATCTTGCGAAGTGCGCCTTTGGAGTACCTTCAAGGAAATTACTGGGGTTTATAGTGAGTCGGCGAGGTATTGAACTAGATCCATCAAAGATCAAGGCTATCCAAAGTTTACCTCCGCCAAAGAACAAGAAGGAGGTTATGAGTTTACTAGGAAGGTTGAATTACATTAGTCGATTCATTGCTCAATTGACATCAACGTGTGAGCCGATCTTCAAGTTGTTGAAAAAAGATGCAGCAGTGAAATGGACCGACGAGTGTCAGGAAGCCTTTGACAAGATCAAGGAATATTTGGCCAATCCCCCAGTGTTAGTTCCTCCAGAACCAGGGCGACCTCTGATTTTGTATCTGACAGTGCTTGATAACTCCTTTGGTTGTGTATTGGGTCAGCATGATGAAATAGGCAAGAAAGAACAAGCCATATATTACCTCGGCAAGAAGTTCACATCCTACGAGGTGAAATACACTCAACTTGAAAGAACTTGTTGTGCGTTGATTTGGGTAGCTCAGAAATTGAAGCATTATTTGTCAGCATATACCACATACTTGATATCACGATTGGATCCTCTGAAGTACATATTTCAGAAGCCTATGCCTACGGGAAGACTTGCTAAATGGCAGATTCTGCTCACAGAATTTGACATTATCTATGTGACTCGTACGGCAATGAAGGCACAAGCTATTGCATACCACTTAGCTGAGAATCCGGTGGATGATGAGTATGAGCCATTGAAGACGTACTTTCCGGATGAGGAGGCAATGATTGTCAAGAAGATGGAGCAAGATGAGAGATCAGGATGGAAAATGTACTTCGACGGGGCTGTCAACAGCAAAGGCGTTGGTATCGGAGCGGTACTCATTTCAGGTACGGGTCAGCACTATCCCGTCACAGCTCAGCTCCGATTTTTCCGTACCAACAACATGGCCGAATATGAGGCGTGCATCTTGGGATTAAGGATGGCAATTGACATGGTATTCAAGAGATTTTGGTCATGGGTGACTCGGATCTCTTGGTACACCAAATCCAATGGGAGTGGGAGACACGAGATTTGAAATTGATACCTTATCGGTATTGTTTGCACGAGTTGTCTCAAAGATTCCAGTCTATAGAGTTCAAGCACATCCCAAGAATGCACAATGAGATCGCAGATACTTTGGCCACACTATCCTCTATATTGCATCATCCTGACAAGACATATATAGTTCCGCTCCAGATCCAAGTCCGTGATCAAAATGCTTATTGCTTTGCTGTGGAAGAAGAATCAGATGGAGAGCCGTGGTATCATGATATCAAGGAATACCTGAAAGCTGGCAAATACCCGGAGCAAGCCACTGGAGACCAGAAGAGAGCCATCAGGCGTCTAGCCAATGGATTTTTCCTCAGTGGAGGAGTGGTATACAAAAGAACACCAGATCCGGGTTTATTGCGGTGTGTGGATGCACAACAAGCAGATGAAATCATGATTGAAGTACATGCCGGAGTATGTGGACCCCACATGAGTGGATATGTTTTAGCAAAGAAGATTTTGAGAGCTGGGTATTACTGGCTCACCATGGAGCGTGATTGTATCAGGTATGTAAAGAAATGTCACCAATGCCAGGTACATGGGGATTTGATCCACTCCCCACCTTATGAGTTGCATACAATGTCTGCACCGTGGCCCTTTGTTGCTTGGGGCATGGATGTTATCGGCCCAATAGATCCAGCCGCTTCCAACGGGCATAGGTTCATTCTGGTTGCAATTGATTATTTCACCAAGTGGGTTGAAGCTAAGACGTTCAAGGCAGTAACAAAGAAAGCGGTAGTGGATTTTGTGCATGAGAATATTATATGCCGATTTGGAATTCCCAAGGTGATCATCACAGATAATGGAGTCTATCTAAACAGTCATCTCATGGCGGAAGTTTGTGAAAGATTTAAGATCACACACCGCAATTCCACAATTTACAGGCCAAAGGCGAATGGTGCAGTAGAGGCGGCGAATAAGAATATCAAGAAGATTCTCCGAAAAATGGTGGAGGGATCCAAGCAATGGCATGAAAAGCTACCCTTTGCTCTCATGGGTTACCGCACGACAGTGCGTACTTCTATCGGAACCACACCTTATACACTGGTGTATGGAACAGAGGCTGTTATACCCGCAGAAGTAGAAATACCGTCATTACGGATCATAGCCGAAGCTGAGATAGATGACGATGAATGGGTAAAAGCCCGGTTGGAACAATTGAGTTTGGTCGATGAGAAGAGGTTGGCCGCAGTTTTCCATGGGCAATTGTATCAACGAAGAATGGCCAGAGCATACAATAAGAAGGTACGACCTCGAAAGTTTGAAGTCGGACAGCTTGTGTTGAGGCGTATCTTACCACATTGGGCCGAGGCGAAGGGCAAGTTTGCTCCAAATTGGCAGGGACCGGTTGTGGTATCACGGGTGTTGTCCAATGGAGCATTGTATTTAACAGATGTTGAAGGAAAGTGCGTAGAGACTGCTATCAATTCAGATGCAGTCAAAAGATACTATGTATGATTCCTTTTCAATTATGTGTTTTGTATTTTGTTGTGATTTTGGAATTGAAATGACGAAGGTGTTTTATTCTCTATCCAAACACTTTATCCATTGATAACCCCTTTTGAGCCTTAATGAATATATTCTTTCATATCCCTCTCTCGAAATCGCTTTAGCGCAATAAGATCAAAATTGCCAAAATGATGGGACAAAAATGAAATGAAAAAATGAAAAAAAAATGAAAAAAAAATGATTTAAAAAAAATGAAAAAAAAATGGAAAAATGAAAAAAACACAGGAAAAGACAAAGAAATTGGGAAAAAGTCAAAAGAAATCCATCTAACTAATGAAGTTGGATGAACTACATCTGACTTGATCCCGAAAGGGTACGTAGGCAGCCTCTCTGAGGTTCAGTCACAATAAAGAAAAAATCCAAAAATTCCCCACATATTGAAACTGGGGCAGAAGTTATGTTTAATAATTCCGAGAGTTGTAAATATTTTTGAACCCTCGTGAGATTTTGAGCCTTTATACCTTTCTTTCTTAACCCATCCAAAAGCCACGTTACAGTCCAAAGAAAGACCTTCTGATCAATTCCGAAATGATAACGAATGCAACGAAGGAGGAGCGAAACATCGGACAACACCTGTGGTAAGAAAACAAAATACAAAAGGAAAAATGCGAAAACAATGAAAAAAAATGAGAGAGTCTCATTGGTGAAAACCTTAACCGGCACTGTGAGGCGATTGTGAGTTTGAGAGAAATAAAATGAGAGAGTCTCATCATTGAAAACCTTAATCGGCACTGTGAGACGATTGTGAGGTTGAGAGAATAAATGAGAGAGTCTTATCGGTGAAAACCTTTCGAGGCACCGTAGGGCGATCGTGAGGACTACCAGAAAAGAGAAAAGCAACAAAAATAGTATCGGTTTGGGTTGGAAACAATTTGGAGACAGAATAATGATTGGAACGAACTGGGTCAGAGTTTAAATACATGGCATGGTCAGCAGAATCAGCCAGCAAATACCCAGATAAGTTCTATCATCTCTTCAAAACGCCCTTACCTTTCTTTCATTTTTTTGCATTTCATTGTTTACCTCTTGAGAGCTAACTACCAGCTCCTGATAACGAAAGCTGAAACAACACTGAGTCAGAAAGAAGGAAGAGTTGGCAAGGAAATAAAGAAGTTTGGCAAACATGGCCAAAGGAAAAGAAAACAAAACAAAAACGGAAAAAAATGAGAAAATACAAAAAGAGTCTGCAAGGGATAAACAGTTGAAAGTTGCACAACATGAGAAAAGCAAAAAGGAAGAAAGCAATAAGAAGCAGGGACGGCAGATGCCAGTTGCCAGCAGTTTATATCTAATAAATTTTGTTTCATGCAGGAACAAATTGTCACTAATCACTTTAAAGTGAATGTGACCAATGTGGAAAATAGAAAACACCAAAAGAGAAAGTTCACCAATAAGTGGAGAAATTCACAGGCAAGAGATAATTGGTAAAAGAAAATACCAAAAAGAGGAAGGTAGCATCCTTTTAAAAATCCACTCCCCAATCCTCAGGCTGCGGGAATACATTTCTGCATTTGCATTGCACGTTTAATTTCTGTTAGGTGCCCACCTTCAAATACGGGAATATTTTTCTGCATCGCATTGCACGTTTAATTTTCGTTAGGTGCCCACCTTCAAATACGGGAATATTTTTCTGCATCGCATTGCACGTTTATTTTCTGTTAGGTGCCCACCTTCGAATACGGGAATATTTTTCTGCATCGCATTGCACGTTTAATTTATGTTAGGTGCCCACCTTCGAATACGGGAATACATTTCAGCATTTGCATTGCACGTTTAATTTCTATTAGGTGCCCACCTTCAAATACGGGAATATTTTTCTACATCGCATTGCACGTTTAAATTCTATTAGGTGCCCACCTTCGAATACGGGAATATTTTTCCGCATCGCATTGCACGTTTAATTTCGTTAGGTGCCCACCTTCGAATACGGGAATGTTTTTCCGCATCTCATTGCACGTTTAATTCGTTAGGTGCCCACCTTCGAATACGAGAATATTTTTCTGCATCGCATTGCACGTTTAAATTCGTTAGGTGCCCACCTTCGAATACGGGAATATTTTTCTGCATCGCATTGCACGTTTAAATTCCGTTAGGTGCCCACCTTCGAATACGGGAATATTTTTCTGCATCGCATTGCACGTTTAATTTCTGTTAGGTGCCCACCTTCGAATACGGGAATACTTTTCTGCATCGCATTGCACATTTAATTTCTGTTAGGTGCCCACCTTCGAATACGGGAATATTTTTTCTGCATCGCATTGCACGTTTAATTTCTGTTAGGTGCCCACCTTCGAATACGGGAATATTTTCTGCATCGCATTGAACGTTTAATTTCTGTTAGGTGCCCACCTTCGAATACGGAAATATTTTTCTGCATCGCATTGCACGTTTAATTCCTGTTAGGTGCCCACCTTCGAATACGGGAATATTTTTTCTGCATCGCATTGCACGTTTAAATTCTGTTAGGTGCCCACCTTCGAATACGGGAATATTTTTCTCCATCGCATTGCACGTTTAAATTCTGTTAGGTGCCCACCTTCGAATACGGGAATACTTTTCTGCATCGCATTGCACGTTTAATTTCTGTTAGGTGCCCACCTTCGAATACGGGAATATTTTTCTGCATCGCATTGCACGTTTAATTTCTATTAGGTGCCCACCTTCGAATACGGGAATATTTTTCTCCATCGCATTGCACGTTTAATTTCTGTTAGGTGCCCACCTTCGAATACGGGAATATTTTTCTGCATCACATTGCACGTTTAAATTCTGTTAGGTGCCCACCTTCGAATACAGGAATATTTTTCTGCATCGCATTGCACGTTTAATTTCTGTTAGTTGCCCACCTTCAAATACGGGAATACATTTCTGCATCGCATTGCACGTTTAAATTATATTAGGTGCCCACCTTCGAATACGGGAATATTTTTCTGCATCGCATTGCACGTTTAAATTCTGTTATGCGCCCACCTTCGAATACGGGAATATTTTCTGCATCGCATTGCACGTTTAAAATTCTGTTAGGCGCCCACCTTCAAATACGGGAATACATTTCTGCACATCATGGTTTATATAGCTAAAAGCCCACACTGGGGCAGAAAAAGAAAAAAAGTAGTTTGTTGTTTTGTTTTGAGCAGGTTCCAGCTCGAGGGCAAGAAGTACCATTGAAAATAAAAAAATAAAAAAAAAAGAGGGGAAAACAAGAAAAGAAAATCAACAAAAAAGAGAGTCAGCATCAAAGAAAATCAACAAAAAGAAAGAGAGTCTGCATCACCGAAAAGGGAAGAAGAGCAAAAGCTAGATTAGGAACAATTGTAATTGTAGGATCATAGCTTAGAATAGCTTCTTCATTTTACATTTCCCTCCCCCCCCGGTGTAATAAGGAGTAAGTCGGCAAGTCTCAACAGTGTCAATGCAACAGTGAGTCCGGTAGTTTTTAAACTGCCGGACCTTCCCGAACTACACTGACCCGATTCCTGTTTAACCCAGGATATGTAGGCAACCTCTAAAGCAGGGTGCGGTCAAAAGGTTTTCAAAAATGCTTTCACGGAATGTGCCAATGTGCACAAATCTATCATTTTTGCTCACTTGTCTTTGCACTGAAACTCTTCGTGTTCCCGAGCAAAGAGGGGCAGCTGTGAGCACGTGATTTTTACACCGGACAAATAATTCCAAAATCAAAATAAAATATGGTTTTGAGTGCGATTACTTGCTTTGTTTGAAATTAGCTATACTTTGTGTGCTTGATTAAATAGAAATTAGAAAAATCAAAAAAAAAATAGGCTAGGTAATTACTTTGTTTTAATTAATTAGTTTTAAGAAGAAAATCAAAAAACAAATAGTTTAAATAGCGGAAATTAGAGAAAAAATAGTAGAAAAATTGCAAAAAAATTTAAATAATTAGAGAAGGTAGGAATTTAGGTTTTATAATTTTCCATAAAAAAGAAAAGAAAAAAAAGTATAAAAGAAAATATATAAAAATGATTAAAATCAGAAAATACAAAAAAACAAAGGGTATAATAAGATTGGGCCAATTAAATTGAATTAAAAGGCCCAGATGTATTAGCCCAAAGGCTAGGTCCGGTTTATAAGACACTTGGGATCTCAGCTGTCCATCAGGCTGAATCCAACGGTCAAAATAATTGGGCGGAATTAATGGGTTAATTAATAATTGAGGGTTGATCTGAACCGTTCGTTTGAATTGATCCTAAGGTCAAATGTCTTGGTCTCCCAGGGAAATTGAACGGCGTCGTCTAGGTAACGCGCCTGGTGACCGTTGATCTTCATCAGATCAACGGTCTGGATTACCTTAGTCATACAGCCTATATAAGGCTTTTGTCTGAGAGAGACGGCCATTCTCCAGAACCCTCTTAACCCTAGCCGCCCTCTCCCTCGCCCCTTTTCTTCTTCATCATCTTCATCACATCGCCGGCCATGGAGGCCACCACCTCCCACGGTGGTCTCCGGCCACCCTCCTCATCTCCCTCAACCTCTTCTCCTACTTCTTCACTTCCTTCAACTCAAATGACCAAAACCCCTTAAAAACAGACCTTTCTTCAGAACTCCAGTCACCGGAACTCACCACTGGTGACCAACAAACAACGAGAACCCTTACCAAACCAATGTCGTTCGAACCCTCTTTCCCTGATCTATCCAACCATATAAGTCACCACCCTCGAATCTTCCCCAATCCCGTCGAATATCCAAAACAAAGTCGCCGGAAACCTAACTCCGGCGACCTCCAAACTGAAACCTCTTCAAGACCCTGTCTTTTACCCTCCCAAACACCCCTCTGCAACTAAAAGTCCTCAAAGGTTTCGTCTTTAAGTATAAAAGAAAAACCAGAAAAGAGAAAAACGAAAAAAAGGGAATAAAGAAGGACATATGGAGTTTTGATGGAGAATAAAGAAAAGAAACAAAGAAAAGAGAGAAAAGAAGTCCGAGAGAGAGAATAAAAGAGGAAAAGGGGAAAGCTCGGGGGACAGGCCCCGCTAAGCTAAGTACCCCCCTCCTGTTTTTGTTATTTTCCTTTGCTTTTATTTGTTTGATTGATCTATGTTTTTGCATGTTTCTACATGTCTTCTCTGATCGTATGCTTCACATGTCAGTCATGAGGTTTTATACTTGTTTCTTCTTCGTTTCTGTTTAACATATTTTGTTTATTCTCCCTGATCTAGTATGTTCATTATAAGGTTCTGTTCTGTTATGCTTTGATATCATGATTTTGTAGTTTCATCTTTCCTGTGTTGCTTTTCTTTATTGGTTGTTACCTCCTCTACACCTCTTAGTTGTTTTGCATGTTAGTTAGGATTTATTCTTGTTGATCTTCTGTTTTTGTCCTTTGTTTATCCTTTTTTGTTCCAATTTGTCCTGTATATCCTCGTCTGTTAACCTATTTTTCCCTTATTTTCTTAATTAGTTCTTCTGGACATGTTAGTCATAAGAGTTTTGCACTTGCTTCTCTTTTACTTCTGTTTGACACGTTTGACCATGATTTGGTTCTGGTTGGTCATGTTCTCATAGCCCATCTTTCCAGTATTGGTTGTTATCTCTCTCTTCTGTATTTCTTAGTTGTTTCGCATGATTAGTTATAAGACTCTCACCTGTTGTTTTCTTTTCTTTTGTTTAACATCTTTTTGCCTGTGTCTCGGATGATTAGTCAAAGGGTCTCATAATCTGCTTCTTTTGGGTCTGTTAGCGATAGGGTTTTGTTTTGTTATGATCGAACCTCATGGTTTTTGGCTCTAAGTTCAGAGATTTCATCTTTTCTTTATCATTTTAACTGTGGAGTTTTGATTCATGGCAAAAAAGCATGACCTTTGACCTTTGTTTCCTGTTTAAAATCAAGCTTAAGTTGTGTTGCCTTTGGCTTTAATGATCTATGATTGAACTTTCCTATTTTTCTTCACTGTTTCTCCATATCCATCTTTCTTCATCTGCATGTCTGTATCAAGCTAGGGTCAGTGCTTGAAAATGATTCTGATTAACATGCTTATGTTAGAATCCATTGCTTTTATGAGCCATGTTGACTGTTTTGTGGTAGCCTATGCTTTTGTGTACCTATGTCATGAATCCTGGTGGTTTTTGAAGTTCTTCAAACTGTCCTGTGACTTGAACTGGTAGTAATTAGATCTGAGTTGACATGAATTCATATTGTATTACATGTAGTCTGATGATGTGAGTTAATTGACTGAAATTCAACCATATCAATTGTTTCCTCTGAGTTTAAGTTGATTAATGCATGTTGATTTGATCATATGTGTTCTTGTATGCAACAAATGTTGAAGATGATTAAGTTCTGCTAGTTCCTGTTAAACATGATTGTTTGGTTAACATTATTTGAACTTTAGGAGGATTGGCTATAGCTGTTAGCATTAGGTCCATGAAAAATGGCTAGTTTTTAAATAGGTTAAAACTGAAAATGAACAAAATAGGCTATAAGTTTAATAATTGGCCTAAGAGTGGTCAACTTTGCAAAAGGTTGACCAACTCTATAAGGTCCAAACACACCAGCCCACTCTCAAATGAGGCTGGTTGTGCAAAAATGGTCAAGCCTGCAAATGCAGACTTGCATAGGCTCTCTTTCGAGCCCTGGACATTAAGTGGCCAAACCTGCAAAGGTTCTGGGCCCAACAGTTCAGCAAATGGGTTTAATTACCCAAGCTAAGTCTCAACTTGAGACTGGCCATTAGTTTAATAGGTCACTTGAGCAGGCTAGTCCTGCAGTTAAGTTTAATTGACCTGAAAATCATAAAAATAGGTTATTAAGAAATAATTGGCTTAAGAGTGGTTAACTTTGCAAAAGGTTGACCAATTCTATAAGGCCCTAACACACAGTACACCTTAAAAGGGGGGCTGGTTGTGCAAAGTGGCTAAGTCTGCAAATGCAGACTTGCCCAGGCTCTATATTGAGCCCTGAACATTAAAAGGGCCAAATCTGCAAATGCTTTGGGCCTAATTGTTCAGTAATTATCCAAGTCTCAACTTGAGACTGGATAGATTTTAAAGAGTTAATAAAGCAGGCTAGTCCTGCAATTAGTTTTAAAATTGAAATAAAATTGGTCCTAATTAACTGGAACTAAGTAAAAGAGGCCAAATTTGAAATAGTTCTTTAAAGTAGAACTGGCCAGCCCTTAAATACCAGTGCAAGGGCTGGCTGTTAGTTAAATAAGTCCCAAAGAAGCTAAAACTTGACCTAGGCAGTCAGGTAAATCAGCAGTGGCCTTCAGGGCATAATTGGAACTTGAAATAGTATTTTAGTGAATAGTTTGAAACATAAGAGGGTAAGGGAGTCATTTGTATCCCTGATTTCTGCAATTTTGCAGAGATTTAAGGGTATAATGGTCTCCCTAAAATGGGATATCTGTAAAAATCCCAAACCCTTATGGCTACATTGGTAAAAACTCATAAAAAGGAATCTTTAGAACCTTCCAGCACATGCTGGAAGGGTTTCTGCTAACTGAATTGGGGTCTTAAGTGTATATTTCATAAATTTTAGAGGGGGAGAAGTGGGAGTAATCCCATAACTTTCTCCCCAAGTTTCAGCCCTTGGCCTAGCTATAAATACACCTTAAAAAGGGACTGAAAGGGGGTTCGAAAATTTGGAAGTCTGAATTTAGGCAAGCTCTTGAATACAAAGCTTTAGAGTAAAGAATAGCATAAAAACAGTAGAATTTCTGGGATTTTCCGAGTAGAAACTTGTTAATTTCTTCTGGTTTCAAAGCTCTCTGCTTGGATTTTGGTCTGGATTTCTTTTGAATTTGGCTGGGTTTCTTTGCTTGCTGATTGATGTGTTGTTCGATTAATTTGGATCTTCAGTCACTGTTGCATTGCCGTTTGGATCTATTGCTGTTGCTTATCTGCTTAACCCCTAGAACTTATTGGTTTCTATTGCTGAATCAGGTACATACTCTGTTCGATGAAATGTATGTTGAAGTGTGGATGAAATGAAGTTCAAGGATTGAATCTGATTAATGCTTTTGTATTTCTGTTTTTGTTGCAAATTGATAGTGTAGTATAGTTTAGATTTGTAATTTTTTGAAGTAGTGTAGTATCTGAAAACAGAAACCAAACAAAAACAATGTAATAGCAGTAGTATAGTAGTAGTAGCAAGTAGCACCGCACTTAGTTAATTAGGTAATAGATCTTAAAACATGGGTTAGTTAATAACGATTTCAAAATCGGTTAATCACTCACTCACAGTAGATTCATAAGTCTTAATCACATATTAGACGTCATTTAAACATAGATAAGTTTAAAATAGAGAATGCTAGATCAAATAGTGCTTCAATCATGATTTAAGCTAATAATTTGATAACAATGAAATCAGTAGCATAATTATATTTTGGTCTCTGAGTTATCCATTTAAGGGTATCGATATATTTTAACTAGAATCCTGTTTGTAATGTAAAAATGCTTAGTATATAATGGAACTGGTAATGTAATTACACATGAATAGTTAATCAGTTAGTTAGATCCATAGTTAATTAGTTTAATCATTCTTTAAGTTTATTTATATAATCATATCGCCTTCTCAGAATAGGTATTAACCTCAAACACTAGTGCAAGAAGAAGCAGTCTGTTAGTTCTGGTTTATGGTAATAAATAGTTAATTTATAGTTGATGTCTGATGAATTGATGTATTGATTTCCTTTACTGAATAAATAAAAATGCCTTTTGTTTCAAACGTATATCTCGGTTCTTCTACTTCAACCATTGCAATTGTTATTTAGTTTAAGCCCAGTGTATATTATGGGCCTGCATCGCTATATGAAGATAACGAGGCTGGCGAGCAGAAGTACGAAAATGGCCTGGGTCTCGAATACCTGGGCAGTCCAAACGTGTGTTCAATGAAGAGAAGACCAGGCCCATTGAATAATAAAAACCCGATGGGCCTGGAATACTTGGTAAAAACGATTAAGGAAAAAACAATTAGAAAAACATAGTATATACTCCTTAGGATTGAACTTTAAAATTGATTTGGGACGAGCCTCGCCCGACTTTAAACAAGCGGGGCCCCCATTTAGTAATGGTTTAACATAATTAGACTCGGGAAGACTACTAGGTAATTCCATTGTCTTACCCAAAACAATTAAAAGCCCATAGACTATTTTAGGGCACGATTTTAATATACTTTCCATTGAATGAGTGTGCACTTGGTGCGACTCAAATCCAAATCTCGGCAAAGCTGAAATACACCGAAAGTCATAGGCGTACTGGTTGCGGTATGACTCGAGGCGTGTTTTCGCAATGCCGCAAATTCCTTAAAAATAATACTTAATGTAAAAAGCACTATATGTTGTTAAAATCTGTGATTAAGTCAAACAAGAGTCGGGAACGACAATTGAGTGACCGTGCTAAAACCACGGAACCCGGGAATGCCTAACACCTTCTCCCGGGTTAACAGAGTTCCTTATCCGGATCTTTGCTTCGCAGACATTTTTAAGAGTCAAATTCCTCGGATTCGGGATTAACCGGTGACTTGGGATACCATTATCTTTCCCAAGTGGCGACTCTGATTAATCTCAATAAAATCCCGAACCGATTGTCCTTTAATTGGAAAAACTCCTTCCTTTACATTATTTTATCCGTTTCGGATATTTGAGCGTCGGGGTATACCCTACGAGCGTATTTATATGCTTATTTTCCAAAAGTGGGTAGTAAAAAAGGGAGGTGTGACAGCTATTTTTTTCAAAATTTCTGTTTAAGAGGATACACACTCGATGAATAAATGTCACGACCCCAAATCCGGTCGTGATGGCGCCCAGCACATTGCTAAGCCAGCCTGACCAATCCATATCAACCACGGAGCTAGAAGCTCTTTTTAACCCATTTAAGCAAATTAATTCAAGAAATAACAGCGATATATGTAACGGAAACGGGGAACCAAGTCCCATAATACATCAACTCCCATAGACCGAAGGGTCAAGAGTCATGAGCCTCTACTGAACATGAGTGTATAAAGGTTTACAAGATACCAAGTGCGGAAAGAAAATGTCAATACAAAATCAAAAGACAGTAGGAAGGAATGTCGGGTCCTGCGGACTCTGCAGCTACCTCGAATATCCACAAATGTCGCCTCGCACAGCTACTGGATCACTGCTGAGAGGTACCTGGATCCGCACACAAGGTGCAGGGAGTAAAATGAGTACTGCCAGACTCAGTGGTAATAAACAAGGGTAAGACAGCGCAGATAAGAAATCCGCAATAAAGCACTATGTAAAGCTATAATCAGCTACCCTGTCATAGAATCAATCTTCACTGTACCTGTACCAATAAGTACCAGCAAAACAGCATAACAGCTAGCAGATGTAGCTAAATGCAATGCAATGCATGATATGACCGCTACGGCGCGTAGCCGACTCCAATTTTGGGTACCCGTGCTCACTGTGGGGGTTCAGACCCCGGAGGGGCTCCTACAGCCCAAGCACATCTCATAGAGATATTCCTGCGGCGTGCAGTCCGATCCAACATATATCTCGCTGCGGCGCGCAGCCCGATCCACTACTAGTCAGCTAATATGCAGATACAACCTCGCAGGCTCAAAATAGTTTTTGAAAACTCTTTTATCATTTTTCAGTTTGAAAAACAGTAATGTCAAGTTCCAGAGATTGGAATTGGCATGATAACAAAAATAGCTGCGGACTAGTAGTAAGCTAGCATGTCTATATGATAAGACAATGATAACGATCCTCGCGGGATCCAATAACTGGCTCACGGCCCACATGTATACTCAACCGCCCAAGAAGGGGTTCCTCGGCTCAAGAGTGGCCATTATCACAATATATATATATGCAACCATCCGAGAAGGAGGTTCGACGGCTCGAGAATAGCCAATAATACAGTATCAACAGGTCGGACTAATATATAGTCTCCAGTTCATGATCGACCCCGCACTCTCAAGAGTGTGCGTGTCTCGCCGCTATACAACGTCACAAAGTGGTATACCGGGGTTTCGAACCCGCTGGTCATCACCCACATCTATTACTCACCTCAATACGGCGCGACGACTACTCCGCAATGCCCTTGCCATGAGAATCAAGCTCCGCACGCGTAGAATCCTGATCAAATACAGTAGAAATACAACAAATTAGGCCAATGGGACGACACCCAATTAATACAACTCAATTTACATCAAAATTCCCAAAGTTGTCAAAACCCGACTTCCGGTACGCTTATCGAAAAATCACGAAAGTCACATATTCGGAACCCTCATCTCAATACGAGTCTAAGCATATCAATTTTACCAAATTCGGACTCCATTTGCCCATTCAAAACCTTGATTTTCTAAAGTTCAAGCCTAGGGCTAAATCCTCCATAAATTACCCCAAATTCCTCCATTTTCATGATATAATTGCATAATATTACCAATACTAATCATAGTTTAAGTCCATAGATGATTACCTGATGATTTCCCTTGGATTTCTCTTCAAAATCGCCCAAATCGCCTCTAAAGCCGAGACCCCAAAATGTGTGAAATGTTCTGAAATTTTTCTAACTTCTGATACACTTACTTACAGCGATTTTCGCTTCTGCGGAAGAATTTCCGCTCCTACGCGTCCGCTTCTGCGGAGATTGGATCGCTCCTGCGGATATTTCCGCTTCTGCGGCTAGGCGTCCGCCTCTGCGGACTCGCCTAAGCGGCTTCCTTCCGCTTCTGCGATGGCCGCTTCTGCGGCTCCCTGCCCGCTCCCGCGATTCCGCTTCAGCGGAAAATGCTCCGCTTCTGCGGTGCCCAGCGCTTCTGCGCTCCTGGTCCGCTTCAGCGCACCCGCTCCTGCGCCCATAATTCCGCAGGAGCGGAAACAACAGAGACAGGACTCCTCAAACCTGCAATTTCCATGTTTTTCTCCCGATTAACCATCCGAAAACACCCCGAGGCCCCGGGACCTCATTCAAACACACCAACACATCCTAATTCCTTATTCGAACTTGTTCCAATCCTCAAAACACGTCTAACAACCTCAAAACCCATAATTCGCATCGAATTCAAGCCTAATTTCCTTAAAACATTCCAAATTACACATTCAATCAAAAACCCGACCAAACGACGTCCGAATGACCTGAAATTTTGCAGGCACATCCAAAATCACCTAACGAAGCTACTGCAACTGTCGGAATTCCATTCCGACTCCCGGATCAAGATCTCACCTACCGTTCGGATTTCGTCAAAATTCAACCTTAGCCAATTCAAGCCTATTTCTACACCGGGCCTCCAAATTCAATTCCGATCGCTCCCCTAAGTCACAAATCACCTTCCGGAACTAACCGAATCATCGAATCCGATTCCGAGCCCTCTAACCAAATAGTCAACTCCGGGTTGACTTTCCTTATTCAAGTTTCTTTCACAAAGGCTATATGCCTCATTTTCAATCTCAATCACTCCTAACTCACCCGATAGACTCTAACACTGATATAAAACCATAAAACATGTATTTACAACATAACGGGGTGGTAATTCTCGTGACGACGGGCCGGGTCGTCACATTCTCCCCCTCTTAAGCAAACGCTCGTCCTCGAGCGGGTCAAGAAACATACTTGAAGTTTCAAACAAGTGAGGATATCTGCTCCGCATCTCCCGCTCGACCTCCCAAGTGGCCTCCTCCACGGGTCGACCTCTCCACTGAACCTTAACTGATGCAATCTCCTTAGACCTCACTTTTCTCACCTGACGTCCCAAAATGGCAATAGGCTCCACATCATAGGATAGATCACCATCAAGCTGAATGGTGCTGAAATCTAATACATGAGACGGATCTCCAATGTACTTCCGGAGCATAGACACATGGAATACCGGATGAACGCTGGATAAGCTGGGCGGCAAGGCCAACTCATATGCCACCTCTCCAACTCTCCTAAGTATCTCAAAAGGACCAATGAACCCGGGACTCAACTTCCCTTTCTTCCCGAACCTCATGACACCCTTCATAGGTGAAATCTTCAACAATACTCTGTCACCAACCATGAAAGACAACTCTCGAACTCTACGGTCCGCATAACTCTTCCGACGAGACTGTGCTGTACGAAGCCTCTCCTGGATCAACTTTGCTCTATCCGGAGCATCCTGGACTAACTCAGTCCCTATCAATCTAACCTCACCAGGCTCAAACCATCCCACGGGGGATCTACACCGCCTGCCATACAATGCCTCATACGGGGCCATCTGAATACTCGACTGATAACTGTTGTTGTAGGCAAACTCAGCAAGTGGTAGGAACTCATCCCACGAACCACCAAAATCAATCACACAGGCTCGCAACATATCCTCCAAGATCTGAATAGTACGCTCAGACTGTCCGTCTGTCTGGGGGTGAAATGCCGTACTCAACTCAACCCGCGTACCCATCTCTCGCTGAAATGCTCTCCAAAACTGAGAAGTGAACTGAGTACCCCTGTCGGATATGATAGACACCGGAACCCCATGCAACCGAACAATCTCTCGAATAAAGATCGCTGCCAACCGCTCTGATGAGTAGGTAGTACTAACTGGAATGAAGTGAGCTGACTTGGTCAGTCTATCCACAATCACCCATACAGAATCAAACTTCCTCGCCGTCCGAGGGAGTCCAGTAACAAAGTCCATAGTGATCCTCTCCCATTTCCACTCAGGAATAACAATGCGCTGAAATACACCACCGGGCCTCTGATGCTCGTACTTAACCTGCTGACAGTTGAGGCACCGTGCTACATATCTGACAATGTCCATTTTCATCTTTCTCCACCAATAGTGATGTTTCAAATCTTGATACATCTTCGCGGCTCCTGGATGGATAGAATACCGCGAGTTATGGGCCTCTTCCAGAATCAACTCACGAAGGTCATCAACATTGGGCACGCATATCCGGCCCTGCATCCTCAATACGCCGTCACTATCAATGGTGACATCTCTAGCATCATCATGCTGAACTCTGTCCCTAAGGACAGCCAAATGTGGATCATCATACTGACGCTCACGAATACGATCATATAGAGATGACCGAGATACAACACAAGCCAATACTCTGCTGGGCTCTGAAATATCTAACCTCACTAGCCGATTGGCTAGCACCTGAACATCATAAGCAAATGGCCTCTCCTCGACTGGAATATATGCCAAGCTCCCCATACTGACCGTCTTCCGGCTCAAAGCATCGGCCACCACATTGGCCTTACCCGGATGATATAATATAGTAATGTCATAATCCTTCAACAACTCTAGCCATCTCCGCTATCTCAAATTAAGGTCTTTCTGTTTGAACAAGTGCTGGAGACTACGATGGTCGGTATACACCTCACAAGACACACCGTACAAATAGTGCCTCCAAATCTTCAATGCATGAACAATGGCGGCTAGCTCCAAGTCATGAACAGGATAGTTCTTCTCATGTGGCTTCAACTGCCGAGAAGCATAAGCAATTACCTTTCCTTCCTGCATCAACACACAACCTATCCCAACTCTCGAGGCATCACGATAAACGGTATATGAACCTGAAGCTGATGGCAACACTAACACTGGAGCTGTGGTCAAAGCTGTCTTGAGCTTTTGAAAGCTCTCCTCGCACTCATCCGACCACACGAATGGTGCACCCTTCTGGGTCAATTTAGTCAATGAAGAAGCAATGGATGAAAATCCCTGAACAAACCGGCGATAATACCCCGCCAAGCCAAGAAAACTCCCGATCTCTGTAGCTGAGGACGGTCTAGGCCAACTCTGCACCGCCTCTATCTTCTTCGGATCAACCTGAATACCATCACGAGACACCACATGTCCCATAAATGCTATGGACTCGAGCCAAAACTCGCACTTGGAGAATTTAGCATATAGCTTCTCCTCTCTCAATCTCTCCAACACAATACTCAAATGCTGAGCATGCTCCTCCTGACTACGGGAGTAGACTAGAATGTCATCAATGAACACAATCACAAATGAATCCAAATAAGGCCTGAACACATTGTTCATCAGATGCATAAATGCTGCTGGGGCGTTGGTCAACCCAAACGACATCACAAGAAACTCATAATGACCATATCGGGTCCTGAATGCAGTCTTCATAATATCTGAGTCTCTGATCTTCAACTGATGATAGCTCGAACGAAGATCGATCTTAGAAAACACCCTCGCACCCTGTAACTGATCAAACAAATCATCTATGCGCGGTAGAGGGTACTTGTTCTTCACCGTCACTTTGTTCAATTGCCTATAATCAATACACATCCGCATGGAACCATCTTTCTTTTTAACAAATAATACCGGCGCACCCCACGGAGACACACTAGGGCGGATGAAACCCTTATCCAGAAGCTCCTGAAGCTGCTCTTTTAGTTCTTTCAACTCGGCCGGTGCCATTCGATAAGGAGGAATGGATATAGGCTGAGTGCCCGGCACCAAGTCAATGCCAAAATCAATATCCCTGTCCGGCGGCATGCCCGGCAGGTCTGAGGGGAATACATCTGGGAAGTCCCTCACAACAGGTACGTAATCAATGCTAGGAGACTCAGCTCCCACATCTCTCACAAAAGCTAAGTACGATAAACACCCTTTTTCAACCATCTTCCGAGCTTTTAGGAACGAAATAACACGGCTAGGGACGAAATCGGTCGAACCCCGCCACTCAATCTGAGAAATACCAGGAATGGCCAACGTAACCGTCTTAGCATGACAGTCCAATATAGCATGATACGGAGACAACCAGTCCATACCCAATATAACATCAAAGTCCACCATTCTCAACAATAACAAATCTGCCTGGGTCTCCAGACCCCCGATAGATATAACACAGGATCTATAGACATGATCCACAACAATCGTATCACCCACGGGGGTGGATACATGAACAGGTAAATCAAGACTACCACGAGTCGCACCCAAATGATGTGCAAAATAAGAGGACACGTAAGAATATGTGGACCCCGGATCAAATAGAACAGAGGCATCTCTGTGACAGACAGAAATGATACCTGTAATCACTGCATCGGAGGCAACTGCATCACGCCTGTCAGGAAGTGCATAGAACCGTGCCTGGCCTCCACCAGATCTCTCCTCGCCCCTGGGGCGACCACGAGAAGACTGACCTCCACCTCTACTAGACCGAGATGGTGCTGAAGAGGAGGGCTGATCCC
Organism: Nicotiana noctiflora; assembly: GCA_032618575.1. Lineage (NCBI taxonomy): Eukaryota > Viridiplantae > Streptophyta > Magnoliopsida > Solanales > Solanaceae > Nicotiana > Nicotiana noctiflora. The sequence continues at coordinate 125,079 of JASVEL010011945.1, forward strand.
TCTGCTGAGTCCTGCCCCTACGTAGTCGAGGGCAATGCCTCCTCATGTGGCCAAACTCACCACACTCATAACATGCACCTGGTGCTGGAGAAGTAGGTGTTGCACTCTGGGCTGGGAGGGCACTAAGTGATGACTGACCCTGCTGAAACCCCTGTCGACCACGACCATAAGAACCTCCGCTCTGCTCTGGGCGGCCTGAATGAGAAGGTCTAGATGAGCGACCTCTGCTCTGCTGGGAATGCCCTCTAGATGGAGCACCACTGAAACTACCCGAACCACGAGGCCTCTTGGCCTCCCGCTCCTCTCTCTCTCGGCGACGATCCGCCTCAATGGAGCGTGCCATATCAGCTACCTGCTCAAACGATGATGATAGAACTCGCTCGCTGGTCATAAGAATACGGATAGAGTAGTTGAGGCCATCAATGAACCTCCTGATCCTCTCCCTCTCAGTGGGGATCATCCATGTGGCATGCCTAGCCAACTGAGTGAATCTAAGCTCATACTGAGTCACAGACATGTCGCCCTGAATCAACCACTCGAACCGGCGACGTAGCTCCTCGCGACGAGACCGAGGTACATATTTCTCTAGAAAGAGAGTAGAGAACTGCTGCCATGTGAGAGGTGTTGCTCTTGCAGGCCTACGCCTCTCAAACTCCTCCCACCAATCAAATGCGGGACCGGTAAACTGAAATGTAGTAAATGAAACTCCGCCGGACTCAAGAATACCAGCCGTACGCAGCATCTTCTGAACACTTATCCAAGAAACCCCGGGCATCCTCGCCCTCAACGCCACTAAAATAGGGTGGTCGAAGTCTACCAAATCTCTCAAGACGACGCTGCTCATCCTCGGGCATAACTCCGAACCATATGCTCGGGGGCGTATTCCACAGAAGTGGAGGAATAACCGGTGCAACCACCGAGTGGGGACGACCTCTGGCGTCCGAAGTCCCCGAACAACCGGGTCGGTGTGCGAGCTGCAGTGGTCCGTCGACCTCCCCTGACTGAGATGTCACTACGGTAGCGGTAGCTGAAACTACTCGAGCCAAACCGGAACACACCGATAATATCCGGGCAAGAGTCTCCCGAAGACCGGGAATAGCAATAGATATAGTCCGGCCCCGAACCGGGACTGCCGGAGTTTCAACCACTCGGGGCCGCTCTCGAACCGGTACAACAGGCGGGTCGACCGGTACCGCCTCAGTCGCCCTACCTCTAACTCTAGCACGACCGCGCCCACGACCTCCAACAGGTGGCAATGGAGGTCGTCCACCTCGTCCCGATGCTCGCGTTCTCGCCATCTGCGGGAGAATAGAATATAGAAGTTCAGTTCTTAGAACAACAAGATCGCACGACAGAGTTCAAGAAAAGTGAAGTTTTCCTAAAGGTTCGCGCAGCCTCCCGAGGATAAGTACAGGCGTCCCCGTACCGATCCACAAGACTCTACTAACCGGCTCAAGACTCACGAGGCCTAGTAAACCTAGGCTCTGATACCAACTTGTCACGACCCCAAATCCGGTCGTGATGGCGCCCAGCACATTGCTAAGCCAGCCTGACCAATCCATATCAACCACGGAGCTAGAAGCTCTTTTTAACCCATTTAAGCAAATTAATTCAAGAAATAACAGCGATATATGTAACGGAAACGGGGAACCAAGTCCCATAATACATCAACTCCCATAGACCGAAGGGTCAAGAGTCATGAGCCTCTACTGAACATGAGTGTATAAAGGTTTACAAGATACCAAGTGCGGAAAGAAAAGTCAATACAAAATCAAAAGACAGTAAGAAGGAATATCGGGTCCTGCGGACTCTGCAGCTACCTCGAATATCCACAAATGTCGCCTCGCACGACTACTGGATCACTGCTGAGAGGTACCTGGATCTGCACACAAGGTGCAGGGAGTAAAATGAGTACTGCCAGACTCAGTGGTAATAAACAAGGGTAAGACAGCGCAGATAAGAAATCCGCAATAAAGCACTATGTAAAGCTATAATCGGCTACCCTGTCATAGAATCAATCTTCACTGTACCTGTTCCAACAATTACCAATAAATAGCATAACAGCTAGCGGATGTAGCTAAATGCAATGCAATGCATGATATGACCGCTACGGCGCGTAGCCCGACTCCAATTTTGGGTACCCGTGCTCACTGTGGGGGTTCAGACTCCGGAGGGGCTCCTACAGCCCAAGCACATCTCATAGAGATATTCTGCGGCGTGCAGTCCGATCCAACATATATCTCGCTGCGGCGCGCAGCCCGATCCACTACTAGTCAGCTAATATGCAGGTACAGCCTCGCAGGCTCAAAATAGTTTTTGAAAACTCTTTTATCATTTTTCAGTTTGAAAAACAGTAATGTCAAGTTCCAGAGATTGGAATTGGCATGATAACAAAAATAGCTGCGGACTAGTAGTAAGCTAGCATGTCTATATGATAAGACAATGATAACGATCCTCGCGGGATCCAATAACTGGCTCACGGCCCACATGTATGCTCAACCGCCCAAGAAGGGGGTTCCTCGGCTCAAGAGTGGCCATTCCCACAAGTATACTCAACCGCCCAAGAAGGGGGTTCAACGGCTCGAGAATAGCCAATAATACAGTATCAACAGGTCGGACTAATATATAGTCTCCGGTTCATGATCGACCCCGCACTCTCAAGAGTGTGCGTGTCTCGCCGCTATACAACGTCACAAAGTGGTATACCGGGGTTTCGAACCCGCTGGTCATCACCCACATCTATTACTCACCTCAATACGGCGCGACGACTACTCCGCAATGCCCTTGCCACGAGAATCAAGCTCCGCACGCGTAGAATCCGATCAAATACAGTAGAAATACAACAAATTAGGCCAATGGGACGACACCCAATTAATACAACTCAATTTACATCAAAATTCCCAAAGTTGTCAAAACCCGACTTCCGGTACGCTTATCGAAAAATCACAAAAGTCACATATTCGGAACCCTCATCTCAATACGAGTCTAAGCATATCAATTTTACCAAATTCGGACTCCATTTGCCCATTCAAAACCTTGATTTTCTAAAGTTCAAGCCTAGGGCTAAATCCTCCATAAATTACCCCAAATTCCTCCATTTTCATGATATAATTGCATAATATTACCAATACTAATCATAGTTTAAGTCCATAGATGATTACCCTGATGATTTCCCTTGGATTTCTCTTCAAAATCGCCCAAATCGCCTCTAAAGCCGAGACCCCAAAATGTGTGAAATGTTCTGAAATTTTTCTAACTTCTGATACACTTACTTACAGCAATTTTCGCTTCTGCGGAAGAATTTTCGCTCCTACGCGTCCGCTTCTGCGGAGATTGGATCGCTCCTGTGGACTTTCCGCTTCTGCGACTAGGCGTCCGCTTCTGCGGACTCGCCTAAGCGGCTCCCTTCCGCTTCTGCGATGGCCGCTTCTGCGGCTCCCTGCCCGCTCCCGCGCTTCCGCTTCAGCGGAAAATGCTCCGCTTCTGCGGTGCCCAGCGCTTCTGCGCTCCTGGTCCGCTTCAGCGCACCCGCTCCTGCGCCCAAAATTCCGCAGGAGCGGAAACAACAGAAGCAGTGCACCATTTTCTGCAATTTTCCATGTTTTTCTCCCGATTAACCATCCGAAAACACCCCGAGGCCCCCGGGACCTCATTCAAACACACCAACACATCCTAATTCCTTATTCGAACTTGTTCCAATCCTCAAAACACGTCTAACAACCTCAAAACCCATAATTCGCATCGAATTCAAGCCTAATTTCCTTAAAACATTCCAAATTACACATTCAATCAAAAACCCGACCAAACGACGTCCGAATGACCTGAAATTTTGCAGGCACATCCAAAATCACCTAACGAAGCTACTGCAACTATCGGAATTCCATTCCGACTCCCGGATCAAGATCTCACCTACCGTTCGGATTTCGTCAAAATTCAACCTTAGCCAATTCAAGCCTATTTCTACACCGGGCCTCCAAATTCAATTCTGATCGCTCCCCTAAGTCACAAATCACCTTCCGGAACTAACCGAATCATCAGAATCCGATTCCGAGCCCTCTAACCAAATAGTCAACTCCGGGTTGACTTTCCTTATTCAAGTTTCTTTCACAAAGGCTATATGCCTCATTTTCAATCTCAATCACTCCTAACTCACCCGATAGACTCTAACACTGATATAAAACCATAAAACATGTATTTACAACATAACGGGGTGGTAATTCTCGTGACGACGGGCCGGGTCGTCACATTTCCGCAGGAGCGGGAACAACAGAAGCAGTGCACCATTTTCTGCAATTTTCCATGTTTTTCTCCCGATTAACCATCCGAAAACACCCCGAGGCCCCCGGGACCTCATTCAAACACACCAACACATCCTAATTCCTTATTCGAACTTGTTCCAATCCTCAAAACACGTCTAACAACCTCAAAACCCATAATTCGCATCGAATTCAAGCCTAATTTCCTTAAAACATTCCAAATTACACATTCAATCAAAAACCCGACCAAACGACGTCCGAATGACCTGAAATTTTGCAGGCACATCCAAAATCACCTAACGAAGCTACTGCAACTATCGGAATTCCATTCCGACTCCCGGATCAAGATCTCACCTACCGTTCGGATTTCGTCAAAATTCAACCTTAGCCAATTCAAGCCTATTTCTACACCGGGCCTCCAAATTCAATTCTGATCGCTCCCCTAAGTCACAAATCACCTTCCGGAACTAACCGAATCATCAGAATCCGATTCCGAGCCCTCTAACCAAATAGTCAACTCCGGGTTGACTTTCCTTATTCAAGTTTCTTTCACAAAGGCTATATGCCTCATTTTCAATCTCAATCACTCCTAACTCACCCGATAGACTCTAACACTGATATAAAACCATAAAACATGTATTTACAACATAACGGGGTGGTAATTCTCGTGACGACGGGCCGGGTCGTCACATTTCCGCAGGAGCGGGAACAACAGAAGCAGTGCACCATTTTCTGCAATTTTCCATGTTTTTCTCCCGATTAACCATCCGAAAACACCCCGAGGCCCCCGGGACCTCATTCAAACACACCAACACATCCTAATTCCTTATTCGAACTTGTTCCAATCCTCAAAACACGTCTAACAACCTCAAAACCCATAATTCGCATCGAATTCAAGCCTAATTTCCTTAAAACATTCCAAATTACACATTCAATCAAAAACCCGACCAAACGACGTCCGAATGACCTGAAATTTTGCAGGCACATCCAAAATCACCTAACGAAGCTACTGCAACTGTCGGAATTCCATTCCGACTCCCGGATCAAAATCTCACCTACCGTTCGGATTTCGCCAAAATTCAACCTTAGCCAATTCAAGCCTATTTCTACACCGGGCCTCCAAATTCAATTCCGATCGCTCCCCTAAGTCACAAATCACCTTCCGGAACTAACCGAATCATCGGAATCCGATTCCGAGCCCTCTAACCAAATAGTCAACTCCGGGTTGACTTTCCTTATTCAAGTTTCTTTCCCAAAGGCTATATGCCTCATTTTCAATCTCAATCACTCCTAACTCACCCGATAGACTCTAACACTGATATAAAACCATAAAACATGTATTTACAACATAACGGGGTGGTAATTCTCGTGACGACGGGCCGAGTCGTCACAATAAAAATACATCAAAATTTCTCATCTTGGGGCCTGTGGGGCATCAATCAGCATCGCCACAGACTAGCGCAAGACTGAGGAAGTTTCGATGTCATTTGTGGCTATTTTAGAAAAACGGGCCATGTAATGGCTTATTCAACACGGTGGCTATTTTTTTGTGAAAAATTGTTTAGATGACAAAACTTGATTTTGCTGATACAGCCTTTCAGCACTTCCGAAAGAGAGATTTTAAGGTTGTGCCCGCAAACCGTTTTAAAATGATTTAGGGTGGCTGTTTTTACAAAACCAGCCTTCCGATGCCCGTTTGGGGACATTCGGCTTATTTTCAACAAGAATGGCATCACCTGACTTATTAGATAAAATTAATTTTGGTATTTTTGGTTATTTCTCGAAAGGGATGGTTGGACCCGATAAGGGTTGCCTACGTATCTCACACCATGTGAGAATCAAATCAGCGTAGTTCGGGCCGATTGGCCAAAAATCAAAACTATTTTTTGAACAATAATTTTTCAAATATTTTTTTTCTTTTCCATTTTTTTTATTTTTCAAAAATCCGACAGCATTTCGGTACTATTTGGGCATTGGGTTTTTCACAGTAAATGGTTATCCTCCCTTAGTACTAAAACTACTATTTTTCAATTTTTCACTCATTGTATACAAACTAGTCAACATGCGAAACCGAGCAAATAAATGTAAGTAGCACGTAATATGCATCAGGATGGTCATTTTAATTCGGGTAACCTGTCCTAGACGGACCCAACCCCTGTGTTGAGTACCCTAAGTCAAAATGCACGTGATGCAAATAAGCATCCTACTAGAGATCTGGCATGAGTTTATTGTTCATCTAGGTTCAAACCCTAGTTTTATTGGTCTAGACTTGGCTTACCCGAGCGGATAACTCGGGCCGAGGGGGAGGCAGCGTATCGGGGTTACAGAAGCTCGTCCGATTTTGCAATTTATCCAAAACTCATTCTAAATTGGGAAATTCTCTAACAAAAGAGAAGCTACACAAAGTGCACCCTTCTCCATGATGTAGAAGACTCAGAAAAAGGGAGGGACTCACGACAGTTTATATACAATTCAACAAATATTAAAGCGGTAAAACATTTAGCACATAAGTCATGGAACTTGTATCAAAATCAAATAAATCCAAATACAACAATTTAACTGAGCTCAAATTCTTAAACCCTGAACCAAAGTTCTGGGTTTTTTATCCCCAGCAGAGTCGCCAGAGCTGTCACACCTCATTTTCCCGAAGAAGCTTTATAGGCTTTTACTACATCCCGGGAAGGGATATAGTAATAAAGGAGTATTTCCACTTAAAGGAGATTCGAAACGGGGTTCGTTTTTATTTAAGATTCAGAGTCGCCACTTGGGAGATTTATGGTGTCCCAAGTCACCGGTTTGAATCCCGAATCGAGGAAAGGGTTTGACTTTGTATTACAGTCGCAAACCAAAAATCCGAGTAAGGAATTATGTTAACCCGGGAGAAGGTGTTAGGCATTCACGAGTTTCGTGGTTCTGGCACGGTCTCTCAACTGCTATACTTGGCTAAATTTTGATTTTTGTACATATTATCCTATTTGTGCAATTTTAGAATTAATTACCGCTTCTATCAATTATTATTTTTATTTAAGAAAATGAACATCGTCTAAGATCGTATATTCGGATCACGTCACATGAAACCCGGATCTTCGACACATTCTTATTCAACGTTTTATGATTTGGATTTGAGTCACATGAAATGCACACCCGTATTAGGAAGGTAAGATTATTTAAAAATCGCGTCTAAAGTGACTAACGTGTTATTAACTTTGTGGAAGGCCATAAAAATTCGCTAAATAACATATCCCGAGTTCTAAATATTTTAATGAAATAATTAAAGAGGCCAATGCAATTTGTGAATTTTGTTTGGCGCGACGCACTTCAAATTGTTTTCTTTCTAAAGACTTGTATTCAATTAAAGTAGTACGTATACTCAAATCATTTGGCGCGCCAAAAATCATGCCATGCGTATGTGTTAACGATTCCTAACACTTAGTTATTACTTTACAGTAACGGGTTAAACTCAACATTGAGCCCATCCATTAGCATCGTGTGTGACTGAATTCACCCTTTATGATTCTAGAAGAGTTCTTGGATTGAGAAATATACATGGCTGAGCACTTTTTAACAAATATTTAAGAAAATATTAGTATTATTTACTTATTACATAAATGGAAGACTTTTTTATATTTATAGCATTTAACCGTAGGTTTTAAAAATAAATGAAGACCCACTAATTTAGGGATCTATTTTAAACCTTATTAACATATTTGTTGCAACTCCCCCCCCCCTCCCCCAACCCACCCACAACACAAACCCCACATCCGTTCATCCTCATTTTTTGGGCTAATTAAGCACCTAGCTTCTTTCTTTTACAGATTTGTTTCTTATTTCTCCCGCCCTCAATTGTCAATTGTTGTCCTTTGTGCTTTTATTTTAAGTATACATGTGCCACTAATATAATTAAATATTGCTAATACCAAAATACTTGAATTGTTATGTAAATATACCAAAAAATATTTCTAAGCAAATTCATAAACACAAATACAATATACATGATACAATTATTATTTGTATAATTAAAATGCCAGAATGATCCCATGAATGTGCAATAAAATTATCCATTATTATACTTTTTATATAATTAAATATTAAATATATATTCAATATACTAAGAATCAATCACGTGGGAGTCATATTCTTACATAATTCAGAATAATTGAAATATAAATGCGTTAAAGAACAATTTAATTTTTTTTATAATTATACTATTGTTATACCAATTATATAATAAAATAGTGATAAGTAAATATGTAATATAACAGAATTATTCCATAAATATATATTCATTGTTATTATCCTGCTAAATTCCAAATTCTTTGGTGTTATATTGATCTTATTTCCAACGCCTTGGACACTTCAAATATTAATGAATATCTTACAGTATTTTCTTTTAATATATTTTATCTTGTTGTTCTTGATGAATCAATTCTTATATATATATATATATATATATATATATATATATATATATATATATATATATATATATAATTTTAACATTTTGATTGTTTTCTCAATTGTTGATTGCTTTATATATGCATACCAAATTTATTTGTAAATAACTCTTATGAATGAAAAAGAATTATAGATATCCCAGTTTGTCTGTGAAATATGGAATATAATTAATTAGAAATTGAATCGTTTCCGATAATTTGGTAATTGAAATGTAACTCATAGTCCAATATTATAGGTTTTGGCTAGGAATGTAATTAATTAGTTACCATATCTGTTAATTATTTATTGCTGCTAGAAGTCTGTAAAATTTTCTTAAATATTGGCCAATTATGTTTGTTGCTCTTTTGGATTCCACAGTAAACCCAACAATACTGAACATGGGCCACAGAGAAAAAGCCAACACAAATACATTTCATAAGTCTTGTATATCTACTCAAACAAATAATTATAGAGAACTGAAAATCTATAACATGTAATACGTGATTTATGAATTGAAAAACTAATTCTATGTGCCCATTACATTTCAATGAAAGCAGCAAAAGGCCGTGTGAGTTCATTCATCCAAATGACTCTTAATTTCCAATGAAATAGCCATGGGACAATCCTTATAAATAAATCGGCTATGGTCAGTGAATAAACAAACATGCCACCAATTAGAGTTGATTCATCCTATTGAAATCATTTTGCATGAATCCTTACTCTCAAGAAATAAATATCATCCCCAGCAGACATCTACTGTTCATCAAGACTTAACAAATTCCGGAATGAGGTTCTTTGCACACAAATAGCATCCGAAATTAGCAGGGATTGAATTTAGAAGAAAAAGTAACCAAATGAAGGCTTAATTCTACACATTAGAGTTCCTGGTACCGATTTAGCAAACAGCGGCAGATCCAACTCAAATGATGTTTGAAACCCCAAAAAAATGAAGAGAAGCAAGTTGTAGTTTCCAATAGATCTCTCTTTCATCTTTTTCTTTTCGAGGAAAATCAAACTCAATCAACAGTTTTATTATAGTTGAGTTTAACATGAATTTATTCACTGCTGAAACTAAATCAAACAGGTAGGTTCTAATAGCAACAGTAGATGAAGTTGAAAACAACCATAGCTTCGAGTAAAATAACAGATGAGCTAGAGCGTAACCACTTCCATATCAAGGCCAATCCGATTTTTTTTAAGGAATACATACCTAATTGCACGAGGATTTAAATATAAATCCAAACAAGGCAAAGAAAATGATTTGTTGGAACTTTGCAATGATGAATAGTAGATCGCAACTTCAACTTTCGAGTTCGACACCAAAATCGAACACCCCAGAAATGGCAGAGATTGAATTTCAAAATCAATTTTTCTTTAATATTCTTTCAGAAATTTCAGCTCTTTTTTTGTTTATCAAACTTTATGATTTTTCAGATCTTCACTAGGAATTTTCAGCTTTGTTTCATCCGTTTATGTTCAAATCGCAAGTGAATGAGTCTTCGTCTCCGTGTGAATGTGGTTGTGAGTGTATTCTCCCATGGAAATCGAAGAAGGGAGGTCGGGAAAGAGAAGATGGAATACGGAAGGGATGCTCGTTATGGTTTTTCAAAAGTAGAAAATTGAGGAAGGGGAAGGGGTCTTTGATATTTTTTTGCTTTCTTCAGAGAATTATTTTGGCGTGTGTCTATGATCTCCTGAGAATGGAGAAGATCTAGAGGAGATATAGATGGAATAAAAAAAAGAGAATTTTTCACAAAAAATATTTATTAAAACCTAATTAGTAATAAATAGAAACTCTTTCTTATATTACGTGATATAGAGGTATGTTTTACGTTATTCTATAATGTATTTAGTGTATTAAACAAGTTGTATTTAATGATACAACATAAAGAATCGCCGCAGAAACAGGGATTGCTCTAAATCCCAATCTGTATTTAAGTGTATTAATATGTATTAAGCGTAAAAATAGTAACGGGTAAGCGCAAATCTGGGAAAGATGAATAAGATAAAAATGGAAGGAAATCAAAAAAAACTGATTTCCATTATTATAGTTAACTAACTTAAATATACGAAATTCATATGTATTCTTCTCTATATTGCGCCAATTTAAAGACAAAAAAACAGAGGAATACAAATCTGAACACCGTATATTAAGTATTCATCAGTCGTAGGCTACAATTTCAGAAAATACATATAACAAATACTTTTGCATATTGAAGAGTAACCGATAATGGAATCTGCAATTATTTAATTCTTTTTCTGATATCTGGTAGTTTTACCCTTTGCAAAATTTAATACACAAAGTAATCAATTGCTTATAGTAGCTTTTGCATTTACATTCTTTTCATGGAACGCAGCAATTTTCATGATTGTATTTAATTGTATTCATACGTATTTGTAATTAAATGTTGTTAACAGTGGAACAATATATAACTGGAGCATCATTATTTTCACGCTAATATATTTATGTATGTAGTTGTATTTTTTTGTATTTAATCAGATTTAAAATATTGAAATAAAGTAGTATACAATAGTACATATACACAAATATGAATTTGTGAAAAGGTGTATTGAGATGAAAGAGAAAAGAATATTAGGGAGTTATACTGGTGAGAGAAAAATAAGGCTTAAATATAGGAAATCATTAAATTTAGATATTTTGCTACAAAATTAGAAAAGGTTATTATATTATGTAAAGTTTTGAAAAGGTATTTATATGTTATAATTAGGTTTTAACCTATTCTATAGATGGTAAAATTTCCTTAAAAAAATAGAAAGGAGACACGCTATTTCTGTGTCTCTAAGGGTAAGGGATTCAGACCGGGTCAGGAGATTTGGGTGTGGGCCAGATTTTGGAGGATTTGGGTCTTTAGAGATTTATTTTGTTTGGGCTTGGTGCAATTTTTGGCCCAAATTTGGGCACTTCAATAAGCCCCCCCCCCCCTTTAATTGGGGTTCTTTTGGTTTTTCTCCTTTTTAATTCTCTTGTTTATTTTTATTTTTATTTTGTATTTCTATATTTTTTTCTAATTTTATTAAAATGCTAAAAAATAAATTAACACTAAAAATTAGATTTCCTAATTCCCTATCCATTAATTTCTAATTAAAATACAAACTAAAACATATTTAAACTAAAATGCAACAATGGCCATTTTTGTTGTTTTCTTTGTATTTTGTTATAAAACAACTGAAGTTTTAAACGTCAATACCACACAAGAGGGGTATGATTTGTGTGGTACCTAATTTTCGCGTTAGAAGAACCTGGTTTTTCTAAGTGTTCTAACTACAACAATTTGCGGAATAATAAATGCTGAAAGTAAAGTACATAGAGATTTTTACGTGAAAAACACCTGGCTCAAAAGGTAAAAAAATCACGACCTACTACTCAGTAGGATTTTCCCAAACTCCACTAAAATCACTAAGCCAAAAACTGCATTTACAAAGACTCATTGTAAACCTAAGGATTAACTCTAATCCCAGTGTGGCACACAACCTCAACTGTTGCGACACTTTCAAGTTAACTCTAACTTAAATACTCAATGCACCTAATACAATTACGTACTTCTATGAAAGATGAAAGGTACAATATGAAAACCTACTACAATTGAACTAAACTTTGAATAACCACAATGATGAAACTGATTCTTCTATCCTAGTTCATGTAGCTTCAGATGTGCACACTTGTATCTCGCATATATTGCTTGCAAAATAGACTTGATTCTTTTTTATCTCAAATATGCTTTACTTCTTCTTATGTGCATTACCTATAAAAGAGAACAACTTAGTTATTTAATAGATCAGTAGTTAGAGTTTGATCAAGACTCCAGTGCTTATCCTTTGCCGATTTCAGTCCTTATCTACTACAGACTCTCATCCTTATCCTAGCTTAGGATTGTGTTCTCTTATCTTAAGAAGGTTGTTCTCCTTAGAACTCAATGTAACCGTTTCGATCATATTCAGAAGATATTTGTTGCATACGCCTCAGTACATATCTTCCTCACGTGCCTTCCATATACGGTGGTTATGACTAACTGTGTTTCTCATGATGGACCAGGTCCTTCCCCTGATATTCATTTGTTAATATTCAAAACTTCAACTAAACTTGGCCAACAAATTCCCCTTTTTTGATGATTTTCAGGCTAACCCTAAAGAGTCCCATTTGACTGTTGTCAAAAGAATATTGAGATACTTGAAAGGGACCGCTGAATTATGCCTATGATATCCTAAAGGTAGTAATTTTGATCTAGTAGGATATGTTGATGCTTACTATATAGGTTTTCTAGTGGATAGAAAAAGCACTTAAGGTATGGCTCATTTTCTTGGTTCATGTCTTGTATCATGGGCCACCAAGAAACATAATTCAGTAGCCTTATCTACTGTTGAGATTGAGTATGTAGCAGCTGCTTCTTGTTGTGCTCAACTACTGTAGATCAAGCAATAATTAGTAGACTTTGGTATAGAAGTAGGATGCATACCAATATTCTATGACAACACTAGTTCTATAAGCATGACAAAGAACCTGGTTCATCACAAAAGGACTAAGCATATAGATGTTAGACATCATTCCTCGAGAGACAGTTTTGAGAAAGGGCTAATTTCCATAGAATTATGTGCAACTGATAAGCAAATAGCTGCCATCTTCACTAAGGCTTTAAGTAGAGAAAATTATGAAAGAAATAGGTTGGAGTTAGTGATGATTAAGATCACCTAAAAGGACCAGTTCAGAAAGCACAAGAAAAAAAATTATTTTAGTTTTGGTTAGGAGTTCTTAATCTGTGTGAATATTAGACTAATATCTACTTAATCTCATACTGTAAATAGTATACTCTAGTGACATATATTTATGAAATTCATTAATCTCTTACAAAATTTCTATTTTGTCATATGAGGCATAATCGAGAGAAGTGTCAGTTGAAGAACCTGGTTCATCAAAGTATAGTCATGAAAAGTCCAGGGGAACCAGGACTTCAGTCAAAAAGTCTACCAAATCAGTATTTGCTGAATCTACTCTTGACGAAAGAACAAGGTCAGCTGGAATAGGAAAGCAAGTCAAAACTACTGAAGAAGATGATGAATGGAGAAGTGAGGAAGAAGGAGATGAATCTGAAAAAGAACTAGACAGACATGCCATGTTTGGCAAAAAAAATTAAAGGGAAGATTGCTCAAGGACCTGGAGGAGCCAGGTATAAACTTCTGTCTACTTTAGAAGCACAAGGCTGGAAGAACATGGTTCTTCAGATGGATGGAAAGTTGGCTGGGACTGAACTTGTTGAGTTCATAGCCAATGGAACAGCGAAAAATGGGATAATGACTAGCAAGGTGAAAGGTGTCAAGGTGAAGTTTAATGCTGTGAATCTGAGCAAGATTTTAGGCATCCCTAGTGAGGGATATGATGACTACACAAGGAAGAGGTGGCCTTGCCTAGATGCATTACCTACTAATCTTCAAATTACAAGAAATTTTTGTGACACCGCATCAAAGAAAGAGGTGCCTGAGGCGAGGGCAGTTCAGAAAAGTGAAATGAGGCCAGATCACAAGGTGCTCTTTGAATTTGTCAACAAATGTCTCCTACCCAGACAGGAAAGGAGACATACAACAAATTATATGGATTTAGTTCTTATGCAATGTCTGGATGATGGAAAGCAAATCAACTGGCCTGCCTTTATAGTGAAGTTGCTTAAGAGGGTGCTCAATGGATCAAAAGTTCATGCCATTCCCTATGGATTTATCTTGACAATTGTGCTTGAAAAATTAAATGTTCCCCTGAAAAAGTAGGAAATGGCTTCAAGCAAAGAGCATTTTGGCAGCAAGACACTTCAAGCGTGTGACTATCTACTTAGCACAGCTCCAGTTGAACCTGGTTCATCAGCAAAAACTCATGTGAATAGCAAGGTTAGAGCCTTAATTCAGGAGGTTGGGGCAAAGGATGCTGAAATAGCAAGGCTTCAGACAAGAGTTGCTGCATTGGATGGAGAAAGAAATGGGTTGAGAGCTGAACTTACAAAGAAGAAGGAGAAAAATGAAGGAATGCTCAAACAAATGTTGAACCTGCTACAAACCCAACCTTCTAGCTCTTCTAAGCCTTAGATATTCTATCCTAGTGTGCACCAGTCTAGACCCTTCAGTGACCTAGTTTGGGATTTTTAGATGTTTCTTTCTTTGTTTTGCTCATGGTTGGATAATTCTATTTTTCTTTTTGTGGACTGCATTGTAGAAACTAATTTCTAACCAATAAATGCAGCTTTTCTTATTTTTGTTAAATATGATCTTTATAGTTATTTTCTGAGTTGAGTTAACTAAAGCATGTGTTCACTTGCAGTTGCCCCAGTGGCCATGAGTACTTATTAGATTACTGAGTTCACCTTAATTATGCAACTTTTCGATATGCCAAAAGGGGGAAGATATTTGTTCTTAAAAGTTTTTATCTGTACAAGTGATGTTTGTGACCTAACTTAAATCTGGTTCTTTATGTAAGTTGAATTTTCTAAAAAATCAAAGTGTTGATATTTCAGCTAAGTTCACAGGTTCTATGATCACTAAAAGTACAGAGTTTGTCACGCGCACAAAGTCCTATACTGAAAACAATGTCAGATCTACTTGCAGTAAGATACAAGAGCGAACCAATCATACCCCTATACAACTTTTGATCAACTGATGAACCAGGTTCACCGGTATCTAATTTAGTGGCAGTTGCAATAGGTGTATCTATTTCTTTAGAGTCCTCCATCTTAAACTTCTTGATTAGTTCCTTTGTATATTTCTGTTGATGAATCATGGTTCCATTTGAGCTTTGTATTATCTGTAGGCCTAAGAAAAAGTTTAGTTCACCCATCATACTAATTTCAAATTCACTGCCCATTAGTTTTGCAAATTCCTTGCTCAACATATCTGTAGTGACCCCAAATATGATATCATTAACATATATTTGTACAACAAGAAGATCTTTACCTTTTTCTTTTAGAAATAGGGTGCTGTCAATTTTACCTCTTTTGTACCCATGCTCCAGGAGGAATTTTGACAACCTTGCATACCAAGCTCTTGGGGCCTGCTTGAGACCATAGAGTGCCTTATCTACCTTATAAACATGTTCAAGACATTCTTTGCTTTCGAATCCTGGAGGTTGTCTTACAAACACTTCTTCTTTGAGATAGCCATTTAAGAATGCACTTTTGACATCTATTTGATGAAGAGCGAATTCCATATGTGCTGCAAGGATATGAGGAGTCTAATTGCTTCAAGTTTAGCAACTCGAGCAAAAGTCTTATAATCAATGCCTTCCTCTTGACTATAGCCTTGAACCACCAACCTTGCCTTATTTCTTGTAAATGTTCCATCTTTATCCAATTTGTTCCTGAAGACCCATTTTGTTCTAATGACTGACCTATCCTTAGGTTTTGGAACCAAGTGCCAGACTTGACTTCCTTCAAAATGATTGAGTTCATCTTGTATAGCATTGGCCCAGTCTGCATCTTGTAGAGCTTCACTCACATATTTAGGTTCAATAAGAGACAGAAAGACATCAAATGCACATAGGTTCTTCAGTTGTGATCTTCTCTTGACCCCTTATGTTGGATCATTTATGATGTTCTCAATGGGGTGAGAACTAAAATACTTGTAAGATTTTCCAACCATCTGGTTTCTGTTGGTTTTTACTTCATTGTTATGTTGTAGAGAAACATGATTAGAAGCAGGATCCTTTGAATTGGTTCCCCCCTGTCAGATTGCCCGGGGTGAGTGGACATGTTCCATCGCCTGCTCCTTCCTTTGGTGCGGCCTTGACTTGTGTTGTGACTTCAGTTAATTTTCTCACCAGTCCAATGGCTTCATCTTCATGTTCCTGTCTCTTTGAAAGAGTGGTAGATTCATCAAATACAACATGTAAACTTTCTTTAACACATAAGATTCTTTTATTAAATATTTTATATGCTTTGCTATGTGAAGAATATTCCAAAAATACTCCCTCATCACTTCTAGGATCAAACTTACCTAGGGAGTCTTTGCCATTATTGTGCACATATCACTTGCAACCAAAAGCCCTAAGGTGGGATATGTTTGGTTTTCTCCCTTTAAGTAACTCATAGAGAGTTTTCTCTATAAGAGGCCTAGTCATACATATGTTTATTACATAACAAGCAGTGTTTATAGCCTATGCCCAGAAGCTATGAGGTAGTTTATTGGAAAGTAACATAATCCTTGCCATATCCTCAAGGGTTCTATTCTTCCTTTCAACTACCCCATTTTGTTGAGGGGTCCTAGTGGCAGAAAAATTATGGTGTATTCCATTTCATCACAAAATTCAGCAAATTTTGCATTTTCAAATTCAGTTCCATGATCAGACCTAATGGAAGCAAGTTGATTTCCTAATTGCTTATGGGTTTTCCTAATAAAAATAGTGATCATTTCAAATGTTTCATCTTTAGAAGTTAGAAACAATACCTAGGTAAACCTGTAATAAACATCAACTAGCACCATTACATATCTCTTACCACCTCTACTCATGGCTCTCATTGGACCACAAAGATCAATATGAACCAGTTCTAACGTCTTGGAAGTAATTACCATTTTCTTAGGTTTAAAGGATGACCTTATCTGCTTCCCCATTGCACATGCCTCACAAACCTTGTCTTCCTTGAACTTCATATTAGGTAGCCATATTACCAAGTCCTTGGAGACTAATTTGTTTAATTGATTTATACTGGCATGGCCGAGTCTTTTGTTCCAAATGAGGGGATCATTAATTACCACACTTAAGCAAGTGAGTTCATTTTCAGAGAGAGTTGACAAATCTACAATGTAAATATTGTTAACTCTCCTTCCTTGCAAAACAATCTTGTTAGTAGTAAGGCTAATCACAAAACATTTTGTGGAAGTAAAAGCCCCAAGGTTACCTCTGTCACACAGTTGTGACACACTTATCAGGCTATACTTTAAGCCATCTATCAAATAGACATTTTCAATAGAGTGAGAGTCTGTTTTTCCTACATTTCCAACACCAATGATCTCACATTTCTTTCCAATTCCAAAGGAGACATTACCTCCTTTTAGGTTCTCAAGTGACTCATATGTTTTGAGCAGCTACTATCCATGTACCATATTTGGCTACTTCCTTTCCCTTGATTATCCTATTCATCTTCTGATTCTCCGATGGCCATAAGAGTTTGCTCATATTCAGCTTCATTTTCTGAGTCCTCATCTGATGTTTCTCCCCATGTAGCAACCATGGCTTTTGTTGATCCCTTATTCCATTTTGGTTGAACATGTTCCTTCTTCCTGTTTCTTCTTTCAGATCTTTCTTTCTTCCATTCAATCTCCCATTGTGGACAATTTCTGATGTGGTGATCAGTCTTCCTGCACTTGTAATAACCTTCATTAGTTGGTTTCTCTGGAGCCCTAGATTTGATGAATGTTGTTCCTTTTGAAGTACATTTTCCTCTCATAAGGAATTTCTTGAAATCTCTGGTTATCATAGCCATCTCATCATCTTCAAGATCTGATCCTTCTGAAATTCTGAGAGCCAGAATTCTTTCTTTCTTTGGAGCATCCATTTTCATTGTTTGCCTTCTCAGTTCATAGGCAGCGAGATTTCCAATTAGTTCATCTAACTTTAGAGTAGCAATGTTCTTTGATTCCTGAATAACAATGATTTTGCTTTCCTAAGAGATTGGCAGAACCCTAGTTAGAATTTTCTCCACCTTGTCTTCTTCCAGGATAATCCTTCCAAGAGATCCAAGTTCATTTGTCAGTGTAGTGAACCTGGTATACATTTCTTGGAGAGTTTCTCCTTCTTTCATGGTAAAATTTTCATATTGAGAATACAGTACAGTTCCTCTTGACCTTTTTACCTAAGGTGTTCCTTTATGAGCCACTTGTATAGTGTCCCAGATCTTCTTGGCAGTAGCACAGCCTTGAATCCTACTGTACTCATCGGGACTCGGTCCACATACCAATCATTTCTTGGCTTTTGCATTTTTCTCCCATTTCCTTAGATCTTCAGCAGTACAATCTACTCTTGTCTTTGGAACATCCACTCCTTCAGCATTATACTTGGTTGTGGCTAAAGGACCATCAGTGATGATATCCCAAAGCTCATAGTCTTCACCCATGATATGGTCCTTCATTCTGTTTTTTCACCAGGAGTAGTAGAGGCCATTGAAGAGAGGAGGCCTAGCAGTGGATTGCCCTTCCCAGTTCCCACATGTTGCACTCATGTTGATCTTTCCTAAGCTGTTAACCTCCTCAAGGATAACTTGCTCTGATACCAATTGATGTTTTAAACGTCAATAACACACAGGGGGGGGGGTGATTTGTGTGGTACCTAATTTTCGCGTTAGAAGAACCTGGTTCTTCTAAGTGTTCTAACTACAGTAGTTTGCGGAATAATAAATGCTGAAAGTAAAGTACACGGAGATTTTTACGTGGAAAATACTTGGCTCAAAAGGTAAAAAAACCACGACCTACTACTTAGTAGGATTTTCCCAAACTCCACTAAAATCACTGAGCCAAAAACTGCATTTACAAAGACTCTTTGTAAGCCTAATGATTAACTCTAATCCCAGTATGGCACACAACCTCAACTGTTGGGACACTTTCAAGTTAACTCTAACTGAATACTAAATGCACCTAATACAATTGCTTTTATGAAAGCTAAAAGGTACAATATGAAAACCTACTACAATTGAACTAAACTTTGAATAACCACAATGATGAAACTGATTCTTCTATCCTAGTTCATGTAGCTTCAGATGTGCACACTTGTATCTCGCATATATTGCTTGCAAAATAGACTTGATTCTTTTTTATCTCAAATATGCTTTACTTCTTCTTATGTGCATTACCTGTAAAAGAGAACAACTTAGTTATTTAATAGATCAGCAGTTAGAGTTTGATCAAGACTCCAGTGCTTATCCTTTGTCGATTTCAGTCCTTAACTACTACAAACTCTCATCCTTATCCTAGCTTAGGATTGTGTTCTCTTATCTTAAGAAGACTGTTCTTCTTAGAACTCATTGCAACCTTTTCGATTATATTCAGAAGATATTTGTTGCATACGCCTCAATACATATCTTCCTCACGTGCCTTCCATATGCGGTGGTTATGACTAACTGTGTTTCTTACGATGGACCAGGTCCATCCCCTGATATTCATTTGTCAATCTTCAAAACTTCCACTAAACTTGGCCAACAACAACTTAACCACTAATTAATCCTAAAAATATAAAATTAAATCATAAATGCAAATGTGTATTTTTATATTTTTCGTATGAATTAAGATGCACAGATGAAATGCAACAACTACCAAAAATGACACAAAATTCAAAAAAAATTATAAAATAAAGAAAAAATCATTTTGTTCGAATTTGTTTTGGGAATAATTCATATATAGGGAAAACATCACGTGCTCACAATGGCCATCTCCAATATGTGAAAAGCTACGGCCATCTCCAATGTATGAAAGGCTACGACCATCTCCAATATATGAAAGGCTACGACCATCCCCAATATATGAAAGGCTACGACCATCTCCAATTTATGAAAGGCTACGAACATCTACAATGTACAAAAGGCTAAGGCCGTCCATAACGTAGAAAAGTCTAAGGTCGTCTAAAATGTACAAAAGGCTAAAAGCCGCCTACAACGTAGAAAAGGCTAAGGTCGTCCACAATATGTAAAAGGCTAAGGCCGTCCATAACGTATAAAAGGCTATGGCCGCCTACAATGTACAAAAGGCTAAGGCCGCCTACAACGTAGAAAAGGCTAAGGCCATCCATAACGTATAAAAGGATAAGGCCATCCATAACGTATAAAAGGCTAAGGCCGCCTGCAACGTACAGAAGGCTAAGGCCGCCTACAACGTAGAAAAGGCTAAAGTCATCCACGATATGTAAAAGGCTAAGGCCGTCCATAACGTATAAAAGGCTAAGGCCGCCTACAACGTAGAAAAGGCTAATGCCATCCACAATATATAAAAGGCTAAGGCCGTCTATAACGTATAAAAAGTTAATGCCATCCGTAACGAATAAAAGGCTAAGCCAGTGTCGTAGTAATTGACTCGGCTCGACTACAGTAAATCAATTCGACACGATCGAAATCTCTAAACAATCACAATCATTCCAAGATAAGCAAAAGATTGAGGCCATTACCATACGAGGTCGACCCAACTCGACTACGACAAATCAACTTGACAACGATCAATACTACGCATGATGCTACAACAAGCACACAAAATAAAAGGTATAGAAAGTATATATGAATAACAAAAGAATAATTTTGATTTCCTCCAAAAAGTAAAAGTATATATTTACAAAAGATCCTATGCATTCGGCTACAAAATCACAACAACAAAATAGACACTTATCCTAGCTGCCGCCACCTTGCCCGCCATCGCCAGCCGGTTCGTTGCCTTGATCACCGCTGACCTCGGCCCGAAATAACGCAGAAATCCAAGACCTAGTAGCCAGTTGGTTCACATCTGCAAAGGTATATCCCGTCATGCCCAGGGAACCAGGGTTATACCCGCAAGCTTCTAGGGCAACCCAAACCAGATATCATTGGTCCTCAACCTCTACCTCGGTAGCCCGACCGGCGGCATGTAAATCTTCAAAATCTATCAGCCTGTCTTCGGCGTACACCCACATGTTATGTGCCTTGCTAGACACATCGTCGGCCAATTCGGTCGTTGCTGCCTGCTTAAGAGCGTCAACTTCAGCTACCTTGGCATTGAGCTTGGCGGTTAGGGCATCAACTTTGGCACGCAATTCAGCGGCCTCCACCATTTCCCCACGGCCAATCTCCAGCTCATCCTCCTTCAACCAAAAGAGGTTCTCCAACTTCATGTTTCGAGCCACGGTAGTCAATAAGTTTGTATATGATTGCTCCAACTGAGTCACGCGCTCCTGCAGTTGAGCTTCCGACTACTCCAAGCTCTCGCGAAATACATGAAACTGCGGGTCTTGGGCATATATGTCCGCCAATGTCTGGTGCTTAGCTTGGCACTCTTTATACTTTTTATTACCCTCTTAAGGGTGGCGGTCTTACTCTGAGCACGTTGGACCCTCTCCACTTCTAAAATGAGGGTCTGAAGAGGAAAATGCGATACAAGTCAGCACACGCCTAAGGTTCATCCTAAGGAACAAAAAAAGGAAGCAAAGAATACTTGTAAAGCTGCACCGGTGACTCATCGGGATAAATCCTTGTCGCTGACATCTTTCAAAGTCTCGCTCTCGGCAGCCGCACAAAGTAAAGTCATGTCTGTTGCGGCCTGCTCACTCTCCAGCAACAGGTTATACCCGGTCGGGATCACAATTCGATGGTTAGGCCTAACCGTCGCCATTTCCACTCGAGCGTGATCCCCTTACGGCATATACGCAGTTGTGGGAGCCTGCTCAGAGTCCGCTCTTCTCATGTCAGCAACCACCTCAGCAGCGGCCGATATGTCGCCTCCTTCGACTCTTAGGGATGTAATATTATGTACAACCCCCCTCAGAAGGGCCGGCCTCCCCGAGCGAATGGAATCACCCATAAAGACCGGCCTAGACTCTGGATGGCGTATATTTGCCCTCTTGCGTTCTACGGTTATTCCTTTGCTAAGAAGCAGTCGATGCCTCTTTCGCTCCGATGGCTCTTCGCCTTCGGAAGCCCCCTCTTAGACACGAGGAGATGGAGGCGAAGGAGTTGTCTCATTCGCGGATTTAACTACCAGCTCGACATCAGACCGAGTAGCCTCAGGAACTCCCTTGCCAGAGGGTTCCTAGGTAGTATTTCCACCCTCAGACTGAGTAGCTTTGGGAACATCCTCACTAAAGGCCTCTACCGTCGCATACTCGCTCTCAGGCTGAGCAACCTTAGGAACATCCTCATCTGAATGCTCCTGAAGCACATACTCGTCTTCAGAATCAGTCCTTGCTGCCGAGGGAGCTGCGGCATTTCGTCGTCTCCTCCTTCGAGGGGCACTCCGAACAGCCAAATAAAGTAAGTCTTGCGACGTCTCTTGAAAATAAAATTACCAAACCAGAAGTCAGTGCAATACCTGAAGGGCCGTATTGTGTGATGAATGCCGCCCACGTCTAGCATTCCTCTGTGAAAAAGATCACTCTCTCCACCCACAACCTTATATCTAGTACAAGTTGGGGCAGATAAACCCTAGTTGCAAAAAAAGGAAAGCAAAGAAGTCATAAAGACTGAATGGGCGTAAGTGATGAAAAATATTAAATACATATAGCAACACTCACGTTTTGGATTCTACCTTTCTAGGAACCCTTCTAGGGCCGCCACCAAGTCCGATGTTTGGACTTAGAAATTTTTTAGCCAAAAACGGTGATTGGGCTTGTCGTTCGCGTGGACAACCATCCCTTTTGCACCACGGTTTTTCAACTGTAACACCGTTCCCCTCGTAAAACCAGGACTTAATAGTTGCAGCAGGTGGTGGACCGTGACGTCGAGTCCAGCCCGATCAACGTAAGTGGTCAGTATGTGAAACACTTTCCACAAGTACAGGGTGAGTTGGGTTGGGCACACATTGTAGAAGTGGCAGATCTCCTCCGCCAAATGATATACGGGGAGGCCGAACCCGATTAAAAAGGGGTATTCATAAAAAGCACAGAATCCCGGTTTGTGTACGTTGGCAAAATCCTTTCCGGCCGCCCTCATAATCACTGTATCCGAAATTTAGCATGCCTCCCGCAAACTGTCCAAATGTGAGTTAGAGAACTCACAAAGGTTCCATGTAGGAGTTAGGCATTGTGTGGAAAATCCCTTCGAGCATGAAGCTCCAGGGAAGAACAATATCGACAGTGAGGGGAACAAGGGGTCTTTGAGTCTTTTTCCCACCACCCGAAGATGGTGGAACTCTAGAGGGAGACTCGTCTCTATCTCCTATAACTTGTTGACCTCGCCTTGCCATAATCAGAGTCTGTCTACGAATAAACGCTTCAACGACTAGGGAAACTAACTTTGAAGAAAACTCGAAGGATTCAACACAAAATTCACTAGAAGCCCTGACAAAAGATGAAAGTAGGTAGAAAGAGTTTGAGAAGTTCGAAAGATAGTGGAAATCAAACCCTTCCCTATTTATAGAGCCTTGATACACGTGAATCGAAGAGGCATGTGTCAGAAAAGAGGCAGGAAACCAAAATGTCAAATCGCCCCCTGATCTGTCTTGGGAGCAGTTATAATCATGACGCATGCCGACAATGACATCAATTCGAAAAGTAGGTCACATGTCAATGCATTAACGATGCCACATCGTATCGACTTTTCCACCCATTACAGACGTACGTCGAGTATGCCTCCCACGGGCAGATGGACTAACTGTATGAGGCTAAACATGGTTTGACCGTAGGGGGCCGGGTGCGGCTTTCCCCACACCCACAAAATGGTGAAGGTACGACCCTCCCTTACATCTCTTACGGCGAGGGCGCAATATAGACGTATGTGATGACCCGGTCCGTCATCATGTGAGTTATTACCCCGTTACCCCATTATCTGCTTGTTAATGTCGTAATATACATGTTGGGTAAGTTTGAGTCAATTCGGATTGAGTTTAGTTGGAAATGAGACAAATAGTCTCTTAGAAGAAGGAATAGTTGAGAAAAGTCAGCTAGATGTTGACCTATGAGTTAGAGAGCTCGGAATCGAATTCTGATGATTCAGTCAGCTTCGAGAGGTCATTTGTGAGCTAGGAGAGTGATCGGAAGTGAATTTGGAGGTCTGGTGTAGTTTTAGGCTTGAAATGGCTAAGGTTGAATTTTGGCAAAATTCGAACGGTAGGTGAGATTTTTATCCGGGGGTCGGAATGGAATTCCAACAATTTCTGTAGCTTCGTCATGTGATTTTGGATTTGTCCGCAAATTTTTCAAGTCATTCGGACGTCGTTTGGTCGGGTTTTTGATTGAATGTGTAATTCGGAAAGTTTTAAGGAATTTAGGCTTGAATTCGATGTGAATTATGGGTTTTGAAGTTGTTAGACGTATTTTGAGGATTGGAACAAGTTCGAATAAGGTATTATGATGTGTTGGTGTGTTCGGATGAGGTCCCGGGGGCCTCAGGGTGTTTTTGGATAGTTAACGGGAGAAAACATGGAAAATTGCAGGTTTTTGATTCTGTTCTGTTGTTTTCGCTCCTGCGAAAATGGGAGCGCAGGAGCGGACAAGGGGAGCAGAAGCGTAGGCGACCGCTGAAGCGGAGCTTGGTCTGCAGGAGCGGCGTCGCTGGTGCGAGAGGGTGATCGTAGAAGCGGACTTGATGCGTAATGGGAAAGTCCGCAGAAGCGGATTGTTGATTGCATAGGCGAGTCTGCAGGAGCGGAATCTTGTTCGCAGAAGCGGGAAAGACCGCAGGGTCGGAGGTAATTCCGCAGGAGCGGACCCGCAGGAGCGGTCCGTGGCTCGCAGGAGCGAAATGGCCAAATAGGTCTAGATTCGCAGAAGTGACCAATTGGTCGCAGAAGCGGTTCCGCAGAGGCGGAAATGGTCCGCATAAGCGAAAATCGCAGAGAGTTAATTGTATCAGAAGTTAGTAAATTTTAGAAACATTTCAACATTTGGAGTCCCGGCTTAAGAGGCGATTTGGGTGATTTTGAAGAGAAATTCAAGGGAAATCATCAGGTAATCAACTATGGACTCATATTATGATTAGTATTGGTAATATTATGCAATTATCTCATGAAAATGGGGGAATTTGGGGTATTTTATGGAGGATTTAGCCCTAGGCCTAAAATTGTAGAAAAAACACTGATTTGAGTAGGCAAATGGAGTCCGAATTTGGTAAATTGTATATGCCTAGACTCGTATTGAGACGAGGGTTCCGAATATGTAACTTTTGTAATTTTTCGAGAAACGCACCAAAAGTCGAGTTTTGACAACTTTGTGGGTTTTGATGCAATATGGGTTATTTCGAATGGGTTGCGTGAATTTGGCATATATTGATGTATTATCATTGATTTTGAGCTGATTTGGCATCCGAGGAGATTGATTTGCGAGGCAAGCGCAAGGCGGACTGAGGCTTCTACCGGTTCGAGGTGAGTGGTGGTAGTAAATAATGTACTGAGGGTTTGAAACCCCGTACTTGCACTTTACAGTGCTATGTTGAGAGGAGACACGCGTCATGTGACGGGCGTGGTGACATTGTGATTGGGGGATTGGACTTGGTCCTTCCCGACTGATAGCTTATTATGTATTATGACTGTGAATGAGAGTCTAACTGTGTAATTGGGCTACTAGCCATGTTTGGGGCCTTGTGCCGACCTGTAGAGTATTAGTGTAGCCAGTAGAGCTAAGCGACCCTTATATCATGCTGGATACATACACTCAGCCGTAGTATATCATGCTGGCTACATACACGCAGCCGTAGTATATTATGCTGGTTGCATACACTCAACCGTAGTATATCATGCTGGATACATACACTCAGCTGTAGTTATAGCTGTATAGCATATCATGAGCCAGTACTAGATGTGTACTTTGAGGGAGACTACCTGGGGTGGGATTCCCTGTTCTAGCTGAGTGGGCCTGAGAGGCCAAGTCTTTGTTGAATGGGATAGGGTCGAAGACCCACTATGAGATATTATATTGGGCCTGAGAGGCCAAGTCTATACTGACTGAGATAGAGTCGAGGACCCACTATGAGATATTATATTGGGCCCGAGAGGCCAAGTCTATATTGACTGAGATAGGGTCGAGGACCCACTGTGAGATATTATATTGGGCCTGAGAGGCCAAGTATATACTGACTGGGATAGGGTCGAGGACCCACTATGAGGTATTATATATATACCTATGTTGGATCGGGCTGCACGCCGCAGCACTATATGTATTGGATCGGACTGCACGCCGCAGTGATATATATGTGGATCGGACTGCACGCCGCAGTAATATACAAGTGGGACGGACTGCACGCCGCATTACTATTGCGCTTGGGCTGTAGGAGCCCCTTCGGAGTCTCAGTTTGCAAACATTCTCAGTGAGCACTAGTATATTATGGGATCCGGCTGCACGCCGCAGCAGTATACTTATATATGTGTGTATATATATATATGGGATCGGACTGCACGCCGCAGTAATATATGTGTGGATCGGGCTGCACACCGCAGTATCATAGCGCTTGGGCCTAGGGAGCCCCTCCAAAGTCTGTATACACCCCCCAGTGAGCGCCGTCGACGTTAAATAGAGCGGGTTGCGTGCCGCAGTGGTATATGTATTGGAGCGGGTTGCACGCCGCATCATTATACTTATTCATATCCTTATACATACTTAAATACTTATACATTACAGACAGATGTATATATCTCCATATATTGAGATGGTTGTACACCGTAGTGGTACGAGTGAGGATGGGGTCAGTGTGGGACATGGTTGAGATAGATGTGGACTGGAGATCAGAGTACTCATTATAGTGATGACTTACCTGTGGGGGTTTGCCTTAGAACTATTTAGTGATAGTACAGGTGTTCTCACTTCCAGTTTTTGTTTATTATTATTACTCACTGAGTTGAAATATACTCACCCCACTCTCCTACACTTTTTGTGGAGATTCACAGGTGCTAGAGAGCAGTTGAGCTGTCGCAGTTGCTTATCCATTTCTATTCCGCGGAGACTATGTGTAGTTGCCGACGTCCGCAGAATCTGTTTTCTCCTTCTTTATCATTTTGTTGTTTCCATTCGGCTTAGTCTGGATTTCGTAGTAGATCTCATTTGTAGAGGCTCAGACTTGTGACACCACGATTTAATGGGACTGTATTCGTGTATTTCATTTCTACACTTCTTGATTTGTTATAAAGACAAGTTAATTATGCCGATTAATTAGTATTGTTTTTTAACTGGCTGGTTTAAATGTATAAGATGGTCGGGCTTGCCTAGCAATGTGTTGGGCGCCATCACGACCGGGGTTTGGGTCGTGACAACGTAAGGGTACAAACAGCGACGTATGTATTTAGACATCCCATCTTTGAGAATGCCACCGATTCATCGACGGATTATAATTTTAGTAAGAAAGCCCTAACTCTATATGGGGGGGAGGGGGCTTCCCTGTTGTAAAGAACCATGTGTTATTATCTAATAATACAATTTCTATCATTCTCTCTCTATTATTCTCTCAACTATGATCAACAAAAATATTCACAAGTACTTCATCCTTGTAAACATTTTTATACTATAATCATACTGACTCCGTTTTTGGGTTTATTATATTTGATTACGATTTACCGCTCTTATATTTTCGATTGTTAATAGCTCATAAAGTAGACGATAACTTTTGAGTCAAACAATTGCAAAAAATAACGCAAAGTTATTTCTCGTTAAGCTTTTAGTTTGATATATTACAAGTCATATAAAAGATTAAATGATACTATGTATTTTTACTTTAATTTTAAATATTAAGATTATATTATCAATTTAGTATCAACGAAGAGTGCAGGTAAATTTTTATTCAAATTCTATGAGAAAAATGTAATTACAACGAATATTGTGTATAAATTAACCAAACAAGTGAACTATTACCATTCGAATTATTTGCCAAAAAGTTGGGAATTTCAATTCCAATTCCAAGTAATAATTAATTTATTTAGAAAAATGAAAAAAAGGCAATTTAGTTGCTCCTCGTTTCCCAACACAGTAAAAAAGAAAAAACAGTGAAGAGGGCAGAGTCATACAGACACGCACACACTGCTGCCATCACCTCTACAGATAAAAAGTCGTCTCTCTGCACATTTACACTAACCCTAGCGCTCTCTGTTTCTCTCTCTACACCTCACCTTTCTCTCTCTATAGGCCAAACCCTAACCTTACCATGTCTTCTTGGAGGCTTCTAGCCTCTCTTCTCCGATCAACCGCCCAACGTGGTGGCGCTATTTCCAGATCTCTATTAGCAAATTCCATTCCAAGAACTACTTCACGTGCCTCACCGAAAGGATTCCTCTTAAACCGTGCCGTTAAGTACGCTACATCAGTTGCTGCTGAGAAGCCGAAGGTGACTCCTCCTAAAACTTCTGGTAATGAACCTACTGGAAAATTCACCGATGAATTCACCGGCGCTGGTTCGATCGGGAAAGTGTGTCATGTTTTTGGTGCATCGTAGATGTGAGATTCGACGAAGGATTGCCTCCGATCCTTACAGCGCTTGAGGTTTTGGATAACCAGATCCGGCTTGTGCTTGAGGTTGCTCAACATTTGGGTGAGAATATGGTTAGGACTATTGCTATGGATGGTACTGAAGGTCTTGTTCGTGGTCAACGCGTCCACAATACTGGCTATCCTATCACTGTGAGTGATCTGATATTTGCTTTAAGGATTTCGGCAATGTGATAGTGATCTATTTTTGTCTGGTGGCTGGGAACTGATTTTATTTAATTATTCTACATGATATAGTTTAATTAAGTGATTTATGTTGAAATTGATTGAAATGTTTTCTTGATCTAGATTTCTGGTTTGGTCGGCTAATCCCAGGGCGATTATTTTCATACTGATTGGAGTTTTTTTGAAGTATTTTTGATAAAGTAACAAAATTTTATTGAAAGTTTGGGAAGAATATACCAATAAGTAAAAAACCTAGGAGTTTTTTGAAGCTGCAAATGTGTAACTAGAGCTGAGTGTATGGTTTTATAGGTTTGCTTATGATATAGTAATGGGCATTTCTTTTCTCCCAAATATAGTGCATGTGTCTGGTTATTCTAGTATGAATTCACATGTGTGTAAATATGTTTGTTTTTCTCGTAAGAGCTGTATTTTTCATTGAATGGAGTATGTTGAAGTCTGAATAGGCATCTACTGGTTTGTGGAGTTACTCATGTCTATTCACAACAATATGAGATATAGTTCTTTGCTTCAACTGATGAACGGATTTGCCACTGTATTACCCATCCTTTCATTTCTGAACGATCATTTCAGGTTGTCTAGACTAATGTGATATGGACTATGATGGAATGGCACAAATTGCGTAGCAGAGTGCATCAGAGTATGCTCCAGCAGGGTAGTTGTACCCCAGGACCAGCGGACGGCTGGTAGGTATTGCTTTGTCAGTTGGGCCTTCGTGGCGGATGTCAGTGTAGAGGTATCTACCATTGATTCAACTCCAGTATTGAGAAACTTTGTCGGATGCGTTTCATGTGGCCAAGCTTGAGGCTATATATATATGTTTGTTGCAATGAGCAACTTGACTCGATGTGCATTCCCCTAGCTAGATGTATTCGTGGATCGGGTGGCACGCCGCCACAGGTATAGTATTTGGATCGGGTGGCACGCCGCCACATGTATGGTATCAGGATCGGGTGGAACGCCGCCACGGGTATGTTATTGGAACGGGTTGCGCGTCGCAATAGTGTGATGTGGAAAATATAGCTTCCTATATGTTAATTTGTATACAATACTTCGTAGCTTCTGAGGAATAGTCTGTATTGGGTATTGCTCGGGGAATAGCACATCAGTTATGTACTTTCAGGATTTGATAGCGTATATCAATTATATCACCGTAGGTGTGATTGATTTCTTGAGTTCAGATCTAGATATGTGAGTGGCTGACCGTTTTGAGCATGGTGACTCGAGGTGCTCCATGAGTAATAGTATTTGGATAGGATCATGAGTTGTGGCAAGGCCACGCGATGTTATGACCTTTCGAGGAGAATTCAGGTACCCTAATTCTATGATGTGAGACGAGGTCTCAGTTATGTGTTGTGATGGTATTGAGGAATTTGAATTATGGCTCTTTTGTGTGAGTCGGTTGTCATGATTCGAGTGTGTTCAGATCGTTCTTATTTGAGCCTGTGTTATGCTTGTTGTGGCATAGGCCGATGCTGAGGTGTCATGTCACCAGTGTGGTGTCTTATGATCGAAATGACCATTGGAGTCATTAATAAATACGAGCATATTGGATCTTAGCTTGTTAGAAAGGTAAAATCGAGGTTTGGCTCCGAAACCTATTATGGTATTAGTTTTAAAAGGGAAATGGATTCATGAATGGTTGAACCGAGAGATGGGTTCGGTATATCGCGTGCTTCAGCTGCCATGGGCAGGATATGAAGGTGCTGGAATAAGACTCTATCTAATGAGAGGGGTTTTTCTGCTAGTATTTGATCATGGTGGCCATTGTTATGATTAGAGACCATCGTCTCGAGCGATTCGGTTGTTTGATACATCATGTGATCTCACCTGAGGTGGCAATAAGGGCTATTACAGATAGATCATGTGTATTCTGAGTATAGGCATGAGATTCGGATTTGGTATGTGATCTCGGAAAGTGCAATGTGGTCTATGGTACAGATGGGCTGTGAGATTTCCACCTATAGTGTGTACCGGACTTATATGAGATAGGGTGACGTGGGATCGCCCCGAATATATGCTTGGTAAGGTCATTCATCTATTGGGTTACTTCCGATAAACCTCTTGGTCCGCTCGAGGACGAGCGTTTGCTTAAGTTGGGGAGAATATGATGACCCGGCCCGTCATCATGTGAGTTATCACCCCGTTACCCCCGTTATCGGCTTTTTAATGTCGTAATATGCATGTTGGGTAAGTTTGAGTCAATTCGGATTGAGTTTAGTTGGAAATGAGACAAATAGTCTCTTAGAAGAAGGAATAGTTGAAAAAAGTCAGCTGGATGTTGACCTGTGAGTTAGAGAGCTCGGAATCGAATTCTGATGATTCGATCATCTCCGGGAGGTCATTTGTGAGCTAGGAGAGCGATCGGAAGTGAATTTGGAGGTTCGGTGTAGTTTTAGGCTTGAAATGGCTAAGGTTGAATTTTGGCGAAATCCGAACGGTAGGTGAGATTTTGATCTGGGGGTCGGAATGGTATTCCGACGACTTCTGTAGCTTCGTCATGTGATTTTGGATATGTTCGCAAATTTTCAGGTCATTCGGACGTCGTTTGGTCGGGTTTTTGATTGAATGTGTAATTCGGAAAGTTTTAAGGAATTTAGGCTTGAATTCGATGAGAATTATGGGTTTTGAAGTTGTTAGACGTGTTTTGAGGATTGTAACAAGTTCGAATAAGGTATTAGGATGTGTTGGTGTGTTTGGATGAGGTCCCGAGGGGCCTCGGGGTGATTTCGGATAGTTAACGGGAGAAAACATGGAAAATTGCAGGTTTTTGATTCTGTTCCGTTGTTTTCGCTCCTGTGGAAATGGGAGCGAGTCCGCAGGAGCGGACAAGGGGGCGCAGAAGCGTAGGCGACCGCTGAAGCGGAGCATGGTCCGCAGAAGCGGCATCGCTGGTGCGAGAGGGTGATCGTAGAAGCGGACTTGATGCGTAATGGGAAAGTCCGCAGAAGCGGATTGTTGATCGCTTAGGCGAGTCTGAAGGAGCGGACTCTTGTTCGCAGAAGCGGGAAAGACCGCATGGGCGGAGGTAATTCCGCAGGAGCGGATCCGCAGGAGCGGTCCGTGGCTCGTAGGAGCAGAAATGGCCAAATAAGCGACCAATTGGTCGCAGAAGCGGTTCCACAGAGGCGGAAATGGTCCGCATAAGCGAAAATCGCAGAGAGTTAATTGTATCAGAAGTTAGAAAATTTCAGAAACATTTCAACATTTGGGGCCTCGGCTTAAGAGGCGATTTGGGCGATTTTGAAGAGAAATTCAAGGGAAATCATCAGGTAATCAATTATGGACTCATATTATGCAATTATCTCATGAAATTGGGGGAATTTGGGGTATTTTATGGAGGATTTAGCCCTAGGCCTAAAATTGTAGAAAAAAATACCGATTTGAGTGGACAAATGGAGTCCGAATTAGGAAACTTTTATATGCCTAGACTCGTATTGAGACGAGGGTTCCGAATATATAACTTTTGTAATTTTTCGAGAAACACACCAAAAGTCGGGTTTTGACAACTTTGTGGGTTTTGATGCAATATGGGTTATTTCGAATGGGTTGCGTGAATTTGGCATATATTGATGTATTTGTTACAACCCATATCCACACACGTTAGTTCATTCCATAAGTTAGATAACACAAATCCAAGAAGGAATTATCCTTGAGATGATAAGAAGTTAATCCGATTAATCTTAAGTGATACAAGGGTGCATAAGGGTGATTAACAAGTATTAGAAGTTAAACGAATCAAGGATGCTATAACTCGTACTTTTGGGTAAACCTATAGATGCTTAGTATACTTAAGAGGTCATGATTTAAGGTATTTGAATCATATAATATCCGTATCATATGTCTTGAAGTCAAACGAGTTATGAAACAAAAGTCGACAAAAGTTGTTGCAACTTAGGTTTATAGTTTTACCTAAACTTTAGGTCAAATGTTATTAAGTAGTTCTCCCAATATACTTGGAATTACGGGGTTATCTACCCACCAAATTGAAGATCTATGAGTCTAGTTTCCAACGCATTAAACGGTTTGGCAATACGACATTGGAATAGAGAGATATAGACATTTCCGTGAGACTGCACAAGCTGCTAGGTGCAAGTAGGTGAGTCACCTACTTGGTTATATGTCGGCCCAAAAGAGGGAATTTCGGGTCAGAAAAGCAGCCCATTAAAAGGCTTATCTTCTGCAATATATACCTCTTTATATTTCACAAATAACCAGACTTAAGACCCTGCAAAATTCCTCCCAAAAATTATCCACAAACCCTAATTGATTTTCCCTCTCTTTCAAGTTCAAATTGGGGGTAAACACTAGAGTTTGAAGAACCAAGTTAAAGGCTGAGTTATCCAACAACTAAGGTGAGTTTACTGCTATATTTCATACATTTATTCTGCTGTGAATTCATGGTAATTCGTTATATACATGTAAGAACTCACGGGACGGTGATCGGAAGCCGTGAGTTCAAGTTATTCACTTGTAGCGGACTGTTTTGTGGACTGTTTTGTGTTGCTGTTGGGCTGCGTTTTATATTACTGTTTTGTGGAGTTTTGGAGGAGGCAGGGTGTGGAGAAACACCATATATATGTTGGGTTGTGGTCTGCTAGTTCTTCGTAATATTTTTGGGTCGTTTGATACGACTATAGTGGCCGTCATATGTATGATGTGATTAGGTTGTGTGTGGACTGTTTTGGGAGGCTCAATATGTTTATTATTGATGTTGTTTAGGCTGTTTGGTGATTGTTTTGAATGGTGTGAAGTCATATATATAGGGGAGGTGCTGTCCGTTTCATCACAAAATAGGTTGTGGTTGGTACATAATAGTTGCGACGCTTAAACGTTAACGATAGTGTCATTTCTCCTATTGTAGACTAAGGAGTCGTGACGTTTGCATAGCTTGAGGTTATGGCAGTATATACAAGGTATGTGTGGCTATCCCTTTCCTTCTTTTGCACGACTCCGATTGTACATAATGTAATGAACGAGCTTCCAAAGATACTCTATTCTTAGAAGCTAGCAGTACTTACATTGTTTCCCCTCTTATGGAACGATTGATGTTGATGTTGCTTCTCTTATTCTTATGTTATCAATCTTGTTGGTACTTCCTGAGTCCTATAAGGTTCATAGTGAAGAGTTAGTTCTAATAAGGTGTACATAGGATACCGACCTTACGTCACTCCGAAAGGTCTACAAGGTGTTTCCATGAGTCGAGCATGCATTATATATATGTATCTATTTTACTCTACCGAGCCGCGCTATAGTCGGCCGGGTACGGCACCTATTGTGCAACCACCGATCAGTTGGGTTTTACCGAGCTCCACGTGGCCGGGTACGATTCTACCGAGCCTTATAATGGCCGGGTACGTTTTTACCGAGCCTATTACGGCCGGGTATGATATGATGATGATGATGCACAGAGAGGCGTATGTTTTAAAATATTATGTATTTATACATATGTATCATGCATTTCATGTCAGTAGCCCTCAGAGGTACTCAGATGTTAGAGGTTGTATATTCTCTATCCTTGCTTACATTATTGTTCGTATTTATGGTTCTCTGCCTTACATACTCAGTACTTTATTCGTACTAACGTCCTTTTATTTGTGGACGCTGCATGTCGTGCTGCAGGTCTTGATAGACAGGCAGGTGCAGCTCCCCCATCACAGTAGGTTGTCCAGTTCAGCGGTGATTGGCGAGATCCCTTCTCCGGACTTGCCTTGGTCTTGGTATGCATTTTTGTTATAGACATTATGGGTATGTCGGGGCCCTGTTCCGACTATGTTGCAGCACTTATGTTCCTTTAAAGGCTCATAGACAAGTGTCGACTCATGTATAGTTTGGTATGCCTTGTCGGCTGGTTTTTGTTGTATAGTCTTTCATTTTAGTGTGGTAGCTTGTATCATATGTATATAGTTTCTTGATTGTCTGGTTATCCCATGTTACGTAGGTTTATGCAATCATATTTTATTGTTGGTTGTTCATGATCCATGTCTACCATTTATATTGGTCTCGGTAGCCCTAAAAGATAATAAAAAAGGTTAGATAAAATGTACGTTGGTGCTTGGCAAGTATGGTCGGGTGCTAGTCATGGTCCTCCAGTTTGGGTCGTGACAAACTTGGTATCAGAGCAAGTCTGTCCTAGGGATTGTCTATGAGCCATGTCTAGTAGAGTCTTGATTATGGATGTGTAGCGCGCCACATTTATAATCGGGAGGCTACATGACATCTAGGGTTGTTACCTTCTTCCCGAATCTAGATCGTGCATAGAGTTGAGTCGTAAGTGTTCGTCTCTAATATTCACCTTGTTTTCTTTCAGCGATGCCTTCGACTAGGAAACAAACAATTAGTAGACGGCTTGATACAGTTGCGGGAGAGGGTACCAGTCAGGTGCCCCAAGCCAGAGCAGGCCAAAGTGAGGCTCAGAGTGAGATGTCGTCTCATACCTCATCTACTCCGTCTCCTCCGGAGGATATTAGGTGGCACCCAGCACCTCCAGCTCCTCCGTCTGGCACTACAGACCAGGATATGCGGAGTGCTTTGCAGTTATTGACTAGCTTGGTAGTTGCTCAGGCTCAGAGGCAGAATACAGGTGCTGCTGATAAACCAGTTAGTACAAGAGTTCGTGATTTTATTAATTTAGACCCTCCAGTGTTTACCGGATCAGACCCCAAGGAGGATCCGCAGACTTTTATTGACCAAGTTCATCGTACACTACGGGTTATGCATGTTAGTGATACAGAGGCAGTAGAGTTGGCTTCTTATCGGCTACGAGATTTAGCGGTTCTCTGGTATGATAGTTGGGAGAGATCCAGGGGTCCGAACGCTCCTCCAGCTGTGTGGAAGGATTTTTCCGAGGCCTTTTTTCATCACTATTTGCCAGTTGAGATGCGACGAGCTAGAGCTGATAAGTTCTTGAACCTTAGACAAGGTAATATGAGTGTGCGAGAGTATAGTATGCAGTTTGATTCTTTAGCAAGGTATGCTCCCCATATGGTGGCCGAGATGAGTGATAGGGTGCATTTGTTCGTGAACGGGTTGGGACCCCATCTGATAAATGAGTGTATGACAGCCTCCTTGGTAAAAGACATGGATATTTCCCCTATTCAAGCTTATGCCCAGACCCTAGAGGATTGTAAGCACTAGCAGAGGGCAAATAGGGAGCAGGATAGGGGCCGACATAAGAGGGCGAGATTTTCAAGGTATTCTGATGACTTCAGAGGCAGCGCCAAGCCCCACTCTTCGAGGAGTTCGGCGTCATCTGTAGCTAGTGCTCCTCCACAGTTTCAGAGGCCTCGATATGATCGATCCTATTCCGGTCCAGGTCAGAGTTCGCAGGCATCTGGATCGCAACATCACAGGGATACTAGTCAGACGAAACCCCCAACACCACGTTGTGATCAGTGCGGCAAGGCCCACTTTGGACTGTGCCGTCGAGGTTCTGATGCGTGTTATTCTTGCGGACAGCCTGTCCATATGATGAGGGATTGTCCTAACAGGGGAGGTGATGGTATGGCTCAACCGACTAGATATGTGTCTGGTTCTTCCTCATCAGTTCGACCTCCAGCACGGGGTTTTCAGCAGTCGACAGGTCGTGGTAGAGGTAGAGGTGCAAGGCCGAGTTCGAGTGGTGCTCAAAATCGAACATATGCTCTAGTAGGTCGACAAGATCTCGAGTCGTCTCCAGATGTTGTTACAGGTATATTATCCTGTGTTTTCTTATGATGTATATGCGTTGATTGATCCGGGATCTACATTATCATATGTTACACCCTTTGTGGCTAATAAGTTTGGCATTGCACCTGAATTGATAAGTAAACCCCTTGCGGTATCTACTCCAATAGGAGATTCTGTGATTGCTAGAAGGGTATATAGAGGTTGCACTGTGATGATTTGTAGTCGTCAAACCTCGGCAGATTTATTTGAGTTAGAAATGGTTGATTTTGATGTGATACTGGGAATGGACTGGTTGGCCTCATGCTATGCAAATGTTGATTGTCGTATGAAGATGGTTAAGTTTCAATTTCCTGGTGAACCCGTCATTGAATGGAAGGGGAACATTGCTACATCGAAAGGTAGGTTTATTTCCTATCTTAAGGCAAGGAAAATGATCTCAAAAGGTTACATTTATCATCTTGTTCGCGTTAGGGATGCAGAGGCGAAGCTGCCTACTCTACAATCTATCCCCGTGGTCAATGAATTTCCAGATGTTTTCCCAAATGAACTCCCAGGCCTTCCTCCAGAAAGGGAGATTGAGTTTAGCATTGATGTGTTACCTGACACTCAACCGATATCTATCCCTCCATATAGAATGGCCCCGGCAGAGCTGCGAGAGTTGAAGGCGCAGTTAAAGGACTTGATGGATAAGGGCTTCATTAGGCCTAGCACTTCACCTTGGGGTGCGCCAGTCCTATTCGTGCGGAAGAAAGATGGGTCATTACGGATGTGTATCGACTATCGGCAGTTGAATAAGTTTACTATAAAGAACAAGTATCCACTTCCAAGAATTGACGACTTGTTTGACCAACTCCAGGGTGCCAAGTATTTCTCCAAGATTGACTTACGTTCAGGGTATCATCAGGTGAGGGTTAAGGAGAAGGATATTCCAAAGACGGCCTTTCGGACAAGATATGGACACTTTGAGTTCTTGGTGATGTCGTTCGGGCTAACAAATGCCCCGGCCGCTTTTATGGATCTCATGAATACTGTATTCAGGCCCTATCTTGATGTGTTCGTGATTGTATTCATTGATGACATTCTGGTGTATTCTCGTTCGGAGGAGGAACATGCGAGCCACTTGCGGATAGTATTACGGACGCTTCAGGATCGTAAGTTATATGCTAAGCTCGCCAAATGTGAATTCTGGCTGAACTCAGTAGCATTCCTTGGCCATGTGATATCTGACGAGGGTATTAGTGTCGACACTCGGAAGATTGATGCAGTAAAGAATTGGCCGAGACCTACAACACCATCAGAAGTTCGTAGCTTCCTGGGGCTAGCAGGATATTATAGGCGGTTTGTAGAAGGGTTTTCCTGTATATCAGCACCATTGACTAAGTTAACACAGAAAGCTACCAAGTTCCAGTGGTCTAACACTTGTGAACGTAGTTTTCAGGAGCTGAAGGATCGATTGACATCCGCACCGGTGCTCACTCTCCCTGAAGGAACAGAAGGATATGTGGTATATTGTGATGCCTCGGGTATAGGTTTGGGGTGCGTGTTGATGCAGCATGGGAAGGTGATTTCATATGCATCAAGACAATTGAAGAAGCATGAAAAGAATTATCCAACCCATGATTTGGAATTGGCTGCAGTAATATATGCTTTGAAGATATGGCGGCACTACTTATACGGCGTCCATGTTGACATCTACACAGATCACAAGAGTCTACAATACATCTTCAAGCAGAAAGAGTTGAATTTGAGGCGGCGTAGGTGGCTTGAATTACTGAAGGACTACGACGTCGAGATATTGTATCATCCCGGTAAAGCCAATGTTGTGGCAGCTGCTCTCGGCCGTAAGTCAATGGGAAGCTTAGTACATATTGATACAGGTAGATGGGGGTTGACTAAAGAGCTTCATCAGCTAGCCAATATGAGAATTAGATTGTTAGACTATGATGACGGAGGTGTTACTGTACAGAATACATCAGAATCATCTTTGGTAGCCGAGGTAAAAGCACGGCAATATGAAGATCCTATCTTACTACGATTGAGAGAGAACATTCAGCAGTGTAAAATTACGGCTTTTGAGATCGGAGGAGATGGGGCACCGAGATACCAGGGCCGATTATGTGTGCCGAATGTAGAAGGGTTGCGAGAAAAGATTATGAATGAAATTCATCAATCCCGATATTCCATCCATCCTGGCTCAACAAAGATGTATCATGATGTCAAAGAGCAGTATTGGTGGGATAACATGAAAAAGTCTATTGCGGAATTTGTAGCCCAGTGTCCCAATTGTCAACAAGTAAAGATAGAACATCAGAAACCCGGTGGATTGCTTCAGAATATAGAAATTCCGACCTGGAAATGGGAGGTGATTAATATGGACTTCGTTATTGGATTACCTCGATATTTTCATAAGTTTGACTCTATCTGGGTGATAGTTGATAGACTTACAAAATGTGCTCATTTTCTGCCAGTTAAGACAACTTACTCGGCTGGAGATTATGCGAAGTTGTATATCAAGGAGATTGTTAGGCTTCATGGTGTGCCGGTATCTATTATATCGGATCGAGGAGCTCAATTTACGGCTAACTTTTGGAGGTCTTTTCAGAAAGGTTTAGGCACACAGGTGAATCTCAGCACTGCATTTCATCCGCAGACTGACGGACAGGCTGAACGTACCATTCGGACATTGGAAGATATGCTACGAGCATGTGTTCTAGATTTTAAGGGAAATTGGGATGACCATCTTCCACTCATAGAATTTTCCTACAATAATAGCTACCATTCCAGTATTAAAATGACCCCATATGAGGCACTATATGGGAGGAGATGTAGATCACCAGTTGGATGGTTCGAAGTTGGTGAAACAGAATTATATGGGCCAGATTTGATTCACCAAGCCATTGAGAAGGTGAAAGTGATACAGGAACGATTGAGGACGGCACAAAGCAGGCAAAAGTCTTATTCCGATGTCCGACGTCGTGATCTAGAATTTGAGGTTGGTGATTGGGTTTTCCTGAGGATTTCACCAATGAAGGGTGTTATGCATTTTGGGAAGAAAGGTAAGCTGAGTCCAAGGTATATCGGTCCGTATAAAATTCTTCAACGAATTGGACAAGTTGCTTATGAGTTAGAATTGCCATCCGAATTAGAATTTGTCCACCCGGTATTCCATGTATCTATGTTGAGGAAATGTATTGGAGACCCTTCTCGAGTTGTCCCTATCAAAGATGTTCAAGTTACGGAGGATCTATCATATGAAGAAGTGCCAGTGGCCATATTAGATCGACAAGTCCGCAAGCTGAGAACAAAAGATGTAGCTTCAGTCAAAGTATTGTGGAGGAACAAGAATATGAAAGAAATGACATGGGAAGCGGAAGAAGAGATGAAGTCTAAATACCCTTACCTATTCCGGAATGATGATAACAAGGATGTTGGTGGAACGCAAGATACATTATAAAGGTGAAATGGCTTTATGAGGTAAGCAATAAATTGAGAACTCTCCTCCTTAATACAAAGTGGTGATATGTAAATAATGTCCATGACCATAATACTTTGTGTAGCCTTGTGTGGCCATACTTTGAGATTCACTGCTTGCAAATTTTGCTAGTGACCATTTTATAGGGGAAAATTGACCAAAA
Organism: Nicotiana noctiflora; assembly: GCA_032618575.1. NCBI lineage: Eukaryota > Viridiplantae > Streptophyta > Magnoliopsida > Solanales > Solanaceae > Nicotiana > Nicotiana noctiflora. Next base: position 165,374 of record JASVEL010011945.1, read on the forward strand.
ATTTCCGCTAGAATCCACGATGATTTGGACTCCCCATAAACCCTTACATTCGAGGACGAATGTTCCTAAGGGGGGAGGGTGTTACAACCCATATCCATACACGTTAGTTCATTCCATAAGTTAGATAACACAAATCCAAGAAGGAATTATCCTTGAGATGATAAGAAGTTAATCCGATTAATCTTAAGTGATACAAGGGTGCATAAGGGTGATTAACAAGTATTAGAAGTTAAACGAATCAAGGATGCTATAACTCGTACTTTTGGGTAAACCTATAGATGCTTAGTATACTTAGGAGGTCATGATTTAAGGTATTTGAATCATATAATATCCGTATCATATGTCTTGAAGTCAAACGAGTTATGAAACAAAAGTCGACAAAAGTTGTTGCAACTTAGGTTCATAGTTTTACCTAAACTTTAGGTCAAATGTTATTAAGTAGTTCTCCCAATATACTTGGAATTACGGGGTGATCTACCCACCAAATTGAATATCTATGAGTCTAGTTTCCAACGCATTAAACGGTTTGGCAATACGACATTGGAATAGAGAGATATAGACATTTCCGTGAGACTGCACAAGCTGCTAGGTGCAAGTAGGTGAGTCACCTACTTGGTTAAATGTCGGCCCAAAAGAGGGAATTTCGGGTCAGAAAAGCAGCCCATTAAAAGGCTTATCTTCTGCAATATATACCTCTTTATATTTCACAAATAACCAGACCTAAGACCCTGCAAAATTCCTCCCAAAAATTATCCACAAACCCTAATTGATTTTCCCTCTCTTTCAAGTTCAAATTGGGGGTAAACACTAGAGTTTGAAGAACCAAGTTAAAGGCTGAGTTATCCAACAATTAAGGTGAGTTTACTGCTATATTTCATACATTTATTCTGCTGTGAATTCATGGTAATTCGTTATATACATGTAAGAACTCACGGGACGGTGATCGGAAGCCGTGAGTTCAAGTTATTCACTTGTAGCGGACTGTTTTGTGGACTGTTTTGTGTTGCTGTTGGGCTGCGTTTTATATTACTGTTTTGTGGAGTTTTGGAGGAGGCAGGGTGTGGAGAAACACCATATATATGTTGGGTTGTGGTCTGCTAGTTCTTCGTAATATTTTTGGGTCGTTTGATACGACTATAGTGGCCGTCATATGTATGATGTGATTAGGTTGTGTGTGGACTGTTTTGGGAGGCTCAATATGTTTATTATTGATGTTGTTTAGGCTGTTTGGTGATTGTTTTGAATGGTGTGAAGTCATATATATAGGGGAGGTGCTGTCCGTTTCATCACAAAATAGGTTGTGGTTGGTACATAATAGTTGCGACGCTTAAACGTTAACGATAGTGTCATTTCACCTATTGTAGACTAAGGAGTCGTGACGTTTGCATAGCTTGAGGTTATGGCAGTATATACAAGGTATGTGTGGCTATCCCTTTCCTTCTTTTGCACGACTCCGATTGTACATAATGTAATGAACGAGCTTCCAAAGATACTCTATTCTTAGAAGCTAGCAGTACTTACATTGTTTCCCCTCTTATGGAACGATTGATGTTGATGTTGCTTCTCTTATTCTTATGTTATCAATCTTGTTGGTACTTCCTGAGTTCTATAAGGTTCATAGTGAAGAGTTAGTTCTAATAAGGTGTACATAGGATACCGACCTTTCGTCACTCCGAAAGGTCTACAAGGTGTTTCCATGAGTCGAGCATGCATTATATATATGTATCTATTTTACTCTACCGAGCCGCGCTATAGTCGGCCGGGTATGGCACCTATTGTGCAACCACTGATCAGTTGGGTTTTACCGAGCTCCACGTGGCCGGGTACGATTCTACCGAGCCTTATAATGGCCGGGTACGTTTTACCGAGCCTATTATGGCCGGGTACGACATGATGATGATGATGCCCACAGAGGCGTTTGTTTTAAAAGATTATGTATTTATACACATTTATCATGCATTTCATGTCAGTAGCCCTCAGAGGTACTCAGATGTTACAGGTTGTATATTCTCTATCCCTGCTTACATTACTGTTCGTATTTATGGTTCTCTGCCTTACATACTCAATACTTTATTCGTACTGACGTCCTTTTATTTGTGGACGCTGCATGTCATGCTGCAGGTCCTGATAGACAGGCAGGTGCAGCTCCCCCATCACAGTAGGTTGTCCGGTTCAGCGGTGATTGGCGAGATCCCTTCTCCGGACTTGCCTTGGTCTTGGTATGCATTTATGTTATAGACATTATGGGTATGTCGGGGCCATGTTCCGGCTATGTTGCAGCACTTATGTTCCTTTAGAGGCTCATAGACAAGTGTCGACTCATGTATAGTTTGGTATGCCTTGTCGGCTGGTTTTTGTTGTATAGTCTTTCATTTTAGCGTGGTAGCTTGTATCATATGTATATAGTTTATTGATTGTCTGGTTATCCCATGTTATGTAGGTTCATGCAATCATATTTTATTGTTGGTTGTTCATGATCCATGTCTACCATTTATATTGGTCTCGGTAGCCCTAAAAGATAATAAAAAAGGTTAGATAAAATGTACGTTGGTGCTTGGCAAGTATGGTCGGGTGCTAGTCATGGTCCTCCAGTTTGGGTCGTGACAAACTTGGTATCAGAGCAAGTCTGTCCTAGGAGATTGATTTGCGAGGCAAGCGCAAGGCGGACTGAGGCTTCTACCGGTTCGAGGTGAGTGGTGGTAGTAAATAATGTACTAAGGGTTTGAAACCCCGTACTTGCACTTTACAGTGCTATATTGAGAGGAGACACGCGTCATGTGACGGGCGTGGTGACATTGTGATTGGGGGATTGGACTTGGTCCTTCCCGACTGATAGCATATTATGTATTATGACTGTGAATGAGAGTATAACTGTGTAATTGGGCTACTTGCCATGTTTGGGGCCTTGTGCTGACCTGTAGAGTATTAGGGTAGCCAGTAGACCTAAGCGATCCTTATATCATGCTGGATACATACACTCAGCCGTAGTATATCATGCTAGCTACATACACGCAGCCGTAGTATATCATGTTGGCTGCATACACTCAGTCGTAGTATATCATGCTGGATACATACACTCAGCCGTAGTTATAGCTGTATAGCATATCATGAGCCAGTACTAGATGTGTACTTTGAGGGAGACTACCTGGGGTGGGATTCCCTGTTCTAGCTGAGTGGGCCTGAGAGGCCAAGTCTATATTGACTGGGATAGGGTCGTGGACCCACTATGAGATATTATATTGGGCCTGAGAGGCCAAGTCTATATTGACTGGGATAGGGTCGAGGACCCACTATGAGATATTATATTGGGCCTGAGAGGCCAAGTCTATATTGACTGAGATAGGGTCGAGGACCCTTTGTGAGATATTATATTGGGCCTGAGATGCCAAGTATATACTGACTGGGATAGGGTCGAGGACCCACAATGAGGTATTATATATATACCTATGTTGGATCTGGCTGCACGCCGCAGTACTATATGTATTGGATCGGACTGCACGCCGCAGTAATATACAAGTAGGACGGACTGCACGCCGCATTACTATTGCGCTTAGGCTGTAGGAGCCCCTTCGGAGTCTGAGTCTGCACACATTCTCAATGAGCGCTAGTATATTATGGGATCGGGCTGCACGCCGCAGCAGTATACTTATATACGTGTATATATATATATATGGGATCGGACTGCACGCTGTAGTAATATATGTGTGGATCGGGCTGCACGCCACAGTATCATAGCGCTTGGGCCTAGGGAGCTCCTCTGAAGTCTGTATACACCCCCAGTGAGCGCCGTCGACGTTAAATGGAGCGGGCTGCACGCCGCAGCGGTATATGTTTTGGAGCAGGCTGCACGCCGCAGCATTATACTTATTCATATCCTTATACATACTTAAATACTTATACATTACAGACAGATGTATATATCTCCATATATTGAGATGGATGTACACCGTAGTGGTACGAGTGAGGATGGGGTCAGTGTGGGACCTGGTTGAGATGGATGTGGACTGGAGATCAGAGTACTCATTATAGTGATGACTTACCTGTGGGGGTTTGCCTTAGAACTGTTTAGTGATAGTACAGGTGTTTTCACTTCCAGTTTTTGTTTATTATTATTACTTACTGAGTTGAAATATACTCACCCCACTCCCCTGCACTTTTAGTGCAGATTCATAGGTGCTAGAGAGCAGTTGAGCTGTCGTAGTTGCTTATTCATTTCTATTTCGCGGAGACTATGAGGTAGCTGCCGACGTCCGCAGAACCTGTTTTCTCCTTCTTTATCATTTTGTTGTTTCCATTCGGCTTAGTTTGGATTTCGTAGTAGATCTCATTTGTAGAGGCTCAGACTTGTGACACCACAATTTAATGGTACTGTATTCGTGTATTTCATTTCTACACTTCTTGATTTGTTATAAAGATGTCATGACCCAAACCCCCGTTCGTGATAGCGCCCAACACAATGCTAGGCAAGCCCGACCATATTACCTCTTAACCCAGCAAATTATTAATTCCATTAATCAAATTAAACATAAACAGCATGTGATCATATCAAATGATAAGCGTGATAGCAAAAGCATACAAAAATACGTTCCCAATATATCGTGCTGTCACGAGACTAAGCCTCTACAGAATAACAACCTAATACAAACAAGTCTAGGCAAAACGAAGACAACAAGATGATAAGGAAGGAGAAAACAAGCTCTGCGGACGCTGGCAACTACCTCGTAGTCTCTGCAAAAGTAGATATGAGCAGGCGGCAACAACAACTCAACCGCTCTCGGGCACCTATGAATCTGCACAAAAAAGTGCAGGGGAGTGGGGTGAGTATATTTCAACTCAACGAGTAATAATAATAAGCAATAACTGAAAGTAAGAACTCATGTGCTATCACTAAACAGTTCTAAGGCAACCCCTACAAGTTAGTCATCATTATAATGGGTACTCCGATATCCAGTCCACATTTATCTCATCTAGGTCCCACACTGACCAATCCTCACTCGTACCACTATCGTATACAGCCATCTCAATATATGGAGACATATATATATGTCTATAACCTATAAATATTTCAGTATATATATGAATATGAATAAGTATAATGTTGCGGCGCGCAGCCCGCTCCAATACATATACCGCTGCGGCGTGCAGCCCGCTCCAATACATATACCGCTGCGGCGCGCAGCCCGCTCCATTTAACGTCGACGACGCTCACTGGGGTGTATACAGACTTCGGAGGGGCTCCCTAGGCCCAAGCGGTATGATATTGCAGCGTGCAGCACGATCCACACAAATATTACGGCGGCATACAGTCTGATCCAATATATATATGTATATATATCTATACTACTGTTGTGCGCAGCCCGATCCCATAATATACCATCGTTTACTGAGAATGTGTGCAGACTCAGACTCCGAAGGGGCTCCTACAGCCCAAGCGCAATAATACTGCGGCGTGCGGTCCGTCCCACATGTATATTACATGTATATTACTGCGGCGTGCAGTCCGATCCAATATATATACTGTTGCGGCGTGCAACCCGATCCAATATAGGTATATATATAATACCTCATAATGGGTCCTCGACCTTATTCCAGTCAGTATATACTTGGCCTCTCAGGCCCAATATAATATATCACAGTGGGTCCTTGACCCTGTCTCAGTCAATATAGACTTGGCCTTTCGGGCCCAATATAACATCTCATAGTGGGTCCTTGACCCTATCTCATCTCAATCGGCTTGGCCTTTCAGGCCCACTCAGCTAGAACAGGGAATTCCACCCTAGATAATCTCTCTCAAGGTACACATCTAGTACGGGCTCATGTTATGCTATACAGCTATAGCTACGGCTGAGTGTATGTTTCCAACATGATATAAGGGTCACCTAGCTCTATAGATTCCCTAATGCTCTACAGATCGGCACAAGGCCCCAAACATGGCTATTAGCCCAATTGCACAGTCATAATCTCATTATCAGTCATAATACACAATATACTATTAGCCGGGAAGGACCAAGTCCAAGTCCCCAATCACAATGTCACCACGCTCGTCACAAGACGTGTGTCTCATCTCAACATAGCACTGTGAAGTGCTAGTACGGGGTTTCAAACCCTCAGTACATTAGTTACTACCACCACCCACCTCGAACCGGTAGAAGCCTTAGCCCGCCTTGCGCTTGCCTCGCAAATCAATCTCCTCGGATGCCAAATATGTTCAAAATCAATGATAATACATCAATATATGCCAAATTTACGCAACTCATTCGAAATAACCCAAATTGCATCACAATCCGCGAAGTTGTCAAAACCCCACTTTTGGTGCGCTTCTCGAAAAATTATAAAAGTTACATATTCTGAACCCTCGTCTCAATACGAGTCTAGGCATATAAAATTTACCAAATTCGGACTCCATCTGCCCGCTCAAATCGGTATTTTTCTACAATTTTAGGCCTAGGGCTTAAACCCACCTTTAATCCTCCATTTTCATAGAAATAATCCATGATTTCATGATAAAAGCGCGTAATTAAACCACGAAACTTACCTCCGACAATATCCCGATGATCTCCCAGCTATTTCCCTTCACTTCCACTCTCTAGGCTTCAAAAATGGAGGGTTTTGCAAATGAACCCGTATGTGAAATGTTTCTGGTTTTAATTCACTACCTGGACCATTTACTCTACGCGTTCGCGTTCACTCCCACGCGTTCACGATGCCCAGCTCCGGATTAACCTTCGCGAATGCGACCTCTCCAACGCGTTAGCGATGAACCAGCTCCCAGCCGTCTGATTTTCCTTCTACGCGTTCGCGATACCCCTCACACGAACGCGATGCACACCCTCACGCACCTACGCGAACGCGACACCCTGAACGCGATCGCGAAGCTAAAGAATCCTGGCCTACGCGAACGCGATACCCTGTCTCGCGATCTCGATGCTTTGACTCGCCTGGCCTTCGCGAACGTGGCCCATGCCACGCGAACGCGAAGGCTTGGATTTTGCCTAGTGATCTGCAATTTACAGCAGACTTCCCATTGCTTCAAAACGCCGGATGATGGTCCGGATTCACCCCGAGGCCCTCGGGACCCCAACGAAAACCACCAACATACTCCAAAACACGATACGAACTTGTTCCAATGATAAAAACACATACTTTAACACAGAATAACATCGAATTCAAGCAATTCAAGCCTAAGTTTTCATTCAAACTTCTACAACCGACATTCGACCATAAACCCGACCAAACGATCTCCGAATGACCTGAAAATTTGCAGGCACATCCAAATTCACACAACGGAGCTACTGCAACTATCGGAATTCCATTCCGACTCCCGGATCAAAATCTCACCTATCGATCGGATATCGCCAAAATTCAACTTTGGCCAATTCAAGCCTAAAACTACACCGGACCTCCAAATTCACTTCCGATCGCTCTCCTAGCTCACAAACGACCTCCCGGAGCTGACCGAATCATCAGAATTCGATTCCGAGCTCTCTAACTCACAGGTCAACATTCAGCTGACTTTTCTCAGCTATTCCTTCTTCTAAGAGACTATTTGTCTCAATTTCAGCCAAACTCGATCCGGATTGACTCAAACTTACCCAACATACATATTACAACATTAACAAGCAGATAACAGGGATAACGGGGTGATAACTCACATGATGACGGGCCGGGTCATCATATTCTCCCCAACTTAAGAAAACGCTCGTCCTCGAGCGGGTCAAGAAATATACCTGGAGGCTCAAATAGGTGGGGACATCTGCACCGCATCTCCTGCTCAACCTCCCAAGTAGCCTCCTCTACGGGCCGACATCTCCACTGCACCTTGACTGAAGCAATCTCCTTGGACCTCAACTTTCGAACCTGCCTACCCAGAATAGCAACTGGCTCCACATCATAAGATAGATCACCATCAAGCTGAATGGTACTGAAGTCTAATACATGAGACGGATCCCCGATATATTTCCGGAGCATAGACACATGGAATACTGGATGGACGCTGGATAAGCTGGGTGGCAAGGCCAACTCATATGCCACCTCTCCAACCCTCCTGAGTATCTCAAAAGGACCAACGTACCTGGGACTCGGCTTCCCTTTCTTCCCGAACCTCATGACACCCTTCATGGGTGAAACCTTCAGCAATACCCTATCACCAACCATGAAAGACAACTCTCGAACTCTACGGTCTGCATAACTCTTCTGGCAAGACCGTGCCGTGCGAAGCCTCTCCTGGATCAACTTTGCTCTATCCAGAGAATCATGAACTAACTTAGTCCCGATCAACCTATCATCACCAGGCTCAAACCATCCGACGGGAGATCTACACCGTCTGCCATACAATGCCTCGTACGGACCATCTGAATACTCGACTGATAACTGTTGTTGTAGGCAAACTCAGCAAGTGGCAAGAACTCATCCCACGATCCACCAAAGTCAATCACACATGCTCGCAACATGTCTTCCAGAATTTGAATAGTGCGCTCAGACTGACCGTCTGTCTGGGGGTGAAATGCGGTGCTTAACTCAACCCGCGTACCTATCTCTCACTGGAATGCTCTCCAAAACTGAGAAGTGAACTGAGTGCCTCTGTCAGAAATAATAGACACTGGGACCCCATGCAACCTGACAATCTCCCGAATAAAGATCGTTGTCAGCCGATCAACAATCACCCATACAGAATCAAACGTCCTCGCTGTCCGAGGGAGTCCAGTAACAAAATCCATGGTGATCCTCTCCCATTCCCACTCGGGAATGACCATATGCTGAAGAACACCGCCCGGTCTCTGATGCTCATACTTGACCTGCTGGCAATTGAGGCACTTGGCTACATGCCTAACAATATCCATCTTCATTCTCCTCCACCAGTAGTGCTGTCTCAAGTCCTGGTACATCTTAACGGCACTTGGGTGAATAGAGTACCGCAAACTGTGTGCCTCCTCAAGTATCAACTACCGCAAACCATCTACATTGGGCACGCATATACGGCCATGCATCCTCAGAACACCATCACTGTCGATAGTCACATCTCTAGCATCATTATGCTGCACTCTGTTCTTAAGGACAAGCAAATGTGGGTCATCATACTGTCGCTCCCTGATGCGATCATATAAGGAAGATCGAGAAATAACACAAGCCAATACCCAACTCGGCTCCGAAATATCCAACCTCACTAGCCGATTGGCTAGGGTCTAAACATCATAAGCAAATGGCCTCTCCCCAACTGGGATGAAAGCTAGGCTGCCCATACTAATCGCCTTCCGACTCAAAGCATCGGCCACCACATTGGCCTTCCCCGGATGATACAAGATAGTGATGTCATAATCCTTAAGCAACTCCAACCACCTTCGCTGTCTCAAATTAAGGTCCTTCTGTCTGAATAAATGCTGAAGACTGCGATGATCCGTGTACACCTCACATGAGACACCATACAGGTAATGCCTCCAAATCTTCAAAGCGTGAACTATGGCTGCTAGATCCAAATCATGAACAAGGTAGTTCTTCTCATGGGGCTTCAACTGTCAAGAAGCATAAGTAATGGCCCTACCCTCCTGCATTAACACACAACCAATGCCAACTCCTGAGGCATCGCAATACACAGTATAAGGATCTGAAGCCGACGGCAGTATCAAGACTGGTGCTGTGGTCAGTGCTGTCTTGAGCTTCGGAAAGCTCTCCTCGCACTCCTCGGACCATATGAAAGGAACACCCTTCTAAGTTAATCTAGTCAAGGGTGAAGCAATATAAGAGAATCCCTAAACGAATCGGCGATAATACCCTGCCAATCCCAGAAAGCTACGAATCTCAGAAACTGAGGTCGGTCCGGGCCAACTCTGCACTGCCTCTACCTTCCTCGGATCTACCTGAATACCATTATGGGACACCACGTGTCCTAAGAATTCCACGGTCTCAAGCCAGGACTCGCACTTGGAGAACTTGGCATACAGCTTCTCCTCCCCCAATCTCTACAATACAATACTCAAGTGCTGAGCATGCTCCTCCTGGCTACGAGAGTAGACTAGAATGTCATCAATGAACACAATCACAAATGAATCAAGATAGGGCCTGAACACACTGTTCATCAGATGCATAAATGCTGCTGGGGCATTGGTCAGCCCAAAAGACATCACAAAGAACTCATAGTGACCATATCTGGTCCTGAATGCAGTCTTCGAAATGTCGGACTCTCTAATCTTTAGCTGATGGTAGCCTGAACAAAGATTAATCTTCGAGAATACCCTATCTCCCTAGAGCTGATCAAATAGATCATCAATACGAGGCAGAAGATACTTATTCTTCACTGTAACTTTGTTCAGCTGGCTGTAGTCAATACACATTCTCATAGAGTCATCCTTCTTCTTAACAAACAGGATCGGTGCACCCCACGGTGACACACTTGGCCGAATGAACCCCTTATCTAGAAGTTCCTGGAGTTGCTCCTTCAATTTCTTCCACTCAGCTGGTGCCATACGATATGTGGTAATAGAAATAGGCTGAGTGCCTGGCACCAAATCGATCCCAAAATCAATATCCTTGTCCGGCGGCATGCCCGGCAGGTCTGAGGGAAACACATCAGGAAAGTCTCGCACAATGGGAACAGAATCAATACTGGGAGTCCGGGCCTCGACCTCCCGCACAAATGCTAAATAAGAGAGACATCCCTTCCCAACCATTCGTTGGGCCTTGAGGAAAGATATTACCCTACTAGGTACATACTCAGTCGTGCCTCGCCACTCGATCCTCTGAATGCCCGGCATAGCCAAAGTGACTGTCTTAGCATGACAGTCCGGAATAGCATGACATGGAGATAGCCAGTCCATGCCCAATATAACATCAAAATCAATCATGCTGAGAAGCAACAGGTCTACTCGGGTCTCCAGACCTCCAATAGTGACCAAACAGGACCGGTATACGTGGTCCACAATAATAGTATCCCTACCGGGGTAGATACGTGCACTGGCAGCTCAAGAGACCCTCGGGTCGTGCTCAAACGAGGAGCAAAATATGTAGACACATAAGAATAAGTAGAACCGGGATCAAACAACACTAAGGCATCTTTGTGGCAGACTGAAATAATACCTGTAATGACAGCATCAGAAGCAACGGCCTCAGATTGGCCCTGAAGAGCATAGCATCTAGCCTGCCCGCCTGATCGGCCTCCCCTTCGAGGGCGACCCCTAGCTATCTGACCCTCACCCTTGGCTGGCGGGGCGGGTGCTGAAGTAGAAGGACCAGATGACAAGGGCTGCTCCCTCTGCTGATAAGATGACGAGGGCTGCTCCCTCTGCTGATAAGACCTGGAAACAAGGCGTGGACACTCTCTACGGTGGTGCCTAAACTCTCTGCACTCGTAGCAACTCCCCGGTGCTAGGGGCTGAGACTGATAAGGACCCCTGGCGCTGGAGTGGCCAGCTGATGAACTAGACCGGGATGAACCCTGAGCAGATGGGGCCTGTGAAGAACTCTGAGCTGGCATGGCACTGAGAGATCCTAATAACCTAGGGCTTTGATACCAACTTGTCACGACCCAAATCCGGTCGTGATGGCGCTCAACAATTAAGCTAGGCCAGCCAGACCAACTATTACTTATCACAACGACTATCAGTCCCAAATGGACATTCCAAGAAGAATATATGAGTCAAAGAACTCCAATAATAATAATAATGAACAAAATACTGACACTCCCAAAGATCTGGAGTCACAAGTCTAGAGCCTCTAACAAAACCCAACAGGAATAGAGAGTTCTATATAGAAATACTCAAGTCTGAATACAAAATACAAATAACAACTGGAAAGGAGAGGAGAAGCTAGGTTCTGCGAACGTAGGCAGCTACCTCAGCAACTCGATATGACACCTGCAAACGCTGGAAATGCCTGTCTACTGCTCCTGAGTACCTGAGTCTGCACACAAAAGGTGCAGGGAGTAGGGGTGAGTACTAAGTACTCAGTGAGTAATAAATATATAAAAGTAGCTGAAAGTAAGAAATCCACAAAATACCACAATATGAAGCTATGCTACAGTTCGAATCTCCTACGAACTAGCATCAACAGTACAATTCAGCTACCACGGAGTAATTCAACAAATAAAGATGCAATGCAATGCACATAACCGCTACGGCGTGTAGCCCGATCCAATTTAACGTCGACGGCGCTCACTGGGGGTGTGTACAGACTCCGGAGGGGCTCCTACAGCCCAAGCGCAATACCGCTGCGGTGTGCAGCCCGATCCTCATATCAACCGCTGCGGCGTGCAGCCCGATCCATCCTAAGTATACATAAATCAAATAAGTCACAAACATTCTTCTTAATTTCCAATTTCCAGTTCATACTTTATGAAAAATACTTAACTTTTATTTAATTTGCCAAAAATCGGTGACTTAACATTTCAAAAAGGTGATTTCAATTTCCAGGACTGAGATCAGTGATTTGAGCAAATATAGCTATCACATAAATATTGTCCTCTAAGGACGCTACAGGTCGGCACAAGGCCCCAAACAAGGCTTACCGCCCACAAATATATCAAATACGGTGTATTTCCAACACTAATAACATATTATTCATTTCCGGGATGGAACAAGTCTCAATCCCCAGTCACAATCAATCCCGCACTTGCCACGGTGTGCGAGCCACGCCTTACTAGCGTCACAATGTGCTAAGCCGGGGTTTCGAACCCTCAGCTACCATATACACAAACTACTCACCTCTAGCCGGTCGTAGATTCGCCCACGATGCCTTTTCCTTTGAAATTCGCTCCCTCGTGCATATAATCTAGTCAAAACACAATAATTATATCAAATACGGGTCAAAGAATCATAACCCATTTCAATTTACATGAAATTCGCATAAATACACTAAGTTGGTAAAACCCAACCCGGGGCCCACTGCTCGGAAAATTCCGAAATTAGTACCAACGCGATCCTCATCTCACCACGAGTCCGTGCATATAAAATTTATCGAAATCGGAGTTCAAATGGCCTCCCAAAACTCAAAATCCCGTTTTCAATATCTAGGCCACATTTCTTCAAGATTTCTACCCAATTTCATGAAGATTGATGTTAATTCTACCATAAAATTATGTTTTTGAGTCAAGAATCTTACCTCCGATGAATACCCGATGATTTCTCAGTAATTTCCCCGAGTTTTCTTCTCTCTAGGGCTCAAAATTGTGTTTTGGGGGTGTAAACCCGTAAGCCCTCTGTTCTATGATATAAATTCACTGCCAGAACATTTATACCTACGCATTCGCGTGAGCTTACACGCGTTCGCGATGCCCAGTTCCCTTTTACTCTTCGCGAACACGACGCCTACTACGCGTTCGTGATGCTCAACTCTGGCTTACCCTACGCGAACGCGAACAACACCACGCGTTCGCGATGAACAAATTCCCAGTCGCCCAAAATCCTTCTACGCGTTCGCGACTCCCAGTCACGCGAACGCGAAGCTTAACTCCCTCTGACCTACGCGAACGCGATGCCCTTGTCGCGAACGCGATGCTTTAGCCCACCTGGCCTTCGCGAACGCGACCCATGTCACGCGAACGCGAAGGTCTAAATGACTGGGCAGAAACCTACAGTTTTCTGCAGATTTTGCCAAATCCCATATGCCCGGTTGATGGTCCGAAATCATCCCGAGGCCCCCGGGACCCCAACGAAAATCACCAACATACTCCAAAACATGATACGGACTTGTTCCAATCACAAAAACACCATCCTAAACATCAAAATCACCATTTACACACGGATTCAAGCCTAAGTTTCTTCAAAATCTTCAAAACTAACATTCGATCCAAAACCCGATCAAACGATGTCCAAATGACCTGAAAATTTGCAGACATATCCAAACTCACATAACGAAGCTACAAAAGTTGTCGGAATTCCATTCCGACCCCCAGATCAAAATATCACCTACCGTCCGATTTTCGCCAAAATTCAACCTTCGCCAATTCAAGCCTAAAACTACACCGGACCTCCGAATTCAATTCTGATTGTTCTCCTAAGTCATAAATGATCCCCCGAAACTAGTCGAATCATCAGAATTCGGTTCCGAGCACTCTAACTCAATAGTCAACTCTAGGTTGACTTCCCATATTCAAGCTTTCTTCAAACATACTATTTGCTTCATTTTCAACCTGAATCACTCCTAACTCACCCGATATATTCTAATACTGAATTTAAAGCATAATATATGTAAATTCAAGGTAACGGGGTGGTAATTCCTGTAACGACAGGCCGGATCGTTACATTCTCCCCAACTTAAACAAACGCTCGTCCGCGAGCGGGTTAAGAAACATACCTGGAGCATCAAACAAGTGAGGGTATCTGCTCTGCATCTCCTTCTCAGTCTCCCAAGTTGCTTCCTCCACGGGACGACCTCTCCACCGCACTTTTACCGAAGCTATGTCTTTGGATCTCAACTTACGAACTTGTCGACCAAAATGGCTACCGGCTCCACATCATAGGTCAAGTCCTCATCCAGCTGTATCATGCTGAAGTCTAATACATGTGAAGGATCTCTAACGTACTTCCGTAGTATAGATACATGGAACACCGGGTGAACTCCCGACAAACTGGGTGGCAAAGCAAGCATATAGGCCACCTCCCCAACTTTTCTAAGCACCTCAAAAGGTCCAATAAACCTTGGGCTCAACTTCCCTTTCTTTCCAAACCTCATAACACCCTTCATAGGCGAAACCTTCAGCAACACCTTCTCACCTACTGAATAAGACACATCTCGGACCTTCCGGTCCGCATAAATCTTCTGACGCGACTGAGCTGTGCGAAGTCTCTCCTGAATCACCTTCACCTTGTCTAAGGCATCTTGGACTAACTCTGTCCCCAACAACCTAGCCTCGCCAGGCTCGAACCAACCGACTGGAGACCTACACCGCCTCCCATATACAGCTTCATACGGTGCCATCTGAATGCTGGACCGATAGCTATTATTATAAGCAAACTCCACAAGAGGCAAATAATCAGCCCACGAACCACCGAAAATCAATGACACAAGCACGCAACATGTCCTCCAATATCTGAATAGTACGCTCAGACTGCCCATCCGTCTGTGGATGAAATGTTGTGCTCAACTCAACCTGTGAACCCAAATCTCGCTGAAATGTCCTCCAGAACTGGGAAGTGAACTGGGTACCTCTGTCCGATATAATAGAAATGGGAACTCCATGCAATCTCACTATCTCACGGATGAATATCTCGGCCAACCGCTCTGAGGAATAAGTAGTACACACTGGGATGAAGTGAGCTGACTTAGTCAACCTATCCACAATCACCCAAACTGAATCAAACTTCCTCGCTGTCCGAGGGAGTCCACTAACAAAGTCCATAGTTATTCTTTCCCACTTCCACTCCGGAATATCAATACGCTGGAATACACCACCGGGTCTCTAATGCTCATACTTGACCTGCTGACAGTTTAGACACCGAGCCACATGGCTCACAATATCTTTCTTCATCTTTCTCCACCAGTAATGCTGCTTCAAATCTTGGTACATCTTCGCGGCTCCTGGATGAATAGAATACCGCGAGCTATGGGCCTCATCCAATATCAACTCACGAAGGCCGTCAACATTGGGCACGCATACCCGGCCCTACATCCGCAATACACCATCACTATCAATAGTGACATCTCTGGCATCATCATGCTGAACTCTGTCCTTAAGGACAAGTAAGTGTGGATCATCATACTGGCGCTCTCGGATACGATCATATAAAGAAGAACGAGCTACTACACAAGGCATCACCCGACTGGGCTCAGAAATATCCAGCCTCACCATCTGATTAGCTAACGCCTGAACATCAACTACTAGGGGTCTCTCCCCAACTGGAATATACGGCAAACTGCCCATACTAATAGCCTTCCGGCTCAATGCATCAGCCACTACATTGGCTTTCCCGGGATGGTACAACATAGTAATATCATAGTCTTTAAGCAATTCAAGCCATCTCCGCTGCCTCAAATTTAGATCTTTCTGCTTAAACAAATGCTCAAGGCTGCGGTGGTCTGTATATACATCACAAGATACACCATATAGGTAATGCCTCCAAATCTTCAAGGCATGAACAATAGCAGCTAACTCCAAATCATGAACGGGGTAGTTCTTCTCGTGGGGCTTTAGCTGACGAGAAGCATATGCAATAACTCTACCCTCCTGCATCAACACACAACCAAGTCCAACTCTAGAAGCATCACAATACACCGTATATGACCCCGAGGCCGATGGTAACACAAGTACTGGAGCGGTGGTCAAAGCCTCCTTGAGCTTCTGAAAGCTCTCCTCACATTCATCAGACCACACAAATGGAGCATTCTTCTGTGTCAACTTAGTCAACGGTGAAGCAATAGATGAGAAACCTTGAACAAACCGGCGATAATAGACTGCCAAACCGAGAAAACTCCGAATCTCTGTAGCTGAGGAAGGTCTGGGCCAATTTTGCACTGCCTCGACCTTCTGTGGATCAACCCGAATACCATCACTGGACACTACATGTCCCAGAAAACTGACAGTATCAAGCCAAAACTCACGCTTAGGGAATTTTTCATAGAGCTTCTCTTCTCTCAACCTCTGCAATACCACCCTCAAATGTTGTGCATGCTCCTTCTGGCCGCGTGAATACACCAGAATATCATCAATAAACACAATCACAAAAGAATCAAGGTACGGCCGAAATACACTATTCATCAAGTGCATGAATGCAGCTGCGGCATTAGTCAGGCCCGAAAGACATCACCAGGAACTCGTAGTGCCCATATCGCGTCCCGAACGCTGTCTTCATAATATCCGAGTCCCTGGTCTTCAACTGATGATAGCCCGATCGAAGATCAATCTTAGAAAATACACTAGCCCCTGGAGCTGATCAAATAAGTCCTCAATACGAGGCAATGGGTACTTATTCTTTACTTGTTACCTTGTTCAACTGCTTGTAATCAATGCACATTCTCATTGTGCCATCTTTCTTCTTCATGAACAACACGGTGCACCCCAAGGTGACACACTCGGACGAATGAAACCCTTATCTAAGAGTTCCCGAAGCTTGTTCTTTCAATTCTTTTAACTCTGCCGGTGCCATGCGATAGGGAGGAATAGAAATGGGCCTGAGTGCCCGACACCAAGTCAATACCAAAGTCAATATCTCTGTCGGGTGGCATGCCCGGCAGGTCCGCTGGAAATACATCCGGAAACTCCCTCACAATGGGGACCGAATCAAGACTGGGTGTCTCAGCCTAAACATCTCTAATGAAGGCCAAATAAGATAAACAACCCTTGCCAATCATTCATTGGGCCTTTATATAAGAAATCACCCTGTCGGACACATAATCAGTCAAGCCACGCCACTCGATCTTCGGATTACCTGGAATAGCTAGTGTGACTGTCTTGGCATGACAATCCAGAATCGCATGGTAAGGAGATAGCCAATCCATGCCTAGAATTACATCGAAATCTACCATGCCCGGTAGTAATAGATCAACTCGGGTCTCCAGTCCCCCCAATAGTAATAAGACAGGATCGATATACCTGATCCACAATAACAGTATCCCCCACTGGGGTAGACACATGTACGGGCAAGGCAAGAATACCACGAGTCATACCCAAATGATGTGCAAAATAAGTAGAGACATAGGAATAGGTAGATCCGGGATCAAATAAGACAGAAGAATCCCTGTGGCAGACTGAGATAATACCTGAAATGACCACATCCGAAGCACTAGCATCCTTCCTATTCGGAAGAGCATAGAAACGAGCCTGGCCTCCACCAGTACGATCTTCACCCCTAGGGCGACCTCTGGATACCTGGCCACCAGTCCTAGCCGACTGTGCTGGCGCTGAAGAAACAGAAGTAGAAGACGAGGGCTGATCCCTCTGCTGAGACCGCTTACGAAGCCACTGAGGACACTCTCTCCTGATGTGGCCCAAATCACCGCACTCAAAACAACGGCCTGAAGATGGAAGAAGGGGCTGCTGAGGACCCCTCGCTACAGATGAACCCTGTGCTGAGGAAGCAGGAGCAGAGCTCTGAGCTGGAAGAGCACTCGGTGCAGGCTGACTCTGCTGACGGCTCTGCTGACCCTGATAACCCTGATGGCCCTGACGACCATGATCTGATGAAACCCCACTGGACTCTGCACGTCCAGACTGATGAGACCTGAAAGAACGACCCCTGCTATACTGGGGTTGGCCCCTAGACGGAGCACCACCGTAACTGCCGGTACCACGAGGCCTCTTAGCCTCTCTCTCCTCCCGCTCTCTGCGGCGATCGGTCTCAATGTGACGGGCAGCATCAACCACCTCCTCAAAGGTAACTGCCGAAACTCTCTCCCCGGTCATCAATATGCGGATGGGATAAATAAGGCCATCAATAAATCTCCGAATCCTCTCTTTGTCCGTAGGAACCATCCACATGGCATGACGGGCCAACTGTGTGAATCTCATCTCGTACTGATTAACCGTCATCTCTCCCTGCTTCAACCACTCGAACTGACGTCGCAGCTCCTCTCTCCGAGACCGAGGCACGTACTTCTCCAAAAATACCATGGAGAACTGCTGCCAAGTGAGGGGCACTGCCCCAGCGGGCCTACGCCTCTCAAAATCCTCCCACCACTGAAATGCTGCACCTGTGAACCGAAAAGTGGTGAATGAAACACCGCTGGACTCTAGAATACCCGCGGTGCGAAGCATGCGCTGACATCTGTCAAGAAAACCCTGGGCGTCCTCGCCCTCAGCACCACTGAATGTCGGAGGTCGTAGCCTCTCAAATCTCTCTAAACGACGCTGCTCATCGTCGGGCATAGCTGGAACCATATAAGCAGGAGCCGGTGCAACGGGCGCAACTGGCTGAACTGGCTCGGGTGTGTGAGCCACGGGGGTCTGATTCCCTCCCCCAGCCTGTGAAGAAGATACTGTAGCAGTAGCTGCAACTACATGTGCCAAGCCTGTGCACACTGATAAGATCTGAGCCAAGGTCTCCTGAAGACCCGGTATCACAATAGGCACTGCCGGTGCCTGAACCTGAGTTGCCGGAGCGTCCGCCGCTGGAATCTGGTCATGAGTCTGGCCAGCTGGTGGGTCAGCAGGTGCTGGTGCCCTACCTCTACCACGACCACGGCCTCTGGGTGCCAATGGTGGTCGTCCGCCACGTCCGCTAGCACGTGTTCTCGCCATCTGCGAGAGAATAGAATATGGAAAATTTTAGTTTCACGATAACACAAACCGCACAATATGAATCCAAGAAAACTGAGGTTTTTCCTAAAGTTTTTGTAGCCTTTCGAGGATAGATACGGACGTCTACGTACCGATCCGCGAAAGCCTACTAAACCGGCTCACGACTCGCGAGTCCTAGTAACCTAGGCTATGATACCAACTTGTCACGACCCAAATCCGGTCGTGATGGCGCCCAACAATTAAGCTAGGCCAGCCAGACCAACTATTACTTATCACAACGACTATCGGTCCCAAATGGACATTTCCAAGAAGAATATATGAGTCAAAGAACTCCAATAATAATAATAATGAACAAAATACTGACACTCCCAAAGATCTGGAGTCACAAGTCTAGAGCCTCTAACAAAACCCAACAGGAATAGAGAGTTCTATATAGAAATACTCAAGTCTGAATACAAAATACAAATAACAACTGGAAAGGAGAGGAGAAGCTAGGTTCTGCGAACGTAGGCAGCTACCTCAGCAACTCGATATGACACTGCAAACGCTGGAAATGCCTGTCTACTGCTCCTGTGTACCTGAGTCTGCACACAAAAGGTGCAGGGAGTAGGGGTGAGTACTAAGTACTCAGTGAGTAACAAATATATATAAGTAGCTGACCGTAAGAAATCCACAAAATACCACAATATGAAGCTACACTACGGTCCGAATCTCCTACGAACTAGCATCAACAGTACAATTCAGCTACCACAGAGTAATTCAACAAATAAAGATGCAATGCAATGCACATAACCGCTACGACGTGTAGCCCGATCCAATTTAACGTCGACGGCGCTCACCGGGGTGTGTACAGACTCCGGAGGGGCTCCTACAGCCCAAGCGCAATACTGCTGCGACATGCAGCCCGATCCTCATATCAACCGCTGCGACGTGCAGCCCGATCCATCCTCAGTCCACATAAATCAAATAAGTCACAAAAACAGTTCATTCTTCTTAATTTCCAATTTCCGGTTCATAATTTATGAAAAATACTTAACTTTTATTTAATTTGCCAAAAACCGGTGACTTAACATTTCAAAAAGGTGATTTCAATTTCCAGGACTGGGATCAGTGATTTGAGCAAATATAGCTATCACATAAATATTGTCCTCTAAGGACGCTATAGGTCGGCACAAGGCCCCAAACAAGGCTTACCGCCCACAAATATATCAAATACAGTGTATTTCCAATACTAATAACATATTATTCATTTCCGGGATGGACCAAGTATAAATCCCCAGTCACAATCAATCCCGCACCTGCCATGGGGTACGAGCCACGCCCTACTAACGTCACAATGTGCTAAGGCCGGGTTTCGAACCCTCAGGCTACCATATACACAAACTACTCACCTCTAGCCGGTCGTAAACTCATCCGCGATGCCTTTTCCTTTGAATTTAGCTCCCTCGTGCGTAGAATCTAGTCAAAACACAATAATTATATCAAAATACGGGTCAAAGAATCATAACCCATTTCAATTTACATGAAATTCGCATAAATACACTAAAAACCCGACCCCGGGCCCACTACTCGGAAAATTCCGAAATTAGTACCAACACGATCCTCATCTCGCCACGAGTCCGTGCATATAAAATTTATCTAAATCAGAGTTCAAATGTCCTCCCAAAACTCAAAATCCCGTTTTCAATATCTAGGCCACATTTCTTCAAGATTTCTACCCAATTTCATGAAGATTGATGTTAATTCTACCATAAAATTATGTTTTTGAGTCAAGAATCTTACCTCCGGTGAATACCCGATGATTTCTCAGTGATTTCCTCAAGTTTTCTTCTCTCTAGGGCTCAAAATTGTGTTTTGGGGGTGTAAACCCGTAAGCCCTCTGTTCTGTGATATAAATTCACTGCCAGAACATTTATACCTACGCGTTCGCGTGAGCTTACACGCGTTCGCGATGCCCAGTTCCCTTTTACTCTTCGCGAACACGACGCCTACCACGCGTTCGCGATGCTCAACTATGGCTTACCCTACGCGAACGCGAACAACACCACGCGTTCGCGATGAGCAAATTCCCAGTCGCCCAAAATCCTTCTACGTGTTCGCGACTCCCAGTCACGCGAACGCGAAGCTTAACTCCCTCTGACCTACGCGAACGCGATGCCCTTGTCGCGAACGCGATGCTTTATCCCACCTGGCCTTCGCGAACGCGACCCATGTCACGCGAACGCGAAGGTCTAAATGATTGGGCACAAACCTGCAGTTTTCTACAGATTTTGCCAAGTCCCATATGACCGGTTGATGGTCCGAAATCATCCCGAGGCCTCCGGGACCCCAACGAAAACCACCAACATACTCCAAAACATGATACGGACTTGTTCCAATCACAAAAACACCATCCTAAACATCAAAATCACCATTTACACACGGATTCAAGCCTAAGTTTCTTCAAAACTTTCAAAACTAACATTCAATCCAAAACCCGATCAAACGACGTCCGAATGACCTGAAAATTTGCAGACATATCCAAAATCACATAACGAAGCTACAAAAATTGTCGGAATTCCATTCCGACCCCGGATCAAAATATCACCTACCATCCGGTTTTCGCCAAAATTCAACCTTCGCCAATTCAAGCCTAAAACTACACCGGACATCCGAATTCAATTCCGATTGTTCTCCTAAGTCATAAATGATCCCCCGATACAATTCGAATCATCGGAATCCGGTTCCGAGCACTCTAACTCAATAGTCAACTCTAGGTTGACTTCCCATATTCAAGCTTTCTTCAAACATACTATTTGCTTCATTTTCAACCCGAATCACTCCTAACTCACCCGATATATTCTAATACTGATTTAAAAGCATAAGATATGTAACTCTGAGTTGGCATGGCGCTGAGAGATAGCTGACTCTGGTGCGAATCCTGATAACCCTGGCTAGAAGACCACCTACGGCGATCTGAGCGACCCGACTGCGAAGATCCGAAAGAGCGACCTCGGCTCTGCTGACTCTGGCCTCTGGTCGGAGTGCCACTGGAACTAGCTAAACCTCGAGGCCTCTTGGCCTCCCTCTCATCCTGCTCTCTACGACGATCTGTCTCTATGTCACGAGCAATATCCACAGCATCCTCAAATGTACGACTCAAAACCCTCTCCCGAGTCATCAAAATACGAATGGGATAAATGAGGCCGTCCACGAAGCATCCAATCCTGTCTCTGTCGAAATGAACCAACCACGACGCATATCTGGACAACTCTGTAAACCTGATCTCATACTCTGACACTGACATGTCCCCCTGACGGAGACCCTCAAACTGCCTACGCATCTCCTCTCTCCGAGATCGAGGCACCCATTTCTCCAAGAACATAGTGGAGAACTCTCTAGCCATAATAGTGGTGTTGTCCCTGTTGGCCTGCGGCGCTCATAAGCTCCCACCAAGCAAAAGCTGGCCCCTGGAACTGAAAGGTAGTGAAAGATACCCCACTGGACTCCAAGATCCCTGTCGTACGAAGCATCCGACGGCACTTGTCTAGAAAACCTTGGGCGTCCTCGCCCGGAGCACCTGTGAACACTGGAGGAGATAACCTGGTGAATCTCTCGAGACGACGCTGCTCATCGTCCGTCATAGCTGGGACCCTGTCCCCCTGAACCTGATCTGCTGGCTGAACCGGAACCACAGGCTGAACTAGAGGAGCCTCTAGTGTCTGTAGGCCCTGCATTGCTGGCTCTGGAGTACGTACTGTGGGTGTCTGATGACCACCCCGGTCCCTGATGCAGCTGCTACAGTAGTAACTGAAATCGCTTGTGCCAAGCCAGTGCAAACTGCTAGTATCTGAGCCAGGGTCTCCTGTAGACCCGGAATGACAATGGGCACAACTGGTGCCTGATCTGACGCTGCTGGAACCTCTACAACTGGAGGCTGTGGGTCAGCTGGTGCCGCATCAGCTGCCCGGCCTCCGCCACGACCACGGCCGCGTCCACGGCCTCTAGTAGGTGGTAGTGGTGGTCGTCCTCCACATCCGGAAGCTCGAGTTCTCGCCATCTGCGAGAGAATAGAGTCTCAAAGTTCAGTTCAAGTCAAAAATAATCGCACGACAAGAATTCCAAGAGTTGAAACTTTTCCTAAAAAGGTTTGCAGCCTCCCGAGGATAAGTACAGGCGTCCCCGTACCAATCCACGAGACTCTACTAAACCGGCTCATGACTCGCGAGACCTGTTAACCTAGGCTCTGATACCAACTTGTCATGACCCAAACCCCCGGTCGTGATGGCGCCCAACACAATGCTAGGCAAGCCCGACCATATTACCTCTTAACCCAACCAATTATTAATTCCAATTAATCAAATTAAACATAAACAGCACGTGATCATATCAAATGATAAGCGTGATAGCAAAAGCATACAAAAAATACTGTCCCAACATATCGTGGTGTCACGAGACTGAGCCTCTATAGAATAACATCCTAATACAAACAAGTCTAGAAAAAACGAAGACAACAAGATGATAAGGAAGGAGAAAACAGGCTCTGCGGACGCTGGCAGCTACCTCGTAGTCTCCGCAAAAGTAGATATGAGCAGGCGGCAACAACAACTCAACCGCTCTCGGGCACCTGTGAATTTGCACAAAAAGTGCATGGGAGTGGGGTGAGTATATTTCAACTCAGTGAGTAACAATAATAAGCAATAACTGAAAGTAAGAACTCCTATGCTATCACTAAACAGTTCTAAGGCAACCCCCACAGGTTAGTCATCACTATAATGGGTACTCCGATATCCAGTCCACATCTATCTCATCTAGGTCCCACACTGACCAATCCTCACTCGTACCACTACGGTATACAGCCATCTCAATATATGGAGACATATACATATGTCTATAACATATAAATATTTCAGTATATATATGAATATGAATAAGTATAATGTTGCGGCGCGCAGCCCGCTCCAATACATATACCGCTGCGGCGCGCAGCCCGCTCCAATACATATACTGCTGCGGCGCGCAGCCCGCTCCATTTAACATCGACGGCGCTCACTGGGGGTGTATACAGACTTCGGAGGGGCTCCCTAGGCCCAAGATACTGCGGCGTGCAGCACGATCCACACAAATATTACAGTGGCGTGCAGTCCGATCCAATATATATATGTATATATATCAATACTGCTACTATGCGCAGCCCGATCCCATAATATACCATCGCTCACTGAGAATGTGTGCAGACTCAGACTCCGAAGGGGCTCCTACAGCCCAAGCGCAATAATACTGCGGTGTGCAGTCCGTCCCACATGTATATTACTGCGGCGTGCAGTCCGATCCAATTTATATACTGTTGCGGCGTGCAGCCCGATCCAATATAGGTATATATATAATACCTCATAATGGGTCCTCGACCCTATCCCAGTCAGTATATACTTGGCCTCTCAGGCCCAATATAATATATCACAGTGGGTCCTTGACCCTGTCTCAGTCAATACAGACTTGGCCTTTCAAGCCCAATATAACATCTCATAGTGGGTCCTTGACCCTATCTCACTCGGTATAGACTTGGCCTTTCAGGCCCACTCAGCTAGAACAGGGAATTCCACCCTAGATAATCTCTCTCAAGGTACACATCTAGTACGAGCTCATGTAATGCTATACAACTATAGCTACGGCTGAGTGTATGTTTCCAAGATGATATAAGGGTCACCTAGCTCTATAGGTTCCTTAATGCTCTACAGATCGGCACAAGGCCCCAAACATGGCTATCAGCCCAATTGCACAGTCATAATCTCATTATCAGTCATAATACACAATATACTATTAGCCGGGAAGGACCAAGTCTAAGTTCCCAATCACAATGTCACCACGCGTGTCTCATCTCAACATAGCACAGTGAAGTGCTAGTACGGGGTTTCAAACCCTCAGTACATTAGTTACTATCACCACCCACCTCGAATCGGTAGAAGCCTTAGCCCGCCTTGCACTTGCCTCGCAAATCAATCTCCTCGGATGCCAAATCTGTTCAAAATCAATGATAATACATCAATATATGCCAAATTTACGCAACTCATTCGAAATAACCCAAATTGCATCACAACCCGCGAAGTTGTCAAACCTCGACTTTTGGTGCGCTTCTCAAAAAATTATAAAAGTTACATATTCGGAACCCTCGTCTCAATACGAGTCTAGGCATATACAATTTACCAAATTCGGACTCCATTTGCCCGCTCAAATCGGTATTTTTCTACAATTTTAGGCCTAGGGCTTAAACCCACCTTTAATCCTCTATTTTCATAGAAATAATCCATGATTTTGTGATAAAAGCGCGTAATTAAACCACGAAACTTACCTCCGACAATATCCCGATGATCTCCCAGCTATTTCACTTCACTTCCACTCTGTAGGCTTCAAAAATGGAGGGTTTTGCAAATGAACCCATATGTGAAATGTTTCTAGTTTTAATTCATTGCCTGGGCCATTTACTCTACGTGTTCGCGTTCACTCCCACGCGTTCGCGATGCCCAGCTCCGGATTAACCTTCGCGAATGCGACCTTTCCAATGCGTTCGCGATGAACCAGCTCCCAGCCGTCTGATTTTCCTTCTACGCATTCGCGATACCCCTCACGCGAACGCGATGCACACCCTCACGCACCTACGCGAACGCGACACCCTGAACGCGATTGCGAAGCTCAAGAATCCTGGCCTACGCGAACGCGATACCCTGTCTCGCGATCGCGATGCTTGACTCGCCTGGCCTTCGCGAATGCGGCCCATGCCACGCGAACGCGAAGGCTTGGATTTTGCCCAGTGATCTGCAATTTACAGCAGACTTCCCATTGCTTCAAAACGCCGCATGATGGTCCGGATTCACCCCGAGGCCCCCGGGACCCCAACGAAAACCACCAACATACTCAAAAACACGATACGAACTTGTTCCAATGATAAAAACACATACTTTAACACAGAATAACATCGAATTCAAGCAATTCAAGCCTAAGTTTTCATTCAAACTTCTACAACCGACATTGGACCATAAACCCGACCAAACGATCTCCGAATGACCCGAAAATTTGCAGGCACATCCAAAATCACACAACGAAGCTACTGCAACTGTCGGAATTCCATTCCGACTCCTAGATCAAAATCTCACCTATCGATCGGATATCGCCAAAATTCAACTTTGGCCAATTCAAGCCTAAAACTACACCGGACCTCCAAATTCACTTTCGATCGCTCTACTAGCTCACAAACAACCTCCTTGAGCTGACCGAATCATCAGAATTCGATTCCGAGCTCTCTAACTCACAGGTCAATATTCAGCTGACTTTTCTCAACTATTCCTTCTTCTAAGAGACTATTTGTCTCAATTTCAACCAAACTCGATCCGGATTGACTCAAACTTACCCAACATACATATTACAACATTAACAAGCAGATAACGGGGATAACAAGGTGATAACTCATATGATGACGGGCTGGGTCATCACAAAAGACAAGCTAATTATGCCGATTAATCAGTATTGATTTATAACTGGCTGGTTTAAATGTATAAGATGGTCGCGCTTGCCTAGCAATGTGTTGGGCACCATCACGAGCGGGGTTTAGGTCGTGACAAGTTGGTATGAGAGCCTAGGTTAACAGGTCTCGCGAGTCATGAGCCGGTTTAGTAGAGTCTCATGGATCGGTACGGGGACGCCTGTACTTATCCTCGGGAGGCTGCAAACCTTTTAGGAAAGCTTCAAATTCTTGAAATTCTTATCGTGCGTACTTGATTCAGCTTGAGGTATGATTCTTGAAATTCCTTCTGCATGTTGATGTGCCCACTCGCGTGCTTGGTAATAAATTTGCCTTGACGGCTTATGATTCCCCAATCGAGGGATGAGGTATAATCTCTGCGAGTTCATGTTGGGCCAGTCTGGAGGACTTGAGGTCGGATCCTTGTCTATGGCTTGAGCACCGAGGTGCTAATTTTGCGAGCCGATATTATGAAATTCATGCAATCAGTATTGATCTTAATTGTGAAAATGGCAGTTCGATAATGGGTGAGCTGCAAGGTATTCAATCCTTATTGTGATCTGTTACGTAGCCCTAGCTATGGGCGTGGTGAGTATGTTCATGTTCCTTAGTGGAAAGGTATAGTGCATTACGTGTGGTAGTATGAGTTCAGACGCAGGAAGACCAAAGTGGATGTGCTAGGTGTATCATAGTGAAAGGTATATGTGTTATGATTTGAGCAGGTGCAGGGCATGTTCATGTACTAATGCTGATGATATAATTCGTGTAGTATTGAGATTTATGTTGTTGATATGCATTGTGATGTCTTGTCGAGTTGCGGATGTAATGTTAGGATAGTTTTGGTGATTCGCTGGCAGGTGGATAGGCCAAATTACAAAGGAAACTCTGTCGAAATTTCTGGAAAATTTGGGGCTTAGAAAATAATTCTGTCACCTGGAGTATATGCTTAAATGGTGTGTATAAATGCAAGAGTTGCAAAAGCGTTAAGATGTGTGATGATTCGAATCTCCACCGAAGCTTGTAAATGACTTGAGTTTAATCTAACTAGAATATGGTGGCATCATTTGAGTAAGAATGCTATGAGTGGCTGAAAGTGCTTGGATGTATGGCTCCGAGCCAAGTTGGGGAGGTTGTTATTGATTAACTGATTGCGATGTTGTGTGCTATGTTGGTCCTGTCTCTGGGTATGTTGGGAAATTTTGATAAAGGTTTGGTACTTCGTAGATGTGAAAAGATACTAGGATGTTTTGAACTTATGTTGGTAAAGAATGTTCGGTGTATAAACAAGAAAGATAGCTAAGTGTATCTGAATGTAATCATGTTCTGCGGTGTCAGAGTTCTAGTAAGGCACGAGTGGTTCTGTTCAATAAGGCAGTTGAATTATACCCTGTTGAGGGTGAATGACGCCCGAGAATAGCCTTGCGGTGTTCAAGATCTACGCTTGCAACAGTCAGGTGCCTTAAGATTGTGTACGTGGCTAAAGACCGTGGTTTCGTTAGAAGAAATCGAGACTTTTGATGTGTTATGTGGATGATAAGATTCTATGTATCTATATTGGAGAGTAATGATAACGAATTCAAAATTGCAGGAAGTTCTTCAAGGTAAAGTGTTGTAGATTGTGGTACCTCGGGGAAACATTTGAGGGAGTATTCAGCGGTCTGTGAGTCTTAGACGGTGTGGTCTTATGTACGAGTCTCGTGTGGTAACATGAGTTGATGTATTATGGTGCTACAGTAAGGCTAATATTGAATTAAAGATGAATCAGAAAGGAAACTGGGTAAATGGAACAACTTATTAGTAAATTGGAACAGTATGAAAAGGGCACGAGTAACTCCTGGTGTGTGTTCGAGGTAAGGAGCCTTGCAGTTATAGTGCAACAAAGCTCTTGATGTGCTGGTAGTTGCGTAGCTCGATGTGGATGAAAGGACTCCGTCCTGGCAGTTAAGCTTATGCAATGAATGGGAGGAAAGAGTTGTGATGTGTTTTATCATGGTTTGAAAATGAGTATATTCCTATCGGTATGCGAAGCATGGAATGGGCAATGAGTTTTCTCTATATGGGATCATGAAAGTTCTTGACTAGTTGAGTGCGCCGATGTTTGCGGCGTAGGAAAGGAATATGAATTTTCATGTTATCTTAATGTGGTATGGTATATGCGATGTGTTATGGAAAGTTGATAATGACATATTCAAGGCTTTGAGATTTGTTCATAATATATGGGGAGTCATTAAAATTATTGAGCAGCGCGGGCAGCTGCAGGTGATTTAAGAGTCGATATTTCTGGTGATTATAGAAAATAGTACTGCTATTCTAGTGATTTGGCAGGGTATATGGTCCAAAAGGACAAGGTAATGTAAACTGATAAGATCCAGTGGTATTGTGGTATCCTCTTGTTGAATTGACAGTGATGATTGAGTTTTTGATGGCATAGGGAAATTTCCGAATGGCTTTCGTGGTATGAATGGACGCTTGATGTGCGTTATGTATTTGTATGGTGGAGTACAGAATCAGGCATAGTGATTTATGTGTTATATATGTGTTGGAGACTTGAAATTATCGTTAGTCCGCCTATGCAGTGGTGGTATATCGTGTGTATCGGCACCGTTTAGTGATTATTGGAAATCGGAAGCCCTAGTGGCTCTCTCTCAACTTGATATGACGAATTTGGATTATGATGCTTGATTGTTGACTGGTTTTAATGGTTCAGGTTGTCTAGACAAATGTGATATAGACTATGGTGGAATGGCACAAATTACGTAGCAGAGTGCATCAGAGTATGCTCCAGCAAGGTAGTTGTACCCCAGGACCAGCGGACGACTGGTAGGTATTGCTTTGTCAGTTGGGCCTTCGTGGCGGATGTCAGTGTAGAGGTATCTACCATTGATTCAACTCCAGTATTGAGGAACTTTGTCGGATGCGTTTCATATGGCCAAGCTTGAGGCTATATATATATATATATATATATATGTTTGTTGCAATGAGCAACTTGACTCGATGTGCATTCCCCTTGCTAGATGTATTCGTGGATCGGGTGGCACGCCGCCACAGGTATAGTATTTGGATCGGGTGGCACGCCGCCACATGTATGGTATCAGGATCGGGTGGCACGCCACCACGGGTATATTATTGGAACGGGTTGCGCGCCACAACAGTGTGATGTGGAAAATATAGCTTCCTATATGTTACTTTGTATACAATACTTCCTAGCTTCTGAGGAATAGTCAGTATTGGGTATCGCACGGGGAATAGCACATCAGTTGTGTCCTTTCAGGATTTGATAGCGTATATCAATTGTATCACCGTAGGTGTGATTGATTTCTTGAGTTCAGATCTAGATATGTGAGTGGCTGACCGTTTTGAGCATGGTGACTCGAGGTGCTCCATGAGTAATAGTATTTGGATAGGATCATGAGTTGTGGCAAGGCCACGCGATGTTATGACCTTTCGAGGAGAATTCAGGTACCCTAATTCTATGATGTGAGACGAGGTCTCAGTTATGTGTTGTGATGGTATTGAGGAATTTGAATTATGTCTCTTTTGTGTGAGTCGGTTGTCATGATTTGAGTGTGTTCAGATCGTTCTTATTGGAGCCTGTGTTATGCTCGTTGTGGCATAGGCCGATGCTGAGGTGTCATGTCACCAGTGTGGTGTGTTATGATCGAAATGACCGTTGGAGTCATTAATGAATACGAGCATATTGGATCTTAGCTTGTTAGAAAGGTAAAATCAAGGTTTGGCTCCGAAACCTATTGTGGTATTAGTTTTAAAAGGGAAATGGATTCATGAATGGTTGAACCGAGAGATGGGTTCGGTATATCGCGTGCTTCAGCTGCCATGGGCAGGATATGAAGGTGCTGGAATAAGACTCTATCTAATGAGAGGGGTTTTTCTGCTAGTATTTGATCATGGTGGCCATTGTTGTGATTAGAGACCATCGTCTCGAGCAATTCGGTTGTTTGATACATCATGTGATCTCACCCGAGGTGGCAAGTATGGGCTATTACAGATGGATCATGTGTATTCTGAGTATAGGCATGAGATTCGGATTTGGTATGTGATCTCGGAAAGTGCAATGTGGTCTATGGTGCAGATGGGCTGTGAGATTTCCAGCTATAGTGTGTACCAGACTTATATGAGATAGGGTGACGTGGGATCGCCTCGAATATATGCTTGGTAAGGTCATTCATCTATTGGGTTACTTCCGATAAACCTCTTGGTCCGCTCGAGGATGAGCGTTTGCTTAAGTTGGGGAGAATGTGATGACCCGGCCCGTCATTGTCATGCCCCAAACCGAGGAACATGGCCGACGCCTGACCGGGTAGCCCCAGTCAAGCGGACCTGGGTGCCTTTCATTCCCACGCGTTACCCCTGTGTTGACTGTTTCTCATTAACCAAATATTTTACTAATCATAACTGATTTCACAATAACCAGACATAACCATACGAGTGATTCATTATCAAGTTTACAGTTTTTACATCGCCCGACATAATACATATATAAGACTGGAATCCCACAGTTTATATGTCTACCGAGCCTCTAGGATACAAAAGGGAATACAATACTTGCCGGTAACAAGGCTCCGGCTATACCTTACAAAATCCAAAATAAAGTCTGAAATAAAAGTGGCATGAGCCACACAGGGCCCCGAGAAAGAAAAGGGCTCACCAAAACAGGCAGTGGAAGATAAAGGATACTACTGCCGATGAGCTGAAGTAGAAGTGCCTGCTACTGATCCA
Source organism: Nicotiana noctiflora (assembly GCA_032618575.1). Taxonomy (NCBI): domain Eukaryota; kingdom Viridiplantae; phylum Streptophyta; class Magnoliopsida; order Solanales; family Solanaceae; genus Nicotiana; species Nicotiana noctiflora. The sequence goes on from JASVEL010011945.1 coordinate 196,768, forward strand.
CCTACAATCATAACACGAATGTAGCGCCCCCGGCAAAAGGGATGTCAGTACACTAGAATTGTACTGGTATGTATGGACAAACTTTGTCCCAAGTAAACTCAAGCCATTAAACAAGAATCACGATGACAAGACAGCCAATAAATTACATCAAGGATCAATTAAGCCAGTTAACCATGTTTTCCACATTTTCTTCATTTCAGATAATTCTCAACACAAAGCACGTTCTAAGATCAACAAATAGAACAATAACCCAATCAATCACGTAAAACACAAGTAGTCAAACAAAGGGGTAATCAGTGCCCCACAGGTTTCAAACTCTCATGCTGTCTCCTTTCACAATTTCACATCATTGATTTTTATATCAATTTTCAATAGCGATTTCGATCGCTTTATCCTTATTACCTCGTCCACCCTTATTACCTCGGCCACCCTTATCACCCCAACCCATACCTTATTTCCTCATGTTGCGGCGCGCAACCCGATCCCACCTTATAGTTTAAAACACAACAATTTCAAACAGCAGATAAGGTACTACACACAATTTCAACAAGTTCAAATAAGCAACTTACAAGTTGGTTCATGTTCACAATTACTTCTCAAGCCAATATCACAACAAGTTACAATGTTTCCATAATCCAGAATATTCATACCGTATTGTTCAACAACTTACCAATCCTCAAATATTTCGTTTCTTTTCATCAAGGTGCCATATAGGCCATCATAACCATTATTCACAATTATTTACCCAATTTAACTCTCATTTATCTTTCGGTTCATATTCCATACTACATCACTCATAGTTCAACAACAACTTTGAATATTCAACAACAACATCAAGAATTTCGCACAATTCGTCAAATTAACACAAACCAAACAAATTTCACACATGTAGGCGATTTCATAAGAATCAAAATTAGCCATACATACCTGGTATCGAGTTTTCTTCCTTTAACCTCCTACTTTATGCTTACCCAAGATATCCTACTCTTACCGACCTTGTTTTTGAAGACTCTTACTTCTACTCACTTCTTTTTACTAAAAATCAAGTTCAATAATCATGCATGAGTGTAAAATTCCATTTCAAAAGCTATTATATGCAAACCTCTTTTTACCCATTTTAAAACTAAAAATTAGAGAAAATAGTTAGGGTTTTTACCTTGCAAAGATTGGGGAAGTTGAATCCTTGCCCTAGGATCCCTTGGAACTAAGTGGTTGGAACAATCTTTGAAAATGAATAACTTCTCTCTCTAAAACCCCTCTCTTCTCTCTCTAATTTTGGTAAGATGATATGATAAAATGAAGGTGAAAGGCGTTATATTAAAGAAGAGATCAGGTCAAAATTTTACAAAAATCTGGGCCGGGTCAATTCTGCGGTCGCATCTGCAATCGCAGAATCAACATGCGGTCCGCATAGTGACCGCAGAATGGCCTCAAAATTTACACAAGTCCTGTTACGGAATGCGACCAAAATGCGGTCCGCATTCTTGATCTGCGGTCGCAAAGTGCACCGCAGATTTGACATTCAAAAACCTTCGAGAATTTATGCGGTAGATCTGCGGTCCGCAGATCCATTCTGCGATCGCATATTGACCGCATTCTCAACACCAAATTTTAGGAAAACTTCTGTTAAGCTCTGCGGTAGGAATGCGGTCCACATAGCAGATCTGCGGTCGCATACCTGACCGCAGAATTGACACTTTTTGGAAAAATCGATTCTTTACATTTTTGAAACTTAAATCACTACCAAGGGTCCGAACCGCGGCGAGCTTAGAATTCTACGCATTCCTAACACATTATTCGAACCATGACACCATAGCTACTAGGTTTTATGCACAAAAATTTTACGGGGCCTTACAGTCATCATGTGAGTTATCACCCCGTTACCCCCGTTATCGACTTGTTAATGTCATAATATGCATGTTGGGTAAGTTTAAGTCAATTCGGATTGAGTTTAGTTGGAAATGAGACAAATAGTCTCTTAGAAGAAGGAATAGTTGAGAAAAGTCAGCTGGATGTTGACCTGTGAGTTAGAGAGCTCGAAATCGAATTCTGATGATTCGGTCAGCTCCGGGAGGTCATTTGTGAGCTAGGAGAGCGATCGGAAGTGAATTTGGAGGTCCGGTGTAGTTTTAGGCTTGAAATGGCTAAGGTTGAATTTTGGCGAAATCCAAACGATAGGTGAGATTTTGATCCGGGGGTCGGAATGGAATTCCGACAATTTCTGTAGCTTCGTTATGTGATTTTGGATATGTCCGCAAATTTTCAGGTCATTCGGACGTCATTTGGTCGGGTTTTTGATTGAATGTGTAATTCGGAAAGTTTTAAGGAATTTAGGCTTGAATTCGATGTGAATTATGGGTTTTGAAGTTGTTAGACGTGTTTTGAGGATTGGAACAAGTTCGAATAAGGTATTAGGATGTGTTGGTGTGTTTGGATGAGGTCCCGGGGGGCCTCGGGGTGTTTTCAGATAGTTAACGGGAGAAAACATGGAAAATTGCACGTTTTTGATTCTGTTCTGTTGTTTTCGCTCCTGCGGAAATGGGAGCGCAGGAGCGAGTCCGCAGGAGTGGACAAGGGGGCGCAGAAGCGTAGGCGACCGCTGAAGCGGAGCCTGGTCCGCAGGAGCGGCGTCGCTGGTGCGAGAGGGTGATCGTAGAAGCGGACTTGATGCGTAATGGGAAAGTCCATAGAAGCGGATTGTTGATCGCATAGGCGAGTCCGCAGGAGCGGACTCTTGTTCGCAGAAGCGGGAAAGATCGTAGGGGCGGAGGTAATTCCGCAGGAGCAGACCCGCAGGAGCGGTCCGTGGCTCGCAGGAGCGGAAATGGCCAAATAGGCCTGGATTCGCAGAAGCGATCAATTGGTCGCAGAAGCGGTTCCGCAGAGGCGGAAATGGTCCGCATAAGCGAAAATCGCAGAGAGTTAATTATATCAGAAGTTAGAAAATTATAGAAATATTTCAACATTTGGGGTCTCGGCTTAAGAGGCGATTTGGGCGATTTTGAAGAGAAATTCAAGGGAAATCATCAGGTAATCAACTATGGACTCATATTATGATTAGTATTGGTAATATTATGCAATTATCTCATGCAAATGGGGGAATTTGGGGTATTTTATGGAGGATTTAGCCCTAGGCCTAAAATTGTAGAAAAAACACCAATTTGAGTGGGCAAATAGAGTCCGAATTTGGTAAATTTTATATGCCTAGACTCGTATTGAGACGAGGGTTCCGAATATGTAACTTTTGTAATTTTTCGAGAAACGCATCAAAAGTCGGGTTTTGACAACTTTGTGGGTTTTGATGCAATATGGGTTATTTCAAATGGGTTGCGTGAATTTGGCATATATTTATGTATTATCATTGATTTTGAGCAGATTTGGCATCCGAGGAGATCGATTTGCGAGGCAAGAGCACGGCGGACTGAGGCTTCTACCGGTTCAAGGTGAGTGGTGGTAGTAAATAATGTACTAAGGGTTTGAAACCCCGTACTTGCACTTTACAGTGCTATGTTGAGAGGAGACACGCGTCATGTGACGGGCGTGGTGACAGTGTGATTGGGGGATTGGACTTGGTCCTTCCCGACTGATAGCGTATTATGTATTATGACTGTGAATGAGAGTATAACTGTGTAATTGGGCTACTAGCCATGTTTGGGGCTTTGTGCCGACCTGTAGAGTATTAGGGTAGCCAGTAGAGCTAAGCGACCCTTATATCATGCTGGATACATACACTCAGCCGTAGTATATCATGCTGGCTACATACACGCAGCCGTAGTATATCATGCTGGCTGCATACACTCAGCCGTAGTATATCATGCTGGATACATACACTCAGCCGTAGTTATAGCTGTATAGCATATCATGAGCCAGTACTAGATGTGTACTTTGAGGGAGACTACCTGGGGTGGGATTCCCTGTTCTAGCTGAGTAGGCCTGAGAGGCCAAGTCTATATTGACTGGGATAGGGTCGAGGACCCACTATGAGATATTATATTGGGCCTGAGAGGACAAGTCTATATTGACTGGGATAGGGTCGAGGACACACTATGAGATATTATATTGGGCTTGAGAGGCCAAGTCTATATTGACTGAGATAGGGTCGAGGACCCACTGTGAGATATTATATTGGGCCTGAGAGGCCAAGTATATACTGACTGGGATAGGGTCGAGGACCCACTATAAGGTATTATATATATACCTATGTTGGATCGGGCTGCACGCCGCAACACTATATGTATTGGATCGGACTGCACGCCGCAGTGATATATATGTGGATTGGACTGCACGCCGCAGTAATATATAAGTGGGACGGACTGCACGCCGCATTACTATTGCGTTTGGGCTGTAGGAGCCCCTTCGGAGTCTGAGTCTGCACACATTCTCAGTGAGCGCTGGTATATTATGGGATCGGGCTGCACGCCGCAACAGTATACTTATATACGTGTATATATATATGGGATCAGACTGCACGCCGCAGTAATATATGTATGGATCGGGCTGCACGCCACAATATCATAGCGCTTGGGCCTAGGGAGCCCCTCCAAAGTCTGTATACACCCAGTGAGCGCAGTCGACGTTAAATGGAACAGGTTGCGCGCTGCAGCGGTATATGTATTGGAGCGGGCCGCACGCCGCAACATTATACTTATTCATATCCTTACATAGTTAAATACTTATACTCTATAGACATATGTATATATCTCCATATATTGAGATGGTTGTACACCGCAGTGGTACGAGTGAGGATGGGGTCAGCGTGGGACCTGGTTGATATAGATGTGGACTGGAGATCAGAGTACTCATTATAGTGATGACTTACCTGTGAGGGTTTGCCTTAGAACTGTTTAGTGATAGTACAGGTGTTCTCACTTCCAGTTTTTGTTTATTATTATTATTACTCACTGAGTTGAAATATACTCACCCCACTCCCCTACACTTTTTGTGCAGATTCACAGGTGCCAGAGAGCAGTTGAGCTGTCGCAGCTGCTTATCCATTTCTATTTCGCGGAGACTATGAGGTAGCTGCCGACGTCCGCAGAACCTGTTTTCTCATTCTTTATCATTTTGTTGTTTCCATTCGGCTTAGTCTGGATTTCGTAGTAGATCTCATTTGTAGAGGCTCAGACTTGTGACACCACGATTTAATGGGACTGTATTCGTGTATTTCATTTCTACACTTCTTGATTTGTTATAAAGATAAGCTAATTATGCCGATTAATCAGTATTGATTTATAACTGGCTGGTTTAAATGTATAAGATGGTCGGGCTTGCTTAGCAATGTGTTGGGCGCCATCACGACCGGGGTTTGGGTCGTGACAACGTAAGGGTACAAACAACGACGTATCTATTTAGACGTCCCATCTTTGAGAATGCCACCGATTCATCGACGGATTATAATTTTAGTAAGAAAGCCCTAACTCTATATGGGGGGGGGGGGGTTGGAGGAGGGGGCTTCCCTGTTGTAAAGAACCATGTGTTATTATCTAATAATACAACTTCTATCATTCTCTCTCTATTATTCTCTCAATTGTGATCAACAAAAATATTCACAAGTACTTCATCCTTGTAAACATTTTTATACTATAATCATACTAACTCCGTTTTTGGGTTTATTATATTTGATTACGATTTACCGCTCTTATATTTTCGATTGTTAATGGCTCATAAAGTAGACGATAACTTTTGAGTCAAACAATTGCAAAAAATAACGCAAAGTTATTTCTCGTTAAGCTTTTAGTTTGATATATTACAAGTCATATAAAAGATTAAATGATACTATGTATTTTTACTTTAATTTTAAATATTAAGATTATATTATCAATTTAGTATCAACGAAGAGTGCAGGTAAATTTTTATTCGAATTCTATGAGAAAAATATAATTACAATGAATATTGTGTATAAATTAACCAAACAAGTGAACTATTACCATTCGAATTATTTGCCAAAAAGTTGGGAATTTCAATTCCAATTCCAAGTAATAATTAATTTATTTAGAAAAATGAAAAAAGGCAATTTAGTTGCTCCTCGTTTTTCCCAACACAGTAAAAAAGAAAAAACAGTGAAGAGGGCAGAGTCATACAGACACACACACACACTGCTGCCATCACCTCTACAGATAAAAAGTCGTCTCTCTACACATTTACACTAACCCTAGCGCTCTCTGTTTCTCTCTCTACACCTCACCTTTCTCTCTCTATAGGCCAAACCCTAACCTCACCATGTCTTCTCGGAGGCTTCTAGCCTCTCTCCTCCGATCAACCGCCCAACGCGGTGGCGCTATTTCCAGATCTCCATTAGCAAATTCCATTCCCAGAACTACTTCACGTGCCTCACCGAAAGGATTCCTCTTAAACCGTGCCGTTAAGTACGCTACGTCAGTTGCTGCTGAGAAGCCGAAGGTGACTCCTCCTAAAACTTCCGGTAATGAACCTACTGGAAAAATCACCGATGAATTCACCGGCGCTGGTTCGATCGGGAAAGTGTGTCAGGTTATTGGTGCCGTCGTAGATGTGAGATTCGACGAAGGATTGCCTCCGATCCTTACAGCGCTTGAGGTTTTGGATAACCAGATCCGGCTTGTGCTTGAGGTTGCTCAACATTTGGGTGAGAATATGGTTAGGACTATTGCTATGGATGGTACTGAAGGTCTTGTTCGTGGTCAACACGTCCTCAATACTGGCTCTCCTATCACTGTGAGTGATCTGATATTTGCTTTAAGGAATTCGGCAATGTGATAGTGATCTATTTTTGTCTGGTGGCTGGGAACTGATTTTATTTAATTATTCTACATGATATAGTTTAATTAAGTGATTTATGTTGAAATTCATTGAAATGTTTTCTTGATCTAGATTTCTAGTTTGGTCGGCTAATCCCAGGGCGATTATTTTCATACTGATTGGAGTTTTTTTGAAGTATTTTTGATAAAGTAACAAAATTTTATTGAAAGTTTGGGAAGAATATACCAATAAGTAAAAAACCTAGGAGTTTTTTGAAGCTGCAAATGTGTAACTAGAGCGGAGTGTATGGTTTTATAGGTTTGCTTATGATATAGTAATGGGCATTTCTTTGCTCCCAAATATAGTGCATGTGTCTGGTTATCCTAGTATGAATTCAGATGTGTGTAAATATGTTTGTTTTTCTCGTAAGAGCTGTATTTTTCATTGAATGGAGTATGTTGAAGTCTGAATAGGCATCTACTGGTTTGTGGAGTTACTCATGTCTATTCACAACAAGATGAGATACAGTTCTTCGCTTCAACTGATGAACGGATTTGCCACTGTATTACCCATCCTTTCGTTTCTGAAAGATCATTTTCCTTGTAAAATGTTGTGAAATTTTTCCCATTTCACTTATTTTCTCTCAATTGAATGAGAAAGTGACTCCTGCTGTGCAACTCTTTTGTTCTTCTAACATGTCTGTTCTTCAAAATTGTTTTGTTTCTCCTCCCCTCCTCTGCCTCCCCGGGAGAATAGTCTTTTTTTACTTATTCATTTTACGCATGAGTTGAGTTCTTAAATTTTGTTGCCTTTCTTCTGTTTTCTCCTAAAAGAAAATTATTGAGTAATGGAATGAAACATTGTTCAAATGGAGCAGAATTGATACTGAGAACTTATAGCCTACCACAACTAGTTTGGAGTTGTGGCATAGTAATTGTTGTTTCATCTCAGTTTATATCCTGCTTTCAGTGGGAGTGCAGATAAATAGATTGATCTGGCATTCACTTGCTGCATATTTTGTGCGGAAATTGATGGTTTCCATTGTGATTCCAGGTCCCTGTTGGTAGGGCCACCCTTGGTCGTATTATTAATGTCATTGGAGAGCCTATTGATGAGAGAGGCGACATTAGTAAGTTTTAAATGCTGTTTATCCCTTCTCTAAATTGGCCATGTGAATGGTTCTAAACATTGCATTTCTCTCTCTAAAAATTGCTGCAGACACCGATCACTTTTTGCCAATTCATCGTGAAGCTCCTGCCTTTGTTGAGCAGGCAACTGAACAACAAATTCTCGTTACTGGTATCAAGGTATGCTAATCAAAAGAATTTTAGTCAGTGCTCTCGTTTCCATCACCTTTTCTGACCATATATTGGTTCCTGAAGTGTAACTCTTATTTGACATTATGACATACGATGTCAATTTCATTACGGCTGTTTGACTTCTGACCAGGTTGTTGATCTTCTTGCCCCTTACCAAAGGGGAGGAAAGATTGGGCTTTTTGGTGGTGCTGGTGTTGGGAAGACTGTGCTTATTATGGAACTGATTAACAACGTTGCAAAAGCGCACGGTTAGTGCTGCTTCCGAGTTTTCTTCTTGTTAGCTCAAATATAAATTAGTGTGTGAAGCTTATCTGTCAGAGGATTGACTTTTTTCTTCAGGTGGTTTCTCTGTCTTTGCTGGTGTTGGTGAACGCACTCGTGAGGGCAATGATTTGTACAGGGAAATGATTGAAAGTGGTGTCATTAAGCTTGGTGACAAGCAAGTACGTGTCCTATTTAATCAGAAGTTATTTGCTATACCGCTTTAGCCTACAGTGTTATTCCAGACTGTTGACATTTTGTCTTATTGGTTTTATCAGAGTGAAAGCAAGTGTGCTCTTGTGTACGGTCAAATGAATGAACCCCCTGGTGCTCGTGCCCGTGTTGGTCTTACAGGCTTGACTGTGGCTGAGCACTTCAGAGATGCTGAGGGGCAGGATGTGCTTCTCTTCATTGACAACATTTTCAGATTTACCCAGGTTGGCTTGCCTATGAGGCTGAAGTTCTCTTTATACAAAATGATGTCTGAAGCTTCCTTAAATATGCAAACTTCACCCTTGCTAAACTTGTTGCTTCTGCATTGAAACAGGCTAACTCAGAGGTATCTGCTTTGCTTGGTCGTATCCCATCTGCTGTCGGTTATCAACCAACTTTGGCTACAGATCTTGGAGGTCTTCAAGAGCGTATCACTACAACCAAGAAAGGTTCTATTACATCAGTCCAGGCAATTTATGTGCCTGCTGATGACTTGACAGATCCTGCCCCTGCAACTACCTTTGCTCATTTGGATGCCACAACTGTCTTGTCCCGTCAAGTATAACGCCAAATCATCACTTGCTCTGTAACTTTATATTTCACCCCTTGTAGAGTTTGCTTTAAATTTTCTAACTTCATATATTTGAATTCCAGATTTCTGAGCTAGGTATTTACCCTGCTGTCGATCCTCTTGATTCTACATCTCGTATGCTCTCACCTCACATTTTGGGAGAAGACCACTACAATACTGCTCGTGGGGTACAGAAAGTTCTTCAGAACTACAAGAATCTTCAAGATATTATTGCCATTTTGGGTATGGATGAGCTTAGTGAAGATGATAAGATGACTGTTGCCCGTGCACGTAAAATCCAAAGATTCCTTAGTCAGCCTTTCCATGTTGCTGAAGTTTTCACGGGTGCCCCTGGAAAGTATGTCGACTTGAAGGAGAGCATTAACAGTTTCCAGGTAATTAATCTCAAATTTGAAATCTTGTCGTCCGTTATTATGGTTGGTTAAAACTCAAAAAAAAAAAAGAATGTCACTTTGATCTTAAAACACTTGGGTAGTCTACTTTGAATCAATTATTCTTCTACCATACCCTTTTGTTACTGTTATTTCTCCTGATTGCCTTGTCGTGAGAGGTGAAGCTATTTCCAATTATATTCTAAATTATTTTAAGTTTTTGGTGGAGTTTATTCGAGATGATAAATTCTTGCTATGTGCATATTCGAGTCTGATGTAACTTGCTGGCATCTGATACTGATTATTTCTGTGATTGATTTTTCCAGGGAGTCTTGGATGGAAAATACGATGACCTTTCAGAACAGTCGTTCTATATGGTTGGTGGAATTGAAGAGGTCATTGCCAAGGCAGAGAAGATTGCCAAGGAATCTGCAGCTTAGATTATGGACTCTAGTGACTTTCTTTCATTATCTTTCATTGATAACTACAGAAATAATTTAAGTTTCTGTGACACTATGGATTCTTTTTGAGAGGACTAAGGGGTCCAAGATTTTCTGGTTTTTGTTTTTATATGCAATCTGGAATTGTGATAGGGAAGACATGGAGCTAAGGCCTACTTGCCAGACACCCACCCTTGACGCTCTGTTATGTCGCAAAATAAAGGGGGTAAAACGGCGAACTTGTATATTTTACTTTGAATTAATCTTGACAACGTTGGTTGCCCAATTTATGAGGGATTTCTTTACGTCACTTCATTCTGAATACCTTTTGAAAGTAGCATAACATTCGTATCGATAAGTCGGTAGTTTGGTCTACACAAAAGTCTTAAAGTTTGCACTTATGTTGACAATTCTTGAGAGCCAATGAGTATTGTTTGGTAGATGTGTTACTCGAATTGATTTGGAGTATAAATCTGGACACATGGGTATTTTCCAAAAAAAGGAACCACACGTATATTTCGTGGATGCAAAATAGCATAACTACATGTGTCCTCTATGTTAATTTATTTTTCTAGTGTCTTAATTTTGTTATCCCTTGTATCCAAGGGCTATATAGCCTGTTTGGATGCGCTATTTTTAAGCTAAAAGTCATAAATGAAATTTTTTTATTTTTTGGTTTTTGACTTATTTTTGTCATTTTATTAATTTAAAAATGAATGTTTAAAAATATTTTTTATTTTATCTAAACACTACAAATTAATTTAAAAGTTATGTTGGTTTAAAAATACTTAAAATAAATTAATCCAAATGGGCTCATAGTTGAATAGGAACCTAGAATCTCTAGTTGGATCATGAGCTATGTTATATAGGGTACGGTAGGATTGTGGGATGAACGAATTTCTTCATTCTTAGTCATTTGTTCTCATTTAGTTATGTTCAGCGTTGGGGGAAAGATTGTATCACATTTTTTCCTAATACAAGCATTAGTAATTATTTTAAAGTACTAATTTTGATATGTAGTTTGTAGGTCATATATATATATAACTTTACCATTGATAGAAAGAAAAATAAAAAATTAAGGACTTGTTGTAATGTTTTAGAAATGGTTCCCTAAAATATCAGTATGTTATATGTTCAAAAGACAAAGATATTTTGCGTGTTGACGAAATAAATTTTTCGAGTGATTTTATTTTGTATCTCACATAATTTATTTTAATTGTGTGAAATTTCTTTTTCTCTCACATATTTATGAAGCCATATCTTATACATAATATAGTTGTGTGAGATATAAAACAATGTTTTTCTATTTTCTTCTACTTAAAATGGAAATGGAGAAGCATGGAACATACACTATGGTCTCAAAATTATCATGAAGTGAACACGTGGAGACCAACAATTTATTGGTTAAAAATCCACGCACGCCGGCGTTTTCTGAATTTCTATTACCCGCCCACCCTTCTCGGCGGCGCTAACTTTCTCCGCACCGCATCTCCACAACATATAATTGAAAATGTCAATCCTTTCTCTCCCCCTTTCTCCATTTCCTAATTATCCCTCTCTAACCCACCTTAGTTCCCATGCTCCCTCACACATCCAATCACTCCACTCTTCTTCATCCATGACCCTCCTTAGACCTCTCCACCACCAACTCCGCCACCAGTTTCGCCGCCGTCTGTCCATTTCCGCTGCCGCCGTTCGTCAGGACACGAACCTCTGGACAACCGCACCTCTCGTCACCGTTTCACCCGCCGCCGACGAATCTCTCTTCCACGTCACTATCGACGTATCTGACTCTCCTGACCTCGCCGCCTCACACACTAAAGCCGGTCAGTACCTCCAGATCCGCATTCCCGACGTCGAGAAGCCCGCGTTTTTAGCAATCGCATCGTCGCCGTCGCTTGCTTCCTCCAAAGGCGTATTTGAATTCCTCATAAAAAGTATCTCCGGATCCACCGTGGAGCTCCTCTGTGGACTTCAGAAAGGCGATGTTGTGGAGTTGAGTCAGGTCATGGGGAAAGGCTTTGATTTGGATCAAATATCTCCGCCAGAGAAGTATCAAACGGTTTTAATCTTCGCTACCGGATCCGGAATTAGGTAAACTCCTAATGCTTTGAATTTTTTGATAATTACTTGCTCTTTCTTATTCCTAATAAAAACTTAATGTTTTAGCTTTATTTTTGTACTTATTTTTCTACATAATGTGCTATTTTGTAGTTCTGTTTGTGCTACAATGTAGAGAAGGATTTCTTGTTTTAGTTGTGCTGTTCAGTGTATGAGATTGTTTGAAAGATCTGGTTCAGGATAAGTTATATATTCAGAGTGAGTTTAAATTGAATGGATGATTTACCAATAGTTCATTTATGCAAGAACCTGTTTTTATGGCTGTTGAGATTACATAGTTAATTTTGAGTAAATTGCACAGTGGAGTAAGCTGTAAATGAGCTTGCTTTGGGAAGGAGAACCTGTAGAAACTCTACCATAGTCAAAAAGAAAAAAGAAAAAAGAAAAAGAACAAGAAAAAAGAAAAAGAACAAGAAAAAAGAGAATCTGCAAAACATCTACTAGATAAGCCTATTGTTATGCAACTCAACTTGTACCATACTTGCTAGATGCTTTCTCATTATGCTTGAGGTTAGAGGTGTGAGATGCCATGTAAACTTTAGATTAGCTTTGGGTGTTCTTTTGTACTTCATTTCAGTAAGCTGGTTCGATGTGTTCTTTGATCTTTTAGCGACTAATGATTATCATAAAGTTGATTAACCCTCGGGGTTGGCCCGGTGACAATTGACTTGAGCCTTGGGGTTTCCTCCCTTTCAAGGTCTCAAGTTCGAAACCCACTAGGTGCAAACAATTTCTGAGGGCCATTAAACTAGGTAAAAACCTGAATTAACCGTGGTGCACTTGCGGGAAACTCCTTGCCGAGGGCCTGTGCACCCCCGGGATTACTCGGGTCTCGAAGAGACTCGGACACCCGGTGCAAATCAAAAAAAAAAAAAAGTTGAAGTTTGCCAAGACTGAAAGCTGCAATCTAGAATCTGGTAGTGGACTCGAGGTGATCAGCTCTACAGCTGCAAGCCTACTTTTTGTAGTATAACATGGCTTAAGTCATTATCGTGCAGTTATGTATCACACTTGTAATTCCTGACTACCATACGGCATTTGTGTAGTGGATGTTGGCAAATATGTTTAGTTTGTATATTTGTCTTTGTTCTATTTTTTAATGTTATTTTTCTTTCTCCTGCATCTCACTCCTTTATCTTTAATCTGTTTTTGGCAGCCCAATTCGATCGCTGATTGAAGCAGGATTTAGTGCAGACAAGAGATCTGATGTTCGGCTATATTATGGTGCAAGGAATTTGAAAAGAATGGCATACCAGGTTTGTTGTGTGCTCGCAAGATTTAGACAATTTCTTTCTTCCTTGTGGCAGAAATACAAGATAAAACTTTGTATCTGTTGTTTGATTTCTTCGTCCTTTTACTTTTATAGGATAGGTTTGAGAACTGGGCATCCTCTGGGGTAAAGGTTGTGCCGGTGTTGTCTCAGCCTGATGATGCCTGGACAGGCGAACGTGGCTTTGTTCAGGTAATGATATGTTTACATTTGTATCTTCTAACAATCTTATTTTGATTTTATCTGTTGCTCAGCAATAAAATTTGTTTCACCATCTGCTTTTGTAGGCCGCATTTGCCCGAGCTAAAAACATTTTTAGTCCTCAATCCACTGGAGCAGTACTCTGTGGTCAAAAGCAAATGGCTGAGGTTTGTAGTTAGTTTACTTTAAAGTATTTGTTCATCATATTTTGTGTCCTTCCTTGCTCTTTATCCATTTTGGAGTGGCCAATAGTCTTTCTTGTTTTGCACTTGTTTTTGTCTAACAGCTACTTGACCTCCACGTTTCTGTTCATCTTAGAATCAAGAGAGCTGAGATTCGATCCCAAAATTCTAGAGCAAAAACAAATGTTTGCTTTGTTAACTGTAGATTAGCAGTAAGAAAACTGATAATTTTGACATTGACCAGCATTAATGTAGACCACTATTGTTACAAAGCTGTGCTCAACAGTAACTCTTAGCTAGGGATCCACAACTGTAAAGAAATTAGTATTTTGACTTACATCCAATGGATGGGAAAATTTTATGTTGTAGGGGTAAGATATGCGTACACTCTACCCTCCCCGGACCCCACTAGTGGGATTATTACTTGGTGGTTGTTGATTAAGAAGACAAGAAAAAGAAGTGATTTTCATCACCAGTTAATGTGATAATTTTGTGTGGTTGATGTACTTGATAGTTTACGATGGTTTTGCCAGATATGCATTCTGGATTTATAACATTGGCTGGTTGAAAATCCAATTTGGATTTTGGTGTACTGCCAATGTTGTCTCTTGCAAGGAAAACAGTGCACGGGGATCTAACCTTCATTTAACTGTTAAAGTGGACTCCCAAAAATACTCTGTGGCTTTACACAATTCATGAGATGCTTTTTGGTAGTTTCTGCAAAATTCTACAGCTTTTGTCGTATCCTACTGCCTTCATTTATTTAGTGTTCCTCATTTTTTTGTGATTCTCATTGTATTTTACCTCATACTTGGATGATTAATGAAGCTAGTAGTCAATAACTAAAGTAGAAAAAGAAAGTTGAATTTTGGTTGAATAAGAACTATAATATGAATGAATGCTAAATTGTGAGTCTTAAGACTTTTCACGTAATAAAATTTGATGTATAAATCTTTTTTCGCGAGACAAGAGGCTTGTTTGGATATATTTCTGTGAAATAGGATTGTAGAACTTAGTGGTTTAGGACTCACTTAATGACAGACTTCTTTGGATATATTATGTTTTGGACATGAGTTTAGTCAGTTTGAAAATTGAAACGAGACTAATATATTTGGAAAGTTGGTGCTATGACATGCCTAGAGAAGGGGGGAAAATGGTATGATGAACAATTAAGTCGAATGCTGTTGATGTGGAACTTTGGTAGACGGTCTTAAGACTGTGAGTTGCATCATGTTATCATGAAATACATTCCATGACATTTTTTCTTATCAAGCAATCCAGTGAGTGTACTATTCTAGAGATTTAGCTTCAAGTAAGCTAGAATTGTTTTCACATTTAGCTATCGATTTGGCGGATAGCACCAAAATTCATGATGGTAAGGTTTATCGGATAATCTTCCATATAGTAGGTTACGTCTAGACTAGTACGACCAAATGAACTCATGCGGTTGGTGTACTTGGGATGTAAGATTATAGAGTTATGCCCAGGCTTTGAGAAGAAATAGGAACTCTTTCTTGCTCTCTGACAACCCATGTTCCCTTTGAAAGCACTAGATGTTACCTAGGGAACTTATAGCTAGCCCTCTGTGAATCACGGTAGCTTGGCAATCCGTTTGAAGGATATGTCCATAAATACTAGTATCGCCTCTTGGAAAGTTTACGCCTGACTCACTCTAGAAAGAAAGATTGAAGGACACCACTACAAGTTTTATTGAAAAAGGGATTAATACTGTGATTGGAATGAAACTTCTGTTGATAGATCAGAATTCGCATCCGCCCGTCTAAGAATTTTTTTCGTGCCAGGTCATGAGCTATATTGAGTGATAAAGAGATTTGGGTTCTATTACGCTCACCTGCACTGCCTTTGCCTGAGACATGAGACATTAGAAAGAGCGAGAGAGGGCTTGTTGAAGTCAATTCCCCAGCTCTTGAATAGGTGCTGCAAATCTTAATTTATAGTGCATGCGGCTATATTGAGGTGTTGTATCTAGGGGCGTACGCAGGATTTTCTGTAAGCGGTGTCGACATGTAAAGTAATAGATAAAGAAAAAAATATAGTAACTGTTACACCTCCTTTTGGCATGCCCTACCCCGAAGGGTAAAGCGTAAGGGAGTTTTTCCAATTTAAGTGAGAATATTCGAAATGAGATTATTTGTTTATTTCAGAGTCAGCCACTTGGAATAAATTATGGTGTCCCAAGTCACCGATTTATTTAAATCCCAATTCGAGGAAATTTTTGACTTTCCAAATGAAGTCCGCGAACCAGAAATTCTAAGTAAGGAATTCTGTTGACCCGAGGGAAGGTGTCAGGCACCCTCGGATCCCGTGGTTCTAGCACGGTCGCTTCAATTATTGTAAATGGCTAAAAATATCTGATTTTATGCATGTTCAATACTATCATGCAATTTTGAATCAATTACCGCGTTTGGTTATTTTTAAGAAAAAAAGTGAACATTGTCACTGAGGGGCCCCGCAATTTTATTTCTTCTATTTAGCTAGGCTCGTAACATTTTTTATTTTAAAAAGGATAATACTAAAGTGACTACATTTTTCTATTTAGTTATCCCCAAATTAAAAGAGAAAAGTCCTAATTAATTAAGAGACTAAAAATATGCAATACATCCAATTAATTTATGGAAAATATTCATGAAACAGAAAAATAAATAAACAAACATTTTCAACAAACTCAAAATACTACAATTTTATTTATTAACTTATTATTTTTTTTTGTACAATAAAAGATAAAATACATACTCAAATCGTGATATTGCTTGCTATATTAAAATAAATATTTAACGGAAGTAGACATGGCTAAAATCTAAATAAAAGTAAAAATACAAAATCGGCAATTAATACTTATACAAATTAAACCAATTATTTTACAATTAATTTAAACACGTATTTTAATTGACTTAAAAGGTAAAATTCACTATTTACAAATATTTAAAGGAATAATAATTTTCCTTAATTACTAATACTTATTTAAAGGAAAAATAGTATTATTTAATCAAATCGGACCTAAATGCCTAAATTTTACACCAAATAATTAAAAATCATATTTTTATTAAGCTAGCTACATATTTGCAATTTTAGCTTATTAAAAACAATATTAAAACAATATCTACTAAACTAACAGTTTTTATTTAACTAAAGAGATGACTTATTTCTTTTTAATTACTCAAAAACTTGGATAATAAAAAAACATGCTTATACTTATACTAATTAATAACAATATTGAAATGAATTATTAACATTAAAAAATCTAATAGTTATGAGAAAATTCACACAATCCAAATCATACTACAATTTCAATTCGAATTACTGTTTCGAGATATTATTGATACAAAGCTTAAAATGTAAAAACCAATGACAGAAGTTTTATCCCAATCAACTTCAAAATCATATTACACCTTATACTGAAATTAAACAGTAAGTGCTTTTCAAGGAGTGTACCTGAACAGCAAGAGGAGAGGAAAATAATTAGTATAAGCAGTAATTCCAGCAGTGCAACAATAACAGCCAACAATTGTTTTTTAAAACTAGTTAAAACTTTCCAGTAGTAACAAAAATCAACACCAAAACAAGCAACTAAAACAGCTCTTGATTTTCAAATTCTCACTGTTTTTAGTGTTCAAAACCTCTCAAGTGTATCTGTTCTACTTTTTTTTTCTATCTCTGTGTTTTCTTTTTTTTTTTTCTGTCTGTGTTCTCTTCTCTCCTCTTTTTTTTATCCGTCTATGTTCTCTTATATATCAAAACCAACACCTTTTTTTCAATTAAAATACTAAATGCTGTCCAATTCCACCCCCTAAAGTCCAAGTAGACCCCTTAAAGTCCAAGTAGATCCCCTAAAGTCCAACCCTAAGAATATCTACAATAAAATGTACCCCCTACTCAATTATTAATCTCCTAACAGCAACCCTCAATTATTACTTTTTGATCCCCTTAATCTGTAATAAAATATCAGCTATAACCAAACCTTAATCAATTAAACAATTAATCTCACCAAACGAAAACTTCTAATCAACAATGTTCAAGAATCATTTCAACAAAATTATATTCATATCACAATTAACCGATCAAAATCAGTAGATTTAAATTACTAAAGAACTAAATGACTGATGTTATCTCGTTAAAGAAAAGCTAACAACTTTTGTCTCCAAGATCTATAATCTTTTACATTGAGTACACTGTAAATATGTCACGTACCAAAATTGTAAGTACTAGATCAAAACTTAAATATTGTAGAATAGCATAGAGAAAGTTCATAATTTCATGTGCAATAAGCATTAACAGTCTTTCTACATAGGTGTTCAAATGCAATTACAATAATATTAGCACGAAATATTCGCATTTGAAAGAGAAACTAGTGTTTTGCTGAAAACAAACTAAAATTGACTAGCAGCAGCATTTCAATCCAATTAACCAAATGCACCTCAAGATAATTACTGCTTTCGGATCCGTGAATATCAAACAAATACAAATAGAAATGAAACGTAAACAAACGAACCAGATCGGAACAAAGCTGAACTAGGAAGGAAGCAAATCTGCCCGAAAATTTTGAATGCTTTCTAGTTGATTTTAGGCGATGAAGCTGGACGACGAACACGACCACGAAAGCTGCCGAAAATGGCCGAACGGTCAGCGATTTCCCGGTGTGGCTGGGCGACCGACGAGCGACTCGGCTGCTTGACACTCGGCTGCTCGACGCGCAAGAGACAAAGCAGTGGCGGCCCAGGGTGGTCGGCGACAGCTAAAGGGTGAACGGAGGGAAGGAAATGGTCATTTGGGTGTGGCGGCTAGGGTTCTTAGATCTAAAATTCATAGACTTTGAGGGGGATTTGGAGGTTTTGGTTTGGATATTTGGAAAGAGGAGAGTAAGAGGATGAGATGGTGAAATTTTGGGGTGGAAAGGAGGTGGCCGGACGGCGGCCGGTAAGCATAGGTGGCGGCGGTGGGAGCATGAAGAGAAGAGAGAAGGAGATAATTTTTAGGGTTAGAGAAAGATGAAAAATTGAAAAAATGAGGAAGAAAAAAAAAGGGGGTTGGCTGTTATGTCGGGGCGAGTCGGGTTTTTTGGGTATTAGGCGGGTTTAAGGGGTGGTTTTGGATGGGTTGGGGCAAATTTCGTTGGGCTTTTGGCATTTTTGGCCCAATTTTGATTTCCTCCCAAATTAAATCTATTTTTCTTTCTTTTTTTCTTTGTTTTATTTTAAGAATTAAAACTAAATTTAATTACAAAAATAAATTAAGCCATCACAATTACTAATTAACTCTAAGTAGTAATTTTTCACAAACATCAAACCGCACAATTTTGACTAAAAATGCGAAGATAACCAAAATTACTTAATTAAATCCCAAATTCAAATGCGAATATATATATATATATATATATATATATATATATATATATATATATATATATATATATATATATATATATATTGTAGTTTTAACAAATAAACATGTATGGACAAAAATGCGAATAATAATTAAGAAAATTAAACAAAATTTTAGAAAATCATGCACAACACCAACATACAATAATTTGGGATCTAAAAATATTAACAAAATATGGACAAAAACAAAAATTTGAAATCGACTAACCAGATTGAAACAACGATCAATCGACCAGCTTCATTATATATATGTATAAACATAGATACATATACACAGAGAAGAAGAAAAAGAACATAAGGAAAAAGAGAACGTAGGCAGGGAGGCGTGGCTCCCGAATTACTGCCTGGTGGTTGTTCCTGGGAAACATTCCGGCGGTGTTATTGGAGGGTTCGTGGTGTGCAGGTTAAAAAAGAAAAAGAAGGAGGGGTGGTGTGTAAGGGTTGTGGCGGCTAGGGTTTTGTGGAGTGTATAATGGCTGGTCTCTACTGAGACCAAAGCCTTATATACCCGGAGTCCTCAAGGTGATCTTGGCCGTTGGATCTCTGATGATCAACGGTCAGGGCTTGGCCCAATCAAACGATGCCGTATTGACCCATATGAGGTCACAGGTCTCCTCCGTAGGATCATCTGGATTTGACGGTTGAGATCAAGTCCCTCATATTAATTAACCATTAAAAATCCGTTAATAATCTCAACCGTTGGATCTGAGGAAATGAACGGCTGAGATTCTATCAATTTAAATAACTGGATCGGATCTTTTGGGCTAAAACATTGGGCCACAATTCAGACTTAATCATGGCCCCAATTCTTATTACGCTTGTATATATAATATATTTTTTTTATTTTGATTATTTAAACAAACAAATATGCACAGATAAATGCAAATAATACAAGAAAATAACATAAAATTCGCAACAATTGCAAGAAAACTAAAAATTATTTTATTTTGAATATTTGGGAGTATTTTTCTTATAGGGCAAAAATCACGTGTTCACAGTAGCAATATCATATTAAAAAAAGTACCTTACTGCAACTCTCCTCGTCGAGTTTTCATATTTTGGAAGGTATTCATAGTAGCCTCATTAGGAATAAGACTAAATAAGCCTCTCTGCCCTCTCGGGTAGAGGTAAGGCCTGTCTACATATTACCCTCCCCAGACCTCACTTTGTGGGAATATACTGGGTTGTTGTTGTTGTTGTAGGAATAAGACTAAATACATCATTTTCTATATAAGGCACCAAACAACTACTCAAAAACTCATCATCCATTCGACTCCACAAATCGGTCTTAATCAACTTCATTGTCGAAAAAGCTCCGTCAACTGTAGCAGTAGAAACTGGCAAAAGTAAAGAAAATTTTACAAGTTGAAAAATAAAAGGATAAGTCCCATGCTTCTTTGTCTCTACTAATTTGGTGGAAAGATTACTTTTGAATAGGCTTTTCAAAATTAGGGTATGAAATAAGTAAACTCGAATGGATTTTATATCGTTTATAATAATCCTTTTCCAACTCAAAAGGGGAGGACGAGAGAGTTTAGTTTTTCTTTGTAGTTTGTCCTATACAAAATCAAAATTGTTACTACTTTTGGTTAGAAAATCGGAATTGTTACTATTTTTGGAAAAAAGGAGAGTAATTTCTGTCCTATTCAAATTCTGATGCTACAGCTTTTGAAAAAAGGAGAGCAATAATTTCTCTTTGTCCTAGTCAAATTCGGAATGCTACAGCTTTTGGAAAAAAAGGTCTACTATTCTATTACTCAAAAGTGTAAAAGGATGGGAATGCACTTACTGGGATTCGAACCACATACCACTTGCATAGATTTTGGGCGCTGGACCTGCGAACCACCTAGCCCATTGTCATGAAGTGGTGTCATTTTATTTTATTTGTATCTAATTATTTATTTTGCATAGTATCAATTATATGTATTTAATAAAAAAATTTGGCGAAGTGGTGTCGGATGACACCGCTTCAACCATGGTAAATCCGCCCCTGGTTGTATCTGTAATTCAACAAGTTACATATCGAACATACTGGCCGTAGTCTTAAGTCTCACCTTCACCCATCATCAAAGCATTACTACGTGTTTGTCCAGCAAAAAAAAGAAAAAGGATTCAACCGCACTTGTGGAGCATATTAAACAAATTATTTGATAAATAAAAGTGTCCCACCTCTAATAGTTTGAAATTTTACCGGTACCATAATTCGACAGAAGGTAATTAGAAAACTTTAGGTTATTTTAGTTAGATCTATTGGAATGGTATAACCATATTTCCTTGAATGCCATTTTGGAGATTTGTACTCATGAGACTGAAGTACTCAGTTATCCCTTTTTCCATGTTGATGAATTATTTAACCCTTGAATGCTTTTGGAAGCATATAGTTTGTATCAATTACCAATAGTGCTTCTTCGTGCTGGTTACACTCTCTTTTGCACGTTGCTATTATGAGATGGATCAAATGGTGCTTGAGCAGCTGCTATTGTTTCGTCAAGACTTG
The DNA here is from genome assembly GCA_032618575.1 of Nicotiana noctiflora. Classification (NCBI taxonomy): domain Eukaryota; kingdom Viridiplantae; phylum Streptophyta; class Magnoliopsida; order Solanales; family Solanaceae; genus Nicotiana; species Nicotiana noctiflora. The sequence goes on from JASVEL010011945.1 coordinate 218,351, forward strand.
GTTATGTACTGAAACTAGGTGCTTGAATCTGTTTCCTATTTATCATTAGGGTGGCTGAGGGGGTTGGGGTTTGGTTGTCAGTATATTCACTTGGGCATTTTATGTAAGCATAGAAACTTATGGGCCAAAAGATAACTTAGTGCCTAGTAAAGGACTGAAAATTTCCCTGATGCATTTGAGTGGGAGCTGAATGGAGGGAACTTAGTATGCCTGCCAGGTGATCACCATTAAGGTGGCACTCAGAAACCAGGGGCTGCCTAATCAAAAGTTATTGGGTACTGATTCCAACAGGCAGATCTCTTTCTGTTTGTCCATTGATTAAGGTGATTATGCTTGTAACTCTTGCTGTTTGTATGGGATTAGGCCCGTAGGATTTTAGATACCATTAAGAAAATTCTACTTGGTAACTGGCGTTAGCATGTGCATTTCGCTAAGTGTGTATACAGCTTCGGATTGGCATGATATGGTAGCTGGATGTGATGTCTACGGAATTGTATTCCTCCTTTTATCTTATGCAGGGAATGACTTGCTTTTTTCCAAATATGTAGCAGCAGGAAACTAGTCTCCTTCCGGAACAGAAGTAAATTTTGTTTGAATTAGATCAATATCCTAGTGATAGATATTCCTATCCACACTCAAAACTGTTAACGTTTCAAAACTGTTTAGTAGGAGTGAGTAAAACTTAGCGACTTGTTCCTCTAACTGAAAGCTGATGAAGTTTACAACAACAACAACAACCCAGTATATTCCCACAAGGTGGGGTCTAGGGAGGGTAATATGTAGACAGGCCTTACCTCTACCCGAGAGGGCAGGGAGGCTGTTTCCAATCGATCCTCGGCGCACTGAAAAGAAAGGCAAACAAAAAACAAAAACCGCATTAGTTATATCAGCATACATCGCAAAAAATTGTCTAAACATAAGAGGCATAAATACCATCAATAAGCAGATATGCATGCAATGATATTAAAACAGTAACTACCAGAAATGACTACCACAAGAGAACACAAACTAATCCTCTATGAGTGTCCCCACCACACCTCACCTACCCCGGGAAAAGAGTACGAAAAATCTAGAAGTCCCTATCCTACAACCCTGATACTAGACCTCCAGACTTTCCTATCGAGGGTCATGTCCTCGGAAATCCGCATCCTGGCCATGTCCTGTCTAATAACCTCTCCCCAGTATCTCTTAGGCCTCCCTCTGCCTCGCCTCACACCAACCACCGCTAGCCGCTCACAACTCCTCACCGGGGCATCAGGGCTTCTCCTCCGTACATGCCCGAACCACCGCAGCCTCGCCTCTCGCATCTTTTCATCCACTGGGGCCACCCCCACCTTCCCCGAATAACTTCGTTCCTAATCTCGTCTAACTGAAAGCTGATGAAGTTTGTGGCCAAAATATTCAAACAACATATAGACAACTTTTCAAGTAGAATTTATGCAACTTTCACTGTTTAGTAAAATCAGAGTGAGAATCCACAAGCCGGAAGTTGTTATAACTTCTAGCCTACTTATAGTGAACTGCTTTATTTTTGTAGGAAAGAGTATTTTCTACTTTGTTCTTGTTGAAAGTTAAACAAACTTGGTTTACGCTTGCCATGTACTATTACCTGACATGTGTGAAGAAATTTTCACTTTCAAGAACATAAGCATCAATATGTTTTGGATCATTGGCCAAGATTTACAATTTGTATCCCTTGACTCTTCTTGCAGGAGGTTACTGCTCTTCTTGTAGCAGATGGAGTCTCAACCGAGAAGATTCTGAAGAACTTCTAAACAAAAAATCATTTTTGGTTCATCGTGTTGTATTATTGTCTAGTTAAGACCCCAATTCATTGAATTTCACCTACTGGCTACAAGGAATCCAGCATGGAACAGCATAATGTACAACTCTTCGCATCAACTTATACAAAGTCCAATTCTCAGTGACTGCTCCTTTTCAGGGGGTGAAGCATCTATTAATGAAATCTTGTTTCTGTTTTATTGAGTAGGCAGGCTAGTAATTAGCGCCTCTAGACCTGTAACCAATCACCTTCTTTTTGTCATATACAAGACACAAGGCATCAAGTTGCTGTATTGAATTATTGACAAGAATTTTTTTGACCATTTCTGGTGCAATATGGTATTTAATGGGATTTGACTGAATGAGAAAAAGTTATTCCTGATAGAGCTAATTTGCGTATCAAATTAAATAAAAGAGAATATTTTACTTCTGCTCGATTGCTTCTGATAGACTTAAGAGGGAATTCGTAACAGAGCATACCAAGCCTCTCGTGACGTAACAATAACTTAGATTGGAACTTACTAACCAAAAACAACAATACCACATGACATCGTACTGATCAAAACACCAAGCATCCTAGCATAATCACAGCATAATTGATAATTACAAGTGCCACTAAAAAAAAGGAATATTTCGCCCCACGTTGTTTACTCTGTTAATCAATAGCAGAATTACCAGTATCATAAATGTACTGGTCTATGTAAGATTAAACAACGACTCAGAGCTATGGTGCTTCCTATGCTTCTTGTGGTGCTTTTTGGGGGATTTTCCCCCCTCATATCCACTTTGTCTTTCACAAAAAAATAAAGAAGACTTTGCATTACCAAGTATAAATAATACAAAAAACATTTATTGCATCCAATCCAATAGTAAGGAGAGATTATTAATTTGGGAAAATACTCGAGGAAATGAGGTTCTTACTCGTGGTGGACTTAAAGCTGTGTAGCTTATGACAGATTTCAAGAAATTTTAGCTTTTTAATTACACCAATAAAAAAAAACTACATGTAAAATATTGAATTTACAACAAGGAGTATAGTCGATATCATGACCTGAAAATTTAATATCATGACCCAATATAATCTCACTAGTGTATACCCCTATCCCGTGACCTTCTCAATTTAATAACTTGAAACGTGGGCTAGAAAGAATAAAGTTAGTGGCTGAAAATGGTGTAAAACAGCAAAGTCATATCAAGTCAACAAAATTTAACAAAGAATAATCAAGTTAAATTCCCCACAAGAAGCAGATGAACAATGGGAATGAAAGTGCCTGGAAATTCAAAAGACACAAAACAAATGAAACGAAACAAGCAAGTAATTCATAAGAGAGAGTCAAATCAATAGCCGTCTAATGCTATTTATAGTATTTTCTGTGGTATTTTTTTGGTAAGAACAAATGCATCATTTTAGGGGACTCATAAGCAAACTAACTTCATCCTTTGCCTCTGAAGAAAGGCTGAAGAAAGAGCATTACTATTTGAAGAATAGAAAGTGCAAAAGAGCATTACTATTTGAAGAATGAAAGTGCAGTGCTAGAGGAGCTTATTGCTTTATGCGATGGAAAAAGCCGAATTCCCCTTGGTTACTTTAGTGCCATAGAAATCGAGAGGGCAATTAAACATTCAGAAAAGTCATTATACACCTGCGGAAGACATATGGTAAAAGGCTTACTAGACAAACGCTTTGTTTTGGTTAGCTTCGTGGACGATACTTTCATTGCAAAGTCCAACGATATATGTCGCGATATAGCAATTACTTCTCATATGAGTCATCTTAAGAACGTGCTTAAACTTATTGGTTGTTGCCTAGAATATGCACAACCTGTTCTAGAATATGTTGTGGCTATAACTCTTGATGATTTACTTTTTCATAAGGGTTATTATTATAATCATGCTAGAAATTCATTATCTTGGGAAAGTAGATTGCGGACCGCCAATGCAATTGCTTCAGCAATTCTTTATCTCCATAGTTGTGACGACCCGACCCGTCGTCTCAGGTATTATCGTTCCGTTTTTCCCATATTGTGTTGCTTTATGTGTGACGATCTGGTCCATCGTCACGTGAGTTACCGCCCCGTTTTCCCCTTTATATGCTTGTTCATGTTTCAATATATGTATTTGGTGAATTTGAGTCAATTCGGATCGAGTTTGGTAGGAAATAAGATAAATAGTCTATTTGATGAATGAATAATTTGGAAAAGTCAACCGGACGTTGACTTGTGAGTTAGAGGGCTCGAAATCGAATTCTGATGGTTTGGTTAGCTTAGGGGGGATCATTTGTGACTGAGAAGAGCGATCAAAATTGAATTTGGAGGTTCGGTGAAGAAATAGGCTTGAATTAGCGAAGTTGGAATTTGGCGAACTCCAATCGATAGGTGAGATTTTGATCCGGGAGTCGGAATGGAATTCCGACAGTTGCAGTAGCTTTGTTAGGTGATTTTTGATATGTTTGCAAATTTTCAGGTTATTCGGACATCGTTTGTTCAGGTTTTTGATTAGATGTTTGTTTCAGAAGTTTTAGTTGAAACTTTGGTTTGAATCCGCCTTAATTTGATGATTTTTGTGTTTAAGGGTGTATTTTTATGATTGAAACAAGTTCGTGTGGTGATTTAGAGTGAGTTTGTATTTTTGGTTGAGGTCCCAGGGGCCTCGGGGTGAGTTTGGGTGGTCAAACGAGGGAAAATTGGAGTTGAGGTCTGCTGGTGTGTGTTGTAGCAGTTATTTCCGCTTCTGCGGAAGGGAGACCGCAGATGCGGCTCTGCAGAAGCGGGCAATCATTCGCAGGTGCGAGTTTTTGGGCAGCCCAGCAAGGTCCGCAGAAGCGAACGTTCATTCGCAAAGGCGAACCTGCAGAAGCGGAAATGTATTCGCAGAAGCAAAAAGAGTCGACTTGGGAGGTTCCGCAGAAGCGGAATATTTTCCGCATAGGCGATGTCGCAGAAGCGCAAAGCTAACCGTAGAAGCGGTATGAGACTTAAGTGAAAGCCGCAGAAGCGACTCTTTTACCGCAGAAGCGGAAGCACGGAAGCGGCTAAGGAGCCGCAGAAGCGAAAATCGCTCGGGTTTAAGGATCAGTGTATCGGAAAAATTTCAGAAGTGTTAAAATATTTGGGGTTTCGAACGAAGAGAAGAATTGGGCGATTTTGAAGAGGAATTGTGGAGTATCATCAGGTATGGACTCTTGGACCTAAATTATATTATTATATTAATAAAATATAGATTTAATCTCTTAAAATAGAGGAATTAAGGTGTAAAAATGGAGGATTTTGCTTGAAGCCTAAGAAATAGAAAATTGATGATTTGAATGGGCAAATGGACCCCGATTTTGATAAGTTTTATATGCACGGACTCGTGGCGAGATGAGGGTTCTGAAAATGTAAATTTTCGAGAAGCGGGCTCGAGGCTCGGGTTTTGGCAACTTCGTGTTTTAGGTGTTTTTCGAGTCATTTCTGTTTGGTTATGATTCATTAGCCTCTTTTGATGTATTCTTATTGGTTTTGATCAGATTTGGAATCCAAGGAGGTCGATTTGCGAGGAAAGCGCAAGGCGAGCTAGGACTTTGGCCGGTTCGAGGTGAGTGGTAGTCATGAATGATATACTTAGGGTTTGAAACCCTGTATTTGCACTATACCGTGCTATTTTGAGATGAAAAACACATCGTGTGATGGGCGTGGTGATATTGTGATCGGGGATTCGAACTTAGTCTATCCCAATTGATGGTTTGCTGTATTTATTGACTGAGACTGAGCTTATATCCATATATTTGGGCTAGTTGCCATATTTGGGGCCTTGTGACGATCTGTAGAACCTTAGGGAAGCCCGTGGAGCTAAATGAACCCTATATCTGTTGAACACATACTCACAGTCGTACTCTTAGTTGTATAGCATAACATGAATCAGTACTAGAAATGTACTCTAAGTGAGAATACCTAGGGTTGAATACCCTGATCTAGTTGAGTGGGCCCAAGAGGCCAAGTCTATATTGACTGAGAGGGTCGAGGACCCATTATGAGGTATTGATATATATACCGGATCGGCTGCACGCCGCAGCAGTATATACATATACATATATTGGATCGGACTGCATGTAGCAATAATATATATAATATATATGTATTATATAGATGATATATATATGGATTGGATTGCATGCCGCAGTGATATATATATGGATCGGACTGCACATCGCGGTGATATATATGTGGATCGGACTGCACGCCACAATATTATATCACTTGGGCTGAAGGAGCCTCTCTAGAGTCTGCACACACCCCTAGTGAGTGCAGTTATATATATTATTGGATCGGACGGCACGCCGCAACATTTTATCTATTATATTGGATCGGGCTACACGCCGCAACATTATATGTACTATATTGGATCGGGCTGCACGACGCAGTAGTATTAGTAAGGATCGGGCTGCGCACCGAAGCAGTGTTGGATCAGTGTGAGATAGTAGTAAACTGAAACCGGACTTACCACTTTAGGGATGATTTACTTGTACTGTTGTCCTTAGAGCTGTTTAGTGTTCTTACATGTTTTCTTATTTTCGGTTATTATTTATTGCTACTACACACTGAGTTGGAAGTAATCACTTTACTCCCTGCATCTTGTGTGCAGATACAGGGATTCCGGAGGGCAGTTGAGCTATATTATTGTCGTTCCAGCTTTTGCGGAGACATCGAGGTAGTTGTCGGCGTCTGCATGACCCTATCTCTCCTTCTATTATCTATCTTTTGATTTTTTTCTGCTTAGACTCAGTTGTATAGAGTATTACCCTGATGTGTAGAGGCTCATACTTGTGACACCAGATCATATTGGGCTGTATTTCGGTTGTTTTGAATTCCGCATTATGTTGTTATTTTGAAAACAGGATAATCGACTTTAAATGGAATATCTTTGAATTAAATAATTGGATTGGTTATCTGGGAATGGTCGGGCTTGCCTAGCAATGTGTTGGGCACTATCATGACCGGAGTTTGGGTCGTGACAAGTTGGTATCAGAGCCTAGGTTATCAAGTCTCGCGAGTCATGAGCCACTTTAGTAGTGTCCCGTGGATCGTACGGAGACGTCTGTGCCTATCCTCGGGAGGCTGCAGAACCTTTAGGAAAACTTCAAATTCTTGACATTCATTTCGTAATACTTTATTGATCCGAAGCTAAACTTTGGCATTCTATTCTCTCGCAAATGGCGCGGACTCGTGCTACAAGACGAGGTAGTCAACTAACATTTCCACCTGCTAGAGGCCGTGGACGCGGCCGTGGTCGTTGTAGGTGTGGAGCAGTTGGGGTAGTACCAATTGACCCACCAACTGTCCCTTTTTCGGATCAGCCTCCAGTTTCAGAGGTCCCAACAACACCTGTTTAGGCACCAGTTGTGCCTATCATGATTCCGAGTCTTCAGGAGACCCTAGCTCAGATTTTGACAGTTTGCACTGGCCTAGCTCAGGCAGTTTTAGCCTCCACTATAGCAGCAACATCCCAGACCGGGGGTGGTCATCAGACCCCCGCAACTCGCATTCTAGAGCAGGTAGTGCAGGGTCTTCAGACACCTGAGGCACCACCAGTCCAGCCAGTGGCTCCAGTTCAGTCGATTATTCAGGTTCAGGGTGACAGGGTCCCAGTGATGCCTGACGACGAGAAGCATTGTCTTGAGATTTAGCAGACTTTCACCACCTATATTTAGTGGTATTCCGAGCGAGGACACCCAGGGCTTTCTCGACAAGTGTCGACGTATGCTCCGTACAGTAGGGATTCTCGAGTCGAGTGGGGTATCATTCACCACTTTCTAGTTTTAGGGAGCAGCCTTCACATGGTGGGAGGCTTATGAGCGCCGTAGGCCGGCAGGTGCAGCACCATTGACATGGAAGGAGTTCTCCACTATTTTTCTGGAGAAGTGGATACCACGATTTCAGAGGGAGGAGTTACGTAGGCAGTTTGAGTGGCTTCGTCAGGGGTATATGTCAGTGACAAAGTATGAGGTGAGGTTTTCAGAGTTAGCTAGATATGCACCACGGATGGTTGCGACTGATCAGGAGAGGGTCAGGCACTTTGTGGATGGACTTATTTATCCTATTCGCATCTTGATGACCCGAGAGAGGGTCCTGAGTCATTCATTCGAGGATGCAGTTGATATTGCTCGCGACATTGAGACAGACCATCGTCGAGAGCGAGAGGAGAGGGAGGCCAAGAGGCCTCAGGGATTAGGTAGTTTTGGCGGTGCTTAGTCTAGAGGCCAGGGTCAGTAGAGCCGATCGTTCTTTTAGGTCTTTAGAGCCAGCCCGCTCAGAGTATCATAGGTCATCTTCTGGTCGAGGTCATCAGGACTCTCATCAGGGCCAACCATCTCTCAGTGCCCTTCTAGTGCAGAGTTCATCTCAGGCTCCAACTATTGAGGGTTCATCCCGATCGAGTTCTTCAGCTAGCCACTCCAGCACGAGGGGTTCCCTTCAATCCCAACCCCCAGCACCTGTGAGCTTTTTTGAGTGTGGGGAGTTTGGCCATATTCGGAGAGAGTGTTCCCGCCTTGTATCTAGGCCATCTCAGTAGAGGGGACAACCCTCATCATCTGGTCCATCTACTTCAGCACCCGCCCCATTAGCTAGAGGTGAGGGTCAAGCAGCCAGGGGTCGCCCTCGATGGGGAGGCCGATCAGGTGGTCAGGCTCATTGCTATGCTCTTCAAGGCCGTTCAAATGCGATTGCTTCAGGCGCTGTTATTACAAGTATTATTTCAGTCTGCCATAGGGATGCCTCAGTTTTATTCGATCCCCGTTCCACTTATTCCTATGTATCTTCATATTTTTCTCCTCATTTGGGCACGACCCAAGGATGTCTTGCGTTACCCGTGCATGTATCTACCCCGGTGGGCAATACCATTGTTGTCGACCATATGTACCGGTCCCGTCTTGTTACTATTGGGGGTCTGGAGACCCGAGTAGACTTGCTGCTAGCATGATTGACTTTGATGTCATTTGGGCATGGACTGGCTATCTTTGTGCCACACTATTCTAGACTGTCACGGCAAGATAGTCACATTGGCTATACCGGGTATTCCGAGGATCGAGTTGCGAGGCATGACTGATTATGTGCCCAACAGGGTAATTTCTTTCTTAAAGGACCAACGGATGGTTGGGAAGGGATGTTTATCGTATTTGGCATTTGTGAGAGACATTGGAGCTGAGACTCCCAGTATTGATTCTGTTCCCGTTGTAAGGGATTTTCCTGATGTGTTTCCCCCGGATCTGTCGGGCATGCCTCTAGACTGGGATATTGACTTTGGGATTGATTTGGTGCCGGGCACCCAACCTAATTCTATTCCTCCTTATCTTATGGCACCAGTTGAGTTGAAGTAACTGAAAGAGAAGCTTCAGGAACTCCTAGATAAGGGGTTCATTCGACCGAGTGTGTCACAGTGGGGTGCACCGGTCTTGTTTGTCAAGAAGAAGGATGGCTCAATGAGGATGTGTATTGATTACATGCAGCTGAACAAGGTAACAGTGAAGAACAAGTATCCCCTGCCACGCATTGATGATTTGTTTGATCAGCTCCAGGGAGTGAGGGTATTTTCGAAGATTGATCTTCATTCAGGCTATTACCAGCTGAAGATTAGAGCTTCTGGTATTATGAAGATAGCCTTTAGGACGAGATATGAGCACTATGAGTTTCTAGTGATGTCTTTTGGGCTGACTAATGCCTCATCCGCGTTCATGCATTTAATGAACAACGTGTTCCGACCATATTTGGACTCCTTTGTGATTGTGTTTATTGATGAAATCTTGATGTACTCTCATAGCCAGGAGGAGCATGCTCAACATTTGAGAGTTGTACTGCAGAGGTTGCAGGAGGAGAAACTTTACGCAAAGTTCTCCAAGTGTGAGTTCTGGCTCAAGTCTGTGGCTTTTCTGTAACACGTGGTGTCCAGTGATGGGATACAAGTGGATCCGAAAAAGATAGAGGCGGTGCAGAGTTGGCCTAGATCGACCTCAGCCATTGAGATACGTAGTTTTCTAGGATTGGCAGGATATTATCACCGATTTGTTCAGGGATTTTCTTCTATTTCTTCACCCTTGACTAAGTTGACTTAGAAGGGTGCTCCATTTGTGTGGTCCGAAGAGTGTGAGGAGAGCTTTCATAAGCTCAAGACAGCATTGACCACGGCGCCAGTTTTGATATTGCCATCAGCTTCAGATTCTTATACTATGTATTGTGATGCCTCGAGAGCTGGCATTGGATATGTGCTGATGTAGGAGGGTAGGGTTATTGCTTATGCTTCTCGCCAGTTGAAGCCCCACGAGAAGAACTATCCCGTGCACGATTTGGAGTTAGCAGCCATAGTTCACACTCTGAAGATTTGGAGACATTACTTGTATGGTGTTTCTTGTGAGGTGTATACCGATCATCGCAGCCTTCGGCATCTGTTCAAACGGAAAGATCTTAATTTGAGACAAAGGAGGTGGCTTGAGTTGCTTAAGGATTATGACATTACCATATTGTATCATCCGGGAAAGGCCAATGTTGTGGCCGATGCTTTGAGCCGAAAAAATGTCAGTATGGGCAGCCTACCTTATATTCCAGTTGGGGAGAGACCCTTTTCATGTGATGTCCAGGCATTGGCCAATCGGCTAGTGATGTTGGATATTTCTGAGCCGAGTCGAGTGTTGGCTTGCGTTGTTTCTTGGTCCTCTTGATATGATCGCATCGGGGAGCGTCAGTATGATGGTCCATATTTGCTAGTCCTTAGGGACAGAGTTCTACATGATGATGCCAGGGATGTGTCTATTGATAGTGATGGTGTTCTGAGGATGCAGGGACGGATCTGTGTGCCCAATGTAGATGGCCTTCGAGAGTTTATACTAGAGGAGGCTCACAGCTTGCGGTACTCTATTCATACGGGTGCCGCGAAGATGTATCAGGACTTTAGATAGCATTACTGGTGGAGGAAGATGAAGATGGATATTGTGAGTCATGTAGCTAGATGTCTCAACTGCCAGCAGGTCAAGTATGAGCATCAGAGATCGGGCAGTGTTCTTCAGCGTATGGTTATTCCTGAGTGGAAATGGGAGAGGATTACTACGGATTTTGTGAGTGGTCTTCCGCACACTTCATTCCAGTATGTACTACTTATTCATCAGAGCGGTCAGTAGGGATCTTTATTCCAGAGATTGTCAGATTAGATGGGGTTCCAGTGTCTATCATATCAGATAGAGGTACTTAGTTCACTTCTCAGTTCTAGAGGGCATTTCAGGGGGAGCTGGGTACGCAGGTAGAGTTGAGTACACCATTTCATCCTCAGACAGACGGACAATCTGAGCGCACTATTCAGATCTTGAAGGATATGTTGCGTGTCTGTGTGATCGATTTTGGATGTTCATGGGATGAGATTTTGCCACTTTCTGAGTTTGCCTACAACATCAATTATCAGTCAAGTATTCAGATGGCCCCGTATGAGGCGTTGTATGGTAGGCGGTATAAATCTCCCGTGGGATGGTTTGAGCCTGGTGAGGCTAGATTGTTAGGGACTGAGTTAGTTCAGGATGATTTGGAGAGAGTGAAGTTGATCCAGGAGTGGCTTCGCACAACACAGTCGCGCCAGAAGAGTTATGCAGACATGAATGTTCGGGATGTGTCTTTCATGGTAGGCAAGAGGGTCTTGTTGAAGGTTTCACCCATGAAGGGTGTTATGAGGTTCGGGAAGAAAGGGAAGCTGAGTCCCAAGTTCATTGGTCCTTTTGAGATACTTAGGAGGATTGGAGAGGTGGCGTATGAGCTAGCTTTGCCACCCAGCTTGTCCAATGTGCATCCAGTATTCCATATGTCTATGCTCCGGAAGTATGTCGGGGATCCATATCATGTGTTGGACTTCAGTACGATTTAGCTTGATGATGATTTATCCTATGATGTGGAGCCGGTGGCTATTATGGGTCGACATGTTCGAAAGTTGAGGTCCAAGGATATTGCTTCAGTAAAGATGCAGTGGAGAGGCCGGCCCGTGGAGGAGGCTACTTGGGACACTGAGCAGGAGATGCGGAGTAGATACCCCCACTTATTTGAGACTCCAGGTATGTTTCTTGACCCGCTCGAGGATGAGCATTTCTTGTAGTTGGGGAGAATGTGATGACCCGATCCGTCGTCATGTGAGTTATCGCCCCGTTTTCCCCGTTATATGCTTGTTCATGTTTCAATATATGTATTTGGTGAATTTGATTCAATTCGGATCGATTTTGGTAGGAAATGGGATAAATAGTCTCTTTGATGAAGGAATAGTTTGGAAAAGTCAACCGGACATTGACTTGTGAGTTAGAGGGCTCATAATCGAATTCTGATGGTTTAGTTAGCTTCGGGGGATCATTTGTGACTTAGGAGAGCGATCGTAATAGAATTTGTAGGTCCGATGTATAAGTAGGCTTAAATTGGCGAAGTTAGAATTTTGGCGAATTCTGGTTGATAGGTGAGATTTTGATCCAGGAGTCGGAATGGAATTCTGATAGTTGCAGTAGCTTTGTTAGGTGATTTTGGATATGTCTGCAAATTTTCAAGTCATTCGGACATCGTTTGGTCGGGTTTTTGATTGGATGTTGGTTTCGGAAGTTTTAGTTGAAACTTAGGCTTGAATCTGCCTTAATTTGATGATTTTTGTGTTTAAGGGCGTGCTTTTATGATTGGAACAAGTTCGTGTGGTGATTTAGAGTGGGTTTGTATTTTTGGTTGAGGTCCCGGGAGCCTCGGGGTGAGTTCGAGTGGTCAAACGAGGGAAAATTGAAGTTGAGGTCTGCTGGTGTGTGTTGCAGCAGTTATTTTCGCTTCTGCGGAAGGGAGACCGCAGATGCGGCTCTGCAGAAGTGGGCAATCATCCACATGTGCGAGTTTTTGGGAAGCCCAGCAAGGTCCGCAGAAGCGGACGTTCATTCACAAAGGCGAGCCCGCAGAAACGGGAATGTGTTTGCAGAAGCGAATAGGGTCGACTTGGGAGGTTCCGCAGAAGCGGAATATTTTCCGTATAGGCGATGCCGCAGAAGCGAAAGCTAACCACATAAGTGGTATGGGACTTAAGTGAAAGTCGCAAAAGCAACTCTTTTACCGCAGAAGCAGAAGCGGCTAAGGAACCGGCAAAAGCGAAAATTGCTGGGGATTAAGGATCAATGTATTGGAAAAATTTCAGAAGTGTTAAAATATTTGAGGTTTCAAACTAAGAGAAGAATTGGGCGATTTTGAAGAGGAATTTGTGGAGTATCATTAGGTAAGGACTCTTTGACCTAAATTATGTTATCATATTGATAAAACGGATTTAATCTCTGAAAATAGAGGAATTAAGGTGTAAAAATGGAGGATTTTGCTTGAAGCCTAAGAAATAGAAAATTGATGATTTGAATGGGTAAATGGACCCCGATTTTGATAAATTTTATATGCACGGACTCGTGGCGAGATGTAGATTCTGAAAATGTAAATTTCATAGTTTTTCGAGAAGCAGGCCCGGGCTCGAGTTTTGGCAACTTCGTGTTTTTGAGTGTTTTTCGAGTCCTTTAGATTGGGTTATGATTCATTAGCCTATTTTGATGTATTCTTATTGGTTTTTATCAGATTTGGCATTTGAGGAGGTCGATTTACGAGGAAAGTGCAAGGCGCGCTAGGACTTTGGCCGGTTCGAGGTGAGTGGTAGTCATGAATGATTTACTAAGGGTTTGAAACCCCGTATTTGCACTATACAATGCTATGTTGGTGAAACACACGTCGTGTGATGGGCGTGGTGATATTGTGACTGAGGATTCAGACTTAGTCCATCCCGATTGATGGTTTACTGTATTTATGAATTGCGATTGAGCTTATATCCGTATATTTGGGCTAGTTGCCATGTTTGGGGCCTTGTGCCGATCTGGAGAACCTTAGGGAAGTCTGTGGAGCTAAATGAACCCTATATCTGTTGAACACATACTGTAAGTCATACTCTTAGCTGTATAACATAACATGAACCGCTACTAGAAATGTACTCTCAATGAGAATACCTAGGGTTGAATACCTTGACCTAGCTGAGTGGACCCGAGAGGACAAGTCTATATTGACTGAGAGGGGCCGAGGACCCATGGTGAGGTATTGATATATATATCGGATCGGGCTGCACACTGCGGTATTATAGCGCTTGGGCTAAAGGAGTCCCTCCGGAGTCTGCACACATCCCAGTGAGCGCAGTTATATATATTATTGGATCGGGCTGCACGCTGTAGCATTATATCTATTATATTGGATCAGGCTGCACGCCACAATATTATATATACTATATTGGATCAGGCTACACACCGTAGTAGTATTAGTAAGGATCGGGCTGCGCGCCGCAACAATGTTGGATCAATGTGAGATAGTAGTAGACTGAAACTGGGCTTTCCACCTTAGAGATGTTATTACCTGTATTGTTTCCCTTAGAACTGTTTAGTGTTCTTACATGTTTTCTTATTTTCAGTTATTATTTATTGCTGCTACTCACTGAGTTGGTAGTACTCACTCTACTCCCTACACCTTGTGTGCAGATATAGGGATTCCGGAGGGCAGTTGAGCTATATTACTGTCGTTCCAGCTTTTGCGGAGACATCGAGGTAGCTGCCGGCGTCCGCAGGACCCGATCTCTCCTTCCATTATCTATCTTTTTTTTTCCTACTTAGACTCAGTTGTATAGAGTATTACTCGGATGTGTAGAGGCTCATACTTGTGACACCAGATCATATTGGGTTGTATTTCAGTAATTTTGAATTCCGCATTATTGTTGTTATTTTAAAAACATGATAATCGACTTTAAATGGAATATCTTTGAATTAAATTATTGGATTGGTTATCGGGAAATGGTCGGGCTTGCCTAGCAATGTGTTGGGCGCCATCATGACTGGGGATTGGGTCGTGACATTATGTTTCATTATCGGCATTGGGTGCGTTAGAATTTAATTGGAGTGATTTTAATGAGAAATGAGACACTTAGTCTTCAAGAAGACTTAAGTTGGAAAAGTCAAACGAATGTTGACTTATGAGTTAGAGGGCTCGGAATTGAATTCTGATGATTCGGTTAGCTCTGGGTGATGATTTAAGGCTTCAAAGCACAATCAGAAGTAATTTTGGAGATCTGGTGAAGAAGTTAGCCTATTTAGCGAAGTTGGATTTTTGGCGATTTCTAGTTGATAAGTGATATTTTGATTCGTGAGTCGAAATGGAATTCTGAGAGTTGTAGTAGCTTTATTAGGTGATTTTGGACTTGTCAGCAAAATTTTAGGTCATTCGGACGTCGTTTGGTTGGGCTTCAGATCGAATGTGAGTTTTGGAAGAATTTGATAAATTTAGGCTTGAATCCGATGTGTTTTAATAGTTTTAGCATTTTTGATGTGTTTTGACGATTGGAACAAGTTCGTATGATGTTTTTGAGTAGGTTGGTATTTTTGGTTGAGGTCCCGAGGTCCTCGTGGTGATTTCGGATGGTTAACGGGAAGTTTGAAGTTGAAAAATGTAGCAGAAATTGCAACTGCTGTTGTAGACCATTTTGTTCATCTCGATCGCAGGGGTGCTACTGAAATCGCATGGAATGTTTTTGGGAGGCTTGATTTTTGCTCTCTGCAATCGCATAGAAGGATCTGGGGCTGGAGCGTTTGCTCTTCGCGATCGCATGGAATGGGACGCGATCACGTAGCATTGGGGCGTAAGGCATCGCGATCGCGTAGGCCAATTTGGGAGCCTTAGTATTTTGTTCTCCGTGATCACGTGGATTGGGACGCGATCGCATAAGGGTAATTTTAGGGCTAGAATTTTTTTTCTCCGCGATCGCATGACTAGGGACGTGATCTAGACAGAATGTTAAAAACATTTCATCCGTGAGCCAAACCTATTTCTCATCATTTTGAGAGAACATGTGAGCTTTCTAGACGGGAATTCAAGGGGTTTCGAATGGGAATCATTGGAGGTAAGTTTTATGAGTTAAATACATACTCTTATTGAAGAATCATGCTTGAAATTCATAAAAATATAGCCAAAAGTTAAGAAATTAGGGCTTGGAGCAAAATACTAAAATTGGGATTTGAGGGGCCATTTGTGGTTTGAATTGGGAGTTCTTGGTATGTACGGACTCGTGGTGAGACGAGAATTCCTAAAATGTAAATTTCATAATTTTTCGGGATGTGGGCCCGGGTTTCGGGTTTTGCCAGTTTCGTGTTTTGAGTATTTTTCAAGTTCTTTTGATTGGATTATGTTCCATTAGTATATTATATGGTATTACTTTTGATTTTGGATTGATTGGACATGCGTGGAAGCTGGTTTGAGGAGAAAAGATGTCGCGGGCTAGAGTTTTCGCCCGTTCGAGGTGGGTAATATTTGTATATAATGTCCTGAGGGTTTGAAACCCCGGACTTGCACACCATAGTGCTGTATTGAGGTGACTTGAATTCTGAATAATGGGCGTGGGGTAGAGTACAATTGGGTATAGTGACTTGGTCCGTCCCGCTTAAAAAAAACACTATCAAATTGCTTGGAGTTGAATTGACATCCTGTTAACGGTATCAATTATCATGATTTGGACAGATTGTCATGTTTTGGGCTTCGCGACAAATATTTGAATCCTTCGGGGATTAAATCATTATTTTTGCAATACTGTGCATATTTCTATCTCAGTCCAAGGTTTAAAAATACTATTTTGCAAACTCAGCCATCTTTCGAAGATTTGAAAACTTAATTGATATTTTACTGAAAGTTTTGCTGAGAACTGCTATGTGATTATTGCCCTAGAGGCTTATATGCATTCATGACTATGCATGGCTCGGGCTGCACGCTATAGCAGGTGTGATATTGATATTGTGCTTGGGCTGTAAGAGCCCCTCCGGAGTCTGAACCCCCCACAGTGAGCGCCGGATGCCCAAATGGATCGGGCTGTACGCCGCAACGTCATGTTCATGTGCATTTCAGTGCATTCATGCATTGGTTGCTGTTTGTACTCTGTGGCATAAAATGTAGCACTCATATATATTATTGGCATGCATGTATTACTTGCCTAGTTGACCAGATACCCTGGTGTAATTGCTAAAGGAGTGATGTGCCCGAGGGGCTGATTTGTGTGCGTACTTGCACTATTTGATGTCGGATTTATGTATTTAATTGTTAATAAGGAAAGAAAGAGATTTTTTAAAATAGGTTTTAACCTGAATCGGATATTTGGTTAAAAGGACATGGAGTTATCGCTATTTAAAAGTGTTGTACTGTATTTTAAAGCATGAGGTAGTGCTCTTGCATGATTTCTTTCTTCTCAGCATTATTTACTTTTATTACCGCTGAGTTGGAAGTACTGTAACGACCCAGCCCGTCGTTACGGGAGTTATTGCCCCATTTTCTCCTTTTAATACTTCAATATGCTAACTTATATGTGTTTGGAAAGTTAGAAGCAAATCGGAGGGAATTTAGATAGAAATAAGGCCATAAATCCCTTTTTGAGAAGAATAGGTTGGAAAAGTCAACCAAATGTTGACCGATGACTTTGGCAGCTCGGAATTGAATTCTGATGATTCGACTAGTTTTGGAGAATTATTTATGGCTTAGGAGAGCAATCGGAATCGAATTCGGAGGTCCGGTGAAGTTTTAGGCTTGAATTGGCTAAGGTCGAATTTTGATGAAATCCGAACGGTAAGTGATATTTTGATCCGGGAGTCGGAATGGAATTCTGATAGTTGCAGTAGCTCCGTTAGGTGATTTGGGATATGAGTGCAAAATTTTAGATCATTCGGAGGTGTTTAGGTCGAGTTTTAGATCAAATGCAAGTTTCGGAAGTTTTGGAAGAACTTAGGCTTGAATCCGATGTAAATTTGGTGTTTTGATATTAGTTTTGGTGTTTTCAGAGTAAAACTAAGTTTGTATGATCATATGTGGCATGTTAGTATGTTCGTATGCAGTCCCAAGGAGCTCGGGTGAGTTTCAGATAGGTTTGGGTTGCGTTATGCTCGTTTTTCTTATGCTTCGACATCGTTTCTTCAAGCATAAATGATATCATATTGAACAAATGAGCTTGGATTATTGTTTTGAATGAAGAACTAGATCCGTATCGTAATTACGGACCCATAGCAAAAAGAATCATCGAATTTGGACATCGTATGAGGATTTTATGGCCATTTTACTAAGGCTGGCCAGATTTTCAGGTTAATGACGAAACTGCCCCTGACGGCGTATTAAAAACCTGCACTATTTGCAAACCTTAAAACCTACATATCTCCTTCATTATAAGGTCAAATTGAGTGATTCAAAAGCCTAAATTCATTAGAATTTCACAAGGAATCCATTGGGAGCAGTAAAACGCGTGAACAGTATACCTAGAACGAGCAGGTCGAGTTTTCTTCCAATTTTAGAACGGGAAGAAGCTTCTGAGGTGATTTTTAAGAGAGAAATCAATGGGTAATTGCTGGAGGTAAGTTTCTTGACTCAAAAACATGATTTTATGCTAGAATAAACACCAAAATTCCTGAAATTGGTAGAATTTGTGAAGAACTAGGGCCTAAATCATGAAAACGAATTTTTGGGTTTTGAAAGGCCATTCGAACTCCGATTTCGATAAATTTTATATGCACGGACTCGTGGAGAGACGAGGAATCTGTTGGTATAAATTTCGGAATTTTTCAAGAAGCGGGCCCGGGGTCCGGGTTTTACCAACTTGGTGTATTATTGCGTATTTCGTATAAATTGAATTGGGTTATGTTTCTTTGACCCGTATTTGATATAATTGTTGTGTTTGACTAGATTCTACGCACGAGGCGGCAAATTTGAAGGGAAAAGGTATCGCGGACGAGTCTACGGCCGGCTAGAGGTGAGTAGTTTGTGTATATGGTAGCTTGAGGGTTCGAAACCCCGGCTTAGCACATTGTGACGCTAGTAGGGCGTGGCTCGCACCCCGTGGCAGGTGCGGGGCTGATTGTGACTAGGGATTGAGACTTGGTCCATCCCGGATATGGAAAATATGCTATTAGTGATGGAAATATGCTGTGTTTGACATATTTGTGGGATGTAAGCCTTGTTTGGGGCCTTGTGCCGACCTGTAGTATCCCTAGGGGATAGTATTTATGTGATAGCTATACTTGCTTAATCATTGATCTCAGTCCTGGAATTTGAAATCACACTATTGAAATGCTAAGTCACCGGTTTTTGCAAATTAAATAAAAGTTAAAGTATTTTTCATAAATTATGAACTGGAAATTGAAATTAAGAAAAATGATCTGTTTTTGTGACTTATCTGATTTATGTGGACTGAGGATGGATCGGGCTGCACGCCGCAGCGGAGCATGGGATCGGGCTGCACGCCGCAGTGGTTGATATGAGGATCGGGCTGCACGCCGCAGCAGTATTGCGCTTGGGCTGTAGGAGCCCCTCCGGAGTCTGTACACACCCCCGGTGAGCGCCGTCGACGTTAAATGGATCGGGCTACACGCCGTAGCGGTTATGTGCATTGCATTGCATCTTTATTTGTTTAAATTATTCTGTGGTAGCTGTATTGTACTGTTGATGCTAGTTCGTAGGAGATTCGTACTGTAGTTTAGCTTCATATTGTGGTATTCTGTGAATTTCCCACTTTTAATTGCTTTTATATATTTATTACTCACTGAGTACTTAGTACTCACCCCTACTCCCTGCACCTTTGTGTGCAGATTCAGGTACACATGAGGGATATATGAGCACTCCAGCTTTTATCGGTATTTATCCGAGTTGCTGAGGTAGTTGCTGGCGTTTGTAGGACCTGGAATCTCTTCTTATTCTAGTTTTCCTTTGTATATAAATTATTCAGACTTTAGTATTTGGTCTAGATGTTGTTATCCGATCTTCTTTAGAGGCTCCAGACTCGTGACCCTAGATCTCTGGGGTGGTTATACAGTTATGCTTTATTGTTGACATAAATATTCAGGTAATTGATTTGAGCTTCATGCTCGGGATGAGAGTGTAAATGGTCGGGCTTGCCTAGCAGGTGTGTTGGGCGCCATCACGACCGGGATTTGGGTCGTGACAAGTTGGTATCAGAGCCTAGGTTACTAGGCCCATTAGTCTTGAGCCGGTTGGTAGAGTCTTGTGGATCGGTACGGGGACGCCTGTACTTATCCTCGGGAGGCTGCAAACCTTTAGGAAACACTTCACATTTCTTGGGATTCTTATCGTGCGTACTTGATTCAGCTTGAGATATAATTTTTGGAATTCTTTCCACACGTCTGTGTACGCTTCGAGCGCTCGGTAATATAATTGCCTTGAGGGTTTGTGATTCCCTGATCGAGGGGCGAGATATAATCTCTGCGAGTTCATGGTGGGCCAGCCGGGAGGACTTGAGGCTAGATCTTTGTCTATGACATGAGCACCAAAGTGCTAATTTTACAAAATGGTATTATGAAATTTCATGTGATCGGTATTGTTCCTAACTGTGGAAATGGCAGCTTAATAGTGTACGAGCTGTCAGGTGTTAGATCCTTATTGTAATCTATTGTGTAGCCCCGAGCTACGGGCGTGGTGAATATTTATCATATCTCTTAGTTGGAAGGTAAAGTGCCTTACGTGTAGTAGAACGCGTTTAGACGCAGGAAGACTAAATTGATTATGCTATGTGTATCCTGGTGGAAGGTGTTGTACTGAAATACTAGATTGAGGCAAGGTAGGTGGGTCGATTCTGATGTGTAATTGAAGGGTATTTGATATATGTTATGATCCGAGCGGGTGCAACGCATGTTCAGGTATTAATTGTGATAATATGATTCGTATAGTAATGAGATTTAATGTTGTTGAAATGCATTGTGATGTCTTGTTGAGTTGTGGATGTATTGTTAGAATGGTTTGGTGATTCTCTGGCAGGTGGATAGGCCAATTTACAAAGGGAACTCTGCCAAAATTTTTGAAAAATTTGGGACTTAGAAAAGATTTCTGTCACCTAAATAGAGTAGGCTTAACTGTGGTGTGTGTATAAATGCAAGAATTGCAGAAGAGTTAAGGTCTCTGAAGATTCGAGTCTCTGTCAAGGCTTGTAAATGACTTGAGTTTAATCTCATGATAACATTGTGGCATCATTTGAGTAAGAATGACATAGGTGGCTAAAAATGCTTTGATGTATGGCTCCGAGCCAAGTTGGGGAGGTTGTTATTGATTAACTGATTGCACTGTTGTGTGCTATGTTGGTTCTGTCTCTAGTCCGTTGGGAAAATTCGTATAAAGGTTATGGTGCTTCGTAGATGTGAAGAAATACTAGGATGACTTGAACTGCTGTTGGTAAAGAATGTTCGATGTATAGAAAAGAAAGATAGCTAATTGCATCTGTATGAAATCATGTTCTGTGGTGTCAGAGTTCTAACAAGGCACGAGTGGTTCCGTTCAATAAGACGGTTGGATTATAATTGAATAAGGGTGAATGACGCCCGAGAATGGTTTTGCGGTGTTTAAGATTTTGCTTGTAACAATCAGGTGTATTAAGATTGTGTATATGGCTAAAGACGGTGGTTTCGTTAGAAGAAATCAAGACTTGTGTTATGTTATGTGAATGATGGGATTCTATGTATCCGTATTGGGAGGTAATGATAACGAATTCCAAATCGCAGGAAGTTCTTCAAAATAAAGCATTGTAGAATGTGGTACTTATGGGAAACATTGAGTGAGTATTCAGTGGCCTGTGAGCCTGAGACCGTGTAGTCTTATGTATGAGTCTCGTGTGGTAACCTGAGTTGAGGTATTGTGGTGCTACAGTAAAGGGTAATATTAAATTAAAGATGAATTAGAAAGGAAATTGATTAAATGGGACAACTTGATAATAAACTAAAACGATATGATAAGGATACGATTAACTCCTGGTATGTGTTTGAAGTAATGAGTCTTGCAGCTATGGTGCAACCAAGCTCTTGAGTGCTGGCAGTTGCGTAGTTCGATGTGGGTAGAAGGACTCAGTCCTGACAGTTAAACTTATGCAATAAATTGGGAGAAAGAGTTTGTGATGTGTTCTACTGTGGTTTGAAAGTGAGTATATTCCTATTGGTATGCGAAGCATGGAATGTGTAATGACTTTTCTTCTATATGGTATCATGAAGGTCATTGACTAGTTAAGTGCGTCGATGTTTGCGGCGTAGGAAAGTGATAGAAGTTCCATGTTATCTTAAAGTAGTATGGTATATGCGATGTGTTATGGGAAGCTGATAATGGAATGTTCAAGGTTTTGGGATCAGTTCATAATATATGGGAAGTCATTAAAGATTATTGAGCAGCGCGGACAGCTGCAAGTGATTTAAGAATCGATCTTTCTAGTGATTAAAATTAAATGATACTACTATTCTAGTGAATTCGCAGGGTATATAATCAAAAAGGGGCAAGGTAATGTAAACTGATAATACCTAGTGGTATGGTGGTATTCTCTTGTTGGATCGACTGTGATGATTGAGTTGTTGATGGCATAGGGAAATTTTTGAATGACTTTCGTATGAATGGATGATTGATGTGTGTTAAGTATTCGTACAGTGGAATGTGGCGCATAGTGAATCATGTGTTATATAGGTAATGGAGACTAGAAGTTCTCGTAATCCGCCTAGGCACTGGTTGTATATCGGGGTATCGGCATCGTTTAGCGATAATTGGAAATTGGAAGCCCTAGTGGCTCTCTCTTAGTTTGATATGATGAATTTGGGGTTATGATACTCTATTTCGGACTGGTTGTCATAAGTCAGGTCGTATAGACTAATGTGATATGGACTATGTCGGAAATGGCACAAATTGCTTAACAGAGTGCATCAGAGTATGCTCCAACGGGGTAGTTGTACCCAGGACCAGCGGACGACGGGTAGGTATTGCTTTGTCAGTGGGGCCTTCGTGGCGGATATCAGTGCAAAGGTTTCTACTATTGATCCAGTTTCGGTATTGGGGAGACTTTGTCGGATGCATATCTTGCGGCCGAGCTTGAGGCTATATATGTTTGTTGTAATGAGAAATCTGACTCGGTGTGCATTTTTTTTTTTTTTTTGCGAGAGTTTTGCGTGGATCGGGTGGCACGCCGCCACGGGTTATTTGGATTGGGTGGCACGCCGCCACGGGTATGGTATCTAGATCGGGTGGCACGCCACCACGGGTATGTCATTTTGAGCAAGTTGCACGCCACAACCATGTAATATGGAGCATAGTATTTTTTTTCTATAGGTTACCTTGCGTACTATACTTCCTAGTCTCTGAGGAAAGTCAGTGTTGGGTGTCGCTCGGCGACCGGCGCATCGGTTGTGTCCTTACAAGATTTGATGGCGTATATTAATTGTTTCACCGTGGGTGAGATTGATTGCTTGAGTTCAGACCTAAATCTGTGTGTGGCTGACTGTTTTGAGCATGGTGACTTAAGGTGCTTCAGGAGTAATAATGTTTGGATGGAATCATGAGCCGTGGCAAGGCCACGTGAAGTTATGACCTTTCGAGAAGGATTCAAGTACTCTAATTCTATGATGTGAGACAAGATCTCAGTTATGTGTTGTGACGGTATTGAGGAATTTGAATTACAACTCCTTGTTTGAGGTAGTTGTCATGATTTGAGTATGTTCAAGCGTTTCTTATTGGAGCCTGTGTTGTGCTCATAATGGCTTAGGCCGGTGTTGAGGTGTTATATCACCAGTGCGGTGTGTCATAATCGGAATGATCGTTGGAGCCATTAATGAGTGCGGGCATATATGATTTCAGCTGGTTAGAAAGGAATACATCGAGGTTTGGCTCTGAAATATATTGTAATGTCGGTCAAAAAGGGAAATGGATTCATGAATGGATGACCTGAGAGATGGATTCGATATATCGTGTGTTCGGTTGCCTTGGGCAACATACATGAAGGTGTTGGAATAAGACTTTAGCTAACGAGAAAGGTTTTTCGGTAATATTTGGTTATCATGGGAAATTGTTGTGATTAGAGGGCATCATCTCGAGTGATTGAGTTGTTTGGTACACCATAAGATCTCACCCGGAGTGGCGAGTATGGGCTATTACAGTTGGTTCGAGTGTATTCTGAATATAGACGTAGGATTCAGATTTGGTATATGATTCGGAGGTGCAATGTGGTCTATGTTTCAGATGGACTGTGAAAGTTCAGCTATATTGTGTTATCAGACTTATGATGGATAGGGTGACGTGGTACCACCCCGCATATATGCTTGGTAAGGTCAGTCAGGTATTGGGTTGCTTCTAGTACAACTCTAGGTACGCTCGAGGACGAGCGTTTGTTTAAGTTGGGGAGAATGTAACGACCCAGCCCGTCGTTACGGGAGTTATCGCCCCATTTTCTCCTTTTAATACTTCAATATGCTAACTTATATGTGTTTGGAAAGTTAGAAGCAAATCGGAGGGAATTTAGATAGAAATAAGGCCATAAATCCCTTTTTGAGAAGAATAGGTTGGAAAAGTCAACCAAATGTTGACCGATGAATTTGGCAGCTCAGAATTGAATTCTGATGATTCGACTAGTTTTGGAGAATTATTTATGGCTTAGGAGAGCAATCGGAATCGAATTCGGAGGTCCGGTGAAGTTTTAGGCTTGAATTGGCTAAGGTCGAATTTTGATGAAATCCGAACGGTAAGTGATATTTTGATCCGGGAGTCGGAATGGAATTCTGATAGTTGCAGTAGCTCCGTTAGGTGATTTGGGATATGAGTGCAACATTTTAGATCATTCGGAGGTGTTTAGGTCGAGTTTTAGATCAAATGCAAGTTTCGGAAGTTTTGGAAGAACTTAGGCTTGAATCCGATGTAAATTTGGTGTTTTGATATTAGTTTTGGTGTTTTCAGAGTAAAACTAAGTTTGTATGATCATATGTGGCATGTTAGTATGTTCGTATGCAGTCCCAAGGAGCTCGGGTGAGTTTCAGATAGGTTTGGGTTGCGTTATGCTCGTTTTTCTTATGCTTCGACATCGTTTCTTCAAGCATAAATGATATCATATTGAACAAATGAGCTTGGATTATTGTTTTGAATGAATAACTAGATCCGTATCGTAATTACGGACCCATAGCAAAAAGAATCATCGAATTTGGACATCGTATGAGGATTTTATGGCCATTTTACTAAGGCTGGCCAGATTTTCAGGTTAATGACGAAACTGCTCCTGACGGCGTATTAAAAACCTGCACTATTTGCAAACCTTAAAACCTACATATCTCCTTCATTATAAGGTCAAATTGAGTGATTCAAAAGCCTAAATTCATTAGAATTTCACAAGGAATCCATTGGGAGCAGTAAAACGCGTGAACAGTATACCTAGAACGAGCAGGTCGAGTTTTCTTCCAATTTTAGAACGGGAAGAAGCTTCTGAGGTGATTTTTAAGAGAGAAATCAATGGGTAATTGCTGGAGGTAAGTTTCTTGACTCAAAAACATGATTTTATGCTAGAATAAACACCAAAATTCCTGAAATTGGTAGAATTTGTGAAGAACTAGGGCCTAAATCATGAAAACGAATTTTTGGGTTTTGAAAGGCCATTCGAACTCCGATTTCGATAAATTTTATATGCACGGACTCGTGGAGAGACGAGGAATCTGTTGGTATAAATTTCGGAATTTTTCAAGAAGCGGGCCCGAGGTCCGGGTTTTACCAACTTGGTGTATTATTGCGTATTTCGTATAAATTGAATTGGGTTATGTTTCTTTGACCCGTATTTGATATAATTGTTGTGTTTGACTAGATTCTACGCACGAGGCGGCAAATTTGAAGGGAAAAGGTATCGCGGACGAGTCTACGGCCGGCTAGAGGTGAGTAGTTTGTGTATATGGTAGCTTGAGGGTTCGAAACCCCGGCTTAGCACATTGTGACGCTAGTAGGGCGTGGCTCGCACCCCGTGGCAGGTGCGGGACTGATTGTGACTGGGGATTGAGACTTGGTCCATCCCGGATATGGAAAATATGCTATTAGTGATGGAAATATGTTGTGTTTGACATATTTGTGGGCTGTAAGCCTTGTTTGGGGCCTTGTGCCGACCTGTAATATCCCTAGGGGATAGTATTTATGTGATAGCTATACTTGCTTAATCATTGATCTCAGTCCTGGAATTTGAAATCACACTATTGAAATGCTAAGTCACCGGTTTTTGCAAATTAAATAAAAGTTAAAGTATTTTTCATAAATTATGAACTGGAAATTGAAATTAAGAAAAATGATCTGTTTTTGTGACTTATCTGATTTATGTGGACTGAGGATGGATCGGGTTGCATGCGCGCAGCGGTTTATATGAGGATCGGGCTGCACGCCGCAGCGGTTGATATGAGGATCGGGCTGCACGCCGCAGCGGTATTGCGCTTGGGCTGTAGGAGCCCCTCCGGAGTCTGTACACACCCCCAGTGAGCGCCGTCGACGTTAAATGGATCGGGCTACACGCCGTAGCGGTTATGTGCATTGCATTGCATCTTTATTTGTTTAAATTATTCTGTGGTAGTTGTATTGTACTGTTGATGCTAGTTCGTAGGAGATTCGGACTGTAGTTAGCTTCATACTGTGGTATTCTGTGGATTTCCTTCTTTCAGCTGCTTTTATATATTTATTACTCACTGAGTACTTAGTACTCACCCCTACTCCCTGCACCTTTGTGTGCGGATTCAGGTACACATGAGGGATAGACGAGCACTCCAGCTTTTATCAGTATCTATCCGAGTTGCTGAGGTAGCTGCAGGCGTTCGCAGAACCTGGCTTCTCTTCTTATTCTATTTTTCCTTTGTATATAAATTATTCATACTTTAGTATTTGGTCTAGATGTTGTTATCCGATCTTCTTTAGAGGCTCCAGACTCGTGACCCTAGATCTCTGGGGTGGTTATACAATTATGCTTTATTGTTGACATAAATATTCAGGTAATTGATTTGAGCTTCATGCTCGGGATGAGAGTGTAAATGGTCGGGCTTGCCTAGTAGTTGTGTTGGGCGCCATCACGACCGGGATTGGGGTCGTGACAAGTACTCACTTTATTCTCTGCACTATGTGTGCAGTTAAGGAGCTTAGCTGAGCTCGTTTCTAATTCAGAAGAGTTGTCGAGGTAGCTGTCTGACGTTCGCAGGACTCGACTCCTTACCTATCTCTTTATTATTTTTCCGCAATTTGATCATTTGTAGTATGGAGTTTTATTACTCTGTATTGTTAGAAGCTCTAGACTCATGACCTCCAGATCTTTGGGAGACTATTCATTATGATAGTTAAAAGATATTCAAATAATTGATTTTTGAGCTTCATGCTCGGTTTGAGAGTGCAAATGGTCGGGCTTGCCTAGCAGTAGTGTTGGGTTCCATCACGATCGGGATTGGGTCGTGAAAAGTTGGTATCATAGCCTAGGTTACTAGGCCTCATGAGTCATGAGCCGGTTAGTAGTGTCTCGTGGATCGGTACGGAGAGGTCTGTATTTATCCTCGAGAGGCTGCAGAACCTTTAGGAAAAACTTCACTTTCTTGGAATTCTTATCGTGCGTACTTGATTCAGCTTGAGATTTAACTCTTGAAATTTCTTTCACACGTCTATATGCGCACGCGAGCGTTCAGTAATATATTTGCCTTGATGGCTTGAAATTCCCCTATCGAGGGGCTAGAGGTAATCAGTGTGAGTTCATGTTGGGCCAGTCAGGAGGACTTGAGGCCGGATCTTTGCCTATGACTTGAGTACCGAGGTGCTGATTATGCGAGCAAGTATTTGAATTTACATTGTTAAATATTGTCCCTATTAGCTGGAACGACGGCTGGATATCCATATAATGCGTATGTTGGTACTGTGTAATGTGTATGACAATGGAAGATATACAAAAACATGAACTATAGGTAAAGGTAATGGGTAATTGGCTTATAAGGGGAATCTATTTGTCATACTAGTTAGATAAGTCTGGGAGCTGAGATCACTTCTGTAAATATATTATGACGAAATCGTTGAGTCAAGGGGACCAACTTGAAGGTCAAAAAATTAAAGAAAGAATATGTTCTTACTCGGTTGAATAACCCAATAATGGAGGATTGAAAGGTATTTTCTATGTGTTATGATTCGAATAGGTGCAACGCATGTCCATGTATAAATTTTGATTATATAATAAATGTGATATTGAGATCAATGTTGTTGATATACATTGTGATGCTTGTTCAAGTTGTGGACGTGTTGTTAGGATGGTTTTG
This sequence comes from Nicotiana noctiflora, assembly GCA_032618575.1. Taxonomy (NCBI): domain Eukaryota; kingdom Viridiplantae; phylum Streptophyta; class Magnoliopsida; order Solanales; family Solanaceae; genus Nicotiana; species Nicotiana noctiflora. The sequence continues at coordinate 246,240 of JASVEL010011945.1, forward strand.
GTGATTCTCTGGCAGGTGGATATGCCCAATTACTAAGGAAACTCTGCCAAAGTTTTTGAAAAATTTGGAACTTAGTAAAAATTTTATCGCCTAAAGAGTGGGCTAAACTGTTGTGTGAATTAATGCAAGTATTGCAGAAGAGTTAAAATTTCTGATAATTCGTGTCTCCAGAATCTTGTGAAAGAGTGAGTTTAATCTCACCATGATATTATGACAACAATAGAGTATATGTGTTGTAATAAATATGGCTTCGAGCTAAGTTGGGGATGTTGCCATTGATTAGCTGATTGCGCAGTTATGTGCTATGTTGGTACTGACTTAAAGTATACTGTTGAACTAGTTATGGTTGTAGAAATTGAGCTGAGAACGGCACGAGTAAGCAAAACATTTTGACAAAGAGTTATATGGCACTTGTAAATGTGTGGAAATAATAGTATGTCTTGAGCTATTATTAGTAAAGGATGCTCAGTGTATAAAGAAGGAATATGCTTATTTGTCTTTGAATGAGATCATATCCTATGGTGTCAGGGTGATATTAAGGCACGAATGGTTCTGTTCATTAAGTCGGGTAATTTGCAGTTTGGATAAGAGTGGATGAATCTTGGGAATGGTTTAATGTGTTCAAGATTTTACACGTAATGATCATGTGTTTTAAAGTTGCGTATGTGACTAAAGACAGTGTTTTCATAAGAGGGGATCAAGACTTGTGGTAGTTTGTGTTAACTACGGGATCCTAAGTATCGGTATCAGGAAAGTAGTGGCAACGAATTCAGATTAGCAGGAAGTGCTTCAAAACAAAGTATTCTGGAATGCAGTAATTCTAAAAGACATTTGAGAAAGTATTCAGTGGCCTATGAGTCTTAGACAATGTGGCCTTATGTTCGTATCTTCTGTGGTGAGCCTGAATTGAGGCATTGCAATGCTACAACAAGAGGGAATATGAAATTAATGATGAGACAGGGAGGAAATTGGATGAATGGAATAGCTTGATAATAAACTGAATCGATATGGTAAGGATATGATTAGTTCCTTGTATGTGCTTGACGTAATGGGTTTTACAGGAAATTTGCAGCAAAGCTCGTGAGTGCTGGCAGTTTTCTTAGCTTGGTTTAGATAAAAGGATTCAGTCCTGGTATTTTAGCTTGTAGAACTGAAGTTGGCAAGAAGGTTCTTGTTGGGTTTTACCGTGGTTTGAAGATGAATATATTTTTTATGGGTGTGCGAAGCATGGAGTGTGTAATGATTTTCTTCTAAATGGAATCAATGAAAGTTCTTGACTAGTTGAATGCATTGATGTCTGCTGTGCGTAAGGGAGATAAAAGTCCTCATGTATCCTAGTGTATTATGGTGTACACAGTATGTTGTGGAAAATTTTGATTTGCGTGTTTAAGGTTTGGATTCAGTTCACAATAGAGAGTCATTAAATTTTTAAGCAGCACGGGCAACTGCAGGTGAGTAAAGGATCGATCTTCAGATGATCAGAGTGAACGGTCCTCATATGGCCAAGGAAATGGTGTTGCTAATCATAGTAATTTGACAAGGGTATATGTTTCAGGAAAAAGAGCAATGTGATTAAGTTGATAGCACTTCGGTAGTGTTGCAACATTTTCATGATAGATCGATTGTTGATATTTGAGTTGTTGATGGCTCAGAGAAATTTTAGAATATCTCTCGTTGAATGAATGGATACTTGATATGTGATATGTATTCATACAGTGGAATTTGGAATCAGGTATATTCACGGTTTATATGGAGTAGAAGACTGGGAGTTCTCAGTTACAGCCTATGCGGTAGTTGTGGATAGTGTGTATTGGTACCGTTAGTGGCTATTGAGGGATGGGAGGTCCGAGTAGATCTTTCCTTGTTTGGTATATTAGATTTTGGTTATGATATTGGATAGTAGACTGGGTTGTCTCGGTGTTAGTTATTCTATATTATTATGTTGTGGGCTATGCCGGAAAATGCCACAGGTTGCGTGGCGAGGTGCAACGGACTATGTTCTAGCTGAATGGTTGTATTCCAATGATCAGCGTACTATTTGAAAGGACTGCTTTTCTTAATTGGTCCTTCGTGGCGGATGTCAGTATAGAAGTTTCTACCATTGATTCAGTTCCAGAATTGAGGGACTTTTTGGATGCGTTTCTTGTGGCTGGGTATGTCGCCGGATGAAATTATGGATTCCGGTATTTATTTGGTGTCGTGTACCGTATTGTATGGCTCCGGCATGAGTTATAAAAAAGGGAAGGAGTAGCTTCATGCTTCTTGGCATTGAGTTCGTTTGCAGGCCGCTGTGGCTATGTATTTAGCTCAAGTTAGCTTGGTTAGTCCCGAGTTGTATTGCTGAGGGATAGGTTGATTTGATTGTACTTGAACTGGTTGGTTAATTGGGGAGATCTATGGGTTGATTTCTATGATGTGAGATAGGGTCTCAGTTTTGTGTTGTAATGGTACTGTTGAGCTTAGGGTACAACTCTTTCATTTAAGTCATTTATCATGATTCGAGTATGTTCAGACCGCCCTCACTGGTGCATGGATTATGCAAGCTGTGGTTTCGTCCTGTTAGGAGGTGCCATATCACCAAAATGGTGCATTGAACTCGAGATTATTGTTGGAGTCATTAATGAATGCGAACATATGTGATTTTGGCTGGTTAGAGAGTTCATATCGAAGTTTGGCTCGGAAGTTTGTTGTGATATTATTCAAGAAGAAAAATACTTCGTGTATGAGTGACCTGAGTAATGGATACGATTATCGCGTGTTTTATTTACCGTTGGCAGTATATAAAGGTATTAAAACGAGACTTTATCTTACAAGATATTTTATATTGATATTTGGTTGTCGTGGGCAGCTGTTGTGAATGGAAGTTATCGCTGCATGTATTTGAGCTATGTGTTATAAAATGACTGCAGCCGAAGCTGCAGGTATGGGTTATTACAGCTAGTTCAGGTTTATTCTGAGTGAAAATGTGAGGTTCTGATCTTATGCTAGATTTTAGAAGGTAAAATGTAGTTCTATGGTTTATGGACTAGATGGATTGTGAAAATTTCAGCTATATTATGTTGTCAGACCTATATAAGATAAGGTGACGTGGGATCACCCTGGGTTATATGCAGGGTAAAGTTATTAAGCTATTGGTGAACTTCTAGAACAACTCTGGGTCCGCTCGAGGACGAGCGTTTGTTTAAGTTGGGGAGTATGTGACGACCCGACCCATCGTCTCAGGTATTATCGCCCCGTTTTCCCCATATTATGTTACTTTATGTTTCATTACCGGTATTGGGTGCATTAGTATTTAATTGGAGTGATTTTAATGAGAAATGAGACGCTTAGTCTTTTTTAAGAAGGCTTAAGTTAGAGAAGTCAAGCGGATATTGACTTATGAGTTAGAGGGCTCGAAATTGAATTTCGATATTGTTGCGACCAAAACATTCACGCAAGTGTACGTGATCGACAAGTAATATAGTAGTAAGTAGAGTATCTGTCACGCCCCAAATCGAGGGACATGACCGGCGCCTGACTAGGTAGCCCCAGTCAAGCGGACCTGGGTGCCTTTCATTCCCACGTGTTACCCCTGTGTTGATTATTTCTCATTAACCAAATACTTTACCAATTATAACTGATTTCACAATATACAAACATAACCATGCGAGTGATTCATTAACAAGTTTACAGTTTTTACAACGCCCAACATAATATATACATGAGCCTCGAATCCCACAGTTTACATGTCTACGAAACCTCTAGGATATAAAGGACGATACAATACTTGCCGGTAACAAGGCTCCGGCTATACCTTACACAAAATCAAAATAAAGTCTAAACAAGAGTGGCATGAGCCACGTAGGGCCCCGAAAGGAAAGGGGCTCACCAAAACGGGCGATGAAGGATGCTACTGCCGATGAGCTGAAGTACCTGCTACTGATTCACCTACAATCATAATACGAATGTAGCGTCCCCGGCAAAAGGGACGCCAGTACACTTGAATTGTACTGGTATGTATGGACAAACTTTGTCCCAAGTAAACTCAAGCCATTAAGTTACATTAAAACTAATCAAGCCGGCCAATCATGTTTTCCACCTTTTACTCATTTCAGATAAGCCTCAACATAAGCACATTCAAGGTCAACAAATAGAACAACAACCAATCAACAACATAAATTGCAAGTAGTCAAACATAGGGGCAATCAGTGCCCCCAGGTTGCAAACTCTCCTGCTGTCTCCTTTCACAATTTCACATTATTGATTTTTGTATCAATTTTCAATAGCGATTTCGATCGCTTTCCATCCTTATTACCCCTGACCACCCTTATTACCTCGGCCACCCTTATCACCCCAACCCACACCTTATTTCCTCACGTTGTGGCGCGCAACACGACCCCGCCTTACAGTTTAAAACACAACAATTTCAAACAGCAGATAAGGCACTACACACAATTTCAACAAGTTCAAATAAGCAACTTGCACATTGTTTCATGTTCTCAATTACTTATCAAGCCAATATCACAACCAAGTTACAATATTTCCATAATCAAAAATATTCACACAAGTATGTTCAACAATTTTCCACAATTCAAGTGTTTCATCTCTTTCCACAATAAACCAATTTTCAAGTGTTTCGTTTCTTTTCCACAAGGTGCCATATAGGCCATCATAACCATTATTCACAATTCTTCACCAATTCCAATTCCCTTGTTATCTTTCAATTCATATTTCATACCACACCACATGTAGTTTAACATCAATTAGATACCCAACAACAAAATCAACAAATTACACACAATCTCTCAAATTAACACATGCCAAACGAATTGCACACATAAGGGCGATTTCACAAGAATCAAAGTTAGCCATACATACCTCGATTGAGCTTTCCTTAAGTTACTACAACACTCCAAAAACTCTAGCAATTCCAATCTACTATGAAACATAACAAATTTAAACACATATTAGAAAGATATTCATGAAACTAGCTCATTTGAACAATTTATCAAACACTAGTTGAGCATCTTGATTTCGAATCCCCTTTTTAAGACTTCCTTCATTCCCTAACCCAATCTTTAGTTATTTAAGTTAAACAATCTTCCCATAAACCTAAGTTGTACATGCATGTATACACAATACTAATAAACCCAAGAATCATACCTCAATAACTCATCTTATACATCAAACTCGAAATTAAACCCTAGGGTATAGAATCTTACCTCTTAGATGAAGAACTTGCTATTGGGTTCTTGATTCTTGAAGATTGATGCAAGATTTGGATGATTTAGATGTTGGGTTCCTCCTTCTCTCTCTAAAATACTCTCACCTCTCTCTAAAATCACTAAGAAATGACCCCAAAATGAACCCCAAAGCCTATATATTGAAATGGGGTCGGGCTATAAAAATAGAAGAATTAACTCGGCTTCTCGGGTTCAATTTGCGGTAGAAATGCGACCGCAAAGTTAACAATGCGACAGGAATGCGGTCGCACATTTGACACAAGACAACATTTTCCAGCCTTTGGTAATTTGATCATAACTTTGTGTAGGAATGTCCAAATGACGAACGGTTTGAAGCGTTGGAAACTAGACTCAAAGGGCTTTCATTTGATATGCTATACACCACATAAAACCTTATACATAATTATATATGATCCTTTGAAGTGGAGCTATATGCGAATCCATTTGGACTTTTGGCCTATTTCGAAAAGTTTCCCATTTGGCTTACACTTGGGCTTCCATTTGGACCTCATACCACTTACCATAAGACTCATACTCATATTTATCAAGTCTAATTGATGTCCATCACGTTCATAGCACAAAAAATATAATAATTAGCCTACGTGGCACCACAAAATCCTATATTACTTAGCGAAATTTTCTGGGGCCTTACATTCTCCCCCCCTTAGGATCATTTGTCCTCGAATGAGGAGTATAGTCTTCCTAAACACTTCAACATCACACATCTCTTTTCTAACCTACCTCTAGTCTCAAAATTTTCACTAACTCATAAATTTTTCAAAAATTTCGGCAGAGTTTCCTTTGTAACTAGGCCTATCCACCTGCCAGAGAATCACCAAAATCGTCTTTACCACACATCCACAACTGTACATAGCACCACAATGTATATATCCACAATCCTAATCCCAGTATTACAAGAACTACATTAACATATGGATACCAGAACATGGACTGCACAGTTTTACATCAAAATACCTATATGGTACATTCCAAGTCAAAACTAACTGGTATTCAATCAAACGAAAGTACTTTCCTTCCACGACACATTTATCCTTCCACACGACATTATCGACTTACAAACATTGTCATAACACCTTCTCAAAAATAATATCAACTCCCAAACATACATAACAAGGACGACAGATAAACATCTTGCATGAGATAACTATCCATTGACTTTACCTTTTTATAACTTCCACCGTACAATTTTCACTCCACTGGATATTGCAATTCATGATAACAAAAATAACCCACAATTCCATAACTTGGCATCATACCATCAAGGATGTCAGTTCATAGTAAACAAACAATCATGTATTCATAATAGTCCTTACCAGCCATTAATGTAATCGCAAAGGTGTTCATCAACAAAAATATAATTTTATTTCAATCAACAGTCCATATGAAGCCAAGCCATCATGAGTCTTGCTAGTAGTGCATCATATAGGATATTACCATGATTATATGGTTCAATCAAGTCAATTCATACCCACATTTTTTTTCATCACTATCTTCTTAGACATAAGCATATGGAAACACAAAGTACATGAGGAACAGTTATGAGGAATATCATACACCTATTGCAACCTAATGTGTAATACAGTCATGTTACTTTTATTATCAACTCACATAACATTTTTAGGGGTACACTCACACTAAACCCTTGATGACCCTTAATAATTACCCTAAGATGTGCTTTCATAAACTGACCATAAAATTACCTACCCAACATATATGTGACCACACTGTGAAGCTTCATCTTTGACTCGTCTAAACTTACAATGCTCAATGGATCGGGATCTAATCAATGAGGAACAACAAAGTTCAAGATCAGTCTGGAGTTCTTCAAGAATCCATTAATGCACTGGATAGAGTGCTTTATGAGGTTGTATACTAAGAGACAGAAAATGTTACTACTAACATGGTTAATCATTATGACTACCTCAATTAATACACAAATGACGAATAAGAGTAAGTAGTACATGGAAAATAGGAACCATAAAGGAGAAATACTCAAGTACGTGAACCACTCATTTTCTAAAGTGTAGGGAAAATCCGTCGACCACGAATAGGAATACTCTAGCACTTTGAATGTGATATGGGATTCAAAATACACGAAGTTAAATTACACTCTTAACATTACTTGACGAACAAAATCTATGCCACAAGCCTATAAGGATGAAAATAATTGAACGCTTATGAGATTACCATATTCTAGACAACTTAACACTTTTTGGTAATTGATCATATATGAGGGAACTAAAAATTACGACCATTTTTTTTTCATTCAAATCAACATGTTCATGATATGTACAAAAATCCTAAGTTATCTAATCTCGACCTTTCACGAGTGAAACTCAATAGCTAGGAAATCTTGATATTGGGGCAAAATCATGAATTGGTTAGATGGTTCTAATAGTTAACACGACGCTCCAGGGAGAAGGAAAATAACACTCATATCTAGCCAAGAAGGTGAGATACCAAGGGTAGTAAAACTCTCCACACATGACAATGACATAGTCCATAATTCTAGAAGTTGAGGGTGTGAAGAAAACCAAACACAATGAGACAGTGCACAATAATCGCTGAAGGTTTGCAATGTTCATGATGAGATCTCCATAGGTTTTGACTTGAAAAAAGGAAGTGTCATAGTGATACATAGAAGGGAATGTTCTCTTATCGTTGTCATACAAGTGTAGGGAACTAGCACAATGAATTCACTAAAGAAGGAATAAATTTAACACATTGTGGAGACATAATCAGAAAATAATCATTGGTTATAAGCTGGACACACTTCTACTATATTAACTCCCCACTGCAATACATGACCATGCCACGAGCAACCACAATACTAGGACAGAGTGAGCTACTTACCGCGGGATGTTCCTAGTGGGCACAAAAACCATGGCGACACAAGATATCTATGATGGGGATGTGAGGATCTCAATTTTTTTTTCCAGAGAGACTTTATGCACACGGTGACCATTTTGAATGATATGAACTCATATGATAGGCACTGAGATGTGCATATATGTTACTAGACAGTGAAAGGGTCTCATGATGATACTCGTAAGAGAGTAGATTGAATGATCAAGCCATATAAGACACACACAACTAAGTAAAAGAGTGACTCGAGAAGGATCACAAATCTTGGATTCTTTGCATGGAACTTGACACCACATGTACAAACTTTACGATGGTGCATGTATAGGCACAAGTGAGCAGATGTTGTCAATTTAAATGAGGCGTTTCTAAAAGAAATTCATCGGGAATAGTCCTTTGTTAAGAATTTAGAAAAAGCAAGTAGGAAGTATCAATAGTGCTATAACTCAATTCTGGAAGATAATTATAGAGCTCAATTCCATAGGAGGTTGTAAACAATAGAACTCTGATAGGGAGACTTTGTAAATAATACGTCTCATTTAAAGAGTAGGTGCATGTGCATGAACTGTTTTGTAATTTAGATTCTTTTTAAGAAAAAAATCCATGCAAGGACAAGGAAATCATAAGGGTTTAACAAAAAGTTTAAACAATCACCACATTACCAAATAAAATGGATCACATAGTTTTCACATAAGTTCCATACCTCTAGGATGCATTTCATAGCCCTTCCATAGGGTTCACATATCAGATTATACACCTGTGTGCTTCATACAATAATAAGGAAATCACCAGTACAAATCAAACACTTTAAACGTTCACCACATTATCGAATAAAAGAATCATGCCATTTTTACGTATATTAGTCCATCGTCACTTTGGGCCACAATTATCACATCATACTTGGCACTAGGCCACATTTCATAATACAATCTCTTCTTCCTCGCATTTCACATCATTTTCTCATATTTCACATCAACATCATAATCTGTTTCATATTCCCTCATGTCACAAGTATCACCAGGTACAATTTCATTTTGAGTTCTCGACACATTGTCTATACTTTATTTCTCAAAAGCATTTGACTTATTTCAACATCTCTATGCATAGAGGACTTCATATTTGAATACATGATTCATACTTCTAAAACCCATTATAAGTTGTCAATAATAGCACATTAATCATATTGGAATGCATCTTTCACAAATATCGGGTCACAACAACAATTCATGTAAAGTATCAATCACATCTAGAGTCCAACATTTAGTCTTACCACATTTACACAGTCACTTACTTCATTTCCAAACATCTTTATACATTACCAACAACAAGACGCAATTAATCAAATACCTTTGGTACACGTAAGAACATTTTGGAAGAATCAACCATAACAAGTTTTCTCACAAAATTTGGCATCAAAATATCAATTCAAACTTGACTTGAAGTCTAGACATTTTAGCACATAGTTCACATTCTTTACATATCCTCATCTACCAAGAATAATATATTAAACAAATGAAGAAGTACCTCCAACATATATTTTCACAGCAATAATTCGCTTAACATAACAAAACGGGTACTGCATCAATTATATTTTGAACCTACAACATTTATGTGGGCACCATGGAAGCTTATTTTCTAAGAGAATGGATTTTAGCCGTACATACTGATGAAATACTACATGATCTGGTGGTACAGTGACATTAGTAAGAACGAGGGTACTCTCCTTAACAACAACTTCTACCAATCACTCCATGACTCAACACATTCTCCTAACAAGTCCTTGGGTAATCCACTTGGACTCAATGGTGAGATAAAGCTCACCTTACATGCTTCAATTTCACAAATTATGGTATCAAAATTGCCAATATTGAGGTTAATACTTAGAGAGGAAATTAGCTCCATATCTTGAGCCATATCGCACGATCTGGAATATCAAAGAAATGGGTAAATTCCTAAATGTCCGTGCAGCCCCCAACTTATATGATGTGGTCGACAACACACCGATAAGAAGGGCACTACTAGACACGGCTCCGAGACATCCTAGGACACTTTAAAACCTTAGGCTCGGATACCAAGTTTGTCACGCCCCAAATCGAGGGACATGGCCGGCGCCTGACTAGGTAGCCCCAGTCAAGCGGACCTGGGTGCCTTTCATTCCCACGTGTTACCCCTGTGTTGATTATTTCTCATTAACCAAATACTTTACCAATTATAACTGATTTCACAATATACAAACATAACCATGCGAGTGATTCATTAACAAGTTTACAGTTTTTACAACGCCCAACATAATATATACATGAGCCTCGAATCCCACAGTTTACATGTCTACGAAACCTCTAGGATATAAAGGACGATACAATACTTGCCGGTAACAAGGCTCCGGCTATACCTTACACAAAATCAAAATAAAGTCTAAACAAGAGTGGCATGAGCCACGTAGGGCCCCGAAAGGAAAGGGGCTCACCAAAACGGGCAATGGAAGATGAAGGATGCTACTGCCGATGAGCTGAAGTACCTGCTATCGATTCACCTACAATCATAATACGAATGTAGCGTCCCCGGCAAAAGGGACGTCAGTACACTGGAATTGTACTGGTATGTATGGACAAACTTTGTCCCAAGTAAACTCAAGCCATTAAGTTACATTAAAACTAATCAAGCCAGCCAACCATGTTTTCCACCTTTTACTCATTTCAGATAAGCCTCAACATAAGCACATTCAAGGTCAACAAATAGAACAACAACCAATCAACAACATAAATTGCAAGTAGTCAAACATAGGGGCAATCAGTGCCCCCCAGGTTGCAAACTCTCCTGCTGTCTCCTTTCACAATTTCACATTATTGATTTTTGTATCAATTTTCAATAGCGATTTCGATCGCTTTCCATCCTTATTACCCCCGACCACCCTTATTACCTCGGCCACCCTTATCACCCCAACCCACACCTTATTTCCTCACGTTGCGGCGCGCAACACGACCCCGCCTTACAATTTAAAACACAACAATTTCAAACAGCAGATAAGGCACTACACACAATTTCAACAAGTTCAAATAAGCAACTTGCACATTGTTTCATGTTCTCAATTACTTATCAAGCCAATATCACAACCAAGTTACAATATTTCCATAATCAAAAATATTCACACAAGTATGTTCAACAATTTTCCACAATTCAAGTGTTTCATCTCTTTCCACAATAAACCAATTTTCAAGTGTTTCGTTTCTTTTCCACAAGGTGCCATATAGGCCATCATAACCATTATTCACAATTCTTCACCAATTCCAATTCCCTTGTTATCTTTCAATTCATATTTCATACCACACCACATGTAGTTTAACATCAATTAGATACCCAACAACAAAATCAACAAATTACACACAATCTCTCAAATTAACACATGCCAAACGAATTGCACACATAAGGGCGATTTCACAAGAATCAAAGTTAGCCATACATACCTCGATTGAGCTTTCCTTAAGTTACTACAACACTCCAAAAACTCTAGCAATTCCAATCTACTATGAAACATAACAAATTTAAACACATATTAGAAAGATATTCATGAAACTAGCTCATTTGAACAATTTATCAAACACTAGTTGAGCATCTTGATTTCGAATCCCCTTTTTAAGACTTCCTTCATTCCCTAACCCAATCTTTAGTTATTTAAGTTAAACAATCTTCCCATAAACCTAAGTTGTACATACATGTATACACAATACTAATAAACCCAAGAATCATACCTCAATAACTCATCTTATACATCAAACTCGAAATTAAACCCTAGGGTATAGAATCTTACCTCTTAGATGAAGAACTTGCTATTGGGTTCTTGATTCTTGAAGATTGATGCAAGATTTGGATGATTTAGATGTTGGGTTCCTCCTTCTCTCTCTAAAATACTCTCACCTCTCTCTAAAATCACTAAGAAATGACCCCAAAATGAACCCCAAAGCCTATATATTGAAATGGGGTCGGGCTATAAAAATAGAAGAATTAACTGGGCTTCTCGGGTTCAATTTGCGGTAGAAATGCGACCGCAAAGTTAACAATGCGACAGGAATGCGGTCGCACATTTGACACAAGCAGCATTTTCCAGCCTTTGGTAATTTGATCATAACTTTGTGTAGGAATGTCCAAATGACGAACGGTTTGAAGCGTTGGAAACTAGATTCAAAGGGCTTTCATTTGATATGCTATACACCACATAAAACCTTATACATAATTATATATGATCCTTTGAAGTGGAGCTATATGCGAATCCATTTGGACTTTTGGCCTATTTCGAAAAGTTTCCCATTTGGCTTACACTTGGGCTTCCATTTGGACCTCATACCACTTACCATAAGACTCATACTCATATTTATCAAGTCTAATTGATGTCCATCACGTTCATAGCACAAAAAATATAATAATTAGCCTACGTGGCACCACAAAATCCTATATTACTTAGCGAAATTTTCTGGGGCCTTACAGTATCGTTCCCACGAGGAATTGTGATTAACTTATTGACTGATTTAGACTAAATTAATTATCAATTCAAGCTAGACTATCACAAGATATATATAAAACTTCTTAATAATAGAACAATAATTCAAGACAAAATTACTACACCAATTACAATTTATGTTTATAACAATTTGGATAAATATATTCCAGGGCCATGTAATTGCTAGTAATCATGCTATTTTTCTACTTAGAATCGATTTATTTAATTATCTGGATTATTGATTATAAGGTTAATAATATTCATAAGAATCTTTTGAGTTCTTATAAATCTATCCAAGTTAAATCAATATCTATATTTCTATGATATTAATCTTAACAAGAATGCATTTCAAACTATTATTATTCAACCAAACAAGGCAATTAAGTATATGTCTATCTTAATTGCAAATCCTTCACCCGATGCCCGGGATTCAAAACTTGTTCTATTTGATTTTATATGCAACCAAGAATTTCCTTTGTCAAGTTTAATTCAAAGTTCGTAGATAATATTTCACCTGTTAGCTACGCAGTAAAATAATTGAGATCAAAATCAAATAAACAACCCATATCAATAACTTCAATAAAATCAATCCAAGCTTCAAATAACAAGATCAACTAACATCCATGACCTTAGAATACTAGAGTTTTTAGCTACTCATGTTCATACTAAAATCAATAATATTGATGTCTAAAATACTATAAAGAAAAATATAAGATGAAGGTTTATTGAACTCTTTAATTTGTTGCACTTCAAAACATGATCTTCAATTCTTTCCTTGGCTTCAAGAACACTCTTGGTATGTTTTCTCTCAAAATCTTCTCTCTAAGATGAATAGTAATTTTCCACTCTACTCCAATAATGCTAAAAATCTGATCTCCTCCATAATATAAGGTTGCATTATTTAACTTTGAGTGGAATTATGTGTCCCTTCATTTTCCACCTTAGAAAAATGACAATTAACCGGACTAGTGTGCGCGAAGTCCCTGCGCTAAGTGGTGCGCGAAGTGGGCACTTCGCGCACATGTAGCCCAACTAAACCTTCTTATGCGCGAAGTTGTGCACGAAGTAGCCACTTCGCGCACCTGGGAAAATTTCTCATTCAAGCTTGTTTCTTGATCGTAAAGACTCAAGTCCGAAGGATTGTTTTTGCTCCAAAATTGTGCCATAACATTTCCAATTGTAGATACAAGCTCCTTTTTCTGAACATTGTATAAATCACAAATTAATAGCTTATATCTTATCAAATTCATAAATTATGTTATTGGATCATAATTAAATGGACGCATAAATAATGGCTAAACTACTTAGTTTTCGCCTATTATCAACACCCCACTCTTAATTCATTGCTAGTCCTCGAGCAATCACACTATACTTATAAAAGAGTCATCAACAAAATCATTTTACCTTAATGCTTTACACTTAGAACAAGAATCATATCTCACACCTAGTAAAATAAAATTCTAGTTTCTGGACTAACTTTCAAGTGCTACACAATATTCACACTTCTTTGAAGTACTCTATACAAAGATCAAGACTTGTTTATCTGTCACGAATCATATGCCCTCACAATTTTATCAACATTACATATATCAATATGTACAAGAGAGTTCCCTAATTATTTACAACAAGAACGTTTCACTCACTCTCACAAAAGAAGTCACATGCATGCAAATTGTACCATAAGCTTGCCCTTAATGTAAATCTCTACTAATGCAGGCTTTTTCGATCAAAAATCAATTAGGACTTTTTCTTCTGGTTGTAATGTGGGTTAAGGGCTGGTAGGATTTATTTTGGGATTAGTGACTAGCACTCCTAAGCACTTTAACACATTACTCAATCATTTTTAGCGCAAATTCTTCAATCTTAATAACAATTGCATCAATCAATCAATTCACTCTTAGCAGTGTTCCATCTTTCTTTTATGCACTGCTCTAATTCACACTCCTAACAATATACACAATTTTTTTTAACACTTTATATACAAATTCCAGTGCACCTTTCTAACTCTCAATGGTTCCATTCACAAACCACCCCACACTTAGTTCCTTTGTACTTCTTTTATCGCTCATTTTACAATTAAAGTGCTTTAAGAGGTTAAAGGGTTCAAAATATCAATTTCAAACAAAAATGGTATAGGCTTGTAATGTGGGTACCAAATAAGGGTTTCAAGGCTAGAAATGGTTAACTAGGAATAGATTTTATTTGATTTGAGCAATTGAGTTCAAAAAGATCAAGGAAAGCCTAACATCATTTTTTTAAAACCGAATGTCACCTGAAATTTCGCTTCAATTCACATACTAGGCAAGTTCTAGACACAATTACACTACATGGACTTATCAAAAATCTCTCCACACATGGCATAAGATTCATTAAGATCAACTCATCAAGACACTCTGTTGTGAATATTCATTTCAGTAGTAAATATGCAATAAAATCACTTTCAGTTAAAAATCCAGTAAAACTAGGCATTATACTCTAGGATTTGGTATGTTCAAGTGTATTAACATTATGGCTTACCAAAAGGTAAAATTTTATCTAAAATCAAAAACATAAAAAAAATCTATCTAAACAAAAATCTATCTATACCCGGTTCAAATTGAAACCCTTGGAAAAGAATCGTGACCTAAAGAAAAACCAAGGGGAATTATTCACACTAATCACAAAATTAAGAAAAGAGGACATAACTCCTCACAATATATTTTTAATTTTTTTTAATAAATAAAAACAACATCAAAATAAAACTTTTAATAACAAAGACAACCACATTTAATTAATCTACTATCCATCAAATTCAAAACAAGCCAAACTTCAAAACAAACAAAACATCAACTAATATCCGAAACTATCAAAATATGCTAAACACACCCCACACTTAAGAATAGGCATTTCCCAATGACTACAACCTTTAAACACAGAGATAAAAATACTTCCCCGACGATCTATTCTTGATCTGACACTGTGTCGGGGTTGACATTACAAGCTCGCCCCAATGCTCGCAGCCATCCCATAAATTTCTTTTCCGACTTGACTTGTCGGTCTGCTATTTCCTCCACACGGGTGCTTAACGTGTTTACTGTTTGTCTCAATTCACCTATCTCATGTTCCCATGTGTTGTGGCTCGGCATGCCAACAGTTCTTGAAGATGATGCTGCTCTTGGCAGTGCAACTGCTGGTGCATTGGGAGGTTGGGCTTGTTCTCCTCTGTCTGTGTCCATTGGTTGATCACCTCCATCATTCTCTTCATCTACAGAGCTATCTTCTTCATCTCCACCTTTCTTGGGTTTGATATTAAATTCCTTCCTTACAGTTATATCTACATCAGGATCCTCTGGTACCTGGGCTTGCCTGTAAAGTAAAGTGACTAGTGATGGGAAGAAAAATCCATACTTACGAATTGGGCTTCTAATAAATATTTCATCATGAATGATCTTTGCACATCAAAAGCCAAATTCTCTACAAGACACCATATCAGTGCAGCTCTGGGACCGTTTATTTCAGTTGTATTCTTGGAAGGAATGAGCCTGTTATTTATCACATAAAGCCAGGTTTTTGCTTCTATAGTTAGAGCAGATGAATGAATTTTGTCACCACTCTCTAACCATTTTATCTCAGCTCCCGGGATGCAAATCTTTGAGATGAATCTTTCCCATTTTGCATTATCTGGACATTTTCCATACTCATAGAAATCTTCATTCTCCGGCACAACATCAGGTAAATTGTAACTTGCTCTAATTGCCTCAATTGAGGCATTGACTTGTCTTCTGCGCACATTCACAATGTTATTTTGATGTTCAGGTACATTCGCGTAGAATTCGCGAACTACTGTTTCATTTGCAGTCACCGGTTCATTCATAAAGACTTGAAGACCCCGTTCAATCAACTTTTGGTACATGTTAGGGCACTTTTCTTGAAGATTTTTAGAATCAATGCCCCTTTCTGGAATCGGTTTCTTTGTCCTTTTGTTGGTGAACCGGGTTTGAGCTTCGGGCGAAGTAAACCTTCTTGAATCATAATTGGTTGCAGGATTGGCTCGTGATCGGCTGAAAGATGATCTTGAAGTTAATCTTCTTTTTGGTGCCATAATTCCTACAAGACAGTGACACATTAATCTAAGATGAATAGATAATGTGTTTCAATGTGGTTACTCAGAATTCACACGCAAAATTTAGTACAATTGCTCTATCAAACTTCTTTGAGGACTTTCCTCAAACACATTGTGGGCAAGCCTGATTCATCCTTATTGTTAATGCTTTGGTTAGGGATTTCCCAACCAAAATTCAGCTATAACCAATTCATGTCCTACCCATCCCATTTATACACAAATTTAAACCTAAAATTATATAAAACTATGCTAAATTCTATCAACATTGCTCAAATATTCTAAATTTTGCACAAGAACTTCTAATTTATCATAAACAACATAAATACTACAAAAACATTATACAATCTATAATTTCTAACATATATATCAACTATATTGACAAATTAAAGTCATGAGTAATAAAATAAATAAAAAAACGAAATTTAAAAAAAATTCAAGAAATTAAAAGTTTAGGGTTCTTACTTGATGGGATTAAGATGAATCTTTACCAAGGATGAAGAGCTTTTACAAATTGTTGAAGAGTTTTAGAGCAATTGGTAGAGGAATTATGGTATTTGAGGTTAGGGTTTGGAGAAGAGATGAGATTTTAGGGTATGTTGAGAGAAAAATTGGAAGAAATATGAAGATGGTCGGTTAAAATAAAAATAAGCTAAGTACATACACATCCCGTCTATTCTGCGCGAAGTGCTGTGCGAAGTGGTCAGTTCGCGCACAACTTCGCGCACAAAACATAAGCATTCTGCTTAAGGTTCGCGAAGTGTTCGCGAAGTGATCACTTCGAACACGACTTCGCGCAAAACCTTTGATCTTTCTGCTTAAGGTTCGTGAAGTGTGCGCGAAGTGATGACTTCGCGCAGCTGGTTTTTTTTAACAAACAAACAATGAAGTAATACCTTAGCATCCCTCCTTGTTGTCCTACAATCATCAACACACAATTTACACCCAAACAAAATAAAAACGAAGAAAATAACACACTTCAAAAAATTAACACACAATTATCGCTATTATTGGGTTGCCTCCCAATGAGCGCCTGATTTACTGTCGCGGCACGACTCCACAATTCATCAAACATCATTGAGTTCAACCGAGGTTTTGTGACGATTAACATCACCACCCCAATAATGTTTCACTCTTTGTCCATTCACCAGAAAAGTGTCATTTGAGTTTTGGTCCCTCAATTCTATTGCTCCATAGGGACTTACACTTACCACCACAAAAGGTCCTGACCAACGGGATTTTAGCTTTCCCGGAAAGAGTTTCAACCTAGAATTGAATAACAGCACTTGTTGCCCCGACTCAAACTCACGATGTTGGATATGCTTATCGTGCCATCTCTTGGTCCTTTCTTTATACAACTTGGCATTTTCATAAGCATTCAATCTAAACTCATCAAGTTCATTGAGTTGTAGCAGCCTTTTTTCACCAGCCAAATCCATATCCACATTTAACTTTTTGATTGCCCAATAAGCTTTGTGTTCAAGTTCCACAGGCAAATGACATGCCTTTCCATAAACTAACCTGTATGTAGAAGTACCTATTGGAGTCTTGTATGCAGTTCGGTAAGCCCACAAAGCATCTTCTAATTTAGCAGACCAATCCTTCCTGTTTGCATTAACTGTTTTCTCCAAAATCTGTTTTATCTCTCGATTAGATACTTCAACTTGACCACTCGTTTGACGGTGGTATGCAGTAGAAACTTTGTGTTTTATCCCATATTTTGATAGAACATTTTTAAACAGTTTGTTGCAAAAGTGTGTTCCTCCGTCACTTATCAACACCCTTGGAGTTCCAAAGCATGTGAAAATGTGTTTCTTAACAAAACTTACCACAACTTTTGCATCATTCGTAGGAAGAGCAATGGCTTCAACCCACTTAGACACATAGTATACTGCAACCAGAATGTATCTATGACCATTAGAACCTTGAAATGGTCCCATGAAGTTAATTCCCCATACATCAAACAATTCCACCACCAAAATATTCTACAAAGGCATCTCATTTCTCTTTGTGATTGTACCTGTTCTTTGACACCCGTCACAAGTTTTAACAAACGCATGAGCATCTTTAAATAAGGATGGCCAGTAAAAACCTGATTGGAGAACCTTTTGTGCTGTTCTATCTCCACCATGATGACCTCCATATAAAGAAGAATGACAGTCATGCAAGATGACATTCATTTCTTCTTCAGGTACACACCTTCTTACCAATTGGTCAGCACATTGTTTGTAGAGAAAGGGCTCGTCCCACATATATGATTTCACATCATGTAAGAATTTTCTCCTTTTATCCGCTGTGATTTCTGATGGCATCACTCCACTTGCAATATAATTTACAAAGTCAGCATACCATGGAGTTTCATTAGATGTGATGGCCAACAGATGTTCATCTGGGAACGTTTCTTTTATTGAGTCTCCTTCAATCACATGACTTCTGTTTTCCAATCTGGACAAATGATCGGCCACTTGATTCTCAGTACCTTTTCTATCACGTATCTCCAGGTCAAATTCCTGCAAAAGAAGAACCCATCGGATTAGTCTTGGCTTTGCATCTTTCTTTGAAAATAGATACATGATAGCCGAGTGGTGAGTATAGACTATGACTTTAGTTCCTACTAGGTAGGATCTAAACTTGTCAAATGCCTATACTACTGCAAGTAATTCTTTCTCCGTGACAGTGTAATTCATTTGAGCGGAATTTAGAGTTCTGCTCGCATAATGATTGGAGTAAAAAATTTTCTCCTTCCTCTGTCCCAACACAGCACCAATGGCTATGTCACTTGCATCACACATTAATTCGAAAGGAAATTCCCAATATGGAGCAACAATGATTGGTGCAGAGACCAATTTTTTTTAAGCTCTTCAAATGCCTTCAGACAAGCATCATCAAACTTGAATGTTGTATCTTTCTCAAGGAGCCTGCAAAGAGGAGATGAAATTTTTGAAAAATCTTTAATGAATCTTCGATAAAATCCTGCATGTCCTAGAAAACTGCATATGCCCTTAACAGATATGGGTGGGGGCAATTTTTCAATTGCTTCCACTTTTGCCTTGTCTACTTGCAATCCGTTCTTGGACACTTTATGTCCTAGGACAATACCTTCTCTTACCATGAAATGGCATTTTTCCCAGTTCAGGACCAAGTTGGTCTCTTCACATCTGGCTAGCACTTTATCGAGGTTAGTTAAACATTTATCAAAAGAGCATCCGAAAATAGAGAAATCATCCATAAATACTTCTACAAATCTCTCGACCATATCAGTGAAAATGGCCATCATACACCTTTGAAATGTTGCAGGTGCATTGCAAAGACCAAATGGCATTCTTTTGAACGCATACGTGCCATAAGGACACGTAAAAGTGGTCTTCTCTTGGTCTTCTGGGGCTATAGTTATTTGATTATACCCAGAGTAACCATCCAGGAAGCAGTAATACTCCTGGTCGGCCAATCGATCAAGCATTTGATCCATAAATGGGAGAGGAAAGTGGTCCTTCCTGGTGGCATTATTCAGTTTTCTGTAATCAATACAAATTCTCCACCCTGTGACAGTTCTTGTTGGTATAAAATCGTTATTATCATTAACTATCACAGTTATACCCCCTTCTTAGGAACACACTGAACTGGACTCACCCACTTACTGTCAGAGATAGGAAATACAATACCTGCATCAAGCCATTTGATCACCTCTTTCCTTACCACTTCTTTCATATTAGGATTGAGGCGACGTTGGTGTTCTATACTTGGTTTGTATCCTTCCTCCATTAGGATTTTATGCATGCAAAACACATGACTAATACCTTTAATGTCTGACATTGTCCACCCAATGGCTCTCTTGTGCTCTCTCAATACTCTTAGCAATTTTTCCTCCTGCAATTTAGATAAATCAGAAGAAATGATAACAGGCAATGTATCAGAACTACCCAAATAAGCATAATGCAAGTGAGATGGTAGTGGTTTAAGCTCCAATTTCAGGGCTTCCTCAATTGATGGCTTTGGAGGAGGTCCATGTGGCCTGTTCAATGATTCAAAAGGATATGTTCCTTGCAAGTATGCACAAGATGTATCAAGGATGTACATCATCTCTTCAACCTCTTCGTCAGTTGCCAAATTATCAAATATTGTAAGTGCTTTCTCTAATGAATCATTGAGATACACACTTGAATTAGGAGTGGGCATAAAATCCAAAAATCCGAATTCCGAACCGAACCGAATTATTTTGGTATTTCGATTTCGGTTTTTTTCGGTATTTCGGTCTAATTCGGTTCTAAAATTTCGGTATTTCGGTATTTCGGTATGGTCCTCGGTATTAGAATTCTTAAATTTTGGTATTTCGGTTAAACCGAAATACAAATTTTTAATAGGCCTTTTTATTTCTTTACCCAACCGGTCAGCCCACTTTACCCAATACTTGCCTACTAGCCCATCACCCAGCCCAACCACAAGCCCTAAATCTCCTCTTCCAGCTCAACTTTCTAACATCTAGCCTTTATCCTATGTTTCTAAGTTAGGAGAACAGATTTAGTTAGGGCATTAGGTTTAGGTTTGGCCTTTGCATTTGGTGTGTGACAGTGTGAGCGGCGATTTACATTTGGTGGGCGATTTTCTTCACGACGATTTGGGGGCGATTTGGAGCGGCGATTTTCTTCAGCGATTGAGTGGCGATTTGGCGATTAATCTCTCTATTACTCAGATACTCTTCCAGTTAATCAGAAGGTCAAGCCATCAAGGTATGCTTCAGTTCATTCTGTGTGTTGTGGAATTCCCATTGTCAATGGCTGCTGATATGCAAGCCATCTGAAGTCTGAACCTTTATTCATTTATGCAAACACAGTGTAAGGGAAAATTTTGTAAACTGGAATTTTCCAGTTGCCTAACGAGCAGATTTCAGTTTCAGCTTTGCACATGAACAAGCTGTTTCACTTGGTATACCGTTATCAGATCTGAATAAACATCCAATTTTGGTGGTAGTGGACTTGCTATACCTGTTGAGATTGTTCCCTTTTGTTGGGAATTTACATTTAAAAGGCTTGAGATGTTTTTTATTGAAGCTGGTTGTGTTGGAAAATTGAGAACTGTTAGAGAAAATGGTGAAGCTTATGTTACTGATAAGTGATAATGGTAATTATATTATTGATTTGTATTTCAAGAAAGATATGGGAGATTTGAAAGCTGCAAGTGATGCTATTTTGAGACTTGCTATTGCTGGCGCCTATCTCACAGTGAATCCCTTATACAAATATTACCGATCTCACAGAATTTGTAGTTACTAGTTAGGTGTTAGCATTGATTATTAAGTGATTATTAAACCGAAACTGTACCGAAACCGTACCGAACCAAAATAAGAAATACCAAACCGTACCGAAATATTTTGGTATGGTATTTGGTATATACAACTGATAAACCGAATACCGAAATACCGAACCGAAATTCTTAAATCCCGAACCAAAATACCGAATGCCCACCCCTAACTTGAGTCACAATTTTGTTCATCATTCTCAATCACGGATATCATAGAAAGTTCCTCATATTGACAAGGAAGTTGAATTGCTTTGTATACGTTAAACACCGCTTCCTCATCATCAACCCTTAGAATCATCTTCCCTTCTTTCACTTTAATGATCGCATCACTAGTAGCTAGCAAAGGTCGCCCTAGAATGATTGGCACCAATTCATCTGCTTCATAATCAAGAATAATGAAATCCGCAGGAAAGATGAATTTCCCAATCTGCAACAATACATCTTCTATCACCCCTTCAGGGTGTACTATGGACCTGTCTGCTAACTGCAACATCACAGTGGTTGGTCTAGGAGCTCCAAGACGCAATTGTTTGAACAATGACAAGGGCATTAAATTTATGCTCGCCCCCAAGTCACAAAGAGCCCGACCTACATCGATATCACCAATACGCACAGGAATTGTAAAACTACTGGGATCTTTAAGCTTTTGTGGAAGCTTGTTTTGTACCCTGGCAGTGCACTCTTCAGTAAGTGCAACTATTTCATATTCAGTCAATCTCCTTTTATGAGCCACTATATCTTTGATGTACTTACCATATTTAGGGATTTCTCGAAGTACATCAACAAGTGGAATGTTTAATTGAACTTGGCTCAACATGGACAGAAATTCACTGAACATTCGATCATCGTTCTTTTTCTGTAGTCTCTGAGGAAAAGATGGGGGTGGTCTTGGAACTTCCACGGGTTCAAGACTTTCAATAGTCTTCTTTGGATCATTTATCAATTTAGGGATCAATTCTCCCTCAGGTACAAATTTCTCTTTCTTTTTCTTTGAGATTTCCTCAAGTTCTCTCCCGCTTCTAAGTGTTATAGCACTTACCTGTGGGCTCTTTTCCATGTCACTGGGAAGAGCTCCTGTAGGTCTCTGGTTCGTTGCTATCTGCCCCATCTGCCTTTCTAGATTCCTAACATCAGTTCTGAGCTGTTGATTGTCGATCAACAACTTTTTCAGCAAATTATTTGTACTTTCTTCCACCTGCTGAGGTGGTCTCTAAGGTTGATTAAAACCCCCTTGCGGTCTGTACTGATTTGGATTTTGCTAATTTCCTTTCCATGAGAAATTAGGATGATTCCTCCAATTTGCATTGTAGGAATTTCCATACTGTGCGTGCTGATTTGCTGGACCTCTGTTTTGTTGTCCCACATAATAAATAGATTCTGGATTCGTTGGACACATATCACTTGTATGGCTATCACCACACATTTCACAACAAATAGCCATTTGTTGCACCTGTTGCATGTTTTGAGGTTGTTGCATTGTCATCCTTGTCATCTGGTTGGATAGCCTTGCAATTTCAGCTCTCATTGCCGATACATCATCCAGCTCAAGCACCCCTGCTGATTTTTGTTTCATTGCCTTTCTGGAATCTCCATCACCTTGCCAATTATTATCATTTGAAGTGAATGTATATAACAAGAGTTGGATTTCCGTGTAAGATTTTTTCATACAACTTCCTCCACAAGCGGAATCAAGATTCATTTTTGAAGCTTCATCTAACCCATCAACAAATGTATGACCTAACACCTCGTCCTGTTTGACAATGATGAGGGCAGTCCCTAAGTAGCTTCTTGTATCTTTCCCAAGCTTGACGAAGTGTTTCGCCGAAGCGTTGTTCAAACCCAAGAATTTGACTCCTCAACATTTTTGTCTTTTTAGTAGGAAAGAACTTGATTAAGAACTTCCTTGCTAGATCATCCCAAGTGCGGATTGAGTTTGATGGTTCTTTGTTTAACCACTCTTTAGCTTCCCCAAGCAGAGAAAAGGGAAAAAGTGTCTGTCAGCCGTACATAATCCTTGGAAACATTTGGATAATTGTAAGTATCCGTAATTTCCAAAAAATTCTGAATATGTCTTTGTGGATCTTCATGAGGTAGACCCACAAATTGCCCTGTAGACTGAATCAGCTGCACCATATATTGTTTCAACTCAAAATGCCCAGTAATATGAGGCTTCACAATAGCCTGAGTCATATTAGCCAGACTGGGTCTTGCGGCTTCAATCACCGCTCGTTCCTCATTTCCTGCCATCACTGTTGGCTGTGGTTGAATTTGAATGTTCAACTCTCCTTCTATTTTATATTGAGCTTCCCACTCTCTCCTTGTTCAATGAATTGTTCTTTCAATTTCAGGATCAAATGGGAAGAGATTCTTTAAGCTTCTGCTCCTCCGCATTCAAGAGAAGAACCTGTATAACACAAACAAATAGATGAAAATTTCTTTTTGTATTGTCTATTAACAACTACAAAATAATAAAACAGTCAAGGAGCTAATTTCAAATTCCCCAACAACGGCGCCAAAAACTTGTTGCGACCAAAACACTCACGCAAGTGTACGTGATCGACAAGTAATATAGTAGTAAGTAGAGTATCGTTCCCACGAGGAATTGTGATTAACTTATTGACTGATTTAGACTAAATTAATTATCAATTCAAGCTAGACTATCACAAGATATATATAAAACTTCTTAATAATAGAACAATAATTCAAGACGAAATTACTACACCAATTACAATTTATGTTTATAACAATTTGGATAAATATATTCCAGGGCCATGGAATTGCTAGTAATCATGCTATTTTTCTACTTAGAATCGATTTATTTAATTATCTAGATTATTGATTATAAGGTTAATAATATTCATAAGAATCTTTCGAGTTCTTATAAATCTATCCAAGTTAAATCAATATCTATATTTCTATGATATTAATCTTAACAAGAATGCATTTCAAACTCTTATTATTCAACCAAACAAGGCAATTAAGTATATGTCTATCATAATTGCAAATCCTTCACCCGATGCCCGAGATTCAAAACTTGTTCTATTTGATTTTATATGCAACCAAGAATTTCCTTTGTCAAGTTTAATTCAAAGTTCGTAGATAATATTTCACTGTTAGCTACGCAGTAAAATAATTGAGATCAAAATCAAATAAACAACCCATATCAATAACTTTAATAAAATCAATCCAAGCTTCAAATAACAAGATCAACTAACATCCATGACCCTAGAATACTAGAGTTTTTAGCTACTCATGTTTATACTAAAATCAATAATATTGATGTCTAAAATACTACAAAGAAAAATACAAGATGAAGGTTTAGATGAACTCTTTAATTTGTTGCACTTCAAAACTCGATCTTCAATTCCTTCCTTGGCTTCAAGAACACTCTTGGTAAGTTTTCTCTCAAAATCTTCTCTCTAAGATGAATAGTAATTTTCCACTCTATTCCAATAATGCTAAAAATCTGATCTCCTCCATAATATAAGGTTGCATTATTTAACTTTGAGTGGAATTATGTGTCCCTTCATTTTCCACCTTAGAAAAATGACAATTAACCGGACTAGTGTGCGCGAAGTCCCTGCGCGAAGTGGTGCACGAAGTGGGCACTTCGCGCATATGTAGCCCAACTAAACCTTCTTATGCGCGAAGTAGCCACTTCGCGCACCTGGGAGAATTTCTCATTCAAGCTTGTTTCTTGATCGTAAAGACTCAAGTCCGAAGGATTGTTTTTGCTCCAAAATTGTGCCATAACATTTCCAATTGTAGATACAAGCTCCTTTTTCTGCACATTGTATAAATCACAAATTAATAGCTTATATCTTATCAAATTCATACATTGTGTTATTGGATCATAATTAAATGGACGCATAAATAATGGCTAAACTACTTAGTTTTCGCCTATTATCAGATATTCGGTTAGCTCAGGGTGTTGATTTAAGGTTTAGGAGCACAATCGGAAGTAATTTTGGAGATCCGGTGAAGAAGTTAGCCTATTTTGGCGAAGTTGGAATTTTGGCGATTTCCAGTTGATAGGTGATATTTTGATTCGGGAGTCAAAATGGAATTTCGAGAGTTGCAGTAGCTTTGTTAGGTGATTTTGGATTTGTCTGCAAAATTTTAGGTCATTCATATGTCGTTTGGTTGGGCTTAGGATCGAATGTGAGTTTTGGAAGAATTTGATAAATTTAGGCTTGAATCCGATGTGTTTTAATGGTTTTAGCATTGTTTGACATATTGTGATGATTGGAACTAGTTCGTATGATGTTTTGGAGTAGGTTGGTATTTTTAGTTGTTGTCCCGAGGGCCTCGGGGTAATTTCGGATGGTTAACAGGAAGTATGAAGTTGAAAAATGCAGCAGAAATTGCAACAGCTGTTGCAGACCATTTTGTTCATCGCAATCACATAGAATGTTTTTGGGAGGCCTAATTTTCGCTCTACGCAATTGCATAGAAGGATCTGGGGCTGGTGCGTTTGCTCTTCGCGATCGCATGGAAATCATTGGGGCGTAAGGCATCGTGATCGCATGGCACCTGTCGCGATCACGTAGGCCAATTTGGGAGCCTTAGTATTTTGTTCTCCGCGATCGGGTGGATTGGGACGCGATCGCATAAGGTTAATTTGAGGGCTGGAATTTTTGTTCTCCATGATCGCATGACTAGGGATGCGATCGCATAGAGTGTGCTACAGTGATCCGGACAGAATGTTAAAAATATTTCATCCGCGAACCAAATCCATTTCTCACCATTTTGAGAGAACATGGGAGCTTTCTGGACGAGAATTGAAGGAGTTTCTTCTGGGAATCGTTGGAGGTAAGTTTTATGAGTTAAATACATACTTTTATTGAGGAATCATGCTTGCAATTCATGAAAATATAGCCAAAAGTTAAGAAATTAGGGCTTGGAGCAAAAATGCTAAAATTGGGATTTGAGGGGCCATTTGTGGTCCGAATTGAGAGTTCTTGGTATGTACGGACTCGTGGTGAGACAAGAATTTTGGAAATGTAAATTTCATAATTTTTTGGGATGTGGGCCTGGGCCTTGGGTTTTGCCAATTTCGTGTTTTTAGTATTTTTCGAGTTCTTTCGATTGAGTTATGTTCCATCAGCATATTATAATGTATTCCTTGTGATTTTGGATATATTGGTCGCGCGTGGAGGCCAGTTAGAAGAGCAAAGGCGTCGCGAGCTAGAGTTTTCGTCTGTTCGAAGTGGATAATATTTGTAAATGATGTCCTGAGGGTTTGAAACCTTGGACCATAGTGATGTATTGATGTGACTTGCACGCCGGATAACGGGCATGGGGTAGAGCACCATTGGGGATTGTGACTTGGTCCGTCTCGCTTAATAAAAACACTATCAAATTGCTCGGAGTTGAATTGAAATCCTATTAAAGGTATTAATTATCATGATTTGGACCGATTGTCATGTTTTGTGCTTCGTACCGAATATTTGAATCCTTCGAGGATTAAAATCACTATTTTGCAATACGGTGCACATTTCTATCTCAGTCCAAGGTTTAAAAATACCATTTTGCAAACCCAGCCATCTTTCTAAGACTTGAAAACTTAATTGATATTTTACTGACATTTTTGCTGAGAACTGTTATGTGATTATTGCCCCAAGAGGCTTATGTGCATTCATGACTATGTATGGATCGGGCTGCACTCCGCAACAGGTGTGATATTGATATTGTGCTTGGGTTGTAGGAGCCCCTCCGGAGTCTGACCCCCCCACAGTGAGCGTCGGGTGCCCAAATGGATCGGGCTATACGGCGCATCATCATGTTCATGTGCATTTCATTGCATTCATGCATTGGTTGTTGTTTGTACTACATGGCATGATATTTAGCACTCATATATATATTATTCGCATGCATGTATTACTTGCCTTGTTGACCAGATACCCTGGTGTAATTGCTGAAGGAGTGCTGTGGCCGAGGGACTGATTTGTGTGCGTACTTGCACTATTTGATGTCAGATTTATGTATTTAACTGTTAATAAGGAAAGAAAGAGATATTATTCAAAAGAGGTTTTAAAATGAATCTGATATTTGGTTAAAAGGATTTCATGGAATTAATGTTGTTTAAAAGTGTTGTACTGTATTTTATAGCATGAGGTAGTGCTCTTGCGTGGGTTCTTTCTTCTCAGTATAATTTACTTTTATTACCGCTGAGTTGGAAGTACTCACTGTACTCCCTGCACCAAGTGTGCAGATTCAGGTATTTGGGAGCTTATTTGAGCGCGTTGCTGATTCAGTGTCTTATTGGAGTTGTCGAGGTAGCTGCCTGACGTTCGCAGGACCTGACTCCTTCCCTATATCTTTATTATTTTTCCGCAGTTTGATCATTTGTAGTATGGAGTTTTAATACTCTGCATTGTTAGAGGCTCTAGACTCATGACCCCCAGATTTTTGGGAGACTATTCATTATGATTGTTAAGAGATATTCAAATAATTAAATTTTGAGCTTCATGCTCGGGTTGAGAGTGAAAATGGTCAGACTTGCCTAGTAGTTGTGTTGGGCGTCATCATGACCGGGATTGAGATCGTGACAATAATAAATTTACTACGCCCATTATTTACATCGACCTGCATTTACAAAAGGTGTTAATAGATCAGAGCTGTGGAGTTGCCAAACTATTTGAATTTTCATTGTCCATATCATTGCCTCCGAGAGAGTTGGAAGTAGATGGTCAAGTTGTGCGATGGAACATGTGGCTATTCAGATCCAGAATATCTTGTCACTCAAAAAACTGACGTCTTCTGTTTTGGAGTTATTCTTTTTCAACTATTTACTAGAAAGAGAACGCTTATTGTTGATGGCGAGGTGAGAGACTCATACAATGCGTCCAATATTGAAGAATGCAATATAATGGATATAGTGGATACAATTTGGGAAGAGAATGGAATTGAGATTCGACAACAATTGGAGGACTACATAGATCTTGTTATGAGATACACACTCTCGAAGGGTGACGATAGACCATACATGATTGATGTTGCAAAGGAATTACGTCGAATTGAGAACTGTTGTCGTGCCCTCACTCAAGGTCTGAATTTAGATGTTTATTTTACAAGGGAAAAGAAATAGGAGTACTCTAAAATTCAATTGCACTTCACTCATGTAATTGTAATTGTGAATTTGTGACTACTACTTGAAAGGAACAACTTCAATCGTTTCCTTAAGTTATGCAATTATAAGTGTGATAATTACTATGAAACTTATTATTTTGTCATGTCTGATTGAAATTTGCCCAAGCATAGCCAATATGAGAAGGAAACACAGCTCAACATATGGAGTTGTTGACAACATTATAAAACACATCTAATACAGATTTTGATCGAGGGCACGAAAACACTTCTCAATTCGACGTTACTCCTTTGCAATAAGAATCATATATGGTGCATCTTTACCCTTCGAGAGTGTGCATCTCTTAACAAGATCTAAGTAGTCATCCAATTGTTGTTGATGTTGGGATATATACTATTAACCATGAATTTGGTTTAGATATAGTATTTATTATGATAAATTGTTCATTCAATTTAATAAAGTTTTAATAGATCATATATTAATCGGTGTCCGTTGCTTATATAGTAGATGATTTAGTGTATAGAATTTAGCTTATACACGGAAGATTAAATCTGTCACGATCCCAAACCCGATCGTGATGGCGCCAGCACACTGCTAGGCAAGCCCGACCAATTCTACTCGCAACCCGAGTAATAGAGCTCAAAACCTTTATTTAAAATCATTAATAGCGAAGAAAATCCAAATTTATAGCAGTTATATAGAAAACAACCCAATAGTAACCGGTACAGAACAACCTCCCATAGATCTGGGGGTCACGAGTCAAGAGCCTCTACCAGAATAGCATAATAGTACTGAAATACAACATAGTATGGGTACGCAGAAAGTCAAATACAAGAAATAATGGAGGGTCGGGCCATGCGAACGCCAGGCAGCTACCTCGACTAACTCCGGATAACAACTCTGAATAGCATCTATAAGCTCAGCTCTGCCCTGAAGTACCTGGATCTGCACACATGGTGCAAGGAGTAAAGTGAGTACTTCCAACTCAGCGATAATAGACATGTATAATGACATTGAAGGCAAGAAATCCCAATATATGACAAAGTAAAGCTACAACAGTGTTTTCTACTCATTTTAACAGTGTAATCTCAAGAAATGTTAACAGATAGAGCAGATAAGTATAAATACATGAATCCAATGCAAATGCACATGAACGTTGCGGCGCGCAGCCCGATCCATTTGGGTACCCGCGCTCACTATAGGGGTTCAGACTTCGGAGGGGCTCCTACAACTCAAGTGCAATATCATAATAACATATGCTAAGACGTGCAACCCAATACACTATCAGTCCAGCTATATGCATGCAAGCCACACAGGCACAAATAAACTTACCATTTTTTGTTCCGTTTATCAGTTATTATAACATTAGGTTTTTCAAAGCTTAGAATTTGCCAGTCATATCTAGACAATGTTTAGCTCAGGACTGATATCATGAAAACATGCTAAAAAGCATAGAAACAGTGATAACAATCCTCACGAGATCCAAATAACCAGCATGCAGCCCAAATATATCTATAACCATCCAAGTAGGAGGTTTACCAGCTCATTTATAGCCAACAACACAGTACAATACCACTCGGGCGGACTAAGCCATAGTCCCCATTCACAATCGACCCCGCACTGATTGTAGAGTACGTGTCTCGCCTCAATATAGCGTCAGAATGTGATATACCGGGGTTTCAAACCCTCAGGTCATCATCCACATCTATTACTCACCTCGAACTGGCCACGAGACTAGTCCGCTATGCCTTTCCCTCTTGAACCAACCTCCACGGGTTCCAAATCTGATCTAAACCATAAGGAATACGTCAAAATAGGCTAATGGAACATAACCCAATCGAAATAACTTAAAAACACCAAAAAACACGAAGTTGGCAAAACCCGAGCCCCGGGCCCACTTCTCGAGAAATTACGAAATTTACATTTCCGGAATCCTCGTCTTGCCACGAGTCCATACATATAAAATAGACAAGAATCAGAGTCTATTTGACCCCTCGAATCATCATTTTACTCTCTCTTAGGCTTCAAGCCATAATCCTCAATTTTGACCCTTTGATACCTTCAATTTTCAGTGATTAATTCATGTTTTTACACAATAATAACATAACCCAAGTCCAAATATCAATACCTGATGATTCTCCTTCGAAGCCTCTTCAAAATCGCCCAAAATTCGCCTTAGTTCGTAGCCTAAAATGATTTCTCACTTTTGAAATTTCGAATGCACTGATTCATCAAACCCTCTGACATTTTCGCTTCTGCGGTCTAGCTACCGCTTCTACGGGACTACTTCTGCAGCCTTAAGTCCGCTTCTACGGCTTCACTAAACTCACCTGACCGCTTCTGCGTTCTTAATCCGCTTTTTCGGAAGCCACTTCTGCAGTTGCCCTGATCGCTTATGCGGTCTCAACCAAATAGCACAGGACCGCTTTTGTAGTCAAATACCGCTTACGGTGTCCGCTCCTGCAGAATCCTTCTGCTTTTGCGGAAAATGCCCAGGCCTCCAATGGCCGATTTTGCGATCACCCAACCACATCTGCGGGACCGCTTAAGCGGCTCTTCAACCGCAGATGCGGAAACAACAGAAGCTGCACAACCTACTGTAATTCCAAACATCTCACTCCCGATTAATCATCCGAATTCACCCCGAGGCCCCGAATACCCCAATCAAAAATCCCAACCCATTCCAAAATATTACAGAAACTTGTTCTAATCATAAAAACACGACCATTAACACAAAAAACCAAATCCTGACGGATTCAAGCCTAAATTCAACTAAAGCTTTCGAAACTCACATTCGATAAAAAACCAGACCAAACGACATCTGAATAACCTGAAAATTTTCACACATATCCTAAATCACCTAACGAAGCTACTGCAACTCTCAGAATTCCATTCCGACTCCCGGATCAAAATCTCAACTATCAACCGGATTCCACCAAAATTCTAACTTCGCCAATTCAAGCCTATTTCTACACTAGACCTCCAAATTCAATTCCAATCACTCTCCTAAGTCACAAGTCACCTCCCGAAGCTAATCGAACCACCGGAATTCACATCCGAGCCCTCCAACCACATAGTCAACTTCTAATTGACATTTTTGAAACAAACTCCCTTCTAAGAGGCTATGTGCCTTATTTTCATCCATAACCAATTCAATTACACCCAATCGACTCTAATACTAATATAGAAACATGAAGCAATACAATAAGGGGGAAACAAGGTGGTAAATCATGTGACGACGGGCCGGGTCTTCACATCCTCCCCAACTAAAATAAACGCTCATCCTCGAGCGGGTCAAAAAACATACCCGGAGACTCAAACAAGTAAGGATATCTGCTCTGCATCTCCCGCTCGGTCTCCCAAGTGGCCTCTACCACGGGCCGACCTCTCCACTACACCTTTACTGACGTTATATCCTTAGACCTCAATCTCTGCACCTATCGACCCAATATAGCTACATGCTCCACATCATAAGTTAAGTCATCATCCAGCTGAACTGTACTAAAATCCAACACATGCGATGGGTCCCCAACATACTTTTGGAGCACAGACATGTGGAATACCGGATGAACTCCCGATAGGCTGGGTGGGAAAGCAAGCATATAGGCCACCTCTCCAATCCTCCTGAGTATCTCAAAAGGGCCAATGAATCTCGGACTAAGCTTTCCTTTCTTCCCAAATCTCATGATGCCTTTCATAGGCGAAACCTTCAGTAAGACCTTCTCACCCACTGAATAAGATACATCCTGGACCTTCCGGTCCGCATAACTCTTCTAGCGCGATTGGGCTGTGCAAAGTCTTTCCTGAATCACTTTCACCTTGTCCAAAGTGTACTGGACCAACTCTGTCCCCAACAACCTAGCCTCGCTAGGCTCAAACAAACCAACTGGAGATCTACACCATCTCCCACATAAGGCCTCATATGGCGCCATCTGAATGGTGGATTGGTAGTTGTTGTTAATAGCAAACTCTGTAAGAGGCAAGTAATCAGCCCAAGAAACACCAAAGTCAATAACACATGCACGCAACATGTCCTCCAATATCTGAATGGTACGCTCGGACTGTCCGTCTGTCTGAGGATATAATGCAGTGCTCAACTATACCTGTGAACCCAACTCTTGCTGAAATGTCCTCCAGAACAAATAAGTAAACTGAGTACCTCTGTCTGATATAATAGAAACTGGGACCATATGTAATCTCACAATCTCACGGATGAAGATCTTTTGCTAATCGCTCTGAGGAATATGTAGTACATACAGGAA
The DNA here is from genome assembly GCA_032618575.1 of Nicotiana noctiflora. Classification (NCBI taxonomy): domain Eukaryota; kingdom Viridiplantae; phylum Streptophyta; class Magnoliopsida; order Solanales; family Solanaceae; genus Nicotiana; species Nicotiana noctiflora. The sequence goes on from JASVEL010011945.1 coordinate 279,589, forward strand.
TGAAGTGTACAGAACTGGTCAGCCTATCTACAATCACTCAAACTGAGTCAAACTTCCTCGCTGTCCGAGGGAGACCACAAACAAAGTCTATAGTAATCCTCTCCCATTTTCACTCGGGAATATCAATACGCTGAAACACGCCACCGAGCCTCTGATGCTCATACTTGACCTGCTAACTGTTGAGACACCGGGATACGTGACTCACAATATCCTTCTTCATTCTTCTCCACCAATAATGCTGTCTCAAATCCTAATACATCTTTGTGACACCTGGATGGATAGAATACCCCTATCGTGATGGCGCCCAACACATTGCTAGGAAAGCCCGACCAATTCTACTCGCAACTCGAGCAATAGAGCTCAAAACCTTTATTTAAATCATTAACAGCGAAGAAAATCCAAATTTATGGCAGTTATATAGAAACAACCCAATAGTAACCAGTATAGAACAACCTCCCACAGATTTGGGGGTCACGAGTCAAGAGCCTCTATCACAATAGCGTAATAGTACTAAAATACAACATAATTTGTGTACACAGAAAGTAAAATACAAGAAATAAATGAGGGTCGGGTCCTGCGGACGCATGGCAGCTACCTCGACTAACTCCGAATAACAACTCTAAATAGTCGCTATAAGCTCAGCTCTGCCCCGAAGTACCTGGATATGCACACATGATCCAGGGAGTAAAGTGAGTACTTCCAACTCAGCGGTAATAGACATGTATAATGACATTGAATGCAAGAAATCCCAATATGTGATAAAGTAAAGCTACAACAATGTTTTCTACTCATTTTAACAATGTAATCTTAAGAAATGTTAACAGATAGAGCAGATAAGTATAAATACATGAATGCAATGCAAATGCACATGAACACTGTGGCGTGCATCCCGATCCATTTGGGTACACGCGCTCACTGTGGGGGTTCAAACTCCGTAGGGGCTCCTACAGCCCAGGCATAATATCATAGTAACATATGCTGCGGCGTGCATCCCGATACACTATCAGTCCAGCTATATGCATACAAGCCACACATGCACAAATAAACTTACAATTTTTAGTTCCATTTATTAATTATTATAACATTAGGTGTTTCAAACCTTAGAATTTACCAGTCATATCTAGACAATGTTTAGATTGGAACTCACATCATGAAAGCATGCTAAAAATCATAGAAACAGTGATAACAATCCTCACGAGATCCAAATAACCGGCACGCAGCCCAAATATATCTATAACCATCAACGTAGGAGGTTTACCGGCTTATTTATAGCCAACAACACAGTGCAATACCACTCGGGTGGACTAAGCCATAGTCCCCATTCACAATAAACCCCGCACTCACCGTAGAGTACATGTCTCGCCTCAATATAGCATCACAATGTGATATACCGGGGTTTCAAACCCTCAGGTCATCATCCACATCTATTACTCACCTCGAACAGGCAACGCGACTTGTCCGCTATACTTTTCCCTCTTGCATCAACCCCCACAGGTGCCAAATCTGATCAAAACCATAAGGAATACGTCAAAATAGGCTAATGGAACATAACCTAATTGAAATAACTCGAAAACACCCAAAAATACGAATTTGGCAAAAACCGAGCCCCAAGCCCACTTGTCGGAAAATTATGAAATTTACATTTCCGGAATCCTCGTCTTGCCACGAGTCCATACATATAAAATACACAAGAATCAGAGTCTATTCGACCACTCAAATCATCAATTTACTCTCTCTTAGGCTTCAAGCCATAAATCCTCTATTTTTACCATTTGATTCCTTTAATTTTAAGTGATTAATTCATATTTTTACACTATAATAACATAACCCAAGTCCAAATATCCACACCTGATGATTCTCCTTTGAAGCCTCTTCAAAATTGCCCAAAAATTGCCTTAGTTCGTAGCCCAAAATGATTTCTTACTTCTGCAATTTCGAATGCGCTGGTTCATTAAACCCTATGACATTTTCGCTTCTGTGGGAACGCTTTTGCCGCTTCACTTAACTCACACGATCACTTCTGCGGTCTTAATCCACTTTTACGGAAGCTGATCATTGCGGACTTAACCCTTAGGAAGAGTGGGCGCTAACAACTTTTACCCGATAGTAGTTTTCGGGATCAATTTCCTCAGGGAGCTAGTCATGAGAGTCAAGTATTTGTGAAGACTAAGAAAGTGTTTTAGCTTCTAATTTGACTTCTAACATTTTTAATTTTCTTTGTTTATCAACTAATATATTAACTACAATTATGAACTAGATTATGCTAAATTGTAATTCTAAGGTGTATGCAATAAGGAGAAGACAATAGGGTCGTAGCACTCACCTAGGTGAATAATTAACGGGTATATAATGCTAATGCAAAGATGATAGTTAAGGGAAAATTGGATAACCGTTGCACATTAATACTCACTGTCACACCTCTCGGTGGAGAGAGTGATTTTGTCCAATTGACTCTCTCGAGACCAATTGGGTAGGCTAATCTGCCCAAGCAACTTTAAGGTTCAAGTTGGGTAATTACTCTCTCGAGGTTTAACCCGTTACTTGGGACTACCTTCTCATGGGTCCATCCCAAATTCTTATTGGGTTGATTGAGAGGTCATAGACTCTCTTTCTCAAGAAGAGTTAAAACCCACTAAGCTAGACTTAGTGTTTGCAACCACAAAATCTAAATGAAAACATACAATCAACCCAAAACAAAACACCCAATATCATCCAAACATTAAGCAAAAACACCCATTAATTACTCACACTAGGGTTGAGCCCGAACCCTAGCTAATAGATTTAGACATGGAAGAAGTAGAAATTGAAGAAATAATAGAAGAAATTGACATAAACATGAACTACAAATTTAATACACTTAATTCCACGTTAAAATCTAAGGAAAATAGCCCAAAATAGGCCAATAAATGTTGCCTCGTGCTCAGCTGCTCGTACAGTGTAAAAAGAAAGTTAACCTAAAAAAGTAAAATATTCTATTTATACTACACAGGAAAAACCAGACAAAAATACCCCTGAGGGGCTGTCGTGGACCGCATAGAAATGTCATGTGGCAGCATAGGGTAACTGGCCTTCAATTTTTGAGCTATTGGATCTTGGAACGCGGTCCGCCTAGAAATGCCACGTGTCTGCGTAGGTTTAGTCATGCGGACCTCGTGAAAATGATGCGCGGCCGCACAATTGATTTTTCTCCAGTGTTGACTCTCTGATCATTCACCCACGCGGACCGCATGGAAATGGTGTGCGGCCGCGTGGGATTATGCCTTGTATTCTGAGCTTCTGTTTCTTCATCATTGCGGACCCCGTAGAAATGGATGTAGTCCATGTGGAATTCTGTCCAACTTGCAGGTTCTCTAATCATTACCTGCGCGTCCGCGTGGCAATACAATGCGGACCGCGCAGGTTAACTTGAAAGTTGTCATCTTGCAGATCATTCCTGCGCATCCGCGTTGCAATATAGTGTGGACTGCGCAGGGCTTGCTTGGACTTGGTTATTTGTAGAATCCTCTTATGTGGCCGCATGACAAAAGGTTACGGTCCGCACAGGTCATTTAATTCCCACTTTAGCTCATCTCTTGATGCTTGGAAGATTTCACTCCTTCCTGAGCCGATTTGTGATCTTTATCATCTAGTCGCTCAAACCTACAATCAAGTGCAACTTGTAAGTAATTCAGGACTAATCTATATCAATTTATGTACAAAGCTTATGTAAGAAGGGGTATAAATCATGTAAAAATCACAGTTATCAACTCCCTCAAACTTTAACCTTTGCTTGTCCTCAAGCAAACAAGATAAGACCTGCCCCTCAATGAAAAATATCCAAGAAATTCCTGTTTGTCCTAGATTAACCTCAACAACATCAATTGGGACTAACAATTGCCTTCAATGCAAATGCATCATCAACACCTTTAAAACTTTGAAAACTTGTGGATCAAGTGTGACACAAGAGCCTCAAGAGTTGACACATTTCATTAAGGAACCTTTCTCAAGTACTTTGGTTATTGTGGAACCCAAACTCACACATCCTCGACTCTCCCTAAGTGAACCTCACCATTTAGAGTATTTTCACACAAATTGAGGTGGAAGGATTTCTCGCTCATCTCTCACAAAGAAGAGACCCGAAGTCCGACTCTAAGTACCATATGCTTGCCCTTCATGTACGTATCCACTAATGAAGGCTTCCCACAACTCAAGATCATGTAGGGCTTTTGAGGAGTCATTGTGAAGGCTTTTGGGATGGTGGGATATGCTTTCGTTCACATGGGTTCCATCTTCCCTTAAGCACTTCTTTTGGTTCGTTTTGGCATAATTTCTTGACTCATTTGCGCATTTCTTCTTTCAAGGGGTTAGAGGGACACCATGTCACTCTTTCTTTTGCAATTCAAAACCTTTTTCCTTTTTGTTCATCTTTTTCGCATCTTTTTCACTTTTTTGTTGACTTTGGATCCCCTTTTTGGGTTTTATTCACCTTTGTCTTTCTTTTGCCTTTCTCTTTTTCATTGCCTTCCTTTTTCTTTTTGCTTTTATACCGTTTTACCACATTGTTGCTTTTGTTGCCTTTCCCCCAAACTTAGATATTTTCCATTATTTCGGTGCCAAGAGAGGGTTTCATTAAAACGGGTATAGGCTTGTAACTTTTGGTTCATGAAAGAAGGAGGTTTAAGACTCAAAAGGGGTGAACTAGGGATAATTATATTGGTAGGTCATGAAAAGGATCAAGATAGTATTTTTGGATCAAGGAGAGACTACAATCACTTCTCAAGTCAAGTTCCACCTATGATTTCGCCTCAACAAACATTTGGGGAAAGTTCTAGACCATTGGCACGGTACTTGGGCTCACAAATCAAGTTCTCACCACACATACACTCAAGGATTGCCAAAGATGGAGTCGAGGGCCCACAACAACCTCGAATGCAATTCAAGCGCACAATGGTTCAACATGACTATATGATGATTGTTTGGTCAACACAAGAGTCTCAAGGCTACGACTTTCACCATCTTAAACACAACTTAATGTCTTTGACCATGAGATCAAAGGCAAATGTGCTAGGACCAAGTGAAGCTTTGCTTGAGGTACTACCAAAAAACTTGAAAATCAAAAAGAAAAATAAAAAACTGACTCAACCCTTAAGAAAGTTGTCACGCTATATATCATTGGTAAGAGCCACCCGATTCACACAACACTCTACCCTTTGAAAAAACCGTGGCATAAAGAAAACCAAGGGCTTATTGCAATACGCAAAAAAAAACCAAAACAAGGCTACGCGCCTAACCTTGCAACTAAAACGAAAATTTTTAACGAAAATAACAAACTAAAGAGAAAACATCAACTGATAACCAAATTAAATATGTACACTAAGAGAGTAGAATATACAACTAAATGAACTCAGAATTAAATATTATATACAAGCCAATGATGTCTACGAATGTACTGAAAAGAGAAAAAAAATATATACAATAATCCAGTCATTCCGAAAGTTCAACAGAAAGTAGGTCCACACCCCCATGAATAAGAGCTAGCATTGTCCCCAATGCTAACTACCAAATATAACATCAAAAGTAAGGAGCAAAGGATATAGAAAATGGCTCCTCAAGCCTCATTCGCTGGCCTATGCTGCTCGGTGGCTCCCATGTCCTGTGTACTGGAAAGGACCTCAAACTTGTCCCCAGCCTGCTGCTGTTGTGCTACTGGGACAAGTGCCTACTCCTGGACTGGTGCATCAGCTGAATGGGCACCGGAGGAATCCTCATGCTCCGTGGCTACTGCAATCACAACTCTCTTAGTGTTAGGGAGTTTCCTCTTCTTCCTGGGCCTATGCTTCTCAACTGGTGGCTTCTCGATAGGGGTCTCTATAGCTGGCTCCTCAAATAACAAGTCTAGTGGCAGTTGATCCTCCACTAGCTTGTCCACCTGCACCTTCAGTGCTGCCACTGACTCCGTTGAGCCTTTTGTATTCCTCAACTTCCTGTGCTCCTTAGCTAGGCTCTTAAGTGCCTTGCTATTCTCACCAACTGCCTTCTCCAAAGAGACCTGCTTTGCCATCATCTGTTCCTGGTTGGCCAGGATTTTCTTCAAGGTCTCCTCAATAGAAGCAGGTACCTCAATAGTCACCGGTGCTCTCTCGGCCTGTACAACTGCTGTCAATGTGGACAACTTGGATGTCGTTACTGACATCCAGTTGTTCAGACTGGCTAATGAGTGCGTGAGCTGGTTGGCGGTGAATCTATGAGTCTTGGACACCGAAATCACTAGCTCAGCTAAAGTAGGAGGTGGTGTTGTAGAAGGCCCTAGGGGTAATGTAATAGGATCGATGGGTTGCTCAGAGGCAGCTGGCTCATCAGAATGGCCAACTGTGGAAAAAGTGGAGGCTTGGCTTTTCTTGGCATTTTTTGGGTTGTGAGGGCTTTTTTTATCATACCACCAATAAGGGCTCACTGCGGGTACCATGACATCACATCCCTTCCTTTTGACCCCCCTCTTTAAAATACAGAGACAATATGTGAGGGAAGAGGTAATTCGTCTTCGTTTCATTGCCCACAGTGGAAATCACCTTCTGTATAATTTTTCCCACATTCAACGAGAAGCCGGCCATGATGGAAGTAACCAATACTGCATGCTCAATGGGAATGGAGTGGTCATGTGTGGTCAAGTCTAGCCGATACACACGAAAGTCAACCACCCTTTCGATTCAAAATTTAGGGTGTTGCGGAATATCTTTTCTTGTGCCCTGAGCCACATCGGTACTGTTCCTGGAGCCGCTAAAATCTCATCCAACCATGGCCGAGCTTCTTATTTCAAAGCCAACTTCTCCATGTATTGAGAAATTTTCTCCTCCGAAAACCCAAAGAAATCATTGAGAGACTTCGCATCAAAAAGCACGATCTTATCCCTCACCTTTGTAGATGTAGAGCCCCGAACTACATGGTGAACGTTGCTATAGAATTCCTTCACCATGTGTTCATTTGCCACGCCCGATCTTTTTTTGAAAAAGCCCCAACCCACTCTTGTATGGAACTGTGCTTGCACATGAGGGTTTTGAGGAGCTAAGTCAGAATCAATAAATCTTCTCTCTGGGATAAGCTTTCTCTTAGGCCACCACTTTCTGAACCGGTGGAAAGCCACCTGACTGACAAATCTATCTTCCCAGACTTCAGGTTTCCTAGTCCGCTCTACCCCCTACTTGTGGCTCACCTCCTTTCTCTTGTTCTCCACTCTCCCCTGCCTGTTCTCCACTCTTCCCTGCCTATTCTCCACTCTCCCCTGATAGTGAAGCTGTGAAAGAAGTGGAGTATTGGCTGTCCTTGTCTTCTCCGGACTCATCTGCTGAATCCGATACCACATTTGTTGATAACAACTAGGTCGGAAATCCAAACTAGAGTAAGAATTTGAGAAGTAAATGCGGAAGCAATAACAACAAGAATTGAACAACTAGAATTAAAGAGACAAAAATAAAGGATATGGGAAAGATTCAAGGAAAGAATTCGAGAACTTTCAAGAACGCAAGTTCTATAGCCTTGACAAGATCAAAGTAACAACGTCTTGATTTATGAAAGAAATCAAATGCCTTTACTTAAAAGCAAATCAAAACAATAGATTCGGATCTTGACCACTTTACGAGTAACTTGAGACAACAATTAATACTAGTATTAATCGCCTTCTAAGAATACCACAAAGGAATCAAAGATATCACAAAAGAGAAGTAATCTTACTACCTTGAACTATGAACTAGTAAAGGTTGAAAGATAAATCTCAAAGCACAAGTAACAAAGGTTCAAAAGAACTCTCAAAGTATGATATACTCACTCAATAATAATGTGTCTTATGAAGGAGAAGAACACCCTATTTATAGAAGTACAAAGGCATAAAAATAACATTAAAAACTAGACGGGGTGGTTGTAGTGGAAAACACAATTATTACAATGAGGTAGGTGGTTGTTAAAGTCTAAGAAAAGTCTTTGGTAGGTGAGGGGCGGCCAAGACCCTTTGGGGCAGATTTGGGCCTTAAAACAACTAGTTTTGGGCCATTTGTTTGGACTCCAATTGGGTTGTTCTTGTAACACCTCTTTCCTGGAACTCTTTTAAGCTCATTTTGAGCCCATTTGGTGACTCCATGGGCAGATTTGGGTAACCAAATCTTCCTCCTCTTGGACTTCAATTTGAGCAACCAAATAGTTGTAAAACTTCGACAACTCTTCTCCTTTGGGCATGAGCTCTTCCTCTATAGTTAGAAGCTTTTTTATTTGCCATTGAAGTCCAGCAACCTTAGTTTGCAATTCCTTAGCTTGAGATCTTGTAAATGGCCTTCTTGGAGCTTCCAAAACTCTATCCTTATCAGTGATGCTATCATTCCCCTTTTCTTGAAAAGAATTCGTCCCCGAATTCGATCCTACGTCAAACAAAGATAAGTCAGCAACATTGAATGTAGCATTGTTTCCAATCCTTTCAAGGACTTGAAAGGGCCCATCTCCTCTAGGATGCAACTTTGACTTTCTTTTGGAAGGAAATCTCTCCTTTCTAAAGTGAACCCAAACTAAATCTCCAGGTTTAAAAATAACTTGGTTTCGACCCTTATTCTTTCTCAAGGCGGTTTGCTCATTTTTCTTCTCAATTGCAAGCCTTGTTTGCTCATGAATTTTTTTCATCATCTCATCCTTTGTCCTACCATCAAGACTAGCAATATCATTAGCAGGTAATGGTAATAAATCAAGTGGAGTAAAGGGATTAAAGCCATAAACAACTTCAAAATGAGACATACCTGTAGAAGAATGGATTGTTCTATTGTAAGCAAATTCAATCATAGGTAAGTGATCTTCCCATAAAGTTAATTTACCTTTCAAAACAGCCCTCAACATGTTTCCTAAGGTTCTATTAACTACTTCAGTTTGTCTATCAGTTTGTGGGTGACAAGAAGTGGAAAACAACAATTTAGTGCCTAACTTCCCCCAAAATACACGCCAGAAGTGACTCAAAAACTTTGCATCCCTATCACTAACAATAGTTCTAGGTATACCATGCAATTTCACAATCTCTTTTACAAAACGATTAGCAACATGTGAGGCCTCATTAGTCTTTAAACAAGGAATATAACGAGCCATCTTGGAGAACCTATCTACCACAACAAATATACTATCCTTACCATACCTTGTTCTAGGCAAACCTAACATAAAATCCATAGATATATCAATCCAAGGTGAAGTAAGAACATGTAATGGCGTGTAAAGACCATGTGGTAACACTTTAGATTTAGCTTGTTTACATTCCAAACACTGTGTGCACATTCTTTCAACATCTTTTCTCATTCCAGGCCAAAAGAAATTTTCAACAAGTATGTCTAATGTCTTTGGGACCCCAAAGTGTCCCATAAGCCCTCCACAATGTGCTTCCCTTACAAATACTTCACGTAAAGAGCAATTAGGGATACACAACTTATTTTCCTTAAAGAGAAACCCATCTTGTAGGTTAAACCTATCAAGAAGACCCAACTTACAATCCGCAAAAGTTTTGCCAAAATCAACATCATTAGCATAAAGTTCCTTGATTTGATCAAAACCCATCAATTTGGAAGTGAGGGTAGAAACTAAGACATACCTCCTTGAAAGTGCATAAGCAACAACATTCTCTTTCCCTTGTTTGTAAGAAATTACATAAGGAAAAGTTTCAATAAATTCAACCCACTTAGCATGCCTTCTACTAAGCTTACCTTGACTTTTCAAGTATTTCATGGATTCATGGTCAGTTTTAATGACAAACTCCCTTGGCCACAAGTAATGTTGCCATATGGCTAAAGCCCTTACCAAAGCATAAAGCTCTTTGTCATAAGTTGAATAGTTCAATGTGTCTCCACTCAACTTCTCACTAAAGTAGGCAATAGGTTTAGAATCTTGCATCAAAACAGCACCTATTCCCTTGCCAGAAGCATCACATTCAATTTCAAAAGATTTAGAAAAATCAGGCAATTTTAATAACGGAGCAGAACATAACTTTTCTTTTAACAAGTTAAAAGCATCATCTTGTTCTTTTCCCCATTTAAAAATCCTATGCTTTTTTATAACTTCAGTTAAAGGAGAAGCAATGGTCCTAAAGTCTCTCACAAACCTCCTATAAAAACTAGCAAGTCCATGAAAACTCCTAACTTCAGTTACACTCTTAGGTTTAGGCCATTCTTTAATTGCTTTGATTTCTCTTCATCAACCTCAACACCCTTAGAGCTAACCACAAAACTCAAGAAAATCACACGATCCACATAAAAAGTACACTTTTTAAGATTAGCAAATAACAAGTGCTTTCTAAGAACTTCAAAAACTTGTCTTAGGTGTTCTACATGCTCTTCTAAAGTATTAGAAAAGACCAAGATATCATCGAAGTACACCACAACAAATTTTCCATGAAAATCCTTAAAAACATGATTCATTAATCTCATGAAAGTGCTAGGTGCATTAGTCAAGCCGAAAGGCATAACTAACCACTCATAAAGCCCATATTTGGTCTTAAAAGCAGTTTTCCATTCATCTCCTGGATTCATTCGAATCTGATGGTAACCACTTTTTAGATCAATTTTAGAAAAGATTTTGGATCCATGTAATTGATCCAACATGTCATCAAGACGAGGAGTAGGGTGGCGATACTTTACCGTAATCTTGTTGTTGCTCTACAATCCACGCACATCATCCAAGTTCCATCCTTTTTGGGTACCAATAGGACCGAAACAGAGCAAGGGCTCATGCTCTCTCTCATAAAGCCTTTCTCAAGCAACTCCTCAACTTGCCTTTGAAGTTCCTTTGTCTCTTCTGGATTACTCCTATAGGCTGACCTATTTGGGATTTGTGATCCAGGTACAAAATCAATTTGATGCTCAATGCCACGTAAAGGTGGCAATCCACTAGGAATATCTTCTGGAAAGACATCTTCAAAATCCTGCAAAAGAGAAGAAATACTACTTGGCAAAGAAGAAGTTAGCATCTCAGAGTTAATCAAAGCCTCTTTGTAAGTAAGTAGTATTATGGGCAGCCCCTCTTTTCTTGCATTTTAACACTCTTTGGCTTTTATATAGAAACTCTCTCTTTTTCTTTCCTTAGCCTCTTTCCTCTCACTAAGACTTTCTATTTTTTTTATTCGAACCCTCTTTTATCTCTTCTCTCAAATTGCTCTGCCCTCTCTCTCTTTCTTTTCTTTTTCCTCAAGCTCACTTTTTATCCCTCCCCTTGACTTTCCCATTGTTTCCTTTAATCTCTTCTGATCTTCAAACACTTGAGAAGGAGATAAAGGTGCAAGAGTAAATTCCTTCCATTTAGTTCAAGCTAATATCTATTCTTTCTCCCATCATGAAAAACATTCCTGTCATACTGCCAAGGACGACCCAATAATATATGACAAGCTTGCATAGGCACTATGTCACAAAGAATATCATCCTCATATCTACCAACGTTAAATGAAATCATACACTGTTTATTTACCTTTAGTTCACCACTATCATTTAACCATTGGAGTCTATAGGGAGTAGGGTGTTTCGTGCATGCAAGTCCCAGTTTTTCCACAAAGTATGAACTAACTACATTAGCACAACTACCACTATCAATGATCATAGAGCAAGTTTTTCCTTTTATCCCACACCTAGTATGGAATATATTCTCTCTTTGTGCTTCACTATTGCTTCCTAAATTGATAGTCATAATCCTCCTAACTACCCCAACCATTCCATCATTAGGTAGTTCTAAATCACCTTCATCACTCATATCTCCCTCTTCATCTCCCTCACTCTTTTCACTCTCATATCCTCCATCTTCTTTTAGAATGATGTTCCTTCTACTTGGACATTCATGCATCATATGTCCTCTTCATTTACATTTATGACACTGAATAGAACTAGAAGGTGTAAAGGTTTAGGGTTGAAGGTTTTACCTCCCTCTTTGTTCTCCAGTTTACCTTTTCCCTTGTCTTCTTGAGGCCGAGAAAAATTCTTCATCTCATGATTTGGCCATGGTTTCTTAGGCATGGTGCTTGTTTGACATCTCCATGAACTAGTTTGCTTTCTTTTATTTTGATTTTCTACCTTTATACACAAATCAACTAACTCATCTATTGTTACATATTGTTGTAATTCAACTACATCAGCTATTTCCTTATTTAAACCATTTAAAAACCTAGCCATTGTAGCTTCTTCTTCCTCCATACAATTAGCTTGGATCATAGCTATATCCATAGCCTTAAAGTACTCATCTACTGACATGGACCCTTGCTTAAATGTTTGAAGACGTAGTTGTAGCTCTCTTTGAAAGTGTGATGGTACGAATCTCTTCCTCATCACCCTTTTAGCCTCAGCCCAAGTAGCAATTGGTGCTTGTCCTTCTTGCAGTCGATCCCTATTAAGCTTTTTCCACCAAATAGAAGCATAATCAGAAAACTCAACAACAACAAGTTTAACCTTCTTACCTTCAGAGTAGTTGTGACAGTCAAAGATTGCTTCAACCTTTCTCTCCCAATCAAGATACAAGTCCTGGATCCCTTGTTCCCTTGAAAGATGGCATTTGCATCTTTATATTACTTATATTATCATCATCTATCCTACCTCTTTGTCCCCTCCTATCTCCTCTCACCCTATCAAAATCAATATCATTAAAATTATCAATAAAGTTTGCTTGATTTACAATAGGAGCATGGGGTACATTTCTTCTAGCAGGTGGCCTAACATTATTATCCCTCCTAAGTTCAGCTATTGTATTATTTTGATCCGCAATGGTATCCCTCATTTCTTGGAGTTGGAGATTCAGCCTTTCAAACTGTTGATGCATGGCTTACAAGGTAAAATTATTCCTTGCTTTGATTTCAGCTTCTTGGAGAACCATTCGTTCATTATCACTACATGTATGTGACATCTTTAAAAATTGTATCACACAAATTAGCTTCTTTTTTTCTCTCTCGAAATAACCTTTGAACAAGTACTTTATAGATTTATAGTTAAACCTAACTTGTATGTAGTTCTTAGTAGTAAAACTCAGATTTTTTTTTTGTTTTTTTTGGGAACAATTAAAAGAAGAAAGAACCAAATCCTAGAACTTTTAGGCTCGGTTCAAATAAGACACGAACGAAAAGGAAAGAATATATTTGTGTAGAATACAGAGAGTAACAAAATCAAGGATCCCCTCTTCTTGTTTCCTTTGTTAATTTTTGGAAACACTTAGATACAAAAGATATATCCTGGAGAGCAAGAAATTGTATTTCTTCTTGTTTTAAATTGGATTTCGTTTTTTTTTGTTTTTTTGTTTTTGTTTTTTTTCAAAATATCCCAAGAATTATCAAGAACAAAATCTTGATAGAATCGCTCTGATACCACTTGATAACAACTAGGTCGGGAATCCAAACTAGAGTAAGAATTTGAGAAGTAAATGCGGAAGCAATAACAAGGAAAGAATTCCGAGAACTTTCAAGATATGCGAAAGCATTAAAGAGACGAAAATAAAGGATATGGGAAAGATTCAAGGAAAGAATTCCGAGAACTTTCAAGAACGCAAGTTCTATAGCCTTGACAAGATCAAAGTAACAACGTCTTGATTTATGAAAGAAATCAAATGCCTTTACTTAAAAGCAAATCAAAACAATAGATTCGGATCTTGACCACTTTACGAGTGACTTGAGACAACAATTAATACTAGTATTAATCGCCTTCTAAAAATACCACAAAGGAATCAAAGATATCACAAAAGAGAAGTAATCTTACTACCTTGAACTATGAACTAGTAAAGGTTGAAAGATAAATCTCAAAGCACAAGTAACAAAGGTTCAAAAGAACTCTCAAAATATGATATACTCACTCAATAATAATGTGTCTTATGAAGGAGAAGAACACCCTATTTATAGGAGTACAAAGGCATAAAAAATAACATTAAAAACTAGATGGGGTGGTTGTAGTGGAAAACACAATTATTACAATGAGGTAGGTGGTTGTTAAAGTCTAAGAAAAGTCTTTGGTAGGTGAGGGGCGGCCAAGACCCTTTGGGGCAGATTTGGGCCTTAAAACAACTAGTTTTGGGCCATTTGTTTGGACTCCAATTGGGTTGTTCTTGTAACACCTCTTTCTGAAACTCTTTTAAGCTCATTTTGAGCCCATTTGGTGACTCCATGGGCAGATTTGGGTAACCAAATCTTCCTCCTCTTGGACTTCAATTTGAGTAACCAAATAGTTGTAAAACTTCGACAACTCTTCTCCTTTGGGCATGAGCTCTTCCTCCATAGTTAGAAGATTTTTTATTTGCCATTGAAGTCCAGCAACCTTAGTTTGCAATTCCTTAGCTTGAGATCTTGTAAATGGCCTTCTTGGAGCTTCCAAAACTCTATCCTTATCAGTGATGCTATCATTTGTTGGCTTTTCGGAAATGGCAACAGTATTGATCTGGAGATGGGGAGTCATGGAGGCCAACTTACACAGACATATGTGTGGGGGCAGACTCTGAAGTTGCACTCCTGGAGGGTGCATACTCACTCCCTATTGACTGGGAGGCAGCCTTGTCAGCTTTCCGGAGTAGCTTCCGGTTTTTTTTTATATTGGATCTAGCCTCGGGAGTGAGTTTGACCACCCTTTTACCTTTTCTCCCTCCGCAGGAACCAACTCTCCCGGGTCCTCCACGTTGCTGTGCATCTCCACGTGTTTCCACCATTATCTGCAAGGGAAACAAATCTGGAATTGTTAGTAGAAGCACAACAGAAGTAAGCAATGTGACAGTGAAATCATAAGTGCAGACAGTGTTGCAGTCAGTGGTCACACGAACCGCACAAAAATGTCACGCGGTCCGCACAGGAAAAACACTTAACCAACCAACTCTCTGTAAATGACGTACGCGGACCACACAAAAATGTCATGTGACCGCGTGGGTAAAACACGGACCGCACACAAATGGTATGCGGCTGCGTATGTCCAAGTTTAGAAAATGACAACTCTTTGATGATAGGCCATGCGGTCCACACTGTTTTGGACCGCGGTCACACTGGAGTCACGCAGACCGTACAAAAATGGTCATGCGGTAGGTTCTTTTTGTTCCAATTTTAACAACCTAAATGTCCCTACTCAGTGTTTTTACAAGAAACTTATGCCCAATTTCGACATGAATTCACAAACCCTTTTCTAACAGTCAATGAAAATGAAAATAGGAAGAAATTAAGAAGTTATTCTATTAGAAATCAAATAAAATGAACACAAACTAAACTAAGAGATGATGTAGAAATGAAATGTTACCAAGGATTAATGGAAATGCAAATATGTGCACAAGATTGTGGATGAACAGTGAAAATGAAGCTTCAGATGAAAAAGAGCGAAAAGGTTTAAAGGAGGCCCAAGATCCCTATTTATAGA
Source organism: Nicotiana noctiflora (assembly GCA_032618575.1). Classification (NCBI taxonomy): domain Eukaryota; kingdom Viridiplantae; phylum Streptophyta; class Magnoliopsida; order Solanales; family Solanaceae; genus Nicotiana; species Nicotiana noctiflora. Next base: position 294,930 of record JASVEL010011945.1, read on the forward strand.
GAATCGTGGGGTCCATGTCTTACCTACATGCGCTGCCGCACACAAATGGCACGCGGACCATGTAAGGTTTTTCACCTTTTGCTTCTAAGGATAGCCCACGCATACCTCACTGTTTTGGAGTAAGGCCACGTGGAAAAACTTCAGAGAGTTGCTAATTCAACAATTTCCACGCGGACCGCACTGTTTTGGTACGCGGCCGCATGGAAAACTTCAGAGAGATAGCAACTTGAGTTCAAGCTCACACGGAGTGCAATGTAATTTCACACAACCGCTCTGGCTTCACGTGGACCACACACAAATGGCCACACGACTGCGTGATAACTGATAAGATACTGCCCAATTTTTATTTTGTCCTGCATTTTTTCAACATCATCCCTGCTTCACAAACCATCAGCTCAAAAATTCTACTCTATAATGGAAAACAAAGAAATGTAGAAGACATGGGTTGCCACCCAAGAAGTGCCTGATTTAATGTCGCGGCACGATGCAGATTGCCATCATTTTTACTTCAAGTGAATAAGCGACACCACATGGCTATCATCAACCTTGCCCAAGTAATGCTTGACTCGATGCCCATTAGCCCAGAATACTTCACCATTTTTGTTCTTTAGATCATGGGCACCGAAAGGAGTTACAAAAAACACTTCAAAAGGCCCACTCCATTTGGATCTGAGCTTCCCCAAAAATAACCTTATCATTCATTTGAAAAAAGGACCATATCACTAACCTTGAATTCTTTACCCCGAGCATACTTATCATGTAGGTACTTCATCTTGTCCTTGTACAAGGATGAGCTGGAGTAAGCATGTAAGCGAAATTCATCAAGCTCATTCAATTGTTCCACTCGAAGGTTGGCCGCAACATCCCATTCCAAATTAAACCTTTTTAAAGCCCACATTGCCTTTTGCTCTAGTTCCACCGGGAGATGACAAGCCTTACCAAACACCAATGGATATGGAGACATACCAATCAGAGTCTTGTATGTCGTCCTATAAGCCCAAAGAGCACCATCCAACTAAATCGGTCCTATTCGCATTCACTGTTTTGGACAAAATACTCTTAATTTCCCTGTTAGAAACCTCCACTTGGTCACTTGCTTGCAGATTGTATGGGGTAGTCACCTTGTGGTTAACTTCATATTTGGTGAGCAAAGAGTCAAATGACTTGTTAAAAAAATGGGACCCCCTATCACTAAGGATAGCACAAGGGGTTCCAAACGTAGTAAATCTGCTTCTTCAAGAATGCCACGAGACTCCGGGCTTTATTGTTGGGAAGAGCCACGGCTTCCACCCACTTGTAGACATAATCTACCGCCACGAGAATGTACATGTTACCACAAGAGCTAACAAACGGGCCCATGAAGTCAATGCCCCACACATAAAAAATATCAACCTCTAAAATGGTGTTAAAAGGCATCTCATCTTTTTTTGAAATCACACCGGCTCGTTGACATGCATCACACCTTTTAACCAAATCACTTGCATTTTGAAACAAAGTCGGCCAATAGAACCCACAAATTTAGAACCTTTGATGCCGTTCTCACCCCCCATGATGACCACCATAAGGAGAAGAGTGGAAAGCTTCTAATATGCTCAATTGTTCTTCTTTCAGGACACAACGACGAATCACACCATCGGTGCAAATTTTGAACAAATAGGGCTCGTCCCAATAGTAATCCAAACTATCCCGCTTGAGCTTCTTCCTTTGGTTAGAAGAGAGCTCATACAGGATGATACTAATCACAAGATAATTGGCTACATCGACAAACCATGGCATATCATGCATAGACACTCCAAGGGGTTGTTCATCCGGAAAAGCATCATTAATCTCAACACCATTGCTTGGTCTTACTTCCTCCTCTAGTCGGGACAAGTGATCCGCGACTTGATTTTCGCTTCATTTTCTATCAATAATCTCAAGATCAAATTCTTGCAAGAGTAATACCTATCTCATCAATCTCGCCTTTGAGTCTTTTTTTGTCATCAAGTACCTAAGGGCCGTATGATCGGTATGAATAATCACCTTGGCCCCCATAAGGTATGGGCGAAACTTCTCCATGGAAAACACAATAGCTAGCAACTCCTTCTCGGTGACTGTATAGTTCTTTTGATCCTCATTTATCGTCTTTCTTGCGTAGTACACCGGATGGAACATCTTGTTAATTCTTTGTCTAAGCAACGCACCAACCGCTACATCACTAGCATCACACATTAATTCAAAAGGCAAATCCCAATTTGCTGCGGTGATAATGGGAGTGGTAGTCAACTTATGTTTCAACAATTCAAAAGATTCCATACACTTCTCATCGAACACAAACTTCACATTCTTCTCCAATATCTTGCACAACGGGTTCACAACCTTTGAAAAATCCTTGATGAAACACCGGTAGAATCCGGCATGGCCTAAGAAACTCCTCACCCCCTTGACAGAGGTGGGGGGATGAAGCCTCGAGATAACCTCTATCTTCGCTTTGTCAACTTCAATGCCATTCTTTGAAATCTTATGCCCTAAAACAATTCCTTCTTTCACCTTGAAGTGACATTTATCCCAATTTAGTACAAGATTGGTCTCCTCACATCTTTTCAACACTCTATCCAAGTTCCCTAAGAATTCATCAAATGTGTCCCCCACCACGCTAAAATCATCCATGAACACCTCTAGAATGTCCTCCACCATGTCGGTGAACATTTCCATCATGCATCTTTGGAAGGTTGCCGGAGCATTACAAAGTCAAAATGGCATCCTTGAGACAGAAAATGTATCATATGGACAAGTAAATGTTGTCTTCTCTTGATCCTCACGGGCAATGAGAATTTGGTTATACCCCGAATAGCCATCAAGGAAGCAATAATAAGCCCAACCCGCTAAACGATCAAGCATTTGGTCCAAAAATGGTAGAGGGAAATGATCTTTCCTAGTGACCTTGTTGAGCTTTCTATAAATCGTGTGCACTCTCCAACCCGTGACCGTAGGAGTCGAATTCAATTCATTTGTTGCATTTGTGACCACCATGATGCCACCCTTCTTTGGAACACATTAGACCGGGGAGGTCCATGAACAATCCGATATTGGGTAGACTACACCGGTATCCAACCACTTGATAACCTCCTTCTTGACCACCTCTTGCATTACTTCATTTAATCTTCTTTGGTGTTCAAGTGACGGCCTTGCATCATCCTCCAAAATGATCTTGTGCATGCAAAAGGCGGGTCTTATGCCTCGAATATCCACCAAGGTCCATCCAATCGCCCGCTTACGCTTTTGTAAAACCGCCAAAATGGAGTTCCCCTGCAAGTTAGTTAAGCAAGACGAAAGAAGAACATGCAAAGTGAAACAACAACAACAACAACAACAACCTAGTATATTCCCACAAGGTGAGGTCTTGGGAGGGTAATATGTAGACAGGCCTTACCTCTACCCGAGAGGGCAGAGAGGCTGTTTCCAATCGACCCTCGGCGCATGGAAAAAGCCAACATGCAAAGTGAAATTGGGACGCAATTACTCATACCTGAGGTGAGGAGAGAGTGGTTTCAACTCCAACACCGGCGGCTCCTCAATGATGGCTTTCTTGGAGGGGTCTTGCGATTCTCAAGGTCCAATGACGACTTTCTCAGCTCATAAGAGTAGGAGCCCATACCATGCAAAGCGTTTACATATTCAATTCTCCCGGCATCATCATTAGCTTCCATGTTAAAAATCACCGCTTCAAGTGGATCTTCAGCATTGCTTATTGCACTTGTGTCATCCACTATCACCACCGTGACAATGTTGACAAGCGAACAAACTTTGGTACTATTTGGTTGCCTCATCGATGTGCACACATGGAAAACTACTTTTTCATCACCAACCCGGAAAGTCAACTCTCCCGCCTCGACGTCAACCAGCATTCCCAATCGCTAAGAAAGGCCTTCCAAGAATAATTGGGACTTCAAAGTCCACCTCACAATGAAGAATCACGAAGTCGGTCGGAAAAATGAACTTATCAACTCGAACAAGCACGTCGTCGATGATAGCCAAAGGCCGCTTCATAGACCTATCTGCCATTTGTAGCCGCATTGATGTCGGGCGAGGTTACCCAATCCCTAAGGTTTTGAACATTAAATATGGCATTAGATTGATGCTTGCCCCCAAATCACATAGGGCTTTTTCAAAATCGGCACTTTCAATAGTGCATGGGGTGGTGAATGCTCCGGGATCCTCAAGCGTTGGAGCCATGGAGTGTACTATTGCGCTCACTTGATGTGTCATTTTGATCATTTCACTCTCCATCAATCTCTTCTTCGTGACCAAATCCTTCATGAATTTTGCATACCCAGGCATTTGCTCTAGCGCCTCCACCAAAGGCACATTTATGGTCAAGCTCTTCATCATGTCAATGAATTTTTTAAACTGGTTATCACTCTTTTGTTTCGCCAAATGTTAAGGGTAAAGCGGAGGAGGCTTAGGAGTGGGTGCCTTGGCCTTTTGCACTTCCGGCTCGGGCATATCTATGACATGTTCCCTAGACGGGTTCATGTTCTCTTGAGTCTCTTCCTCAATTTCTTGAATGTCAATTCTCATGTCATCTCTTGCACTTGTCTCCACAACATTATCAACCCCCATAGGCATGTCAAACTAGGCAACTCATCTTCTTTCACTAAGGCTTGATTCTCTCTTGAGTCATTCACATCACCACCTCGTCCACTCCTTGTGGTCACCGTCATTAGGTGGTTGTTTTGCCCACCCTTAGGATTGACCACCGTGTCACTAGGTAGTGCACCCTTTGGGAGAGTATTTAGGGATTGTGAAATTTGTCTAAGTTGTACTTCCAAGTTGCAGATGGAAGTTTTATATGAAGCTAATTGTGCATTCGAGTCTTGATTCATTTTCATCATTTGTTCAAACATTACTTCGATCCTTATGAATTCATTGAACTCGGCCCTTGTAATTGATAAGGTGGTGGGTTGTTTGGATAGTTAGAACATCAGGGGCATTTGAAACCATTGCCCCCAATTACCTTGGCCTCAATTGTTATTGTTCCAATTGTTGTTGTTCCAATTATTGTTATTTCCACTCCAATTGCCACTATTATTGCCTTGATTGCCCTAATTGCTTTGATTACCCCCATTCCAATTTCCGCCGCCTTGGGGTTGATTATTATTGTTCCAATTGCCACCACCTTGTTGATTATTCCAATTTCCTCGAGATCGCCATTGTTGGTTGCCTTGATTTCCTCTATTCCCTTTAACGTTTTTCATATATTGTCAATCTTCGTTTTGCTCATCATAACATTCATTTGAATACCCACTACCATCATAATAATTTTCACAAGCTCCTTGTTGTTGTGACCCCCTTTGCCTTCTCTTCATCATGTTTATCCCTTCCATAGCATTGACTTGTATTGTATTTTACACTTGTTGCAATTGTGCTTTTGCTAATTCATTCATGGTTGTTGTAAGTTCGGGAATAGCTTGGCCGTGGTCATGTAACTCTTTGTGCAAGTGTATAACATTTGGATCGCCTTGAGGAACATTAGCCTGACTTTTCCATGCCGATGAAGTATCTGCCATCTCATCTAGAACTTCACATGCTTCATTATACAGGAGCTGTAAACGCGTGATTTTTGACCCTCCCCGAGATTTTTCACAGTTTAGCGTAAAATATTTAATTTAGGCATAATATAGCTATCTTAGCTAATTTGACTCTTTTACTTTATTTTTTACCTTAAAATGAAAAGTAGCAAGAAATATAGTTTTATTAATATTTTGTAGTAATTTTAAACTTTAAAAAAAATACAAAAATAGTACTTTATATTTTTATCTTTACATAAAAAAACAAAAATTACAAAAATAGTTTTACTAAAGTTTTGTAATCATTTTAAACTTAAAAAATACAAAAGAATAGTACTTTATATTTTTGGCTTTATATAAAAAAATAAAAAATACAAAAACATAAATAGTATAATTAATATTTTATGGCTACTTTAATCTTGAAAATAAAAATAGTTTTGTTTTAATTATCGGTTTTACTTTTATAATTATTTTGCTTACATAGGATTAATCAAATAAAATCGTGTTCTTATTCTCGGTTCCGGGCGAAGAATAATATTCGGGTTCAAACTACCCGGTTTTAGACTTTATTTTTGGACCTAACCCATAATAATCCGAGTCCACCACACGGGGACACGGACAAAACACAAGAACATGGGCACAAAACACAAGAACATGGAGGGGGAAGCTCACACGTTACCCTCTCAATTTAAAACTCATGGATGACACAATAGAATGGGATTATACACAATACACATTAAAAAAAGAAAAATGGGGATACAGACAATGCACTATAGAAGGAATAAACAAATAGAAAGATGGGGGATACAATTTTAAAAGGGACAAAAACTTTAAAGAAAGGGAAACAATACGAAAATTAATAGGGGAGGCTAACGTTTTTTAAATGGAAAGAGAGGAAAAAAAGATTGAAAAAAGACAAATAATACACATACATGCAGACAGTCTGAAAAAAGGGAAAATTTTGAAAGAAGGAGGAAGGAAAGATATACTATATACACACATTCACGGATAGGGAGAGGAAAATACAATAAAAAGGAGATTAGAACACATTTGAGGGGCCTCACATTTTGGACAGAAGAATAGACACTGTTTTTGCTTCTTCTTCAGGGAAAACCAACGAAAAAAAATGCTCCAGCCTCACCTGTCGTCCTCCTCACGAGCAAACGACTCTCCAGCCACTTCGCAACGCCCTCAACCAGTAAAAATGCTACTGCTGTTGCATTCTCCAGCGTCGTCGGTCCACCTGTTTGTTTGTCGACCATTGTTCCGTCCAGTCGAACAACCAACGACGCCCATCTTCATCGCTGCCCCGACCATCCCATCATCGACCCTCCCAAACAACCACCAAACCACCAAACGAACACTGTCGACATCCTAAATAGACCCCTCACCTCGTCGCTGCTCCATCTCAACTAATCAATCACTCTCCTTCACCATGGACCTACACAAACACGACGCATGGAAATAAGGAAAGAAAAAATAAATCTCAGAAAATATAGAAAAATAAATTGGGGTTTAGAGCTAAAACGAAGGAAGATCACTGGGTTCTATGGTGATGAAAATGACTGGTATTGCAATGCAAGTTTGGACCGTGGGGTTTTCCGTTGAGGTATCGAGTAGCTGGTTCTGTTCGAATCTTTCCGGCGTGGTCGTGACTGTTGTTTAAGTTTGATTGCTGATTTGTTTTCAAGCTTTGATACGCAGTCGGAATTTTTTTCAAGTAGATATACATAGCTTCGATCCCTAAGGTTCGTCTTCATATGTTTTCTACTATTTTATTTCTATTTATATGACACGAGTAACAACTAATTTTGTCTTGTATTTGTTATTATGTCGATTTATGAATTCTGTTTGGTTCTTAGTTTAATTAGTTTTCTTTAATATGTGACGACCCAAAGGGTCATCACCTGTTTTCCTCATCTGTTCCGCTCTTCCGAGGCATTGAAAACCTCATTTTATATTGCTTCAATTTACGTGTGTAGTCCGGGCACGCAGCCGGAAAATTTTTGTGTTAAAATATGTTAATTCTATGGAAAATTTGAAGAAAATAAATATTAATATTGATATAGTTGACTTCGGTCAACATTTTTGGTAAATGGACCCGGACTCGAGATCGGACCGTTTCGGGAGGTCCGTAGGAAAATATGGGACTCGGTCATGCGTCCGGAGTCGAATGCTGAGGCCTAGAGCCCAAGATATGATTTTTTCAGTTAAATTGTTTTGTTGAAATTATTAATAAAAATAGAAATGAAAATTGATTGAAAGACCATGGTACCAGGCTCGTATTTTGGTTCCGACGCCCGGTACAAGTCTTAAATATTATTTAAGTACTTCTTGCAAAGTTTGATGGAATTTGAATGTCGTTTGATGTGTTTTGAACCATGAGTTCCAAATTTGAAAGTTTATGAAGTTTAAAAGAAGAAATCATGAATTTGAGGCTTGATTCTATGAAAATGATGTTATATTGGCGATTTGATCGCGCGAGCAAGTTCGTGGTATGTTTTTGAGGTTGTGTGCATGTTTGGTTTGGAGCTCGAGGGCTCGGGTAAACATTTGATACGTCGTTAGAGCAAATTTTGAAAAGAACACAGCTGGTAGTTTTCCCCCAGCTGATAACTTCGCAATTGCGAAGATTTACTCGTAATTGCGAGACGTTCCAGAAACAGCCTTAGTTCGCAAATGCGAACAATACTACGCAAATGCGAAGTGGCCCATGAAAGGCCTTGGTTCGCAAATGCGAGGCATCCTTCGCAAATGCGAAGTTGCCCAGGAAAAGCCCAGGTTCGCAAATGCGAACCAAATCTCGCAAATGCGAAGTGGCCAGAATTCTCCTGTGTTCGCAAATGCGAACCATTCTCTCGCAAAGGCGACGTCCGCAGTCAGGATCCGCTATGTTTGCAATTGCGAACATATGTTCGCAATTCCCATATCCGCAGCTATGCAATCCGATACGTAAATGATTTTAAACCCTTTTTTCACCATTCTTTCAAAACCCAAAACACCACACACGATTTTCCAAGAGCAATATCACTCCAAATCACTTGTAAGTCAATTTTTACTCAACTCTTTCAATTCCTAACATCATTAAACGTGTTTTCCATGAGAAATCAAAGGTTTTTATGGGTGAAATTGTTGTTTTTGGGTAGAACATAGGTTTTTCATAAATTAGGGAATTGGACCTCGATTTGAGGTCCGATTTCGAAACAAATCGAAACAAATCATATAATTGAACTCGTGAGGGAATGGGTAACCGGATTTTGGTCCGAACCCCGAGTTTAGACCACGTGGGACCGGGGGTGTTTCAGGAAATTTTGGGTAGAACTTTAAGAAAACCATTTTTAGGCATCCAAACCAATTTATATAGTATTTATTGAAGTAATTGAACCAGTTGTGATTAGATTCGAGCGAGTTGAAGGTTGGAATTCTAGGTAAAGCGATAGTTGAAGGTTAATTGGACGTCAAGGCTTTGAGGTAAGTGTTTGATCTATCCTAGCTTGAGGGAATAAGATTTAATGTGCAAATTACTAATTGCTATGTGATCGAGTACGGTGTATAGGCTGTGGTGACAAACATCTATACACTGGCGTCTACCATGACCGTGAGTCGTTTGTTGACATATGTTGTGAATTAATGTGGGATGTTCTTAAGTCATGTACTTGAGCCCTTGCCGGGTGGTGAAGGTTGACTATTATTTCCCTTGCCGGGACTTTACTTTGTTGTTGTTGTTGTTGTTCCCTTGCCGGGATATTGTTATGATTATTGTTTCCCTTGTCGGGAAAGTTCATACTATTTGTTTTATTCTTTTGCCCTTGACTGTGATTGTTATTTGGGCGAAGAAGAGTGATAATGCACGAAGGGTGATGCCGTGCCATTTTTACTTATGCTCGTACGAAGGCTTATTCCGTGCCTTGTTTTACTGTTTATGCACGAAGGAACATGCCGTGCCGTTGTCACTTAATTCATGCACGAAGGGACATTCCGTGCTGTTGTTATTTAAACCATGCACGAAGGATCATGCCGTGCCATGGATGTGAGGATGAGAGTAAAAGCACGAAGGGCGATGTCGTGCACTTTTATTTGATTATTTGGTGAGGATGAGAGTAAAAGATCAAAGGGTAATTCCGTGCAACCATTTAAATTTCTTGTTTTGTGATAACTATTTTTACTACACTCTGATTTTCCTTACTGATTTATTATGTGTTGCTGATTGTGTTCCCCTAGCATGTTACCTTATTTGTTAGTTGTGTTACTCGATATTTCTGTTATTTTGTGGTATATACATATCTAGAACTGCATAGGTTTATGTGAGTGTCTGGTCCTAGGCTTGTCACTACTTCGCCGGGATAGGCCAGGCAGTTACCAGCACATGGGGTCGGATTGTGCTGATACTATACTTCTGTGCGTTTTTGCACAGGTCCAGGTTTTGAGCAGGAGCAGGAGCAGTAGTATACTAGCGGGATTAGTGTACTTCCTAGACCGAGGTAGCTTGCAGGCGTCCGCAGGCCCGACGTCTCCTCTATTTACTTTTATTATTGCTGTGGTCTCATTGTTCCGAGATAGACGGTTATTATTTATTTTCTTTCAGACCATTGGGTGTAGTTCTTCCTTAGTAGTTCGTGAGTTTGTGACTCCACATCTTGGGTAGATGATTTATGTCAGTTACTCTAAACTATTATTCATCTTTTATTAGAAAGACTTCCCCATTTAATAATTTGAGTATTATTCTTGCTATTAAATATGAGAACAAAATGGTTGTATAAACATGAAGATGGTGAGTAAATTGGCTTGCCTAGCTACCACGAGTAGGCACCATCACGATCCCGATGGTGGGGGAATCCGGGTTGTGACAAGTTGGTATCAGAGCTCTAGGTTACATAGGTTTCACAACTCACGAACAAGCTCAGTAGAGTTTGAGGGGTAGGTACGGAGATGTCTGTACTTGTCCTCCAGAGTCTATTGAGTTAGGAAAAGTCTCTCATTTATTCCTTATTGTCGTACGATTTGTTTCTCAAATACTGATTGAATTTCTACTATGTGCTTTCGCAGATGGTGAGGACACGCGCTTCTTCATCCGCTAATCAGCAACCTGAGCCCCAGGCAGCTCCCGCAAGGGGCAGGGGCTCAGACTGTGTCGGAGGCCGTGATAGGGGCGAAGTTCAGCCCCACGCAGCGGTTCCAGAGGTGGAGCCTCATGTTGAGGTTGGTGAGGAGGTCCCAGCCACAGCAGCTCCAGTGGGCCCAGCTCAGGTCCCATGTGAGGTCTTATTTACCCCGGATCTTCAGGAGGCTCTGGTTAGAATATCGGGTTTTATGGGCAGTATTGCCAGAGCAGGCTTATTACCAGTTGCACAGCCACTTCTCAGGCTGGAGGAGGGGTCTAGACTCTTGTGCATGTACTCTGGAGCCAGTAGCTCCCCAGCCTCAGGCACTAGCAGTTCAGCTAGCAGTGGCCACTCAGTCAGGCACTACAGCTCAGGCCGGAGATGGAGTGGCCATGACTTCTGATGCTTTATGGAGACTTGATCGGTTCTCCAAGCTTTTTACCATTACTTTCAGCGGTGCCACATCAGAGGATCCCCAGGACTTTTTATTCAGTAGCCACGAGATTCTCAAGACTATGGGAATAGTGGAATCCAATGGGGTGGATTTTTGCACATTCAGGCTTTCAGGATCCGCCAAGACTTGGTGGAGAGATTTCTGTTTGACTCGACCAGCAGGGTCCCCGGCTTTAACATGGGGCCAGTTTGCGGAGTTATTTTTGGAGAAGTTTCTCCCTATTACCCAGCGGGAGGCACTTCGGAGGCAGTTTGAGCCCCTTCAGTAGAGTTCTATGACTGTTACCCAGTTTGAGACGAGGTTTGTTGATCTGGCATGTAATGTGGTCATGATACTCCCTACAGATCGGGAGAGGGTCAGCAGGTTTATAGATGGGCTAAATCAGCCGATCCGACTTCAGATGGTTGTGGGAGTTGGGAGTGACATATTTTTTCAGTTGGCGGCTAATGCAGCTCGTAGGGTTGAGATGGCTCTTGCTCGGGGAGGTGGTTATCCTTCAGACAATAGGCCTCGTCATTCTGGCAGATTTAGTGGTACTCATGTGGAGGGAGGGATTCTTATGATAGGGGCCAGTCTTCCAGGCCTTTTTAGTCAGCTCTCCAGGCTTCGCAGGGTGATCAAGGTGATCGTGGGTTTCGTGAGCAGTATTCAGGCCAGCTTCCCATCAGTGCTCAGCCTCTTCATAGTGTTTGTGGGGGCCATTCACGTCATCAGGGTCAGCAGTCACAGTAGCCAAAATGTTGTTACGGTTGTGGTGACCCAGGTCATCTTGTCAGGTTTTTCCCTCGAGCAGCGGGCAACACTTAGCAGCGGGGTCCTCGCCCCATGATTCAAGCCCCAGCTGACCCACAGCATGCCCAACCAGCTAGAGGCGAGGGTAGAGATCGTAGAGGTAGAGGTCGAGACCGTAGAGGTGGAGATCGTCCCGCCAGAGGTAGAGATCAGCCAGTGGATGACCGTCCCAGAGACGTAGCTTAGAGGGGAGGTGCCTATCCCCGATATTATGCTTTACCAGCTAGGCTAGAGGCAGAGGCATCAGATACTGTGATTATAGGTACCATTCTGGTTTTTGATAGAGGTGTTTCAATATTATTTGACCCTGGGTCTACATATTCATATGTTTCTTCCTGCTTTGCACCCTACCTGGCCCTGCCTAGCTATGCCCATTCCAGTTTATGTGTCTATACCAGTGGGCAACTCTATAGTAGTCGACTAGGTGCACCGTTCATGCATGGTTATATTCGGGGGTCTTGAGACCCATGTTGATTTATTGCTATTAGACATGGTGGATTTCGATGTCATATTGGGGATGGATTGGTTGTCCGTATCATGCTATCTTAGATTGTCATGCCAAGACAGTGACCTTGGCCTTGCCAGAATCACCCCGACTAGAGTCGAGAGGGACCGTAGGCCACTCCGTTCGCTATGTTATTTCATATGTTAAGGCTTGAAGCATGGTCGAGAAGGGGCATCTAGCTTATTTGGCATATGTTCGTGATTCCAGCGCAAAAATTCCTTCTATTGATTCAGTTCCTATTGTACGGGATTTTCCTGAGGTTTTCCCTTCAGACCTGCCGGGTATGCCACCCAATAGTGATATTGATTTATGTATTGATCTGGCATCGGGCACTCAGCCTATCTCTATTCCACCGTATCGCATGGCCCCCCAGAGTTAAAAGAGTTAAAAGATTAGTTGCAAGACCTTCTAGAAAAGGGCTTTATGAAGCCTAGTGTCTCTCCCTGGGGTGAACCGGTGTTATTTGTGAAGAAGAAGGATGGCTCGATGCTGATGTGTATTGATTATCGACAATTAAACAAAGTGACGATAAAGAATAAGTATTCACTGCCGAGGATTGATGATTTGTTTGACTAGCTCCAAGGAGTAAGGGTGTTCTCGAAGATAGACTTGAGGTCGGGCTACCATCAGCTGAAGATCAGGGCGGCTGACATTCCTAAACAGCCTTTTGCACTAGGTACGGGCACTATGAATTTTTGGTCATGTCTTTCGGGTTGACCAATGCTCCGGCAGCATTTATGGAGTTGATGAATCAGGTGTTCAGGCCTTACTTAGATCTGTTCGTGATAGTCTTTATAGATGACATCCTGGTATACTCCCGCAACCGGGAAGAGTGGTTCTTCAGACTCTGAAGGATAATCAGTTATATGCCAAGTTTTCAAAATGCGAGTTCTGGTTGAGTTCAGTGGCATTTTTGGGTCATATCGTGTCAGTAGAGGGTATTTCGATGGACCCAAAGAAGATTGAGGCAGTCAAGAATTGGCCTTGACTAGCTTTAGTGGCCGAGATATGGAGTTTCTTGGGGTTAGCAGGCTACTACCGTTAATTTGTAGAGGGGTTCTCTTCTATTGCAGCTCCGATGACCAGGTTGACCCAGAAGGGTGCCCAGTTCAAGTGGTCAGATGAGTGTGAGGGGAGCTTTTAGAAGCTCAATACAGCTTTGACTACGACACCAGTGTTGATATTACCCACGGGTTTAGGGCCTTACACAATCTACTGTGATGCATCCCGTACTAGGCATGGAGCGGTATTGATGAAGGATGGCAATGTTATTGCTTATGCTTCGAGATAGTTGAAAATCCATGAGAAGAATTATCCGGTTTATGATCTTGAGCTGGCAGCAGTGGTCCATGCCTTAAAAATTTGGAGGCATTATCTATATGGTGTGGCATGTGAGGTATACACGGATCACAAAAGTCTTCAGTATTTATTCAAGCAAAAAACGTTGAATGTGCGACAGAGGAGATGATTAGAGTTGCTGAAAGACTATGATGTTACTATCTTATATCACCCAGGTAAGGCCAATGTGGTGGCCGATGCGTTGAGTAGGAAGTCTGACAGCATGGGTAGTCTCGCTTATATTCCGGTCAGCCAGAGACCACTTTCTCTAGATGTCCTGGCCTTAGCCAATCGGTTTGTGAGACTAGACATTTCTAAGCCTAGCAGGGTGTTAGCCTGCACGATCGCTCGTTCTTCTCTATTAGAGCGTATCCGTGAAAGGTAATTTGATGATCCTCATTTGCGTGAACTGAGGGATACTATAAAGCGGGGAGGATCCACTAAGGTAACTCTAGATGATGACAGAGTATTGAGATTGCAGGGGCAAGTTTGCGTGCCCAATGTTGAGGGGATTCGAGAGTTGATCCTAGAGGAGGCCCACAGTTCACAACATTCTATTCACCTGGGCGCCGCGAAGATGTATCAGGACTTACGGTAGCACTATTGGTGGCGTAGGATGAAGAAGGACATTGTTGCGTATGTCGCTCGGTGTCTAAACTATCAGCAGGTTAAATATGAGCACCAGAGGCCTAGTGGTGTGTTCCAGAGAATTGAAATTCCCGAGTGGAAGTGGGAGCGTATTACAATGGACTTCGTTACTGGATTCCCTTTGACTCGGAGGAGATTTGATGCTATTTAGGTCATTGTTGATAGGCCGACCAAGTCAGCATACTTCATTCCAATATCTGCTTCTTACTCATCGGAGAAGCTAGCAGAGATTTACATCTGGGAGATTCTTCACCTTCATGGGTGCCGGTGTTTATTATCTCCGATTGGGGTACGTAATTTACCTCGCATTTTTGGAGAGCGGTCCAGCAGTAGTTAGGCACCCGGGTTCAGTTGAGTACAACTTTTTATCCTCAGATGGACGGTCAGTCCGAGAGGACTATTCAGATCCTAGAGGACATGCTCCGAGCCTCTATCATTGATTTTGGAGGCTCGTGGGACCAGTTTCTGCTATTAGCAGAGTTCGCCTACAACAACATCTACCAGTCTAGTATTCAGATGGCTCCGTATGAGGCGTTGTATGGTAGGCAATGTCGGTCTCCGGTCGGATGGTTTGAGCCAGGAGAGGCTCGGTTGCTGGGTACAGACTTAGTTCAGGAGGACTTAGACAAGGTCAAGACTATCCAGGAAAGATTGCGTTTAGCTCAGTCCAGACAGAAGACTTATGCGGGTCATAAGGTCCGAGATGTGGATTTCATGGTTGGTGAGCGGGTATTGCTCCGGGTAACGCCTATGAAGGGCGTGATGAGGTTCGGAAAGAAGGGCAAGCTCAGCCCTAGGTATATTGGTCCATTTGAGATTCTGGACCGAATAGGAGAGGTGGCTTTCAGACTAGCACTGCCACCTAGCTTATCAGCCATACATCCAGTTTTTCATGTATCTATGCTTCGGAGGTACCACAACGATCCTACACATGTGTTAGACTTCAGCACTGTCCAATTGGACAATGATCTATCTTACGAGGAGGAGTCGGTGGCCATTCTAGACCGGCAGGTTCGACAGTTGAGGTCGAAGGGTTTTCCTTCTGTGCGTGTTCAATGGAGAGGTCAGCCCCCTGAGGCATCGACCTGGGAGTCCGAGTTTGATATGTGGATCCTTTACCCACATTTGTTCCCTGACTCAGGTACTTCCTTCTCTTGTCCGTTCGAGGACGAACAGTTGTTTTAGAGGTGGAGGATGTGACGACCAAAGGGTCATCACCTGTTTTCCTCATCTATTACACACTTCTAAGGCCTTGAAAACCTTATTTTATATTGCCTCGATTTACGTGCATAGTCCGGGCACGCAGGCGAAAATATTTTGTGTTAATCTCTTGTCCGTTCGAGGACGAACAGTTGTTTTAGAGGTGGAGGATGTGACGACCGAAAGGGTCATCACCTGTTTTCCTCATCTGTTACACACTTCTGAGGCCTTGAAAACCTTATTTTATATTGCCTCGATTTACGTGCGTAGTCCGGGCACGCAGCCGGAAATATTTTGTGTTAGAATATGTGAATTCTATGGAAAATTTGAAAAGAATTGATATTAATATTGATATAGTTGACTTTAGTCAACATTTATGGTAAACGGACCCAGCCCCGAGTTCGGACTATCCCGAGAGGTCCGTAGGAAAATATGGGACTCGGGCATGCGTCCGGAGTCGAATTTTGAGGCCTAGAGCCCAAGATATGAATTTTTCTGTTAAATTGTTTTGCTGAAATTATTAATAAAAATAGAAATGAAAATTGATTAAAAGACCATGGTATCGGGCTCGTATTTTGGTTCCGACGTCCGATACAAGTCTTAAATATTATTCAAGTAGTTCTTGCAAAGTTTGATGGAATTTGAACATCGTTTGATGTGTTTTGAACCATGAGATCCAAATTTGAAAGTTTAAAAGAAGAAATCATGAATTTGAGGCTTGATTCTATGAAAACGATGTTATATTGGCGATTTGATCGCGCGAGCAAGTTCGTGTATATTTTTAAGGTTGTGTGCATGTTTGGTTTGGAGCCCGAGGGATCGGGTAAAGATTTGATAGGCCGTTAGAGCAGATTTTGAAAAGAACACAGCTGGTATATTTCCCCCAGCTGATATTTTCGCAATTGCGAAGATTTACTCGCAATTGCTAGACGTTCCAAAAATAGCCTTAGTTCGCAAATGCGAACAATACTTTGCAAATGCGAAGTGGCCCATGAAAGGCCTTGGTTCGCAAATGCGAGGCATCCTTCGCAAATGCGAACCATTCTCTCGCAAATGCAATGTCCGCAGTCAGGATCTGCTATGTTCGCAATTGTGAACATATTTTCGCAATTGCGAACATTCCCATATCCGCAGCTGTGCAATCTGATACTTAAACGATTTTAAACCTCTTTTTCACCATTCTTTCAAAACCCAAAACACCACCCATGATTTTCTAAGAACAATATCACTCCAAATCACTTGTAAGTCAATTTTTACTCAACTCTTTCAATTCCTAACATCATTAAACATGTTTTCCATGAAAAATCAAAGGTTTTTATGGTTGAAATTGTTGTTTTTGGGTAGAACCTAGGTTTTTCATAAATTGGAGAATTGGACCTCGATTTGAGGTCCGATTCCGAAACAAATCATATAATTGAACTCGTCAGGGAATGGGTAACCAAATTTTCGTCTGAACCCCGAGTTTCGACCACGTGGGACCGGGGGCATTTTGGGAATTTTTGGGTAAAACTTTGAGAAAACCATTTTTATGCATCCAAACCAATTTATATAGTATTTATTGAAGTAATTGAACCAATTGTGATTAGATTCGAGCGAGTTGAAGGTTAGAATTCAAGGTAAAGGGATAGTTGAAGGTTAATTGGACTTCAAGGCTTTGAGGTAAGTGTTTGATCTATCCTAGCTTAACGGAATAGGATTGAATATGCTAATTGCTAATTGCTATGTGATCGAGTGCGGTGTATAGGCTATGGTGACAAGCTTCTATACACTGGCGTCTAGCATGACCGTGAGTCGTTTGTTGACATATATTGTGAATTAATGTGGGATGTTCTTAAGTCATGTACTTGAGCCCTTGCCGGGTGGTGAAGGTTGACTATTGTTTCCCTTGCCGGGACTTTACTGTGTTGTTGGTATTGTTCCCTTGCCGGGATATTGTTATGATTATTGTTTCGCTTGCCGGGAAGGTTCATACTACTTGTTTCATACTTTTGCCCTTGATTGTGATTGTTATTTGGGTGAGGAAGAGTGATAATGCACGAAGGGTGATACCGTGCCATTTTTACTTATGTTCGCACGAAGGATCATTCCGTGCCTTGTTTTACTCTGTTTATGCATGAAGGAACATGCCGTGCCGTTGTCACTTAATTTATGCACGAAGGGACATTCCGTGCCGTTGTTATTTAAACCATGCACGAAGGATCATGCCGTGCCATGGATGTGAGGATGAGAGTAAAAGCACGAAGGGTGATGCCGTGCACTTTTATTGAATATTTGGTGAGGATGAGTGTAAAAGCACGAAGGGTGATGCCGTGCAACCATTTAAATTTTTTGTTTTGTGATAGCTGTTTTTACTACACTCTGATTTTCCTTACTGATTTATTATGTGTTGCTGATTCTGTTCCCCCGGCATGTTACCTCCTTTGTTAGTTGTGTTACTCGATATTTATGTTATTTTGTGGTATAAACATATCTAGAACTACACAGGTTTATTTGAGTGTCTGGTCCTAGGCTTGACATGTGATGACCCGGCCAGCCATCATGTGAGTTATCACCCCGTTATCCCCGTTATCTGCTTGTTAATGTTGTAATATGTATGTTGGGTAAGTTTGAGTCAATCCGGATCGAGTTTGGCTGAAATTGAGACAAATAGTCTCTTAGAAGAAGGAATAGTTGAGAAAAGTCAGTTGGATGTTGACCTGTGTGTTAGAGAGCTCGGAATCGAATTATGATGATTCGGTCAGCTCCGGGAGGTTGTTTGTGAGCTAGGAGAGCGATCGGAAGTGAATTTGGAGGTCCGGTGTAGTTTTAGGCTTGAATTGGCCAAAGTTGAATTTTGGCAATATCCGATCGATAGTTGAGATTTTGATCCAGGAGTCGGAATGGAATTCCGATAGTTGTAGTAGCTCCGTTGTGTGATTTTGGATGTACCTGCAAAATTTCAGGTCATTCGGAGATCGTTTGGTCGGGTTTTTGATCGAATGTCGGTTGTAGATGTTTGAATGAAAACTTAGGCTTGAATTGCTTGAATTCGATGTTATTCCGTGTTAATGTATGTGTTTTTATCATTGGAACGTATCGTGTTTTGGAGTATGTTAGTGGTTTTCGTTGGGGTCCTGGGGGCCTCGGGGTGAATCCGGACCATCATCCGGCGTTTTGAAGCAATGAGAAGTCTGCTGTAAATTGCAGATCACTGGGCATAATCTAAGCCTTCGCGTTTGGATGGCATGGGCCACGTTCGCGAAGTCAAGGCGGGTCAAAGCATCGCGATCGCGAGACTGGCTATCGCGTTTGCGTAGGCCAGGATTCTTGAGCTTCGCGATCGCGTTCAGGGTGTCGCGTTCGCGTAGGGTGCGTGAGGGTGTGCATCGCGTTCGCGTGAGGGGTACCGCAAACGCGTAGAAGGAAAATTAGGCGGCTGGGAACTGGTTCATCGTGAGCTCGTTGGAGAGGTCGCGTTCGCGAAGGTTAAGCCGGAGCTGGGCATCACGAACGTGTGGGAGTGAACGCGAACGCGTAGAGTAAATGGCCCAGGCAGTGAATTTAAAACCAGAAACATTTCATTACGGGTTCATTTGCAAAACACTCCATTTTTGAAGCCTAGAGAGTGGAAGTGAAGGGAAATAGCTGGGAGATCATCGGGATATTGTTGGAGGTACATTTCGTGGTTTAATTACGTGCTTTTATCATGAAATCATGGATTATTTCTATGAAAATGGAGGATTAAAGGTGGGTTTTAGTCCTAGGCCTAAAATTGTAGAAAAATACCGATTTGAGCGGGCAAATGGAGTCCAAATTTGGTAAATTTTATATGCCTAGACTCATATTGAGACGAAGGTTCCGAATATGTAACTTTTATAATTTTTTGAGAAGCGCACCAAAAGTCGGGTTTTGACAACTTCGTGGGTTTTGATGCAATTTGGGTTATTTCGAATGAGTTGCGTAAATTGGCATATATTGATGTATTATCATTGATTTTTAATAGATTTGGCATCCGAGGAGATTGATTTGCGAGGCAAGCACAAGGCGGGCTAAGGCTTCTACCGGTTCGAGGTGAGTGGTGATAGTAACTAATGTACTGAGGGTTTGAAACCCCGTACTAGCACTTCACAGTGCTATGTTGAGATGAGACACGCGTCTTGTGACGAGCGTGGTGACATTGTGATTGGGGACTTGGACTTGGTCCTTCCCGACTAATAGTATACTGTGTGTTATGATTGATAATAAGTTTATAACTGTGCAATTGGGCTGATAGCCATGTTTGGGGCCTTGTGCCGATCTGTAGAGCATTAGGGAACCTATAGAGCTAGGTGACCCTTATATCATGTTGGAAACATACACTCAGCCGTAATTACAACTGTATAGCATATTACGAGCCAATACTAGATGTGTACTTTGAGAGATACTACCTAGGGTGGAATTCCCTATTCTAGTTGAGTGGGCCTGAGAGGCCAGGTCTATATTGATTGAGATAGGGTCAAGGACCCACTGTGATATATTATATTGGGCCTGAGAGGCCAAGTATATACTGACTGGGATAGGGTCGAGGACCCATTATGATGTATTATATATTTACCTATATTGGATCGTGCTGCACGCCGCAGCAGTATATATATTGGATCGGACTGCACGCCGCAGCTGTATATATATTGGATCGGACTGCACGCCGCAGTAATATACATGTAATATACAAGTGGGATGGACTGCACGCCGCAGTATTATTGCGCTTGGGCTGTAGGATCCTCTTTGGAGTCTGAGTCTGCACACATTCTCAGTGAGCGTTGGTGTATATTATGGGATCGGGCTGCGCACCGCAGCAGTATAGATATATATACATATATATATTGGATCGCACTACACGCCGCAGTAATATTTGTGTGGATCGTGCTACACGCCGCAGTATTATAGCGCTTGGGGCTAGGGAGCCCCTCCGAAGTCTGTATACACCACCAGTGAGCGCAGTCGACGTTAAATGGAGCGGGCTGCGCGCCGCAGCAGTATGTGTATTGGAGCGGGCTGCACGCCGCAGCATTATACTTATCATATTCAGATATATACTAAAATATTTATATGTTACATATGTATATGTCTCCATATATTGAGATGGCTGTATACTGTAGTGGTACGAGTGAGGATGTGGTCAGTGTGGGACCTAAATGAGATAGATGTGGACTGGATATCGGAGTACTCATTATGGTGATGACTAACCTGTGGGGGTTGCCTTAGAACTGTTTAGTGATAGCATAGGAGTTCTTACTTTAAGTTATTGCTTATTATTATTACTCACTGAGTTGAAATATACTCACCCCACTTCCCTGCACATTCTGTGCAGATCCACGGGTTGCCCGAGAGCAGTTGAGTTGTTGTAGCTGCTGATCATCATCTACTTTTGCGGAGACTACGAGGTAGCTGCCAGTGTCCGCAGAGCCTGTTGTCTCCTTCCTTATCATCTTGTTGTCTTCGTTTTGCCTATACTTGTTTGTATTAGGATGTTATTCTGTAGAGGCTCGGTCTCGTGACACCACGATATGTTGGGACCGTATTTTTGTATGCTTTTACTATCACACTTATCATTTGATATGATCACGTGCTGTTTATGTTTAATTTGATTAATTGGAATTAATAATTGGCTGGGTTAAGAGGTAATATGGTCGGGCTTGCCTAGCATTGTGTTGGGCGCCATCACGACCTTGGTTTGGGTCGTGACAAGTTGGTATCAGAGCCTAGGTTAACAGGTCTCATGAGTCATAAGCCGGTTTAGTAGAGTCTCGTGGATCGGTATGGGGACGCCTGTACTTATCCTCGGGAGGCTGCAAACCTTTTTAGGAAAAGTTTCAACTCTTGGAATTCGTGCGATTATTTTTGACTTGAACTGAACTTTGAGGCTCTATTCTCTCACAGATGGCGAGAACTCGAGCTTCCGGACGTGGAGGACGACATGAACTGAACTATGACATGGCCAGAGTTCTCCACTATGTTCTTGGAGAAATGGGTGCCTCGATCTCAGAGAGAGGAGATGCGTAGGCAGTTTGAGGGTCTCCGTCAGGGGATATGTCAGTGTTAGAGTATGAGATCAGGTTTACCGAGTTGTCCAGATATGCACCGTGGTTGGTTCATTCCGACAGAGAGAGGATTGGACGCTTCGTGGACGGCCTCATTTATCCCATTCGTATTTTGATGACTCGGGAGAGGGGTTTGAGCCGTACATTTGTGGATGCTGTGGATATTGCTCGCGACATAGAGACAGATCGTCGCGGAGAGCGGGATGAAAGGGAGGCCAAGAGGCCTCGAGGTTCAGCTAGTTCCAGTGGCACTCCGACCGGAGGCCAGAGTCAGCAGAGCCGAGGTCGCTCTTTCAGATCTTCGCAGTCGGGTCGCTCATATCGCCGTAGGTGGTCTTCTAGACAGGGTTATCAGGGTTCACACTAGAGCCAGCCATCTCTCGGCGCCATGCCAGCTCAAAGTTCTTCACAGGCCCCATCTGTGAGCACGTGATTTTGCCCTCACGACAATTACTCCCAGAAAACTAAAATAGTCTTGTGTTTGATTTTTACGGATTTTGTGTTGTTTTTCTTTAGCGTTAACACTTGTCTGCGTGTGTGTTTACTTGTTACGTTAATATGTATCATAGGCGTGTAGAAATCAATTTTTTGAATTCATAGGAATTAATTAACTATAACGCGGTTAAAAATGAAAATTACAAAAATGCGCGTCTTTATTCTCTGCCTTTAGGCGATTTTAGTTGAATGAATAACTCGTGCTAATGGTTTGTGTATAAATTAATAGGCGTGTTGATTTTATTTCTTTCAATTTGTTTAGAGTGGGTTTTATTTAAATGTGGCTAGGTGAAGAGAAAGAAGGAAAGTGGCTAATTTTGCAAAGCCATTTCAGCCCAAAGAGTTGTTCTATCCGGTCCAGTTCAGGGGTCTCTAAGACCAACGAAACGACGTAGCCTAGCGTTGAAGCTATGTCGTTTAAGCATCAATGGATCACGTCCGTGAAGCCATCTCTAATCCAACGGTTGAGATTGCCTCACCCTCACCCATTCCGGGTAACCCGATCCATGCCCGGACCGACCCAGTCCCTCACAGACACCCAAACGACATCGTTCGGATAAGTGAGATGATCCAGACCATCGATCTCATTAGATCGAACGGCCAGGATTCATTTCTCACACGGGTATATAAGCCTCATATCACACCCCCCCCCAAGCCAAACCCTCCCTCGTCGTCTCTCACCTCTCAGAGACGACCCTAGATTCCACCACCGCAAACCACCACTGACCGCCCGCTGGAAATCTCCCACGGCGGCAGTCAGTCAACAAACCTCACCAAAATCACACCATAGCTTCCCCTTCTCCCCATCTATACAAATCCATAACCCCTTTTTCTCGAATCATCACCAAATGGTTCGAATCTTCAATCGAAGATTCGAGCCAAAATCAAAACCATCCCAATCAAGCCCCAAATCGAGCTCCAAGAACCCTAATTTTAAAGGGGGTTAAATTTATTAGGAATTGAGGTCTGACGGATCTTAATTTAGGTGTTCTCAACAGAAAACACCTCAATTAAGACCCGCTTTGGCTTCAATAAATCAAGTTCGAATCTGAGTCGCCTACATTTTGAGTTTCTGGGGTAAGACCTTCCCTTTCTTTGTCTATTTGCTTTTGTTTGGTTTGTTTAGATTTAATTGAATTGTCGATTTCCTATAAATGATTCTGTTCTTCTCCTCCTATTTTTCATTATATTTCTGGTGACGAATTAGTAATGTTGAATCTATGGGTCATCATATTTGTTTAACGGTTCAAATATGTTATAATCAGTCTAGATGATCTCGTCGATTAGTTATATAAGCCTGTTTGGAGCAATAGGGCAATAATGTCTAAGACCGATTTAGGTCCAGAATCACTGTTACATATGATGTTTGGATATAGCTTATAGTGATTTAATTAGTATTAGCATTTTTTTGGATTTTAAAAGTACTGTGCCCATAAAAGGGGCTAGTGGAACTTGCTGTACAGCAGGGTATCCCATTAGCTTCCTACATTTAGCATTTTTAATACTAAAGTCCATACATAGACACTTAGTAGTGGTTGTTCAGGGAACTTAATGGGCTGGGCAGAAAGAGGATGGGCAGGGTTCTGCTTTTAATTAGCTGAAGTGTCCCTAGGGGGCTATTTTGGTTATAAGTAGAGGGAGGGGGCACTGATTAAAGGGGGCGATTCTTTTTGCAAAGAAGAAAAAAAAGAAAGAGTTTTGGAGACACAGACACACTGGGTTAGACAGTTAAAACAAAAGAGAGATAGAGATTTTGGTATCAAGTCTAGGAATAAGGGAGAGAAGAGGAGAACAGTTTTTTTACACACACATAGGGATATACACAAAAAAGGGAGGGGAACACACATAGAGATACAGGCAAAGCTAAAGATTCTGAGATTTCTGAAAGTTAAAAAGTGCTGTTGATGGTTGTTTGTTGCTGAGTTGATCCCCAGCAACCCCATTTTAGTTTTGTTCTTCTCAGAAGTGTTTTGTTGGTCTGTTTGGTGAAACTGATAGTCCTGGGAACCTGCTACTATCCATTGATTGTTGGGATTTGTTGCTGTTTATCACTGGCAGTTGCTCGTACCACTGCTGTTGCACTGATCTTCCTCTGTTTTGTTTTCTACACCAGGTACACAGCTGTAACCTTGGCGATTGTAAGCTGAAATTGTGCAGTATGAATATATAGAGATGTTGAAACATGCATTGTGTTTAAATTTTATGCCTGTTTCATATAGTTCAACTCTTAAATCATTGTTGTAAATATACTTATATTTGGTTAGACTCTGACTGTTAATTTTAGATTCATGTTTCGAATTGAAGGTCAGATTTAGTTTAGTAGTTCTAAAACAGGATTGAATGGCTACTGAATCTCGATGTGTCCTTCAATAAGTCGTAATTGAGTTATGTCTAGTTAAATAGCTTATTGAAAATGTGTTAGGTAAATCATGTTGGTTCTTTCACGTTAATGGTTAATGGTTAATGGTAGATTTTAAACATGGGCTTGTTTTCCCAGTAATGATAAAAAGGGGCAGTAATGGTGAAAAATAGTTCAAGTAGCATAGGTTTTCCTATAACCTAATTCCATAATCCCATTAGCTCGAAACACTAAAATCGACGAGGATAGTAGAATTCGAGTAATTTTGGTCATTCAGTTGCTTATTAGCTAATGTTTAAATGTCATTTTACATTGTTACAATCGAAAGATCTCTATCATTCGCCTCATAATGGTTGACAGTAAAGGCATAATTAGTATAGTTACCCGAAACAGGCTATTCCTAAGGTGTCGAATTTATCCTAATCCTAAGGTTTTAAGTCTCAATAGGCTAAAAAGCATAAGGCCATTTTCGATAAATCCTATAAATTTGGGGTCATTTTGAAGCCCAACCTGTTTACGCTTGGACAATAGCACTAAAGCGATTGACTTTAGGTTTATTCATGTAGTTTTGGGGGTTTGATTATTTGCAATCGAATCATTAAGTCTTAACTTTCACCATTAATAATTAGCTTATTGAAACTTTTAAAATCATATGAAGTAGAGAGTTATAAATCCAGGATGAACTTCGTCACACTAAATACTTAATTATGGGGCCTCAATTAATTACTAAAATACTTAAATTCGGAAGGATCATTTTAGCGAACTTCACGTTTTTCTCAAAGATTAATCAAGACGGAGAATCTTTAGGCACGATTTGTAAATAATATACATGCTCAAATTCGGGTGCACATTTATGTGACCCAAACCCAAATCCCAACGTTAGTCGAAATGTGTTGACAACCACGGGTGTACTGGTACGGCGTGGTTCAAGACATATTTTTACGACGTTGTAATACTTATAAATAATAATAATCAAAAGCGGTCGGAACTTAAAATTTGCACATAAGTTAAAAGCATGTCATTAAATCAGATAATTAAGCCGAATATGACAGTGGAGCGACCGTGCTGGAACCACGGAATTCGGGAATGCCTAACACCTTCTCCCGGGTTAACAAAATTCCTTATCCAGGTTTCTAGTTTCGCAGACTGTAATACAGAGTCATAAACTTCCTCGGTTCGAGATTAAACCAGTGACTTGGGACACCATTATTTTCCCAGGTGGCGACTCTGAAAAAAATTAAATAAATTGATCCCATTCCGACTGTCCTTTAAGCGGCAAAAACTCCTTCCCTGATTAATACTATATCCCTTCTCGGGGTGTAGTATTAAATAGTGGCACATGTATACTGTGCGGGAAAAAGAAGGTGTGACACCATCTACTCAGGGTTCATCCCGGCCTAGTTCATCAGCTGGCCACTCCAGCGCCAGGGGTCCTTATCAGTCTCAGCCCCCAGCACCGGGGAGTTGCTACGAGTGCGGAGAGTTTGGGCACCACCGTAGAGAGTGTCCACGCCTTGTTTCCAGGTCTTATCAGCAGAAGGGTCAGCCCTCATCATCTTATCAGCAGAGGGAGCATCCCTCGTCATCTGGTCCTTCTACTTGAGCACCCGCCCCGCCAGCTAGGGGTGAGGGTCAGACAGCTAGGGGTCGCCCTCGAGGGGGAGGCCGATCAGGCGGACAAGCTAGATGCTATGCTCTTCAGGGCCGATTTGAGGCCGTTGCTTCTGATGCTGTCATTATAGGTATTATTTCAGTCTTCCAAAAAGATGCCTCAGTGTTGTTTGATCCCGGTTCTACTTATTCTTATGTGTCTACATATTTTGCTCCTCATTTAAGCACGACCGGAGGGTCTCTTGAGCTGCCAGTGTATGTATCTACCTCGGTAGGGGATACTATTGTTGTGGACCATGTATACAGGTCCTGTCTGGTCACTATTGGGGGTCTGGAGACCCGAGTGGACCTGTTGCTTCTCACCATAATTGATTTTGATCTGGTCACTATTGGGGGTCTGGAGACCCGAGTGGACATGTTGCTTCTCACCATGATTGATTTTGATGTTATATTGGGCATGGACTGGCTATCTCCATGTCATGCTGTTCTGGACTGTTATGCTAAGACCTTGGCTATACCGGGCATTCAGAGGATCGAGTGACAAGGCACGACTGAGTATGTACCTAGCAGGGTAATATCTTTCCTCAAGGCCCAACGAATGGTTGGGAAGGGATGTCTCTCTTATTTAGCATTTGTGAGGGAGGTCGAGGCCTAGACTCCCAGTATTGGTTCTGTTCCCATTGTGCGAGACTTTCCCGATGTGTTTCCCTCAGACCTGTCGGGCATGCCGCCAGACAGGGATATTGATTTTGGGATCGATTTGGTGCCAGGCACTCAGCCTATTTCTATTCCTCCATATCGGATGGCACCAGCTGAACTGAAGGAATTGAAGGAGCAGCTCCAGAAACTCCTAGATAAGGAGTTCATTCGGCCGAGTGTGTCGCCGTGGGGTGCACCGGTCCTGTTTGTTAAGAACAAGGATGGATCCATGAGGATGTGTATTGACTACAGGCAGCTGAACAAAGTTACAGTGAAGAATAAGTATCCTTTGCCTCGTATCGATGATTTATTTGATTAGCTCCAGGGAGCTAGGGTATTCTCGAAGATTGATCTTCGTTCAGGCTACCATCAGCTGAAGATTAGAGATTCCGACATTACGAAGACTGCATTCAGGACCAGATATGGTCACTATGAGTTCCTTGTGATGTCTTTTGGGCTGACCAACGCCCCAGCAACATTTATACATCTGATGAACAGTGTGTTCAGGCCCTATCTTGATTTATTTGTGATTCATTGATGACATTCTAGTCTACTCTCGTAGCCAGGAAGAGCATGCTCAGCACTTGAGTATTGTATTGTAGAGATTGAGGGAGGATAAGCTGTATGCCAAGTTCTCCAAGTGCGAGTACTGGCTTGAGACCGTGGCATTCTTAGGACACGTGGTGTCCCGTGATGGTATTCAGATAGATCCGAGGAAGCTAGAGGCAGTGCAGAGCTAGCCTAGACCGACCTCAGTTACTGAGATCCGTAGCTTTCTGGGATTCGCAGGGTATTATCGCCGATTCATTCAGGGATTCTCTTCTACTGCTTCGCCCTTGACTAGATTGACTCAGAAGGGTGTTCCTTTCATAAAGTCCGAGGCGTGCGAGGAAAGCTTTCAGAAGCTCAAGACAGCACTGACCACAACACCAGTCTTGATATTGCCGTCGGCTTCAGATCCTTATACTGTGTATTGCGATGCCTCAGGAGTTGGCATTGGTTGTGTGTTGATGCAGGAGGGTAGGGTCATTGCTTATGCTTCTCGACAGTTGAAGCCCCATGAGAAGAGCTACCCTGTTCATGATTTGGAGCTAGCAGATGTAGTTCACGCTTTGAAGATTTGGAGGCATTACCTGTATGGTGTCTCATGTGAGGTGTACACGGATCATCGCAGTCTTCAGCATTTATTCAGACAAAAGGACCTTAATTTGAGACATCGAAGGTGGTTGGAGTTACTTAAGGATTATGACATCACTATCTTGTATCATCCGGGGAAGGCCAATGTGGTGGCCGATGCTTTGAGTCGGAAGACGGTTAGTATGGGCAGCCTAGCTTTCATCCCAGTTGGGGAGAGGCCATTTGCTTATGATGTTCAGGCCCTAGCCAATCGGCTAGTAAGGTTGGATATTTCGGAGCCGAGTCGAGTGTTGGCTTGTGTTGTTTCTCGATCTTCCTTATATGATCGCATCAGGGAGCGACAGTATGATGACCCACATTTGCTTGTCCTTAAGGACAGAGTGCAGCATAATGATGCTAGAGATGTGACTATCGGCAGTGATGGTGTTCTGAGGATGCAGGGCCGTATATGCGTGCCCAATATAGATGGTTTGCGAGAGTTGATACTTGAGGAGGCACACAGTTCGCGGTACTCATTCACCCAAGTGCCGCGAAGATGTACCAGGACTTGTGACAGCACTACTAGTGGAGGAGAATGAAGATGGATATTGTTAGGCATGTAGCCAAGTGCCTCAATTGCCAGCAGGTCAAGTATGAGCATCAGAGATCGGGTGGTGTTCTTCAGCGTATGGTCATTCCAGAGTGGAAATGGGAGAGGATCACCATGGATTTTGTTACTGGACTCCCTCGGACAGCGAGGAAGTTTGATTCTATATGGGTGATTGTTGATCGGATGACTAAGTCCGCATATTTCATCCCAGTTAGTACTACTTACTCATCGGAGCGGTTGGCAGCGATCTTTATTCGGGAGATTGTTAGGTTGCATGGGGTCCCAGTGTCTATTATATCTGACAGAGGCACTCAGTTCACTTCTCAGTTTTGGAGAGCATTTCAGCGAGAGATGGGTACGCGGGTTGAGTTGAGCACCGCATTTCACCCCCAGACAGACAGGTAGTCTGAGTGCACTATTCAGATTCTGGAAGACATGTTGCGAGCATGTGTGATTGACTTTGGCGGATCGTGGGATGAGTTCTTGCCACTTGCTGAGTTTGCCTACAACAACAGTTATCAGTCGAGTATTCAGATGGCCCCGTACGAGGCATTGTATGGAAGACTCTCATCGGATGGTTTGAGCCTGGTGAGGATAGATTGATAGAGACTGAGTTAGTTTAGGATGCTCTGGATAGAGCAAAGTTGATCCAGGATAGGCTTCGCACAGCACAGTCTCGCCAGAAGAGTTATGCAGACCGTAGAGTTCGAGAGTTGTCTTTCATGGTTGGTGATAGGGTATTGCTGAAGGTTTCACCCATGAAGGGTGTCATGAGGTTTGGGAAGAAAGGGAAGCTGAGTCCCAGGTACATTAGTCCTTTTGAGATACTCAAGAGAGTTGGAGAGGTGGCATATGAGTTGGCCTTGCCACCCAGCTTATCCAGTGTTCATCCAGTAGTCCATGTGTCTATGCTCCGAAAATATATCGGGGATCCGTCTCATGTATTAGACTTCAGTACCATTCAGCTTGATGGTGATCTATCTTATGATGTGGAGCCAGTGGCTATTCTGGGTAGGCAGGTTCGAAAGTTGAGGTCCAAGGAGATTGCTTCAGTCAAGGTACAGTGGAGAGGTCGGCCCATGGAGGAGGCAACTTGGGAGGTTGAGCGGGAGATGCGGAGCAGATATCCCCACCTATTTGAGCCTCCAGGTATGTTTCTTGACCAGCTCGAGGACGAGCGTTTTCTTAAGTTGGGGAGAATATGATGACCCGGCCCATCATCATGTGAGTTATCACCCCGTTATCCCTGTTATATGCTTGTTAATGTTGTAATATGTATGTTGGGTAAGTTTGAGTCAATCCGGATCGAGTTTGGCTGAAATTGAGACAAATAGTCTCTTAGAAGAAGGAATAGTTGAGAAAAGTCAGTTGGATGTTGACCTGTGAGTTAGAGAGCTCGAAATCAAATTCTGATGATTCGGTCAGCTTCGGGAGGTCGTTTGTGAGCTAGGAGAGCGATCGGAAGTGAATTTGGAGGTCCGATGTAGTTTTAGGCTTGAATTGGCCAAAGTTGAATTTTGGCGATATCCGATTGATAGGTGAGATTTTGATCCGGGAGTCGGAATGGAATTCCGACAGTTGCCGTAGCTCCGTTGTGTGATTTTGGATGTGCCTGCAAAATTTCAGGTCATTTGGAGATCGTTTGGTCGGGATTTTGATCGAATGTCGGTTGTAGAAGTTTGAATGAAAACTTAGGCTTGAATAGCTTGAATTCGATGTTATTCCGTGTTAAAGTATGTGTTTTTATCATTGGAACAAGTTCGTATCGTGTTTTGGAGTATGTTGGTGGTTTTCGTTGGGGTCCCGGGGCCTCGGGGGTGAATCCGGACCATCATCTGGCGTTTTGAAGCAATGAGAAGTCTGCTTTAATTTGCAGATCACTAGGCATAATCTAAGTCTTCGCGTTCGCGTGGCATGGGCTGCATTCGCGAAGGCTAGGCGGGTCAAAGCATCGCGATCGCGAGACTGGGCATTCCGTTCGCGATCGCGAGACTAGGCGGGTCAAAGCATCGCGATCGCGATCGCGAGACTGGGCATTCCGAGGAAGCTAGAGGCAGTGCAGAGCTAGCCTAGACCGACCTCAGTTACTGAGATCCGTAGCTTTCTGGGATTCGCAGGGTATTATCGCCGATTCATTCAGGGATTCTCTTCTACTGCTTCGCCCTTGACTAGATTGACTCAGAAGGGTGTTCCTTTCATAAAGTCCGAGGCGAGCGAGGAAAGCTTTCAGAAGCTCAAGACAGCACTGACCACAACACCAGTCTTGATGCCGTCGGCTTCAGATCCTTATACTGTGTATTGCGATGCCTCAGGAGTTGGCATTGGTTGTGTGTTGATGCAGGAGGGTAGGGTCATTGCTTATGCTTCTCGACAGTTGAAGCCCCATGAGAAGAACTACCCTGTTCATGATTTGGAGCTAGCAGATGTAGTTCACGCTTTGAAGATTTGGAGGCATTACCTGTATGGTGTCTCATGTGAGGTGTACACGGATCATCGCAGTCTTCAGCATTTATTCAGACAAAAGGACCTTAATTTGAGACATCGAAGGTGGTTGGAGTTACTTAAGGATTATGACATCACTATCTTGTATCATCCGGGGAAGGCCAATGTGGTGGCCGATGCTTTGAGTCGGAAGACGGTTAGTATGGGCAGCCTAGCTTTCATCCCAGTTGGGGAGAGGCCATTTGCTTATGATGTTCAGGCCCTAGCCAATCGGCTAGTAAGGTTGGATATTTCGGAGCCGAGTCGAGTGTTGGCTTGTGTTGTTTCTCGATCTTCCTTATATGATCGCATCAGGGAGCGACAGTATGATGACCCACATTTGCTTGTCCTTAAGGACCGAGTGCAGCATAATGATGCTAGAGATGTGACTATCGATAGTGATGGTGTTCTGAGGATGCAGGGCCGTATATGCGTGCCCAATGTTGATGGTTTGCGGGAGTTGATACTTGAGGAGGCACACAGTTCGCGGTACTCTATTCACCTAGGTGCCGCGAAGATATACCAGGACTTGAGGCAGCACTACTGGTGGAGGAGAATGAAGATGGATATTGTTAGGCATGTAGCCAAGTGCCTCAATTGCCAGCAGGTCAAGTATGAGCATCAGAGACCGGGCGGTGTTCTTCAGCGTATGGTCATTCCCCAGTGGAAATGGGAGAGGATCACCATGGATTTTGTTACTGGACTCCCTCGGACAGCGAGGAAGTTTGATTCTATATGGGTGATTGTTGATCGGATGACTAAGTCCGCATATTTCATCCCAGTTAGTACTACTTACTCATCGGAGCGGTTGGCAGCGATCTTTATTCGGGAGATTGTTAGGTTGCATGGGGTCCCAGTGTCTATTATATCTGACAGAGGTACTCAGTTCACTTCTCAGTTTTGGAGAGCATTCCAGCGAGAGATGGGTACGCGGGTTGAGTTGAGCACCGCATTTCACCCCCAGACAGACGGGTAGTCTGAGCGCACTATTCAGATTCTGGAAGACATGTTGCGAGCATGTGTGATTGACTTTGGCGGATCGTGGGATGAGTTCTTGCCACTTGCTGAGTTTGCCTACAACAACAGTTATCAGTCGAGTATTCAGATGGCCCCGTACGAGGCATTGTATGGAAGACTCTCATCGGATGGTTTGAGCCTGGTGAGGATAGATTGATAGAGACTGAGTTAGTTTAGGATGCTCTGGATAGAGCAAAGTTGATCCAGGATAGGCTTCGCACAGCACAGTCTCGCCAGAAGAGTTATGCAGACCGTAGAGTTCGAGAGTTGTCTTTCATGGTTGGTGATAGGGTATTGCTGAAGGTTTCACCCATGAAGGGTGTCATGAGGTTTGGGAAGAAAGGGAAGCCGAGTCCCAGGTACATTGGTCCTTTTGAGATACTCAGGAGAGTTGGAGAGGTGGCATATGAGTTGGCCTTGCCACCCAGCTTATCCGGTGTTCATCCAATATTCCATGTGTCTATGATCCGGAAGTACATCGGAGATCCGTCTCATGTATTAGACTTCAGTACCATTCAGCTTGATGGTGATCTATCTTATGATGTGGAGCCAGTGGCTATTCTGGGTAGGCAGGTTCGAAAGTTGAGGTCCAAGGAGATTGCTTCAGTCAAGGTGCAGTGGAGAGGTCGGCCCATAGAGGAGGCAACTTGGGAGGTTGAGCGGGAGATGCGGAGCAGATATCCCCACCTATTTGAGCCTCCAGGTATGTTTCTTGACCAGCTCGAGGACGAGCGTTTTCTTAAGTTGGGGAGAATGTGATGACCCGGCCCGTCATCATGTGAGTTATCACCCCGTTATCCCTGTTATATGCTTGTTAATGTTGTAATATGTATGTTGGGTAAGTTTGAGTCAATCCGGATCGAGTTTGGCTGAAATTGAGACAAATAGTCTCTTAGAAGAAGGAATAGTTGAGAAAAGTCAGTTGGATGTTGACCTGTGAGTTAGAGAGCTCGAAATCAAATACTGATGATTCGGTCAGCTTCGGGAGGTCGTTTGTGAGCTAGGAGAGCGATCGGAAGTGAATTTGGAGGTCCGATGTAGTTTTAGGCTTGAATTGGCCAAAGTTGAATTTTGGCGATATCCGATTGATAGGTGAGATTTTGATCCGGGAGTCGGAATGGAATTCCGACAGTTGCCGTAGCTCCGTTGTGTGATTTTGGATGTGCCTGCAAAATTTCAGGTCATTTGGAGATCGTTTGGTCGGGATTTTGATCGAATGTCGGTTGTAGAAGTTTGAATGAAAACTTAGGCTTGAATAGCTTGAATTCGATGTTATTCCGTGTTAAAGTATGTGTTTTTATCATTGGAACAAGTTCGTATCGTGTTTTGGAGTATGTTGGTGGTTTTCGTTGGGGTCCCGGGGCCTCGGGGGTGAATCCGGACCATCATCTGGCGTTTTGAAGCAATGAGAAGTCTGCTTTAATTTGCAGATCACTAGGCATAATCTAAGTCTTCGCGTTCGCGTGGCATGGGCTGCATTCGCGAAGGCTAGGCGGGTCAAAGCATCGCGATCGCGAGACTGGGCATTCCGTTCGCGTAGGCCCGAATTCTTGAGCTTCGCGATCGCGTTCAGGGTGTCGCGTTCGTGTAGGTGCGTGAGGGTGTGCATCGCGTTCGCGTGAGGGGTACCGCGAACGCGTAGAAGGAAAATCAGGCGGCTGGGAACTGGTTCATCGCGAACGTGTTGGAGAGGTCGCGTTCGCGAAGGTTAAGCCGGAGCTAGGCATCGCGAACGCGAACGCGTAGAGTAAATGGCCCAGGAAGTGAATTTAAAACCAGAAACATTTCATTACGGGTTCATTTGCAAAACCCTCCATTTTTGAAGCCGAGGGAGTGGAAGTGAAGGGAATTCCTGGGAGATCATCGGGATATTGTCGGAGGTAAGTTTCGTGGTTTAATTACGCGCTTTTATCATGAAATCATGGATTATTTCTATGAAAATGGAGGATTAAAGGTGGGTTTTAGCCCTAGGCCTAAAATTGTAGAAAAATACCGATTTGAGCGGGCAAATGGAGTCCGCATTTGGTAAATTTTATATGCCTAGACTCGTATTGAGACAAGGGTTCCGAATATGTAACTTTTATAATTTTTCTAGAAGCGCACCAAAAGTCGGGTTTTGACAACTTCGCGGGTTTTGATGAAATTTGGGTTATTTCGAATGAGTTGCATAAAATTGGCATATATTGATGTATTATCATTGATTTTTAACAGATTTGGCATCCGAGGAGATTGATTTGCGAGGCAAGCGCAAGGCGGGCTAAGGCTTCTACTGGTTCGAGGTAAGTGGTGATAGTAACTAATGTACTGAGGGTTTGAAACCCCGTACTAGCACTTCACAGTGCTATGTTGAGATGCGACACGCATCTTGTGACGAGCATGGTGACATTGTGATTGGGGACTTGGACTTGGTCCTTCCCGACTAATAGTATACTGTGCGTTATGACTGATAATAAGATTATAACTGTGCAATTGGGCTGATAGCCATGTTTGGGGCCTTGTGCCGATCTGTAGAGCATTAGGGAACCTATAGGGCTAGGTCACCCTTATATCATGTTGGAAACATACACTCGGCCGTAATTACAACTGTATAGCATATTATGAGCCAGTACTAGATGTGTACTTTGAGAGATACTGCCTAGGGTGGAATTCCATATTCTAGCTGAGCGGGCCTGAGAGGCCAGGTCTATATTGACTAAGACAGGGTCCAGGACCCACTATGATATATTATATTGGGCCCGAGAGGCCAAGTATATATTGATTGGGATAGGGTCGAGGACCCATTATGAGGTATTATATATATATATATATATACCTATATTGGATCGGGTTGCACGCCGCAGCAGTATATATATTGGATCGGACTGCACGCCGCAGTAATATACATGTGGATCGTGCTGCACGCTGCAGTATTATAGCACTTGGGCCTAGGGAGCCCCTCCGAAGTCTGTATACACCCCGAGTGAGCGCCGTCGACGTTAAATGGAGTGGGCTGCGTGCCGCAGCGGTATGTGTATTGGAGCGGGCTGCGCGCCGCAGCATTATACTTATTCATATTCAGATATATACTGAAATATTTATATGTTATGGACATATGTATATGTCTCCATATATTGAGATGGCTGTATACCGTAGTGGTACGAGTGAGGATGTGGTCAGTGTGGGACCTAGATGAGATAGATGTGGACTGAATATCAGAGTACTCATTATAGTGATGACTAACCTGTGGGGGTTGCCTTAGAACTGTTTAGTGATAGCACATGAGTTCTTACTTTCAGTTATTGCTTATTATTATTACTCACCGAGTTGAAATATACTCACCCCACTCCTCTGCACTTTTGTGCAGATTCACAGGTGCCCGAGAGCAGTTGAGTTGTTGTAGCTACTGATCATCATCTACTTTTGCGGAGACTACGAGGTAGCTGCCAGCGTCCGCGGAGCATGTTTTCTTCTTCCTTATCATCTTGTTGTCTTTGTTTTGCCTAGACTTGTTTGTATTAGGATGTTATTCTGTAGAGGCTCAGTCTCGTGACACCACGATATGTTGGGACCGTATTTTTGTATGCTTTTACTATCACGCTTATCATTTGATATGATCACGTGTTGTTTATGTTTAATTTGATTAATTGGAATTAATAATTGGCTGGGTTAAGAGGTAATATGGTCGGGCTTGCCTAGCATTGTGTTGGGCGCCATCACGACCGGAGTTTGGGTCGTGACATGACACTACTTCGCCTGGATAGGCCAGGCACTTACCAGCACATGGGGTCAGATTTTGCTGATACTACACTTCTATGCGTTTTTGCACAGGTCCAGGTTTTGAACAGGAGCAGCAACAGTTGTATACTAGCGGGATTACTAGACTTCCGAGACCGAGGTAGCTTGCAAGCGTCCGCAGGCACGACGTCTCCTCTATTTACTTTTCTTATTGCTGTGGTCTCAATGTTCCGAGATAGACGATTATTATTTATTTTCTTTCAGACCATTGTGTGTAGTTATTCCTTAGTAGTTCGTGAGTTTGTGACTCCACATCTTGGGTAGAGGATTTATGTCAGTTACTCTAAACTATTATTCATCTTTTATTCGAAAGACTTCCTCATTTAAAATTTTAAGTATTATTCTTGCTATTAAACATGAGAACAAAATGGTTGTATAAACATGAAGATGGTGAGTAAATTGGCTTGCCTAGCTACCACGAGTAGGCGCCATCACGATCCCGATGGTGGGGGAATCCCCGTTGTGACATAATCTCATAGACTTACTTAAGTTCATAGTGGCAGTAGTGTTTTTTTTTAGATTTTCATAACTATAGTAGTTGTTGAGATGGTGTGAAAAGTCTTTTAGTCTTTGCATTCTTAATGTTAGTTTTTTTTTCTCCGCCTTCTCTATCTTCGTCTTTCCCATGATTTTGTAGTACTTCAAGTCAATGTTCTTCTTTAGGTGTTGTATTTTTTATCAATGTGTTTAATTAGTTTTATTTGTAGTAAATTAATTTAGGTTAGGAGAACACAATTAATAGCCTATGTTATATTTCAAACAAGAGAAAGTTTAAGAACAGACAATGAAAACTAATATCGCATTTTTTTACGTAACTTAGAGTAGTATTTTAATTCCTGTTGGATTTGATCATTATAAAGTGTAATTATTGTTTGATTTGCTAATTATAAGTTAAACAGGTTTTTCTTGTTAGTAGTAAATACATCAATATTTATAAATACTAGTAGTTTGCTTTTCAGTGCGATTAATAAATAATTATCATAGCTACGGGTACGGTCCCCATGACGTAGTTGTGACCCTTTAGGACTAAAATTCGGGCATGCATTTCATATAACCCGATTATAGCGACTCTGGATAATTTCAGTGAATAAATTAGGATTTCTTTTTTAGAGACAAATAAAAATAGAAAATTTTTGTTTACTTTAAGTTGGCCTGTTAATAATAAAAAAGAGACGAGCCACGTCAAATAAAATCACAAATTGCGGGGCCCTCATTAATTACTTAATAAAAATACTTAGAATTCAGGACGGGTTGTTTAGCGAATTTCACGGCCTTCCCAAAAGATAACAACCCGTTAGTCGCTTTAGGCACGATTTTTAAAATTACATTCTTAATTTCGGATGTGTATTACATACAACCCAAATCTAAATCTGAAAACGTCAAATAAAAGACGTGTCAAGGATCCGGGTGCATTTCATGTGACGTGATCCGGAAACATATTTTTTAGGCTATGTTCCCTTTCGTAAATAATAATATTAAAGCGGTTAAAGGTTAAATTTTGCACATAAGTTAAAGCATGGTATAAATCAGATAAATAAGCCGAATATGACAGTTGAGCGACCGTGCTAGAACAACGGAACTCGGGAATACCTAACACTTTCTCCCGGGTTAACAGAATTCCTTATCCGGATTTCTGGTGCGCAAACTGTTAAACAGAGTCATTCTTTTCCTTGATTCAGGATTTAACCGGTGACTTGGGACACCATAAATCTTTCAAGTGGTGACTCTGAATTGAATAAAATGAATCTCGTTTCAATTGTCCTTTAATTGGAAAAACTCCTTTTACCCCTTGCTGCCCTCGCGGGCTCGGAAATAGGAGGTGCGACAGGAGCTTCATGTATTTGCCTCCCGCCAATTGGTTAACAATGCATTGGTTTGTTGTGTTGATACCTCTATAGAACGTCCGTTGGATCATCACATCATTCATGTCATTGTTCGGACACTCCTTTACCATGGTTCTAAACCTCTCCCATATTTCATGCAATGGCTCTGTTGGTTCTTTTTTGAAGGCTAAAGTCTTATCATGAAGCGCCGTCATATGACTCGGGGAAAAGAACTTGGCAATGAATTTATCCGCCAATTCATCCGATGTAGTAATTGAATGATTCGGTAACCTCTCCAATCAATCAAGGGCTTTACCTCGAAGAGAGAACAGGAAAAGCCTCAACCTTAAAGCATCTTCGGAAACATTGGTTTGCTTATTTCCCCAACAAGTATCCACGAACCCTTTCAAGTGCTTGTATGCATTATGATCGGAAGCGCCCGTGAAATACCCTCGTTGTTCAAGAAGTGTCAACATCACATTTGTAATTTGGAAGTTCCCCGCCCGTATTCGGGGAGGAACTATTGCACTTGCGTAACCTTGGTTGGGAAGAACCCTTGGAGCAACTCTTGGTGGAGGCGGAGGAGGGTCTGGAATTACATCATTAGGATTCGCATTTGCGTTTGTACCTCTCCTTGGTATTTGTGGTACCTGGAGTTCCTCTTGTTCTACATCATCAACCTCCTCCCCCGTGACCACGTTGTCAAGAGGGATATTCTTGTTCAAAGCCATTTGGACTTGTTGGTTTGACACTAATAAAGTTAGTAAAAAGAAGGAAAGAGAAGCTAAACACTAAACTAGCTACACAAATAGTCGGAAACCGTAAGCTCCCCGACAATGGCGCCAAAAAGTGATCGTCACAGAATCAACCCTTAGGAACGGTGGGCACTAACAATGTTTACCCGATAGTGGCTTTTGGGGTCAATTTCCTCAGAGAGCTAGTTATGTGAGTCAAGTATTTGTGAAGACTAAGAAAGTGTTTTAGCTTCTAATTTGACTTCTAACATTTTTTGATTTTCTTTATTTATCAACTAAATATATTAACTACAATTATAAACTAGATTATGCTAAATTGCAATTCTAAGGTGTATGCAATAAGGAGAAGACACTAGGGTCGTAGCACTCGCCTAGGTGAATAATTAACGGGTATATAATGCTAATGCAAAGATGATAGTTAAGGGAAAATTGGATAACCGTTGCACTTTAGTATTCACTCTCACACCTCTTGGTAGAGAGAGTAATTTTTCCTAATTCACTCTCTCGAGACCAAATGAGTAGGCTAATTTGCCCAAGCAACTTTAAGGTTCAAGTTGGGTGGTTACTCTCTAGAGGTTTAACCATTACTTGGGACTACCATTCTCATGGGTCCATCCCAAATTCTTGTTGGGTTGATTGAGAGGTCATAGACTCTCTTTTTTCAAGAAGAGTCAAAACCCACTAAGCTAGACTTAGTATTTGCAAGCACAAAATCAAAATGAAAACATACAATCAACCCAAAACCAAACACCCAATATCATCCAAACATTAAGCAATAATACCCATTAATTGCCCACACTAAGGTTGAGCCCCAACCCTAGCTAATGGGTTTAGCTAGACATGGAAGAAGTAGAAATTGAAGAAATAATAAAAGAAATTGACATAAACACGAACTACAAATTTAATACACTTAATTCCACGTTAAAATCTAAGAAAAATAGCCCAAAATAGGCCAATAAATATTTCCTTGTGCTCAGCTGCTCGTACAGTATAAAAAAAGTTAACCTAAAAAAGTAAAATATACTATTTATACTATACAGGAAAAACCGAACAAAAATACCCCTGAGGTTCTATCGTGGACCGCATAGAAATGACATGTGACCGCGTAGGGTAAATGGCCTTGAATTTTTGAGCTATAGGATATTGGAACGCGGACCTCCAAGAAATTCCACGCGGCCGCGTAGCTTGTGTCACGCGGACCTCGTGGAAATGATGTGCGGCCGCACAGTTGAGTTTTCTCCAGTGTTGACTGTCTGATCATTCACCCACGGGGACCGCATAGAAATGGCGTGCGGCCGTGTGGGATTATGCCTTGTATTCTGAGCTTCCGTATTTTCATCATTGCGGACCGCGTAGAAATGAATGCAGTCCGCGTGGAATTATTTCCAACATGCAGGTTCTCTGATCATTACATGCGCATCCACGTGGCAATACAGTGCGGATCGTGCAGGTTAACTTGAAAGTTGTCATCTTGCAAATCTTTCCTGCGCATCCGCATGGCAATACAGTGCGGACCGCACAGGGCTTGCCTGGACTTGGTTATTTGCAGAATCCTCTTGTCCAGCCGCATGACAAAAGGGTGCAGTCCGTACAGGTCATTTAATTTCCATTTTAGCTCATCTCTTGATGCTTGGCAGATTTCCCTCCTTCCTTAGCCGATTTGTAATATTTATCATCTAGTCGCTCAAACCTGCAATCAAGCGCAACTTGTAAGCAATTCAGGACAAATCTATGTCAATTTATGCACAAAGCTTAGGTATGAAAGGTATAAATCATGTGAAAATCGCAGTTATCAGAAGCCTCTTCTACGGTTACGCTGATCGCTTATGCGGTCTCAACCAAATAGCACAGGACCGCTTCTGCGGTCAAATCCCGTTTATGCGGTGTCCGCTCCTGCGGAATCCTTCCGCTTTTACGAAAAATTCCTAGGACTCCAATGGCCGCTTTTGCGATCACCCAACCACATCTGCTGGACCTCTTAAGCGGCTCTTCAACTGCAGATGCGAAAACAACAAAAGCTGCACAACCTGTTGCAATTTCAAACATCTCAACTCCCGATTAATCATCTGAATTCACCCCGAGGCCCCTAGAACCTAAACCAAAAACACCAACCCATTCCAAAATATCATACAAACTTGTTCCAATCATACAAATACGACCATTAACACATAAATCACGAAATCCAAATGGATTCAAGCCTAAATTCAACTAAAACTTCTCAAACTCACATTCGATCAAAAACCCGACCAAACGACATCCAAATGACCTGAAAATTTGCAAACATATCCAAAATCACCAATAAAGCTACGGCAACTCTCAGAATTCCATTTTGACTCCCGGACCTATCAACCGAATTCTGCCAAAATTCCAACTTCGCCAATTCAAGCCTATTTCTACACCGGACCTCGAAATTCAATTTTGATCGCTCTCTTAAGTCACAAATCACCTCCCAAAGCTAACCAAACCACCAGAATTCACATCCGAGCCCTCTAACAATGTAGTCAACTTCTGGTTGACTTTTCTAAAATAAACTTCCTTCTAAGAGGCTATGTGCCTTATTTTCAATCAGAACCAATTCAATTACACCCGATCGACTCTAATACTGATATAGAAACATGAAAAAACACAATAAGGGGAAATAGGGTGGTAACTCACGTGACGACGGGCCGGGTCGTCACAAAATCATCGGTTCTTATAAGTATAAAGTTTGAGTTCACAATCTAATGATGAAATTGTATAAATTATCAGGAATGATTGTAGCACAATATTAAATATAATTTATCTTGATTATGGGAATGGTCTAATTCAAACTTCTTGTGCTAGTACATTTTGTATGTATTGAACGGACCAAGTAGGTATAAGTATTTTATATTGACTTAATAAAATAAACTCTCTAGCCATTAAATTTACTTATACTCTTAATCTTGATATAATTATTATTAGCTGTATATATTATTATTATTATGATTTATTGAAACGCGAGATTCTTTCGTGGGTCAATATGCCTGGTAAATTGGATAATAACAATGTACATTGGCGAAGTAATAGTTAGTTGATGAAATCCATGTCTCGATTTAGAGATTGATGATACACCTTTATGAAAGCTTATAAGTTTTGATGTGTAAACCCGATTGGTGAAATTTATATCCGACAGATGAAATAAGTTAAGAAAAAATCTAAAGGAAATAATCAATAAATTAAATCGTCAGTAATTTAATTTAATTGATTAGTATCTGAATCTTAACACGAGGAGTTAAACAAAATTTAATGGATTAATTTCAAAATTGAATAAGGAGTGCAATTATGAATTTTAAGTGAAATAATTTGTAATTAATTATGGTAGATATTAATTTTGAAAATTAGAAATTGATATCATAATTGAAGCCTTGTTAATTGAATTATGTGATCCCTATTGTGCCTAAATAATAGGAAATAAAGGAATTATTTTTCTGATGAAAGGGAAAACCTAATAGGTTTTGAGAAAGGGTTTTTACCCTTAAAACTTGTGCTATAAATACATAAGGTTTTCCACCTGAAGGGAGTAGAACACGGTGGCTGAAATTTTAGCCAAGTTTTCCTAGAAATGTTGCCCACACGAAATTACCATATCC
Source organism: Nicotiana noctiflora (assembly GCA_032618575.1). NCBI lineage: Eukaryota > Viridiplantae > Streptophyta > Magnoliopsida > Solanales > Solanaceae > Nicotiana > Nicotiana noctiflora. The sequence goes on from JASVEL010011945.1 coordinate 336,928, forward strand.
GGGTATTATTTGGGTAACAAATAGAAGACCGTGGAATGTTCGGGGATCACGATTGTGTGAGTGATGGAGATTTCATTGAGAATTTATGGAATTGAGTGCTCACATGGTAGAAGAGATATGTTCACACATCAAGAGGTAACCCTGTGAAATCCCATTTATGCTAGTTGTCTAGATTACATGTGATTTTGATATTGGGATTGCTTCCGCTGCGAATAATAATCCATTAATTGGTATCAGAGCCCACTCATATCTAATTAGATAACTAAATTTTTCATGAAATAAGAATATCGTGTTTATGTGTGTTTTTTGAATTACATATATATAGTTTTCTAGAAAACTGCACTGCTATTTTGTGAATTAACTGTGCAATATTTTGGATTATTCTTGTAATCATGAGATATATATATATATTTTTATTGATATTTGATTGAGATTATCTGAAATTTTTGGGGGTAAACCCTAGAAAAACACAAAATCTGATTTTGACTGAATAGCCGGTATTTTCAGAAGTCAATGAACTTGACGGACTCCGATTGATCTGAAATTTGGTAGCTCCATCGGAAACGATGTGGTGAGAAAAACTCACTGCTTTGACAGTGAGTCATGGTCGTTTTCTGCGTTTTGAGGTCGTTTAGACTGTGTTTTTGACATTTTTCTATTTTTTTGGAAATTTATTTTTAATAATTTTAATTTGTTTTTAATTTAATGGTGGTAGGGATGACTCCCCATAGTCTCCATGATTAAATAATGGTGATATAATAGGTTTACACATTGGCTATTAGTAAATAGATATGTTGTTGAATTAAATTCATTAATATAGGTGTAGGATTTTATTCACTAGGTCTTACAAGGTATAATTGATATTGTGTAATGATATAATTATTTTGTAAGTAATTGAAATCCTTTGTTTGTTATCCTGGATGACTACTGATTGGAGCGTTTGGCCTATTGGTGCGTAAACAAAATCTCAAATTTTTCTTTATATTTTCATCCCCTGCGTGATTGCTAGTCTTGAATTTTTTATAAAATTTTTTTTCTCTAGTTGGAGGTTGTAACTAAGTGAAATATAACGATATTTTGTATGAGTTTTATATTATTGGCATGGATTTTAAGATGTGGCCCATAACCTGCCATAAAATACTTTTATGAGCTATATGTATCTTCACTTGTAAATTGAGAATTTCATGAGTAATAAACAATTACCACTAAAGCAGTTTGTTTATTTGAACTCATGTAATTCTTAATAAATTTGTACAAGTAAAATTTTGTTTATTCATGGATTGAGCATTATGATTAATAAGTATCCACAAAATGGTCTATTTATTTGAGTCATGAAAATCTGCTTAATGTACCATGTGAATTTTATCCTTGATAAATCGTCATTAGTGGTGGAGGTTTCTAACTAGGAAAAGAGTTTTATCTTTGGGTACTAGTGAGACCAACTCCACCCATGAGAAGAGATATTGGGATTTTCACCGAACGGGAGAAAACATAATATCTCAGGCTCTTGTGTATTTAATAAAATGATAATTAATTGCAAAAAAAGATATTGTGTATCCTAGAAATAGGAAGAACATAATATATGCCTTGAGCTCATAGTATAATTATAAGGAGAACAGAAATCAATCTCATATTTATTTTAATTCATAAAACTGATTAAAACAATTATTTTTCGAGTTTGATTACAGGTTGGTGATCATGAATTTGACGAACTCCGATTGACCTGAAACTTGGTAGGTTCATCAAAAACGATCTGATGAGAGTTGTCACGTAAGTTACCATCCCGTTTCTCCCTTATTGTGTTGCTTTATGTTTTTATATCAGTGTTAAATTTGATCAGGTTTAATTGAATTGGTTTTGGTTGAAAATAAGGCACATAGCCTCTTAGAAGGAATCTTGTTTTAGAAAGGTCAACCAGAAGTTGACTATGTGGTTAGAGGGCTCGGATGTAAATTTCGGTGGTTCGGTTCACTTCAGGTAATGATATGTGACTTAGGAGTGTGATGAGAATTGAATTTGTATCCAGTGTAGAATTAGGCTTGAATTGGCGAAGTTTGAATTTTGGCGGATTCCGGTTGGTAGATGAGATTTTGATCCGAGGGTCGGAATGGAATTCCGAGAGCTGAAATAGCTTCGTTAGGTAATTTTGGATATGTCTACAACTTTTCAGGTCTTTCGGACATCGTTTTATCGGGTTTTTGATCGAATATGAGTTTCAGAAGTTTTAAGAAAAATTTAATCTTGAATCCGTGGTGATTTGACTATTTTTGTGTTGAATGACGTGTTTTTATGATTGGAATAAGTTCGTATGATGTTTTGGCGTAGGTTGGTACTTTTGGTTGAGGTTTCGGGGGGCCTCAGGGTGATTTCGGAGGGTCAACCAGACTATTTTTGAATTTTAGAAATTGTAGAAAATCAGTCAGCTATTGCAGGTATAATTGCCTTCGGGTTCGCATGGGGAAAGCTTGCATTCGCGAAGGGCTGGGTTTTGGTAGCTATATGTTTGCGATGGTTAAGGCCGAATTCGCGAAGGTTCTTCAGGCTGGTCATCGCGTTCGCATATGAAGGTATGCATTCGCATTGAAGGATTCTTGGCAGGCCAGATATTGCTCTACGCGTTCGTGTTATATGGCTCATGTTCGTGTATGTTTGTATTATTGAGCTTCGCGTTTGCATTGTGTGTATTGCGTTCGTTTAAGGTAAAAGTTTGGATAAATAAAAATGCCCTTCGTGTTCACGTGACTGAGGTCGCGAACGCGATGAAGGAAGTTCAACTGGGCAGAATGTTTTAAGTCATTTCATCCGCGACTTGGGTTCATTTTCCTCCATTTTTGAGTAAGTTTAGGAGGTTTTGGCAAGAAATTAAGAGGGTTTCGACTGGGAATCGACTGTAGGTTAGTTTTATGCATCAAATACATGATTTTATCGAAGATTCCTCCATTAATTCTCTGAAATTGGGTACAAAATTAAAGAAATTAGAGCTTGGTTTTTGCTATGTAAATTTTGGGATTTGGTAGCCTATTTGAACTCCGATTTTGATAAATTTTATATGTACGGACTCATGGCAAGACAAGGATTCCAAAAATGTGAGTTTTGTATTTTTTCAAGAAGTAGGCCCGGGGTTCGTGTTTTGCTAGTTTGGAGGGTCTTGTCATAATTTGATTGTTTTTAATTGGGTATTATACCATTTGCATATTGTGATATATTCGCTCTATTTTTGGTTAGATTCGACGCACATAGAGGCTGATTTGAAGGGCAAAGGCATCGCGGGGTTCAGATTTTGCCGGTTCGAGGTGAGTAATACTTGGGAATGATATCCTGAGGGTTTGATACCCCGGATTTGCACATCTTAGTGCTGTATTGTGGTGACTTGCATGTTGGACCTGAGCGTGGGGTAGAGCACCGTTGGGGGTCGTGACTTGGTCCGTCCCGGTTGTTGGTTTTTACCGCGTATTTGCAAATGTATTATTGTTATCATTATGACTTGGGCTCATTGCCATACTTGGGACTTATGAACTGTCATCACTGTTTTCCTTACTATTTGAAGTACTATTTAAACTCAGTCCGCGTGATTTACACTATTTTTTGAACTGAGCTACATTGTTACTCAAACTTGGAGTTTTAGCTGATATTTGAACTATCGTTGAGCTGAGTATATTTGTTTTACTGATGCCCGAGGGGCTTTTTGACTGTTTTTGGACTGATTGAGGCCGAGGGCCATATGTGAGGGCATGAGGAGTGATGTGAGGAGGCTTTCAAGCCTCGAGTGCTATGTAAGGAGGCTTTTAGTCCTCGAGTGTTATATGAGCATATACATATACATGCATGGATTGGGCTGCACACCGCAGTAGTGTGATATTGATATTGCTTTTGGGCTGTTGGAGCCCCTCCAGAGTCTGAACCCCCATTGTGAGCGCAGATACCCAAATGGATCGGGCTGCACACCGCAGCGGTGTCACGACCCCAAATCCGGTCGTGATGGCGCCCAGCACACTACTAGGCCAGCCCGACCAATCAACTACAATCATAGAGCTATGAGCTCGCCTTATCCCATTTAAGCATATCAACTGTAAAATAACAGTGATGTATATATCGAAACAGGGGAACCACGTCCCAACGCATACCAACTCCCATAGACCGAAGGGTCAAGAGTCATGAGCCTCTATAGAGTATACAAAGTGTAAATAGTGAATATAACTGTGCACAAGTGTGGGATGATCAGAGCAAAATATAGACAAACTAGAGAATCAGGTCCTGCGAACGCTGGCAGCTACCTCGACTGTCCAAAAGCACTCCCGAGCCGCAATAGAATCGGCTCTGCTGTGATGTACCTGGATCTGCACACAAGGTGCAGGGAGTCGGGTGTGAGTACTTCCAACTCAGCAGTAATAAAAGTAAATAATGCTGAAGGGAAGAAAACCACGATAGGCACTATCTCATGCTACACAATACAGAACTATCTTTTTATCCCTTTCAAGCATATGTGAGTAGATTATTTAGAAATCTCAATTTTTAGCTACTTTATTTCATAATAATATACCAATACCTGGATACAATCTCAAGCAGTGCAAGTCCGCACTCAAATCAGCCTAGCGGGCTCAGCACTCCTTATCAATTTACACCAGGAGATCTGGTCAATAAGGCAACTAATGCATGTGTGCCAGTAATGTATGAGTGTTGAATGTTATGCCACGTAGTACACGTAAACCAATATATGTATGCCATGCAATGCATATGACCGCTACGGTGTGTAGCCCGATCCAATTTGGGTACCCTTGCTCACTATGGGGGTTCAGATTCCGGAGGGGCTCCTACAGCCCAAGCACAATATTAATATCACACCTGCTGCGGCGCGCAGCCCGATCCGTATACCACTGCGGCGTGCAATCCGATCCATGCATGTGTATGCATATGCTCACATAAAATGTCATGCCCTAACATATGGCCCTCGGCCCCAATCATTCTAACAAATAATCAAGAAAGCCCTACGGGCAACAATATCATTTTAAACCTTAAATTTAGAATAAAATATGCACAGTGTTATCAAAACAGTGATACCAATCCCTGAAGGATTCAAATAATTGGCACGAAGCCCAAACATAATAATTAGTCCAATTTATTTCAACAATTAGGTGTTATTATTTATTATGCGGGACGGACCAAGTCACGATCCCCAATGGAGCTCTATCCCACACCCGTTATCCGGCGTGCAAGTCACCTCAACACAGCACTAAGATGTGCAAGTCCGGGATTTACCAACCCTCAGGACATCATTTACAAGTATTACCCACCTCGAACTGACGAAAGCTCATGCCCGCGACGCCTTATCTCCTCGAACCGGCATCCATGCACGTCAAAACTAGCACAAATCAGCACAAAGATATCAAAATAGGCTAATGGAACATAACCCAATCGAAAGAACTCGAAAAATATCAAAAATCACGAAATTGGCAAAACCCGAGCCCCGAGCCCACATCTCGAAAAATTATGAAACTCACATTTTCGGAATCATCGTCTCTCCACGAGGCCGTACATACCAAGAACTCCCAATTCGGACCACAAATGGTCCTTCAAATCCCCATTTTAAGATTTTTGCTCAAAGCCCTAATTTTTTTGATTTCTTACCCAAATTCGGAGAATTAATGGAAGATTCTTTGATAAAATCATGTATTTAACTCATAAAACTTACCTCCAATGATTCCCCGTCGAAATCCCTTCAATTCCCGTCCAAAAGCTCTCAAGAATGACCAAAAATGGTGGAAAAATGGGTTGATTTCGCGACTTGAATGTTCTAAAAACATTCCGCCCAGGCATATTACTCATCGCGATCGCGGGAATGGCTCTGCGATCGTGGAGAACAAAATTTGGCCCAAAATTTACCCTTCGCGATCGCGGGAAAGGCTTCGCGATCGCGGTGAACAAACTCCGGTTCCTCCGGACAGGCTTCAGTATAATGGTCATAACTGTTTGAACACAACTTCGAATGATGAATTGTTTGATGTTCTGGAAACTAGACACATAGGGATATAACTTTCATTTGATGCTCATTTCCTGAATATAAGCTTCCCAATTTATACATGTGTATTAGAGATCCTTCTTGGACACCCTATAGTGTAACGTCCATAACTATCTACACAAATGTCTAAATTACGATTGCTTTATCGTTCTGAAAACTAGACACGATGTGCTATATCTTTCGTTTTTGCATCACCTTAAAATTCCTTGTAGATAAAAATATATGAGCTTCCGAAGTAGGATCAATGTACAGAAATTTTCCTTCTTCGCGATCGCAGAGCATTTCACGCGATCGCGATTCATTAATACTTTTCGCAGATTTTACTCACCGTGATCGCGTCCCATTGTCCGCGATCGCATAGAACACTGCTACAGACATAAACCAGCAGTTAAAAATGGCCTAGAAATGGTTCGAAACCACCCCGAAACTCACCCGAGGCCCCCGGGACCTCAACCAAAAGAACCAACACGCCCTATAACCTTATTCGAACTTGTTCCAAGCATCAAAATTCTATCGTTAACATCAAAATCGTCCGTTTTCAACAAATTTAAGCTTAAGTTTAACTTTAACTTCAAAAATTCCCATTCAATCAAAAACCCGACCAAACGATGTCCGAATGACCTGAAAATTTGCAGGCATATCCAAAATCACCTAACGGAACTACTGCAACTGTCGGTATTCCATTCCCACTCCCGGATCAAAATCTCACCTATCGATCGGATTTCGCCAAAATTCAACCTTAGCCAATTCAAGCCTATTTCTACACCGGATTTCCAAATTCAATTCCGATTGCTCTCCAAAGTCATAAATGATACCTCGAAACTAGTCGAATCATCAGAATCCGATTCCGAGCACTCTAACTCGATAGTCAACTCTAGGTTGACTTTCCATATTCAAACTTCCTTCAAACATGCTATTTGCTTCATTTTTAATTCAATTCACTCCTAACTCACCCGATAGGTTCTAACACCGATATAGAAGCATAAGATATGTTAATTCAAGGTAACGGGGTGGAGATTCCCGTAACGACGGGTCGGGTCGTTACATTCTCCCAAACTTAAACAAACGCTCGTCCTCGAGCGGACTCAGAGTTGTACTAGAAGCAACCCAACAGCCAAATGACCTTACCAAGCATATACCTGGGCGATCATACGTCACCCTATCTCACATAAGTCCGAAAATACCATATAGTCAGAATTTCACAGACCATCTGAATCATAAATCACATTGCACTTTCTGAAATCATATGCCTATACTCAGGATACACTTGAATCCACTGCAATAACCCATATTCGCTACTCCGGGTGAGATCATATGATGTATCGACAACCCAATCACTCGAGACGATAGTCTCTAATCACAACAACTGGCCATAATAACCAAATACTAGCTGAAAACCTCTTTTATTAGATAGAGTCTTATTCCAACACCTCCATATCCTGCCCACGGCAGCTGAAGCACGCGATATACCGAACCCATCTCTCAGGTTAACCATTCGTGAATCTATTTCCCCTTTTTAAAACTCATACCACGATAGGTTTCGGAGCCAAACCTCGATTTTTTTTACCTTTCTAACAAGCTAAGATCCAATATGCTCGTATTCATTAATAACTCCAACGGTCATTTCTATTATAACACACCGCACTGGTGATAAGACACCTCAACACCGGCCTAAGCCACGACAAGCACAACATAGGCTCCAATAGAAATGTATGCACACACTCGAATCATGACAGCTCAATTCATGACAACTGTCTCCAGCAAATAGAGCTGCAATTCAATTCCTCTGTGCCATCATAACATAGAACTGAGATCGCGTCTCGCATTATAGAAATAGAGTACCTGAATCCTCCTCGAGAGGTCATAACATCACGTAGCCTTGTCGCGATTCGTGATTCTACCCCAACATTATTACTCATGAAGCACCTCAAGCCACTAAGCTTAAAACGGTTAGCCACGCACAGATCTAGGTCTTGAACCCAAGCAATCAACCTCACCCACGGTGAAATAATTAACGTATGCTATTAAATCCTGAAAGGACATAACCGATGTGTCATTCGCCAAGCGATACTCAAAACGGTCTTTTCCTCAGAAGCGAGGAAGTATTGTATACCAGGTAGCTTATAACTAACTATATTTTCACAATATTCCGTTGCGGCGTGCAACCCGCTCCAATGACATACCCGTGGCGGTGTGCCACCCGATCCAGATACCATACCTGTGGCGGCGTGCCACCCGATCCAAATAACCCGTGGCGGCGTGCCACCCGATCCACGCATAAATCTCGCAAAAAGGAAATGCATATCGAGTCGAATTTTCTCATTACAGCAAACATATATATATATATATAGCCTCAAGCTCGGCCACATGAAACGCATCCGACAACGTTTCTCAATACTGGAACTGAATCAATGGTAGATACCTCTACACTGACATCCGCCACTAAGGCCCAACCAACAAAGCAATACCCACCAGCCGTCTGCTGGTCCTGAGGTACAACTACCCCGCTGGAGCATACTCTGATGCACTTTGCTACGCAATTTGTGCCATACCATCATAGTCCATATCACATCAGTCTAGACAACCTGGCCCAATGATGACCAGTCAGCAATCAAGTATCATAATCCAAATTCGTCATATCAAGTTGAGAGAGAAAGCCACTAGAGCCTCCATTTTTTTTTAATAATCACAAAACGGTGTCGATACACATGATATACAACCACTGCAATAGGCGGACTAACGAGAGCTTCAAGTCTCCAACACATATATAACACATGAATCACAATGCATGATCCTGTACTCCACTGTACATATACATAACGCACATCAAGCGTCCATTCATACCACGACATCCATTCAGAAGTTTCACTATGCCATCACCGACTCAGTTATTATAGTCGATCCAACAAGAGAATACCACCATACCACTGGATATCATCAATTTACATTGCCTTGTCCTTTTTGGATCATATTCCCTGCCAAGTTAATAGAATAGCAGTACCATTTTCTTAAATTATCAGAAAGATTGATTCTTAATTCACCTACAGCTGTCTGCGTTGCTCAATAATTTTATTGACTTCCCATATATTATGAACTGATCTCAAAACCTAGAATATACCATTGTCAACTTTCCATAACACATCGTGTATACCATATTACACTAAGACAACATGGAAATTCATATCCCTTTCCTCCACCTCAACATCGACGCACTCCACTAGTCAAGGACTTTCGTGATCCCATATAGAAGAAAACTCATTACACATTCCACGCTTCGCATACCGACATGAGTATACTCATTTTCAAACCATGATAAAACACATCACAAACTATTTCTTCCCATTCGTTGCATAAGTTTAACTGCCAGGACTGAGTCCTTATACTCATATCAAGTTACACAACTGCCAGCACTCAAGAGCTTTGTTGCAATGTCCGCAAGACTCATTACTTCAACCACACACCAAGGAATCAATCGTATTCCTTTTTATACCATTCTGGTTTATTAACAAGTCGTTCCATTTACCCAGTTTCCTTTCCGATTCATCTCTAATTTCATATCAGTCTTTACTATAGTACCATAATACATCAACTCATGTTACCACACGAGACTCGTACACAAGACCACACGGTCTAAGACCCATAGGCCACTGAACTCTCTCAATGTTTCCCAAAAGTACCACATTCTACCATACTTTATTTTGATGAACTTCCCACGATTTTTTAAATCATTACTTCCCAATACGGATACCTAGAATCCCATCATTCACATGATATAACACAAGCCTTGATCTTCTCTAACGAAACCGCCATCTTTAGCCACATACACAAATCTTAAGGCACCTGATTGTTACAAGCAAAATCTTGAACACTGCAAAACCATTCTCGGGCATCATTTACCCTTATTCAGCTGTAATTCAACTATCCTATTGAGTAGAACCACTTGTGTTTTGTTAGAACTCTGACATCGCAGAACATGATTACTTACAGATACAATCAACTATCTTTCTTTTCTATACGGTGAATATTCTTTACCAACAGCAGTTCAAAACACCCTAGTACTTCATCAGATCTATGAAGCACCATAACCTTTACCAGAATTTCCCAACATACATAGAGACAGAATCAACATAGCACACAATAGTGCAATCAGTTAATCAATAGCAACCTCCCCAACTTAGCTCGAAGCCATTCATCAAAGCACTTTCAACCACTCATATCATTATTACTCAAGTGATGCCGAAATGTTAATATGAGATTAAACTCAAGTCATTTACAAGCCTTGACAGAGACTCGAATCATCGGAGACCTTAGCTCTTCTGCAATTCTTGCAGATATACATGCACCACCAATAAGCCCACTCTCTTTAGGTGACAGAAATCTTTCTAAGTCCCCAAATGTTTCAAAAATTTCGGCAAAGTTTCCTTTGTAAATTGGCCTATCCACCTTCCAGAGAATCACCAAACCATTCTAACAATACATCCACAACTCAACAAGATATCACAATGTATTTCAACAACATTAAATCTCAATACTACACGAATCATATTATCACAATTTATACTTGAACCTGCGCTGTATCCGCTCGAATCATAACACATATCAAATACCTTTCAATTACACATGAGGATCAACCCTCCTACTTCTTCTCAATTTAGCATTTCATCACGATACCTTCCACCAGGATACACATAGCAAAGTCACTTTAGTCTTCCTGAGTTTAAACTCGTTCCACTACACATAAGGCGCTTTACCTTCCAATTACGAGATATGATAATTATTCACCATGCCCATAGCTCGGGGATACACAATAGATTAGACACGAGTCGAACAATTAACAGCCCATCCATTAGTAAGCCTCCCTAATACTCTGCAGATCGGCACAAGGCCCCAAACATGGCTACTAGCCCAAATACATAGATATAAGCCAGTCTCAGTCATTATACACAGTAATCTATCAATCGGGAAGGATCAAGTCCAAATCCCTAGTCACAATACCACCACACTCGTCACATGACGCGTGTTCCATCTCAGCACAGCATTGTATAGTGCAAATACGGGGTTTCAAACCCTCAATACATTATCTATTGCCACCACTCACAAAATCAGCACCTCGATGCTCAAGTCATAAACAAGGTCCAGCCTCAAGTCATCCTGACTGGCCCAACATGAACTCACCGAGATTATATCTCGCCCCTCGTTCGAGGAAATCACAAGCCATAAGGCAATTACATTACTCAGCGCTCGATGCGTACACAGACGTACGGAAGGAATTTCAAAATTATATCTCAAGCTGAATCAAATACGCACGATAAGAATTCCAAGAAATGTGAAGTGTTTCCTAAAGGTTCGCAGCCTCCCGAGGATAAGTACAGGCGTCCCCGTACCGATCCACAAGACTCTACTAACCGGCTCAAGACTCACGAGGCCTAGTAAACCTAGGCTCTGATACCAACTTGTCACGACCCCAAATCCGGTCGTGATGGCGCCCAACACACTGCTAGGCCAGCCCGACCAATCAACTACAATCATAGAGCTATGAGCTCGCCTTATCCCATTTAAGCATATCAACTGTAAAATAACAGTGATGTATATATCGAAACAGGGGAACCAGGTCCCAACGCATACCAACTCCCATAGACCGAAGGTTCAAGAGTCATGAGCCTCTACAGAGTATACAAAGTGTAAATAGTGAATATAACTGTGCACAAGTGTGAGATGATCAGAACGAAAATACAGACAAACTGGAGAATCGAGTCCTGCGAACGCTAGCAGCTACCTCGACTGTCCAAAAGCACTCCCGAGCCGCAATAGAATCAGCTCCACTGTGATGTACCTGGATCTGCATGCAAGGTGCATGGAGTCGAGTGTGAGTACTTCCAACTCAGCAGTAATAAAAGTAAATAATGCTGAAGGGAAGAAAACCACGATAGGCACTATCTCATTCTACACAATACAGAACTATCTTTTTATCCCTTTCAAGCATATGTGAGTAGATTATTTAGAAATCTCAATTTTTAGCTACTTTCTTTCATAATAATATACCAATACCTGGATAAAATCTCAAGCAGTGCAAGTCCGCACTCAAATCAGCCCATCGGGCTCAGCACTCCTTATCAATTTATACCAGGAGATCTGGTCAATAAGGCAACTAATGCATGTGTGCCAGTAAAGTATGAGTGTTGAATGTTATGCCACGTAGTACACGTAAACCAATATATGTATGCCGTGCAATGCATATGACCGCTACGGCGTGTAGCCCGATCCAATTTGGGTACCCGTGCTCACTGTGGGGGTTCAGACTCCGGGGGGGCTCCTACAGCCCAAGCACAATATTAATATCACACCTGCTGCGGCGTGCAGCCCGATCCGTATATCAATGCGGCGTGCAGTCCGATCCATGCATGTGTATGCATATGCTCACAAAAAATGTCATGCCCTAACATATGGCCCTCGGCCCCAATCAGTCTAACAAATAATCAAGAAAGCCCTACGGGCAACAATATCATTTTAAACCTTAGTATTAACAAGTCAGACTAAGCCATAGTCCCCAATTACATTCGACCCCGCACTCACAGGAGAGTACGTGTCTTGCCTCAATACATCGTCACATAGTGATATACCGGGGTTTCGAACCCGCTGGTCATCACCCACACCCATTACTCACCTCGACTCGGCTCGAATACTAGTCCGTAATGCCCTTTCCACATGAATCGGCCACCACGGGTGTAGAATCTGATCAAAATCAATAGAAATGCAACAAAATAGGCTAAAGGGACATTACCCAATCGAAACAACTCGAATTACACCAAAAACCACAAAGTTGTCAAAACCCGACATTCGATACGCTTCTCGAAAAATTACAAAAGTTACATTTTCAGAATCCTTATTTAAACACGAGTCCATGCATATAAAGTTTATCAAAATCGGACTCCGTTTGCCCATTCAAATCGATGATTCTCAATAACCCAGGCTTAGGGCAAAAACCTCCATTAATACACTCCTAATTCTTCCAATTTCAGGTATAAACTCCATAATTTTTGCAAGATAATAACATAAATTAGGTCCATGAATCAATACCTGAAGAATCCCTTCGATTTCCTGTTAAAATCGCCCCAAATCCCCTCTTAGTTTATGCCTTAGCGTGATATAACATTCTGAAGTTTTAACCTTCTGTTTCCTTTATCACTGATACGTTTTCCGCTTCTGCGATATTGGCCTCGCATAAGCGAGTCCGCTTCTGTGACAATATTGTCTCTTCTGCGATCCATTACTCAACCGCCCCATTCGCTTCTGCGGCCATGGGTTCGAAGAAGCGAGCCCGCTCCTGCGTTCTACTAGCCGCTTCTGCGGAATTGTCCGGCCAGGTCCATTCTCTCTTCTGCAGGACAGTCTTTGCTCCTGCGGTTCCCCATCCACATAAGCGTAATCACTGCTGTAATTCATGACAGCAATTCTATAACACAAAATTCCTTCTGTTTGACCTCCCGGAATCATCCCGAGGCCCCCGGAACCCCAACGAAAACCGCCAACCTACTCCAAAAGATGATACAAACTTGTTCCGATCATAAAAACACACCCTTAAACATGGAAATCATTAAATGAAAGCGAATTCAAGCCTAAGTTTCAACTAGAACTTCGGAAAACAACATCCAATCAAAAATCTGACCAAACGATATCCGAATGACCTAAAATTTTGCAGACATATCCAAAATCACCTAACGAAGCTACTGAAACTGTCGGAATTCCATTCTGACTCCCGGATCAAAATCTCACCTATCGATCGAATTCTGCCAAAATTCTAACTTAGTTAATTCAAGCCTATTTCTACACTGGACCTCGAAATTCAATTTCGATCGCTCCCCTTAGTCACAAATACCTCCCATAACTAACCAAATCATCAGAATTCGATTCCAAGCCCTCTAACCACATAGTCAACTCCAGGTTGACTATTCATAATCAAGCTTCATTTCAAAAGGCTATATGCCTCATTTTCAACAAGAATCACTCCTAACTCACTCGATAGACTCTAACACCGATATAGAAACATGAAACATATAAATGAAGGGGTAACGGGGTGGTAATTCTCGTGACGACGGGTCGAGTCGTCACAAAACCATTCTATTTTTAATATTGTATGCACCAGGTCCATGTGTGACCATCACACCTACTAGATTTGGGCCTTTCATTAGGGCAAAAGACATTTTTGCTTCATTTTTTCAGATTATCACAATTCAAATTCACATTCAGACTATTTTATATACTTAACTATTAGAAAATATCCTTTAATTTTAATTCAATTATGCTTACTAATTTTATTTTTATCAGTTCTAATATCAATTAAAATCGGATTTAGTGAAACAACTGAGATTTCAAAGTCAAAACAGCATGACATTCTATTAGGGCATTTGAAGTTATTTTTTATACTCTAATTACTTTAAACCAAACTATTTAGAGTCACGATTGAACTTATTTCAGAAGTAAAATACCATCGCATAAGTAATACCAAAGTGATTTTAACTTTCAGATATTAATTCGTATTTCAATTTCAAATGAAATAGCTATAACTTGCAATTTTTAACTAATCATTAATCTATAGTTTTTCAGAAGAAATAATACTGTCATACACAATTCAGAGTTATAATCATGAAACCTAAGTTCAGCTATTACTTTTAACCTTTCTGATCTACTAGTTTATTTAGTCCTATTAATTATCGAGATCGCATATTCTAAAGCATACCGATACACGATCTATCAGAAACAATGTTCAAAAAGTATAGTCCAGTCTAAATTTAATTACAAATTAAACTATTCCTAACGAATACATATTTTTAACTAAATTTTACATATATCAAATTCAGTTACATGTAAAAAATAATCAGAGATGAATGATGGCTAAACAAACAACTTAATTCTCTTCAACATTTGTCATTACAGCTTCACGGTTATAAGGATTGGAAAATTTACCTGGAAACAAGATGACAAGATCGATGAGAATCTACTCGAATCAATAGAAAAACAGGATCAACAATGGCAATTAACAACAAATCGATCACAGCTTCGATATCAACAAAAAGTACACCCAGCAATTAGCAAATGAAACCAATAGGAACAATAGACCTCCAGAAAGTTATTTCTCGATGAACAGACAGGTCGAATAACCTTCAAATGACCCTCAGATTTCAATATAAAAGTAGAAATTTAACTATTTTTGGTATTTTTGGAGTTTTTAACAGGAATTGGTGAGAAAACTAGATCGAGAAGAGCAGAAACTACTTTGTATGTTTCAGATATTTTCTCAACTCTTCCAAACTTTATTAAAGGAGGCCATATGAGGCCTATTTATAGAGTATAAGGGAAGGAAATTTGAATTTCAGATTTACCTTATTGGTCTCTCCCTTTATTTCAATTTAACTCTTACTATTTTTGTTAACTAATCAATTCTAACCTTATATTTGTACCTAGTTTCCTCTTTTTTCCCTCTAGAATGTTCTATTCTATTGCTTTACCCTTTTACCACCACTTTTAATTAGTATTTTACCACACTGCCCTTTTATTGTGCCTGAAATACCCTTAATCCCTTAAGTGTACTACAATTAAATCATTTATGTTCCCAAATTTGCCCTCACCCCCTTAGGATTATTACCTTTAAACCAACTAGTATTCCCCAAACTAACCCTGATTCCAAATCTTAAACCTTCTACCCTTACTGCGTTTTACCCATTTATCACTTCGATTTTAACCCAATTACGAATTTAACCTACCCCTTATATTTCCGAATTATCAAACATCAGCTATAACCAATAACCCCAACTAATTATCAACTCTAACTAAATCATAACCATACGGTCAAAATTAATCAGAATCGGTCAATTGCAAAGATCAAACAACTAAAAACCAATTAGAACTTATCAAACATGATTCGAATTACGGTCAATCAAAACAAATCCAATTTAACTACTGGCTAAACAAAATTAATCAAATTTTCAACTAAAATTAAACCCCACTAGTATCAAACCTTAATACTACTTAACACAGAGATTAAGTAACCCTAACAATAAATAGAAATGATGTTAAAATCCTATTATCAGAATTGACTTATTAAGACTTATTCTCTTTTAACAGATCAAATTTAGAGAACCTGAATTGATAATTAGAAAACTACAATCTTTTATCAAGAATTAAAAGAAAACAATACATGCAAAAGAATCGAGAAGAAGGAAAGAAAAAAAGAAGACTTGGGTTTTCTTTTATTTTTCCGATAATACTTGTTTTTGGCTTGCTTTTCCTTCTATTTCTTTTGAAGACCATCTTCCAGTGCCGAGAAGGCCTTTTCTTGAAATTTTAAAAGCCAATAGACTCTTTTTGGTTTTCCAGGGGTCTTTTAGGGTCAAGACTGTCAGAAGTGGGTTGAGAAGGGTTAAAGGAAGGTCTGGTATGGTTTTGGCTCGATTTGGATAGACTGTCGTTCACCAGAGTAGGGTTCCGGTGAACTATTTTTCAAGATTTGAAGAATTAGGGACTTATTGAGGTAAACAGATTTGAGGGGTGGAATGGGAAGACTGAGGGCGTTCTAGGGTGTTAAGGGTGAGGTCATCAGCATAGGTTGTATTCGCCGTAGTAGGGTTCCGGCGACACTTAATTTATAATTCGACCAGATCAAGGGCTATTTAAGGGAAACGAGTTATGGGGGTGGAGAGAGGAGGTTCAAGGCTCTCTATGGTGTTAAAGACAAGGTCACCAGAGAGGGTATCGTCCCCGCCGGCGAGGGTTCTGGTGAGAGTTTGAGAGAAAAAGGGGGGGGGGGGCTAGGGTTTGGTAATCTGGAAGCGGGGAGATGAAATGAATTAAGGTTAGGGTTGTATCATATTAAAAGGTCTCCTAATATTTTTGAACTGTTGGATTTAGAAATTCAACGGTTGAGATCTGCTAGCCTTGGGACGATGTCGTATCATCTAAGTGATGGTTCAGTCTTGGCTCTTGGATTATTTATACTGACGGTTGAGATTATTTGTAGCGACCCAACCCGTCGTTATAGGAATTTCCACCCCGTTACCTTGAATTTTCATATTTTATGCTTTTATATCAGCATTAGAGTATATCGGATGAGTTAGGAGTGATTCAGGTTGAAAATGAAGCAAATAGCATGTTTGAAGGAGGCTTGAATATGGAAAGTCAACCTAGAGTTGACTATAGAGTTAGAGTAATCGGAATCGGATTCGGATGATTCGACTAGTTTCGGGGGATCATTTATGACTTAGGAGAGCAATCAGAATTGAATTCGGAGGTCCGGTGTAGTTTTAGACTTGAATTGACGAAGGTTGAATTTTGGTGAAAACCGGATGGTAGGTGATATTTTGATCCGGGGGTCGGAATGGAATTTCGACAATTTTCGTAGCTTCGTTATGTGATTTTGGATATGTCTGCAAATTTTCAGATCATTCGGACGTCGTTTGATCGGGTTTTGGATTGAATGTTAGTTTTGAAAGTTTTGAATAATCTTAGGCTTGAATCCGTGTGTAAATGGTGATTTTGACGTTTAGGATGGTGTTTTTATGATTGGAACAAGTCCGTATCATGATTTGGAGTATGTTAGTGGTTTTCGTTGGGGTCCCGGGGGCCTCGGGATGATTTTGGACCATCAACCGGGCATTTTAAACTTGGAAAAATCTGCAGAAAATTGCAGGTTTGTGCAGCAAGAAATAAGCCTCCGAGTTCGCGTGAAGGCAGTCGCGTTCGCGAAGGCCAGTTGGGGTAAAGCATCACGTTCGCGATCAGGGCATCACGTTCGCGTAGGCCAGGTGGGGTGAAGCTTCGCGTTCGCGTGACTGGGAGACGCGATCGCGTAGAAGGAATGGAGAGAGCTTCGCGTTTGCGTGGGAGTATACGCGTTCGCGTAGAAGAAGAACCCGGTGGCTGGGAGATTGCACATCGCGAACGCATGGTGCAGCGTCACGTTCGCGAAGGGTAAACTGGAGCTGAGCATCGCGAACGCGTGAAGACCATCGCGAACGCGTAGAGTTAAATGGTCAGGCAGTGAATTAAATTACAGAACAGAGAGCTCGCGGGTTCATTCACCCAAAACACAAATTTTGAGCCCTAGAGAGAAGAACTCATGGGAAAACACTGAGATTTCATCGGGTAATCATCGGAGGTAAGATTCTTGACTCAAAAACATAATTTTATGGTAGAATTAACATCAATCTTCACGAATTTGGGTAGAAATTGTGAAGAATTGTGGTCTTGGTATTGAAAACGGGATTTTGAGTTTTGAAAGATCATTTGAACTCCGATTTTGATAAATTTTATATGCACGGACTCGTGGCGAGATGAGGATCACGTTGGTACTAATTTCGGAATTTCCTAGCAGTGGGACCGGGGTCAGGTTTTACCAACTTAGTGTATTTATGCGAATTTCATGTAAATTGAAATGGGTTATGATTCCTTGACCCGTATTTGATAAAATTATTGTGGTTTGACTAGATTCTACGCACGAGGCAACAAATTTAAAAGGAAAAGGCATCGCGGATGAGTCTACGGCCGGCTAGAGGTGAGTAGTTTGTGTATATGGTAGCCTGAGGGTTCGAAACCCCGGCTTAGCACATTGTGACGCTAGTAGGGCGTGGCTCGCACCTCGTGGCAGGTGCGAGGATTGATTGTGACTGGGGATTAAGACTTGGTCCATCCCTGGATATGAAGAATATGCTATTAGTGATGGAAAATACTGTGTTTGACATATTTGTGGGCTGTAAGCCCTGTTTGGGGCCTTGTGCCGACCTGTAGTATCCCTAGGGGATAGTATATATGTGATAGCTATACTTGCTTAATCACTGATCTCAGTCCTGGAAATTGAAATCACAGTATTGATATGCTAAGTCACCGGTTTTGCAAAAATGGAATAAAACTTAAAGTATTTTCATAAATTATGAGCTTGCATCTGGAAATAAGTAATTTGAGCTGTTTGTGACTTATCTGATTATTTGTGGACTGAGGATGGATCGGGCTGCATGCCGTAGCGGTTATTATGATATGAGGATCGGGCTGCACGCCACATCGGTAATTGCGCTTGGGCTGTAGGAGCCCCTCCGGAGTCTGTACACACCCCCAGTGAGCGCCGTCGACGTTAAACGGATCGGGCTACACTCCGTAGCGGTTATGTGCATTGCATTTCATCTTTATCTGTTGAATTATTTTGTGGTAGCTGTATTGTACTGTTGATGCTAGTTCGTAGGAGATTCGGACTGTAGTTTAGTTTCATATTGTGGTATTCTGTGGATTTCCTACTTTCAGCTGCTTTTATATATTTATTACTCACTGAGTACTTAGTACTCACCCCTACTCCCCTGCACCTTTGTGTGCAGATTCAGGTACTCAGAAGAAGTAGACGATCACTCCAGCTTTCACACAGCCATATCGAGTTGCTGAGGTAGCTGCCGGCGTTCGCAGAACCTAGCTTCTCCTCTCTTTTCAGTTGTTATTTTATATTCAGACTTGAGTACTTCCATACAGTATTCTCTACTTTTGTTGGGTTTTGTTAGAGGCTCTAGACTTGTGACTCCAGATCTTTGGGAGTGTGAGTTATTTTCACATTTCTCAGTATTTTATTCGTATTATTATTATTGGAGTTCCTATGACTCATATATTCTTCTTGAGTTGTCCATTTGGGATTGATATTATTGGTGATAAACATTTGTTGGTCTGGCTGGCCTAGCTTGATTGTTTGGGCGCCATCACGACCGGATTTGGGGTCGTGACAAGTTGGTATCAGAGCCTAGGTTGTTAGGACTCGCGAGTCATGAGCCGGTTTAGTAGTCTTTCGCGGATTGGTACGTAGACGTCCGTATCTATCCTCGGAACGCTACAGAAACTTTAGGAAAAACCTCATTTTCTTGGATTCATATTGTGCGGTTTGTGTTATCGTGAAACTAAATTTTTCCATATTCTATTCTCTCACAGATAGCGAGAACACGTGCTAGCAGACGTGGCAGACGTGGCGGATGACCACTATTGGCACCCAGAGGTCGTGGTCGTGGTAGAGGTAGGGCAGCAGTACCAGCACCTGCTGACCCACCAGTTGACCAGGTTCAGGATTAGGTTCCAGCTGCAGACGCTCCGGTAGCCTAGGTTCAGGCACCGGCAGTTCCCATTGTGATACCGGGTCTTCAGGAGACTTTGACTCAGATTCTATCAGTATGCACTGGCTTGGCTCAGGTAGTTACAGCCTCTACTGCAGCATCTTCTTCACAGGCAGGGGGAGGGAATCAAACCCCCGTAGCTCGCACACCCGAGCTGGTAGTATAGGGTATTCAGGCACCTGGGGCAGCTCCAGTTCATCCGGTTGCACCCGTTGCACCAGCTCCTGCTCATGTGGTTCCAGTTATGCATGACGATGAGCAACGTCGTTTGGAGAGGTTTGAGAGGCTACTGCCTTCGACATTCAGTGGTGCTGAGGGCAAGGACGCCTAGGGCTTTCTTGATAAATGTCAGTGTATGCTTCGTATCACGGGTATTCTGGAGTCCAGCGGTGTTGCTTTCACCACTTTTCGGTTCTCAGGTGCAACATTTCAGTGGTGGGAGGACTTTGAGAGGTGTAGGCCCGCTGGGGCGGCGCCCCTCACTTGGCAGCAGTTCTCCACAGTATTTTTGGAGAAGTATGTGCCTCAGTCCCAGAGAGAGGAGCTACGACGCTAGTTTGAATGGCTGAAGCAGGAAGATTTGACGGTTACTCAGTATGAGATGAGATTCACATAGTTAGCCCGTCATGCTATGTGGATGATTTCAACAGACAGAGAGAGGATAAGGAGATTTATAGATGGACTTATCTACCCCATTCGTAT
Source organism: Nicotiana noctiflora (assembly GCA_032618575.1). Taxonomy (NCBI): domain Eukaryota; kingdom Viridiplantae; phylum Streptophyta; class Magnoliopsida; order Solanales; family Solanaceae; genus Nicotiana; species Nicotiana noctiflora. Next base: position 357,778 of record JASVEL010011945.1, read on the forward strand.
ATTGATGACCAGAGAGAGAGCTTCAGCAGTTACCTTTGAGGAGGTGGTTGATGCTGCCCGTCATATTGAGACAGATCGCCGCAGAGAGCGGGAAGAGAGAGAGGCTAAGAGGCCTCGTGGCACTGGTAGTTACAGTGGTGCTCCGTCTAGGGGTCAGCCTCAATATAGCAGGGGTCGTTCATTTAGATCCCATTAGTCAGGATGTGCAGAGTCCAGTAGAGCTTCATCAGATCATGGTCGTCAGGGCCATCAGGGTTATCAGGCGCAGCAGGGCCGTCAGCAGAGTCAGCCTGCATTGAGTGCTCTTCCAGCTCAGAGCTCGGCTCCTGCTTCTTCAGCTCAGGATTCATCTGTAGCGAGGGGTCCTCAGCAGTCCCTCCTTCTTTAGGCCGTTGCTTTGAGTGTGGCGAGTTTGGCCATATCAAGAAAGAGTGCCCTCAGTGGCTTCGTAGGCGGTCTCAGCAGAGGGATCAGCCCTTGTCTTCTACTCCTGTTTCTTCGACGCCAGCACAGTCGGCTAGGACTGGTGGCCAGGTATCCAGAAGTCGCCCTAGGGGTGAGGATCGTACTGGCGGAGGCCAGGCTCGTTTCTATGCTCTTCCGGATAGGAAGGATGCTAGTGCCTCAGATACTGTCATTTCAGGTATTATCTCAGTCTGCCACAGGGATGCTTTCGATTTATTTGATCCCGCATCCACCTATTCCTATGTTTCTTCTTATTTTGCACACCATTTGGGCATGACCCATGGTATTCTTGCTTTGCCCGTACATGTGTCTACCCCGGTGGGGGATACTGTTGTTGTGGATCAGGTATATCGATCCTGTCTTATTACTATTGGGGGTCTAGAGACCTGAGTTGATTTATTGCTACTGGTCATGGTAGATTTTGATGTGATTCTAGGCATGGATTGGCTATCTCCTTACCATGCGATTCTGGACTGTCATGCCAAGACAGTCACACTAGCTATTCCAGGTAATCCAAGGATCGAGTGGCATGGCTTGACTGATTATGTATCCGACCGGGTAATTTCTTATATAAAAGCCCAATGAATGATTGCGAAGGGTTGTTTTTATCTTATTTGGCCTTCATTAGAGATGTCGAGGGTGAGACACCCAGTCTTGATTCAGTCCCTATTGTGAGGGAGTTTCTGGATGTTTTTCCAGCAGACCTGCCGAGCATGCCGCCTGACAGGGATATTGATTTTGGTATTGACTTGGTGCCGGGTACTTAGCCCATTTCGATTCCTCTTTGTCGCATGGCACCAGCTGAGTTAAGGGAGTTGAAAGAACAACTTCAGGAACTCTTAGATAAGGGTTTCATTCGCCCGAGTGTGTCACCTTGGGGTGCACCGGTATTGTTCGTGAAGAAGAAAGATGGCACAATGAGAATGTGCATTGATTACAAGCAGCTGAACAATGTAACAGTGAATAATAAGTACCCATTGCCTCGTATTGAGAACCTATTTGATCAGCTCCAGGGAGGTAGTGTATTTTCTAAGATCGATCTTCAATAGGGCTATCATCAGTTGAAGATTAGAGATTCGGATATTATGAAAACAGCGTTCAGAACACGATATGGGCACTATGAGTTTCTGGTGATGTCTTTCGGGCTGACTAATGCCCCACCTGCATTCATGTATCTGATGAACAATGTATTTCAGCAATACCTTGATTCTTTTGTGATTGTGTTTATTGATGATATTCTGGTGTATTTACGTAGCCAGAAGGAGCATGCACAACACTTGAGGGTGGTATTACAGAGGTTGAGAGAAGAAAAGCTTTATGCAAAATTCTCTAAGTGTGAATTCTAGCTTGATACTGTGATTTTTCTGGGACATGTAGTGTCCAGTGATGGTATACGAGTTGACCCACAGAAGGTCGAGGCGGTGCAGAATTGGCCCAGGCCTTCCTCAGCTACGGAGATTCGAAGTTTTCTCGACTTGGCAGGATATTACCGCCGGTTTGTTTAGGGTTCTCATCTATTGCTTCATCTATGACGAAGCTGACACAGAAGAATGCTCCATTTGTGTGGTCTGATGAATGTGAGGAGAGCTTTCAGAAGCTCAAGGCGGCTTTGACTACAGCCCCAGTACTTGTGTTACCATTAGTGTCAGGGTCTTACATGGTGTATTATGATGCTTCTAGAGTTGGGATCGGTTGTGTATTGATGCATGAGGGTAGAGTTATTCCATATGCTTCTCGGCAGCTAAAGCCTCACGAGAAAAACTACCCTGTTCATGATTTAGAGTTAGCTGCTATTGTTCATGCCTTGAAAATTTGGAGGCATTACTTGTATGGTGTATCTTGTGATGTGTATACAGACCACCCCAGCCTCCAACATTTGTTTAAGCAGAAGGATCTCAATTTGAGGCAGCGGAGATGGCTTGAATTGCTTAAGGACTATGATATTACTATTTTGTACCATCTCGGGAAAGCCAATGTAGTGGCCGATGCATTGAGCCGGAAGGCTATTAGTATAGGTAGCTTGGCTTATATTCCAGTTGGGGAGAGACCCTTTGCAGTTGATGTTCAAGCATTAGCTAATCAGATGGTGAGGCTGGATATTTGTGAGCCTAGTCGGGTTATGGCTTGTGTAGTAGCTCGTTCTTCTTTATATGATCGTATTCGAAATCGCCAGTATGATGATCCACACTTACTTGTCCTTAAGGATAGAGTTCAGCATAATGATGCCAGAGATGACATTGATAGTGATGGTGTATTGCAGATGTAGGGCCGGATATGCGTGCCCAATATTGATGGCCTTCGTGAGTTGATATTGGATGAGGCCCACAGCTCACGGTATTCTATTCATCCAGGAACTGCGAAGATGTATAAGGATTTGAAGCAGCATTACTGGTGCAGAAAAATGAAGAAAGATATTGTGAACCATATGGCACGGTGTCTAAACTGTCAGCAGGTCAAGTGTGAGCATCAGAGACCTAGTGGTGTATTCCAGCGTATTGATATTTCGGAGTGGAAGTGGGAGAGGATTACTATGGACTTTGTTAGTGGACTCCCTCGGATAGCGAGGAAGTTTGATTCAGTTTGGGTGGTGGTGGATAGGCTGACCAAGTCAGCTCACTTCATCCCAGTGTGTACTACATACTCCCCGGAGCGGTTGGCAGAGATATTCATCCGTGAGATTGTGAGATTGCATGGAGTTCCCATTTCTATTATATCAGACAGAGGTACCCAGTTCACTTCTCAGTTCTGGAGGACATTTTAGCGAGAGTTGGGTGCGCAGGTAGAGCTGAGCACAGCATTTCATCCACAGACGGATGGGCAGTCTGAGCGTACTATTCAGATATTGGAGGACATGTTGCGTGCTTGCGACATTGATTTCGGTGGTTCATGGGCTGATTACTTGCCTCTTGCGGAGTTTGCTTATAATAATAGCTATTAGTCCAGCATTCAGATGGCACCATATGAAGCTTTATATGGGAGGCGGTGTAGGTCTCCAGTCGGTTGGTTTGAGCCCGGCGAGGCTAGATTGTTGGGGACAAGAGTTAGTTCAGGATGCCTTAGACAAGGTAAAGGTGATTCAGGAGAGACTTCGCACAGCTCAGTCGCGTCAGAAGAGTTATGCGGACCGGAAGGTCCGAGATGTGTCTTATTCGGTGGGTGAGAAGGTGTTGCTGAAGGTTTCGCCTATGAAGGGCGTTATGAGGTTTGGGAAGAAAGGGAAGTTGAGTCCAAGGTTCATTGGACCTTTTGAGGTGCTTAGGAAAGTTGGGGATGTGGCCTACATGCTTGCTTTGCCACCCAGTTTGTCGGGAGTTCACCCGGTGTTCCATGTATCCATGCTCCGGAAGTATGTCGGAGACCCGTCTCATGTGTTAGACTTCAACACGATACAGCTAGAGGAGGACTTGACTTATGATGTGGAGCCAGTAGCCATTTTGGGTCGACAGGTTCGTAAGCTGAGATCCAAGGACATAGCTTCAGTGAAAGTAAAGTGGAGAGGTCGTCCCGTGGAGGAAGTGACTAGGGAGACCGAGCAGGAGATGCGAAGCAAATATCCACACTTATTTGATACTCCAGGTATGTTTCTTAACCCCCTCGCGGACGAGCGTTTGTTTAAGTTGGGAAGAATGTAATGACCCGACCCGTCGTTACGGGAATTTCCACCCTGTTACATTGCATTTTCATATTTTATGCTTTTATATCAGTGTTAGAGTATATCGGGTGAGTTAGAAGTGATTCGGGTTGAAAATGAAGCAAATAGCATGTTTGAAGGAAGCTTGAATATGGAAAGTCAACCTACAGTTGACTATCGAGTTAGAGTGCTCCGAATCGAATTCGGATGATTCGACTAGTTTCTGGGGATCATTTATGACTTAGGAGAGCAATCGGAATTGAATTCGGAGGTCCGGTGTAGTTTTAGGCTTGAATTGGCGAATGTTGAATTTTGGCGAAAACCGGATGGTAGTTGAGATTTTGATCGGGGGGTCGGAATGGAATTCCGACAATTTTTGTAGCTTCGTTATGTGATTTTGGATATGTCTGGAAATATTCAGGTCATTCGGACGTCATTTGATCGGGTTTTGGATTGGATGTTAGTTTTGAAAGTTTTGAAGAAACTTAGGCATGAATCCGTGTGTAAATGGTGATTTTGATGTTTAGGTTGGTGTTTTTATAATTGGAACAATTCCGTATCATGTTTTGGAGTATGTTGGTGGTTTTCGTTGGGGTCCTGGGGGCCTCGGGATGATTTCGGACCATCAACCGGGCATTTTAAACTTGGAAAAACCTGCAGAAAATTACAGGTCTGTGCAGCAAGAAATAAGCCTTCACGTTCGCGTGAAGGCAGTCGCGTTCGTGAAGACCAGTTGGGCTAAAGCATCGCGTTCACGACCAGGGCATCGCGTTCGCGTAGGCCATGTGGGGTGAAGCTTCGCGTTCGCATGACTGGGAGACGCGATCGCGTAGAAGGAATGGGGAGAGCTTCGCGTTCGCGTGGGAGTATACGCGTTTGCGTAGAAGAAGAACCTGGCGGCTGGGTGATTGTACATCGCGAACGTGTGGTGCAGCATCGCGTTCGCGAAGGGTAAACTGGAGCTGAGCATCGCGAATGCGTGAAGACCATCGCGAACGCGTAGAGTTAAATGGTCAGGAAGTGAATTAAATTGCAGAACAGAGAGCTCGCGGGTTCATTCACCCAAAACACAAATTTTGAGCCCTAGAGAGAAGAACTCACGGTAAAACACTGATATTTCATCGGGTAATCATCGGAGGTAAGATTCTTGACTCAAAAACATAATTTTATGGTAGAATTAACATTAATCTTCATGAATTTGGGTAGAAATTGTGAAGAATTGTGGCCTAGGTATTGAAAACGGGATTTTGAGTTTTGAAAGGCCATTTGAACTCCGATTTCGATAAATTTTATATGCACGGACTCGTGACGAGACGAAGATCACGTTGGTACTAATTTCGGAAATTTCTGAGCAGTGGGCCCGGGGTCGGGTTTTACCAACTTAGTGTATTTATGCGAATTTCATGTAAATTGAAATGGGTTATGATTCTTTGACCCGTATTTGATATAATAATTGTGTTTTGACTAGATTCTACGCTCGAGGCAGCAAATTTCAAAGGAAAAGGCATCGCGGACGAGTCTACGGTCGGCTAGAGGTGAGTAGTTTGTGTATATGGTAGCTTGAGGGTTCGAAAACCCGGCTTAGCACATTGTGACGCTAGTAGGGCCTGGCTCGCACCCCGTGGCAGGTGCGGGGATTGATTGTGACTGGGGATTGAGACTTGGTCCATCCCGGATATGAAGAATATGCTATTAGTGATGGAAAATACTATGTTTGACATATTTGTGGGCTGTAAGCCTTGTTTGGGGCCTTGTGCCGACCTGTAGTATCCCTAGGGGATAGTATATATGTGATATCTATACTTGCTTAATCACTGATCTCAGTCTTGGAAATTGAAATCACAGTATTGATATGCTAAGTCACCGGTTTTGCAAAAATGGAATAAAACTTAAAGTATTTTCATAAATTATGAGCTGGCATCTGGAAATAAGTAATTTGAGCTGTTTGTGACTTATCTGATTATTTGTAGACTGAGGATGGATCGGGCTGCACGCCGCAGCGGTTATTATTATATGAGGATCGTGCTGCACGTCGCAGCGGTATTTGCGCTTGGTCTTGAGGAGCCCCTCCGGAGTCTGTACACACCACTAGTGAGCGCCGTCGACGTTAAATGGATCGGGCTACAACGCCGTAGCGGTTATGTGCATTGCATTGCATCTTTATCTGTTGAATTATTCTGTGGTAGTTGTATTGTACTGTTGATGCTAGTTTGTAGGAGATTCGGACTGTAGTTAGCTTCATATTGTGGTATTCTGTGGATTTCCTACTTTCAGCTGCTTTTATATATTTATTACTCATTAAGTACTTAGTACTCACCCCTACTCCGTGCACCTTTGTGTGCAGATTCAGGTACTCAGAAGAAGTAGACGACCACTCCAGCTTTCACACAGCCATATCGAGTTGTTGAGGTAGCTGCCGGCGTTCGCAGAACCTAGCTTCTCCTCTCTTTTCAGTTGTTATTTTATATTCAGACTTGAGTACTTACATACAGTATTCTCTACTTTTGTTGGGTTTTGTTAGAGGCTCTAAACTTGTGACTCCAGATCTTTGGGAGTGTCAGTTATTTTTGCACTTCTCAGTATTTTATTCGTATTATTATTATTAGAGTTCCTATGACTCATATATTCTTCTTGAGTTGTCCATTTGGGACTGATATTATTGGTGATAAACATTTATTGGTCTGGCTGGCCTAGCTTGATTGTTTGGGTGCCATCACGACCGGATTTGGGGTCGTGACATTATTTGACGCTTACACGTCATCGTTTGGTTTAATGAGAGGTTGATCCATGACCGTTGGATCTAATCACGGAACGGTTCAGATTAGATGGGATGAAACGGGGTCGTTTTGGTGTTACGCTTGGGCAGACTAGTATAGTCCTTTGGGCCTAGGTCAATTGGGCTGGAGTATTTTTGTTTTTGGGCTTGTCAATTATTCTGATTTAGCCCACGTATTATTGTTTTGTATTTTTGTATTATATTTTGTATTTTTCTTTTCTTTTTGTATTTTGTATTTTTATATTTTTTTTCCTTTTTTATTATTATTTCTTTTTGTATTTTCTTTTTCTTTTATAATTGTATTTATTTTTATGATTTTGCTAAATTGTTAAAACTAATTAATTTCAACTTTTATGGTAATTTTTGATTAAAAATCATAAAAATGCTATTTTTTTATTTTTCTTAATTTGTTCTCAAAATGTATTAATACTAAAATTGCAAAATTAAAATTTTAATGCACATGCAAATTTCTGTATTTGTTTATGAATTGTTATGCAACTAATTAACACAAAAAAATGTCGCAAATATCAACAAAATTAAAAAAGAAATCATTTCGTTTGGGTTTTTTACGAACAAATTGCTTAGGACAAAAATCACGTGCTCACAACTGCCCTTCTTTGCTCGAGAACACGAAGAGTTTTTGTGCAACGATAAGTGATCGGTAATGAGGGATTTTTGCCCATTCGCACATTCCGTGTGAAGTATTTTTGAAAAGTTTGACCGCATCCTGCTTCAGAGATTGGTTGCATATCCTAGGCTAAACAGGAATCAGGTCAGTGTAGTTTAGGAGTGTCTGGTAGTTAGGACTACCAAGAGTTGTGATCTCATTGTTGTTGATGTTGTTACTACTTGCTGGGCCCCTTATTACACCGTTATAAAGATAAAAGAAGCTAGCCTAGCCTGTGCCCTATGATTTAAAAAATCCTATCTAATGTATGTTATCTTGTATTCTTGAATTGCCTTAATCTTGCATCATGCATTCTTTCGATATAACTTTGATTGTGTCTGTTCTTCAGGTGGACTCCTGCTTACGATTTCTTGAAAAGGTATTCCCTTGTTCTTCAGGTGGGCTCCTGCTTGCAATGGCTGAAAATGTATTCCCTTGTTCTCTAGATGGGTGCCTGCTTGCCAAATTTGAAATGTATTCCTTTGTTCTTCATGTAGACGCCTGCTTGCCGAAATTGAAGTGTATTCCCTTATTCTTCAAGTGGGCGCCTTCTTACATAATTGATAAACAAAGAAAATTTTTCTACCTTAGTATGGTGACTGTGCGTATCATGTTATCAAACATTAAAACTCAAAGCTAAATTTCAAATGGTACTTCCCTTGTTTTTCAGGTGGGTGCCTGCTTACTGCATTTGAAAAGATATTCCCTTGTTCTTCAGGTGGGCGCCTGCTTACTGGAGCACGTTGTGTGCGGGATCCCAGCAGGCAACTAAAGCTCGGATAATATCACCTCGAGGTACTATGTCAAGTAGCCCAGTAAGATCTTTCAAATATTTGTTGACCCAATCCCGTCCATCTTGGCCTAAATCATTCCACCACAATCGTAACTCTAAAGAGATCTTGTTCATTAGTGCAAAGGGTTCATTTTGTATTGTGCTCATCCTGCACATTTATTAAAGGCGATTTATTTAACTCAAAAAGAAAATAAAAATCTTTTCAAGGAAAATTTTCATTGTTTCAAAAGAATCAACCTTTCCATATTTTATTCGAAAATTTCTTGGCTATTATTATTTAAAGAGAAATGGCTTCAAAATCGGCCATTTTTGCACAAACAGCCTTCCAGGGTCCTTTCGGAACATTCGGCTATTTTCAAAACGGCATCAATTTGATTTTATTGAAAACTAAAAATTCAATATTTTTGGTTATTTTTTGAAAAGGGGTGGTTGGACCCGTCACGGGTTGCCTACGTATCTCGCCTAGTGGTGAGAATCAAACCAGCATAGTTCGGTCAAATTATTCTAAGACCAACTATTTCGATAAAAAGTATTCCGACTATTTTCAGACTTTCCTTTTCAAAATTTGACAGCATTTCGTCACTATTTCAGTATTGCTATTGTAAAAATTGTTATTTCTCTCTCTCTCTCTCTCTCTCTCTCTCTCTCTCTCTCTCTCTCTCTTTTCCAGGTATTTAGCATGTTAACATAATAGCCCAGGACAAATAAATGCAACATATAATCATGCTCGGTCTTTGATATCCGGGTTACCTGTCCTAGATGGACCCAACCCCTGTGTTAAGTCCCCTAAGTCAGATATGATGCAAATAATCGTCCTAAATCTAGGCTCAATATCCTGATTTTCATTGGTTCTAAACTGTGTACCCGAGCGGAAAACTCGGATCGAGGAGGGGGCTACGTACCGAAGACCCGCGGGATCGTCCGGCTTTGTAACTTATCCGGCCTCTATTTCTTATTGGGTATGACTTAACAGAAAGGGGAGTCTCAACCAGTAAGCACATCCCGGAGGTAAGAAGATAAGGGTTTTCGGCACAATTTTATATATACAGTTCACGTAATATCAAAGAGGTAAACATATAACATGTTGATAGAAGCATAAAATAAAATCAGATATTATTAAAAACAGCAATTTAATGAGCTCGAATTCTTAAACCCTGAACTGAAGTTTTGGGTTTCTTATCAGAGTCGCCAGAGCTATCACACCTCCTTTTCTTTACGTACCAACTATTTACTACTACACCCCGGGAAGGGATATAATAATAATAGGGAAGGAGTTTTTCTAATTAAAGGACATTCGGAACGGGATTTTTGTTATAACCCATATCCACACACGTTAGTTCATTCCATAAATTAGATAACACAAATCCAAGAAGGAATTATCCTTGAGATTATAAGAAGTTAATCCGATTAATCTTAAGTGATACAAGGGTGCATAAGGGTGATTAACAAGTATTAGAAGTTAAACGAATCAAGGATGCTGTAACTCGTACTTTTGGGTAAACCTATAGATGCTTAGTATACTTAGGAGGTCATGATTTAAGGTATTTGAATCATATAATATCCGTATCATAATTCTTGAAGTCAAACGAGTTATGAAACAAAAGTCGACAAAAGTTGTTGCAACTTAGGTTCATAGTTTTACCTAAACTTTAGGTCAAATGTTATTAAGTCTTTCTCCCAATATACTTGGAATTACGGGGTGATCTACCCACCAAATTCAAGATCTATGAGTCTAGTTTTCAACTCATTAAACGGTTTAGCAATACGACATTGGAATAGAGAGATATAGACATTTTCGTGAGACTGCACAAGCTGCTAGGTGCAAGTAGGTGAGTCACCTACTTGGTTAAATGTCGGCCCAAAAGAGGGAATTTCGGGTCAGAAAAGCAGCCCATTAAAAGGCTTATCTTCTGCAATATATCCCTCTTTATATTTCACAAATAACCAGACCTAAGACCCTACAAAATTCCTCCCAAAAATTATCCACAAACCCTAATTGATTTTCCCTCTCTTTCAAGTTCAAATTGGGGGTAAACACTAGAGTTTGAAGAACCAAGTTAAAGGCTGAGTTATCCAACAACAAAGGTGAGTTTACTGCTATATTTCATACATTTATTCTTCTGTAAATTCATGGCAATTCGTTATATACATGTAAGAACTCACGGGACGGTGATCGGAAGCCGTGAGTTCAAGTTATTCACTTGTAGCGGACTATTTTGTGGACTGTTTTGTGTTGCTGTTGGGCTGCATTTTTTTATTACTGTTTTGTGGAGTTTTGGAGGAGGCAGGGTGTGGAGAAACACCATATATATGTTGGGTTGTGGTTTGCTAGTTCTTGGTAATATTTTTGGGTCGTTTGATACGACTATAGTGGCCGTCATATGTATGATGTGATTAGGTTGTGTGTGGACTATTTTGGAAGGCTCAATATGTTTATTATTGATGTTGTTTAGGCTGTTTGGTGATTGTTTTGAATGGTGTGAAGTCCTATATATAGGGGAGGTGCTGTCCGTTTCATCACAAAATAGATTGTGGTTGGTACATAATAGTTGCGACGCTTAAACGTTAACGATAGTGTCATTTCTCCTATTGTAGACTAAGGAGTCGTGACGTTTGCATAGCTTGAGGTTGTGGCAGTATATACAAGGTATGTGTGGCTATCCCTTTCCTTCTTTTGCACGACTCCGATTAACATAATGTAATGAACGAGCTTCCAAAGATACTCTATTCTTAGAAGCTAGCAGTACTTACATTGTTTCCCCTCTTATGGAACGATTGATGTTGATGTTGCTTCTCTTATTCTTATGTTATCAATCTTGTTGGTACTTCCTGATTCCTATAAGGTTCAGAGTGAAGAGTTAGTCCTAATAAGGTGTACATAGGATACCGACCTTACGTCACTCCGAAAGGTCTACAAGGTGTTTCCATGAGTCGAGCATGCATTATATATATGTATCTATTTTACTCTACCGAGCCGCGCTATAGTCGGCCGGGTACGGCACCTATTGTGCAACCACCGATCAGTTGGGTTTTACCGAGCTCCACGTGGCCGGGTACGATTCTACCGACCCTTATAATGGCCGGGTATGTTTTTACCGAGCCTATTACGGCCGGGTACGATATGATGATGATGATGCCCACAGAGGCGTATGTTTTAAAAGATTATGTATTTATACATATGTATCATGTATTTCATGTCAGTAGCCCTCAGAGGTACTCAGATGTTACAGGTTGTATATTCTCTATCCCTGCTCACATTGCTGTTCATATTTATGGTTCTCTGCCTTACGTACTCAGTACTTTATTCGTACCGACGTCCTTTTATTTGTGGACGTTGCATGTCGTGCTGCAGGTCCTGATAGACAGGCAGGTGTAGCTCCCCCATCACAGTAGGTTGTCCAGTTTAGCGGTGATTGGCGAGATCCCTTCTCCGGACTTGCCTTGGTCTTGGTATGCATTTTTGTTATAGACATTATGGGTATGTCGGGGCCCTGTTCCGGCTATGTTGCAGCACTTTTGTTCCTTTAGAGGCTCATAGACAAGTGTCAACTCATGTATAGTTTGGTATGCCTTGTCGGCTGGTTTTTGTTGTATAGTCTTTCATTTTAGCGTGGTAGCTTGTACCATATGTATATAGTTTCTTGATTGTCTGGTCATCCCATGTTATGTAGGTTCATGCAATCATATTTTATTGTTGGTTGTTCATGATCCATGTTTACCATTTATATTGGTCTCGTCAGCCTAAAAGATAATAAAGAAGGTTAGATAAAATGTACGTTGGTGCTCGGCAAGTATGGTCGGGTGCTAGTCATGGTCCTCCAGTTTGGGTCGTGACAAACTTGGTATCAGAGCAAGTCTGTCCTAGGGATTGTCTATGAGCCATGTCTAGTAGAGTCTTGATTATGGATGTGTAGCGCGCCACATTTATAATCGGGAGGCTACATGACATCTAGGGTTGTTACCTTCTTCCTGAATCTAGATCGTGCATAGAGTTGAGTCATAAGTGTTCGTCTCTAATATTCACCTTGTTTTCTTTCAGCGATGCCTTCGACTAGGAAACAAACAATTAGTAGACGGCTTGATACAGCTGCGGGAGAGGGTACCAGTCAGGTGCCCCAAGCCAGAGCAGGCCAAAGTGAGGCTCAGAGTGAGATGCCGTCTCATACCTCATCTACTCCGTCTCATCCAGAGGATATTAGGTGGCACCCAGCACCTCCACCTCCTCCGTCTGGCACTACAGACCGGGATATGCGGAGTGCTTTGCAGTTATTAAATAGATTGGTAGCTGCTCAGGCTCAGAGGCAGAATACACGCGCTGCTGATAAACCAGTTAGTACAAGAGTTCGTGATTTTATTAATTTAGACCCTCCAGTGTTTACCGGATCAGACCCCAAGGAGGATCCGCAGACTTTTATTGACCGGGTTCATCGTACACTACGGGTTATGCATGTTAGTGATACAGAGGCAGTAGAGTTGGCTTCTTATCGGCTACGGGATTTAGCGGTTCTTTGGTATGATAATTGGGAGAGATCCAGGGGTCCGAACGCTCCTCCAGCTGTGTGGAAGGATTTTTCTGAGGCCTTTCTTCGTCACTATTTGCCGGTTGAGATACGACGAGCTAGAGCTGATAAGTTCTTGAACCTTAGACAAGGTAATTTAAGTGTGCGAGAGTATAGTATGCAGTTTGATTCTTTAGCAAGGTATGCTCCCCATATGGTGGCCGAGATGAGTGATAGGGTGCATTTGTTCGTGAACGGGTTGGGACCCCATCCGATTAATGAGTGTATGACAGCCTCCTTGGTAGAAGGCATGGATATTTCCTATATTCAAGCTTATACCCTGACCCTAGAGGATCGTAAGCGCAAGTAGAGGGCAGATAGGGAGCAGGATAGGGGCCAACGTAAGAGGGCGAGATTTGCAAGGTATTCTGATGACTTCAGAGGCAGTGCTAGGCCCTGGTTTTCGAGGAGTTCGGCGCTATCTGTAGCTAGTGCTCGTCCACAGTATCAGAGGCCTCGATATGATCGATCCTATTTTGGTCCAGGTCAGAGTTCGCAGGCATCCGGATCGCAACATCACAGGGATACTAGTCAGACGAAACCCCCAACACCACGTTGTGATCAGTGCGGCAAGGCCCACTTTGGACTGTGCCGTCGAGGTTCTGATGCGTGTTATTCTTGCGGACAGCCCGGCCATATGATGAGGGATTGTCCTAACCGGGGAGGTGATGGTATGGCTCAACCGACTAGATCTGTGTCTGGTTCTTCCTCATCAGTTCGACCTCCAGCACGGGGTTTTCAGCAGTCGACAGGTCGTGGTAGAGGTAGAGGTGCAGGACCGAGTTCGAGTGGTGCTCAAAATCGAACATATGCTCTAGTAGGTCGACAGGATCTCGAGTCATCTCCAGATGTTGTTACATGTATATTATCTGTGTTTTCTTATGATGTATATGCGTTGATTGATCCGGGATCTACATTATCATATGTTACACCCTTTGTGGCTAATAAGTTTGGCATTGAACCTGAATTGATAAGTAAACCCCTTGCGGTATCTACTCCAATAGGAGATTTTGTGATTGCTAGAAGGGTATATAGAGGTTTCACTGTGATGATTTGTAGTCGTCAAACCTCGGCAGATTTATTTGAATTAGAAATGGTTGATTTTGATGTGATACTGGGAATGGACTGGTTGGCCTCATGCTATGCAAATGTTGATTGTCGTATGAAGATGGTTAAGTTTCAATTTCCTGGTGAACCCGTCATTGAATGGAAGGGGAACATTGCTACATCGAAAGGTAGGTTTATTTCCTATCTTAAGGCAAGGAAAATGATCTCAAAAGGTTACATTTATCATCTTGTTCGCGTTAGGGATGCAGAGGCGAAGTTGCCTACTCTACAATCTATCCCCGTGGTCAATGAATTTCCAGATGTTTTCCCAAATGAACTCCCAGGTCTTCCTCTAGAAAGGGAGATTGAGTTTAGCATTGATGTCTTGCCTGACACTCGACCGATCTCTATCCCTCCATATAGAATGGCCCCGGCAGAGCTGCGAGAGTTGAAGGCGCAGTTAAAGGACTTGCTGGATAAGGGCTTCATTAGACCTAGCACTTCACCTTGGGGTGCGCCAGTCCTATTCGTGCGGAAGAAAGATGGGTCATTACGGATGTGTATCGACTATCGGCAGTTGAATAAGTTTACTATAAAGAACAAGTATCCACTTCCAAGAATTGACGACCTGTTTGACCAACTCCGGGGTGCCAAGTATTTCTCCAAGATTGACTTACGTTTAGGGTATCATCAGGTGAGGGTTAAGGAGAAGGATATTCCAAAGACGGCCTTCCGGACAAGATATGGACACTTTGAGTTCTTGGTGATGTCGTTCGGGCTAACAAATGCCCCAGCAGCTTTTATGGATCTTATGAATACTGTATTCAAGCCCTATCTTGATATGTTCGTGATTGTATTCATTGATGACATTCTGGTGTATTCTCGTTCGGAGGAGGAACATGCGAGCCACTTGCGGATAGTATTACAGATGCTTCAGGATCGTAAGTTATATGCTAAGCTTGCCAAATGTGAATTCTGGCTGAACTCAGTAGCATTCCTTGGCCATGTGATATCTGACGAGGGTATTAGTGTCGACACTCAGAAGATTGATGCAGTAAATAATTGGCCGAGACCTGCAACACCATCAGAAGTTCGTAGGTTCCTGGGGCTAGCAGGATATTATAGGCGGTTTGTAGAAGGGTTTTCCTCTATATCAGCACCATTGACTAAGTTAACACAGAAAGCTACCAAGTTCCAGTGGTCTAACACTTGTGAGCGTAGTTTTCAAGAGCTAAAGGATCGATTGACATCCGCACCGGTGCTCACTCTCCCTGAAGGAACAAAAGGATATGTGGTATATTGTGATGCCTCAGGTATAGGTTTGGGGTGCGTGTTGATGCGGCATGGGAAGGTGATTTCATATGCATCAAGACAATTGAAGAAGCATGAAAAGAATTATCCAACCCATGATTTGGAATTGGCTGCGCAGTAATATATGCTTTGAAGATATGGCGGCACTACTTATACGGCGTCCATGTTGACATCTACACGGATCACAAGAGTCTACAATACATCTTCAAGCAGAAAGAGTTGAATTTGGGGCAGTGTAGGTGGCTTGAATTACTGAAGGACTACGACGTCGAGATATTGTATCATCCCGGTAAAGCCAATGTTGTGGCAGATGCTCTCAGCCGTAAGTCAATGGGAAGCTTAGTACATATTGATGCAGGTAGATGGGGGTTGACTAAAGAGCTTCATCAGCTAGCCAATATGAGAATCGGATTGTTAGACTCTGATGACGGAAGTGTTACTGTACAGAATACATCAGAATCATCTTTGGTAGCAGAGGTAAAAGCACGGCAATATGAAGATCCTATCTTACTACGATTGAGAGAGAACATTCAGCAGTGTAAAATTACGGCTTTTGAGATCGGAGGAGATGGGGCACTGAGATACCAGGGCCGATTATGTGTGCCGAATGTAGCAGGATTGCGAGAAAAGATTATGAATGAAATTCATCAATCCCGATATTCCATCCATCCTGGCTCAACAAAGATGTATCATGATGTCAAAGAGCAATATTGGTGGGATAACATGAAAAAGTCTATTGCAGAATTTGTAGTCCAGTGTCCCAATTGTCAACAAGTAAATATAGAACATCCGAAACCCGGTGGATTGCTTCAGAATATAGAAATTCCGACCTGGAAATGGGAGGTGATTAATATGGACTTCGTTATTGGATTACCTCGATCTTATCATAAGTTTGACTCTATATGGGTGATAGTTGATCGACTTACAAAATGTGCTCATTTTCTGCCAGTTAAGACAACTTACTCCGCTGAAGATTATGCGAAGTTATATATCAAGGAGATTGTTAGGCTTCATGGTGTGCCGGTATCTATTATATCAGATCGAGGAGCTCAATTTACGGCTAACTTTTGGAGGTCTTTTCAGAAAGGTTTAGGCACACGGGTGAATCTCAGCACTGCATTTCATCCGCAGACTGACGGACAGGCTGAACGTACCATTCAGACATTGGAAGATATGCTACGAGCATGTGTTCTAGATTTTAAGGGAAATTGGGATGACCATCTTCCACTCATAGAATTTGCCTACAATAATAGCTACCATTCCGGTATTAAAATGGCCCCATATGAGGCACTATATGGGAGGAGATGTAGATCACCAGTTGGATGGTTCGAAGTCGGTGAAACAGAATTATATGGGCCAGATTTGATTCACCAAGCCATTGAGAAGGTGAAAGTGATACGGGAACGATTGAGGACGGCACAAAGCAGGCAAAAGTCTTATTCCGATGTCCGACGTCGTGATCTAGAATTTGAGGTTGCTGATTGGGTTTTCCTGAGGATTTCACCAATGAAGGGTGTTATGCATTTTGGGAAGAAAGGTAAGCTGAGTCCAAGGTATATCGGTCCGTATAAAATTCTTCGACGAATTGGACAAGTTGCTTATGAGTTAGAATTGCCATCCGAATTAGAATTTGTCCACCCGGTATTCCATGTATCTATGTTGAGGAAATGTATTGGAGACCCTTCTCGAGTTGTCCCTATCAAAGATGTTCAAGTTACAGAGGATCTATCATATGAAGAAGTGCCAGTGGCCATATTAGATCGACAAGTCCGCAAGCTGAGAACAAAAGATGTAGCTTCAGTCAAAGTATTGTGGAGGAACAAGAATATGAAAGAAATGACATGGGAAGCGGAAGAAGAGATGAAGTCTAAATACCCTTACCTATTCCGGAATGATGATAACAAGGATGTTGGTGGAACGCAAGATACATTATAAAGGTGAAATGGCTTTATGAGGTAAGCAATAACTTGAGAACTCTCTTCCTTAATACAAAGTGGTGATATGTAAATAATGTCCATGTCCATAATGCTTTGTGTAGCCTTGTGTGGTCTTACTATGAGATTCACTGCTTGCAAAGTTTTCTAGTAACCATTTTATAGGGGAAAATTGACCAAAACTTTCCCTAGAATCCACGATGATTTGGACTCCCCATAAACCCTTACATTCGAGGACGAATGTTCCTAAGGGGGAGGGTGTTATAACCCATATCCACACACGTTAGTTCATTCCATAAGTTAGATAACACAAATCCAAGAAGGAATTATCCTTGAGATTATAAGAAGTTAATCCGATTAATCTTAAGTGATACAAGGGTGCATAAGGGTGATTAACAAGTATTAGAAGTTAAACGAATCAAGGATGCTGTAACTCGTACTTTTGGATAAACCTATAGATGCTTAGTATACTTAGGAGGTCATGATTTAAGGTATTTGAATCATATAATATCCGTATCATAATTCTTGAAGTCAAACGAGTTATGAAACAAAAGTCGACAAAAGTTGTTGCAACTTAGGTTCATAGTTTTACCTAAACTTTAGGTCAAATGTTATTAAGTCTTTCTCCCAATATACTTGGAATTACGGGGTGATCTACCCACCAAATTCAATATCTATGAGTCTAGTTTTCAACGCATTAAACGGTTTAGCAATACGACATTGGAATAGAGAGATATAGACATTTTCGTGAGACTGCACAAGCTGCTAGGTGCAAGTAGGTGAGTCACCTACTTGGTTAAATGTCGGCCCAAAAGAGGGAATTTCGGGTCAGAAAAGCAGCCCATTAAAAGGCTTATCTTCTGCAATATATCCCTCTTTATATTTCACAAATAACCAGACCTAAGACCCTACAAAATTCCTCCCAAAAATTATCCACAAACCCTAATTGATTTTCCCTCTCTTTCAAGTTCAAATTGGGGGTAAACACTAGAGTTTGAAGAACCAAGTTAAAGGCTGAGTTATCCAACAACAAAGGTGAGTTTACTGCTATATTTCATACATTTATTCTTCTGTAAATTCATGGCAATTCGTTATATACATGTAAGAACTCACGGGACGGTGATCGGAAGCCGTGAGTTCAAGTTATTCACTTGTAGCGGACTATTTTGTGGACTGTTTTGTGTTGCTGTTGGGCTGCGTTTTTTATTACTGTTTTGTGGAGTTTTGGAGGAGTCAGGGTGTGGAGAAACACCATATATATGTTGGGTTGTGGTTTGCTAGTTCTTGGTAATATTTTTGGGTCGTTTGATACGACTATAGTGGCCGTCATATGTATGATGTGATTAGGTTGTGTGTGGACTGTTTTGGAAGGCTCAATATGTTTATTATTGATGTTGTTTAGGCTGTTTGGTGATTGTTTTGAATGGTGTGAAGTCCTATATATAGGGGAGGTGCTGTCCGTTTCATCACAAAATAGATTGTGGTTGGTACATAATAGTTGCGACGCTTAAACGTTAACGATAGTGTCATTTCTCCTATTGTAGACTAAGGAGTCGTGACGTTTGCATAGCTTGAGGTTGTGGCAGTATATACAAGGTATGTGTTGCTATCCCTTTACTTCTTTTGCACGACTCCGATTAACATAATGTAATGAACGAGCTTCCAAAGATACTCTATTCTTAGAAGCTAGCAGTACTTACATTGTTTCCCCTCTTATGGAACGATTGATGTTGATGTTGCTTCTCTTATTCTTATGTTATCAATCTTGTTGGTACTTCCTGATTCCTATAAGGTTCAGAGTGAAGAGTTAGTCCTAATAAGGTGTACATAGGATACCGACCTTACGTCACTCCGAAAGGTCTACAAGGTGTTTCCATGAGTCGAGCATGCATTATATATATGTATCTATTTTACTCTACCGAGCCGCGCTATAGTCGGCGGGGTACGGCACCTATTGTGCAACCACTGATCAGTTGGGTTTTACCGAGCTCGACGTGGCCGGGTACGATTCTACCGACCCTTATAATGGCCGGGTATGTTTTTACCGAGCCTATTACGGCCGGGTACGATATGATGATGATGATGCCCACAGAGGCGTATGTTTTAAAAGATTATGTATTTATACATATGTATCATGTATTTCATGTCAGTAGCCCTCAGAGGTACTCGGATGTTACAGGTTGTATATTCTCTATCCCTGCTCACATTGTTGTTCATATTTATGGTTCTCTGCCTTACATACTCAGTACTTTATTCGTACTGACGTCCTTTTATTTGTGGACGCTGCATGTCGTGCTGCAGGTCCTGATAGACAAGCAGGTGCAGCTCCACCATCACAGTAGGTTGTCCAGTTCGGCGGTGATTGGCGAAATCCCTTCTCGGACTTGCCTTGGTCTTGGTATGCATTTTTGTTATAGACATTATGGGTATGTCGGGGCCCTGTTCCGGCTATGTTGCAGAACTTATGTTCCTTTAGAGGCTCATAGACAAGTGTCGACTCATGTATAGTTTGGTATGCCTTGTCGGCTGGTTTTTGTTGTATAGTCTTTCATTTTAGCGTGGTAGCTTGTACCATATGTATATAGTTTCTTGATTGTCCGGTCATCCCATGTTATGTAGGTTCATGCAATCATATTTTATTGTTGGTTGTTCATGATCCATGTCTACCTTTTATATTGGTCTCGTCAGCCTAAAAGATAATAAAGAAGGTTAGATAAAATGTACGTTGGTGCTCGGCACGTATGGTCGGGTGCTAGTCATGGTCCTCCAGTTTGGGTCGTGACAATTTTTATTAATTTTCAGAGTCGCCACTTTGGAAAATAATGGTGTCCCAAGTCACCGGTTTAATCCCGAACCGAGGAAATTATGACTCTGTTTAACAGTCCGCGAAACTAGAAATCCGGATAAGAAATTTTGTTAACCCGGGAGAAGGTGTTAGGCACTCCCAAATTCTGTGGTTCTAGCACGGTTGCGCAACTACCGTATTTGTTTTTATCTAATTTACTTATATGCTCTGATTTTTGATTGTTATTAATGTTTCGCTTTGTTATTGTTTAGGACTTGCGACGTCACGAAAACACATTATGAGTCACAACGCAACCAGTACGCTTGTGACTTTAGTGCATTTTAGCTTCACCGAGATTTGATATTTGGATCACATAAAATGTACACCCGGATTAGGAACGTAATTTTTATTTGTCGTGCCAATAATGTCTACGTCTTTATTATCTTTGGGAAGGACCGTGAAATTCTCTAAACGGTCCTTCCAAGTCTAGCATTATTTACATTGAAATCCGTTTAAGGGCCCCGTGTATTTTCATCTTCGGAACGAGGCTCATCCATTATTTTAAGGCTTAATCCTATTTCCATACTATGTTTTCTATTTTTTGTTTTTTCCATCCTAATATGCATCTGTTTTTTGGTATTTTTCAAAGCTATAATTTTTGGAGTCCAGGCCATTATTTACTATTGGGGCCTGGACTTCAGACTACCTTAGCAGTCCATTATTAAGGACATTTGGGCTTCAGAAGCCCAACGTGCGCTAGTGTCTCTACTTGAAAACGCGAACATCTGGTGAATCAGACCTGGGCCTATACTCAGGATTGGGCCCAGACTTTGAAAGCGAAAGAAAGAACAAGCTAACAGTTTTTAAACAAATGTAGGGATAATCAGTAAAATCATATTATTCTAAAAAATAAGGTACCAAATTACATTTCAATCGCTACTAGTTTCAGTATCTAACAATCAACTAAACATCATAATTGTATCAGTATTATTATACTATATGACGGGTTCTGATTTTAATTGGTTATCATGATTCTAGTTGCAGAACTTATTTTTGTCACTTTATTTTTTTAAAACTAAAGGGAAAAAGTGTTGTAATACAAACTAAACATGCTTGAGTTATTAACAACCACAAAAATCTACAACAATTCTGTATCTAAGTCACTTTTAAGTGAAGCTAGGCGATAATAAATTTAAACTTATAAACTGCTTATTTCCTTTTAGATTAAATTGATAAAGATTCAGGGTTTAACTAACAAGAGTGACTAACTACCAGTTTATATATCCAGTTTCAGAATTATATTTTTATTTACCTAAGTGTATTAACTTCATTTTAGCCTATGTTAGTTTTGGATTAAGTGATAGACTATTAACTACGTTTACCTACTACATTAACTACTCTACTCTAATCTAAATCGAAGTCATATGGTTGTTAATTATTACAACCAATACCTAACGAATTAAATGGCTTATATGAAATAATACTACAGCTAAAAAGAAGAAATAGAAACAGCTTCATCATAGATTAACTAAGCTTCATTTCTACATCACAAATCTCAATTACATCTCCAGGAAACAGATGTGTACATGATCAACGAAAATGAACCAGCCAGGCAGTGATTTTAAAACCAGAACATTTCACATACGGGTTTCATTCTTAGAAACCCCATTGTTGAGCTCTAGAGTGAGAAAGTGACGGGAATTGCTGGGAGAATATCAGGATATTGTCGGAGGTAAGTTTTGTGGCTTAATTACGCGCTTTTATCATGAAATCATTGATTATTTCTATGAAAATGGGAGTTTAAAGGTGGGTTTTAGCCCTAGGCCTAAATTGTAGAAAAACACCAATTTGAGTGGGAAATGGAGTCCTAATTCGGTAAATTTTATATGCCTAGACTCGTATTGAGACGAGGGTTCCGAATATGTAACTTTCGTAATTATTTGAGAAGTGCACCAAAAGTCAGGTTTTGACAACTTTGTGGGTTTTGATGCAATTTGGGTTATTTCGAATGGGTTGCGTGAATTTGGCATATATTGATGTAATTGATTTTGAGCAGATTTGGCATTCGAGGAGATTTATTTGCGAGGCAAACGCAAGGCGGACTGAGGCTTCTACAGGTTCGAGGTGAGTGGTGGTAGTAAATAATGTACTGAGGGTTTAAAACCCCGTACTTGCACTTTACAGTGATATGTTGAGATGAGACACGCGTCATGTGACGGGCGTGGTGACATTGTGATTGGGGAATTGGACTTGGTCCTTTCTGACTCATAGTGTATTGTGTATTGTGACTGAGAATGGGATTATAACTGTGTAATTGGGCTAGTAGCCATGTTTGGGGCCTTGTGCCGATCTGTAGAGCATTAGGGGACCTGTAGAGCTAGGTGACCCCTATATCATGTTGGAAACTTACACTCAGCCGTAAAATTAGTTGTATAGCATATCGTGGGCCAGTACTAGATGTGTACTGTGAGAGATAGACTACTTAGGGTGGAAATTCCCTGATTTAGCTGAGTGAGCCTGAAAGGCCAATTTTATATTGACTGGGACAGGGTCGAGGACCCATTATGATATATATATATATATATATATATATATATATATATATATATATATATATATATATATATATATATATATATATATATATATATATATATATATATATATATATATATATATATATATATATATATATATATATATATATATATATATATATATATATATATATATATATATATATATATATATATATATATATATATATATATATATATATATATATATATATATATATATATATATATATATATATATATATATATATATATATATATATATATATATTTGGAGTCTGAGTCTGCACACATTCTCAGTGAGCACTGGTGTATATTATGGGATCGGGCTACACGCCGCAGCAGTATAGTTATATATGTATATATACATATATATATATTGGATCTGACTGCACGCCGCAGTAATATATGTATGGATCGGTCTGCACGCTGCAGTATCATAGAGCTTGGGCCTAGGGGGCCCCTCCGAAGTCTGTATACACCCCCAGTGAGCGCCGTCGACATTAAATGGAGCGGGCTGCGCGCCGCAGCGGTATATGTATTGGAGCGGGCTTCACACCGCAGCATTATACTTATTCATATCCTTATACATACTTAATTACTTATACATTACAGACATATGTATTATCTCTATATATTGAGATGGTTGTACACCGTAGTGGTACGAGTGAGGATGGGGTCAGTGTGGGACCTAGTTGAGATAGATGTGGACTGGAGATCAGAGTACTCATTATAGTGATGACTTACCTGAGAGGGTTTGCCTTAGAACTGTTTGCAGAAAGAAAACAACTACTCCCTCCGTTTCAATTTATGTGAACCTATTTCCTTTTTAGTCCGTGCCAAAAAGAATGACCCATTTCCTTATTTGGAAACAATTTACCTTTATGCAATGATTTATAGCCACACAAAATAAAGGTGCCTCATTTTACACCACAAGATCAAAAGTCTTCTCTCTTTTATTAAACTCCGTGCCCAGTCAAATGGGTTCACATAAATTGAAACGGAGGGATTATTATTTATTACTATTACTCACTGAGTTGAAATATACTCACCCCACTCCCCTGCACTTTTTGTGCAGATTCACAGGTGCCCGAGAGCAGTTGAGTTGTTGTAGCTGCTGATCCTTATCTACTTTTGCGGAGACTACGAGGTAGTTGCCGGCGTCCGCAGAACCTGTCTTCTCCTTCTTTATCATTTTGTTGTTTTCATCTTGTTTAGACTTGTTTGTACTAGGATGTTTATTCTGTAGAGGCTCAGTCTCGTGACACCACGATTTGGTTGGGATCGTATTTGGTATGCTTTACTACTTTGTTTTGTCATTTTGATATGATCACTTATTCTTTTAAGTTAATTGGGTTAATTAGAATTAATAACTAGCTGGTTTAAGGAATAATATGGTCGGGCTTGCCTAGCATTGCGTTGGGCGCCATCACGACCGGGGTTTGGGTCGTGACAACATTGGGGTCTTTCATGGTAATAAAATGAGAGTGTTGCCCAACAATGCTTTAAAGATATGACAAATGTTAATTATGTTGTTTGCACTTGGTATGTTTTGAAGATTAGAATGACGAAGACATTTTGTTCTGCTATCCAAACACTTTATCCTTTGTTACCCCTCTTGAGCCTTATTTGATTTCTTGCATGCCCTCCTTCGAAATCAGTAGTAAAGATTAGAAACACAAACATGGAATATAAAGAAAAAGAAAAAAAGGATAAAGAAAAAAAAAGAAAAAGAAAAGTAGAAAGGAAAACTAGAACCAACGAGGAATTGGGAACTACGTTTGACCTGATTCCTCAAAGAGGATACGTAGGCGCTTCACAGCTCGGTCATAATGTAACAAAAAACCAAAAAATCCCCAAGCAAGAAACTAGGGCACAAGATTGTTTTTATTATAAATACATCTAGGTTCGAAGGTTGTAAAGTTTGAACCCAAATTAATTTGTTGTGAACCTTTAAATGCCCTTTCTTTCTAGCCCTATCCAAAATTCACATTACGGTCCAAAGAAAGACCTTTTGACCAATCTTCAAAAGAGGTCAAGTCAGGAAAATGTGAGAGTTTAATCAGAACATAACACTCTGATCCTCAACAAATGACTCTGACCCCCAGCATAGTAGAAATATGAAATATTCTTAGCAGTGGCACCCCAATCCCCAGCTGAAGAGTAATACAAATGAGAGATCTTATCGGTGAAAACCTTCACGGGCACCATAAGGCGATGAAAGTTGAGAGAAAAACCAAAATAAAAAAGGCTTGATAGTGAAAACCCTTCGGGCACTATAAGTTGAGTGAAGATTGAGAATCAAATGGGAAAGCCCCTGACAAAGATTATGAAAGGCGATTAACGACGGAGGATAGGCCATATGTGCATGTCATGAACAGTAGAGTTAGTATCCGCATTTGATAAGTTTTTATAGTTTTTCTTGTTAGAGAGCCATATTTTTCCTTTGTCTTCTATTTTTGTTTCCTTTTATCTTTCTCCTTTTTATCAAAAAATTCCCCAACAAAGTCTGTCTAGTCACAACAAGTGAGAAATGAATTCAAAACTTGCCACCAACTTTCCAATTATTATGCAAGGAAAGGGAACGACATTGATGGAAGAAAGGTGTGCCACATGGAAGATTATCAAACTGGGGCAGAAAATTTTCCTTTCATTTGGAAAATTTTTTCTGAAAGTCAGGCATTCATTTGGGGAAGAATGAAGATAGGACAAGTCTCAAAGGAAGCGGTCTTTAAATCAGTGTTATCCCTAGTATAACAAGTTCTAATGAAGGAAGTTGTATCCCCAGCGGAAAGAACAAAAGGGTGAAACTTGTGTTCCGAAAAAGCAAAAAGCTGGTGTTATCCCCAGCAGTCTTCAGAAGAGTGAAACACCAGTTTTGAAGGAATGAAAATCCCCCAACAGTGTTATCCTCAACAGCGTTATCCCCAGCTGATAACATTTGTATCCTCGGCGGTGTTGAGATAAAATAAAAGTTTTGAAGGAAGTAGTTTAAAAAAAAAATGAGAGAAACCATCCCCGGAAGGAGTATCATCCCAGCAAATAACATCATCCCCAACAAATTTTGGGAACGCGAAGCGGGGGAAGGAAAAGGGAGAAACCATCCCCAGCAGGAGTGGCACAACCACTCACCACGCTTTAAACTAACAAAATTTTCTTTGATTTGAAGCATGGAAAGAAAATGTTATTGACAGCAGGAAGGCATGCCATAAGGAAGATCATTAAAACTGGGACAGAAAATTTTCTGCCATTGTTGAAAATTTTCTCGGAGAAATGAGGAAATCAATTCAAGTTATAAGGAAAAATCCATCCCCATCAGGAGTGGCACGACCACTCACCGCACTTTAAACTGGAAAAATTTTATTTGATTTAAGAACATGGATGGAAGCTATGTCCATATCAAGATCTCTACATCATATCAAGCTTTTGTCTTGCATTAATCTTTGTAATTACACAATCAAGAACCACTTGTCAGGTTTGTCCACCTTCAAACAAGACGTATTAGGTTTGTCCACCTTCAAATAGGATACTATGGGACTATCCGCCCTCAAATAGGATATTATTGGACTATCCGCTCTCAAATCGAATATTATGGGACTATCCTCCCTCAAATAGGATATTATGGGACTATCCACCTCAAATAGAATATTATGGGACTATCCGCCCACAAATAGGATATTAAGGGACTATCCGCCCTCAAATAGGATATTATGGGACTATCCGCCCTCAAATAGGATATTATGGGACTATCCACCCTCAAATGGGATATTTTGGGTTCATCCGCCCTCGAATAGGAT
This sequence comes from Nicotiana noctiflora, assembly GCA_032618575.1. Lineage (NCBI taxonomy): Eukaryota > Viridiplantae > Streptophyta > Magnoliopsida > Solanales > Solanaceae > Nicotiana > Nicotiana noctiflora. The sequence goes on from JASVEL010011945.1 coordinate 384,119, forward strand.
ATTTTGGGTTCATCCGCCCTCGAAAAGGATATTTTGGGTTCAATGTATGTCATTTGGGCTGACTAATGCCCCGACAATTTTTGTGCATTTGATGCACAGAGTATTTCAGCAATATATTTACCCTTTGTTATTGTCTTTATTGATGGAATTGTGGTGTATTCTCGGAGTCAGGAAGATCATGAACAGCACCTGAGGACAGTGCTTCAGAATCTGAGAGAAAAGAAATTACATGCAAAATTTTTAAAATGTGAGTTGTAGATGTATTCTGTGGCATTCTTAGGCCACGTGGTATCGAAGGAGGATATTTGGTTGGGTATTTCAGAGCCTAGTCTAAATTTTAGCTTGGTGCCCCAACTGTGAGCAGGTTAATTATGAGAACCAAAGACCTGGTGGGGTGGTTTGAGTCCCGTGAGGTTAGATTATTGGGCACAAACTTGGTTTAGAATACTTTGGAAAAGTTTAAAGTGATTCAGGATAGAATCTGTATAACCTCGTCCAGGCAGAATAGTTATGTGAATCAGAAAGTTCATGATGGTTCCTGATATGGTGGAAGAGAAGGTCATGATTCATGTTACGCCTATAAAGGGGCATTATGAAATTTGGGAAGAAAAGGAAGTTGAGTCTAAGGTTTATTGGCCCTTTTGAGATATTAAAGCGTGTTGGATGAGTTGTTTATGAACTTTCACTACCTCTCAACTTGGCAGGAGTTCATCCGGTATTTCATGTCTCCATGCTCTGGAGATATCATGGGGACCCGTCGCACGTGTTGGATTTCAGCTCAGTCCAATTGGACAAGTATCTATCCTATGTTGAGGAGCCAGTGGCAATATTGGACAGGCAGGTCCGAAAGCTCAGGTCCAAGGATAAAGCTTAAGTAAACGTTCAATGGTGGGGCCAGTCGGTCGACAAGGCGACTTGGGAGACTGAGCGGGATATGCCCTATTTTTTCCCTACTCCAGGTATGTTCTTTATGCTCGTTCGAGGACGAACGAATGTTTAAGTGTGGGATAATGTAACGACCCGACTGGTCGTTTTTAGAATTTATACCATGTTTCATTATTAACTACTTCCTCTAAGTTCATTTCTACTATTTTGGTTTGCTAGGACGTTCAGTGTTGGGATTCGGAATGTTTTGGGACACTTAGTTCCTAAATGAGAGCTTAACTGTTAAAAAATGGTCTGTAATCGGAACTGTATTTCGACAGCCTCGGAATGGGTATCCGATGATTCTGTTAGCTCTGTTAGGTGATTTCGGGGTTGGGAGCGTGTTCGGAATGTATTTTGGAAGTCAGTAGCTCATTTAGGCTAGAAATGCCGAAAGCCAGTATTTTAGTGATATCTGGTTGATAAGTGAGATCTTGATCCGAGAGTTGAAATGGAGTTTTAGAAGTTTCTGTATCTTCGTTAGATTATTTGGGATATGTGTGCAAAATTTCAAGTCATTCGGACTTGTTTAGGTCGGGTTTTTGATTAAATACGAGTTTCAGATGTTTGGGTTGAACTTAGGCTTGAATCCGTTGCGGATTGGTGATTTCTGTATTGTTGGATGTGTTTTATGATTGGAACAAGTTCATATGATGATTTAGGATGGGTTTGTACTTTTTATTGAGGTCCCGAGGGCCTCGGGGTGATTTCGGATGGCTAACGGGAAGTTTTGAAGTTGGAAAATTTCATGATAGCAGAAACTTTAAATGAGTGTGCACAAGACCTCATTTTAAACGATCATATCTCCCTTTATATAAGGATTTGTGTGACCGACAACCTATAATATTAAAGCCCTTTGAGTCTAGTTTCCAACGCAATAAACCGTTTGTCATTTGGAGTTGTATAAAGAATGTTATGACCATTTGACTGGGCATGTGTCAGTAGCGCGGCCTTAGCGCGGGAGCGCTAGTAGCCCGCGCTAATTGAGTTATATTCTACCTCACTACCGCGGCCATTAGCGCGGGCGCGCTAGTAGCAGGCCCCTAAATACCCGAAGACCGGGTATAGAGAGTTCCCAAGTCATTTTGGGGCAAGGGCTTGCTCTCTCAAGAGGAATCCGTCCTACTCTTCATTTCTATGATCCAAGGTAAGATTTTTGGAGTATTTTGAGTTGATTACTACTCCTAAACACTTATATTAACATGGATTAATCTTGAAAATATTTATATTTTCAAGAAATGCCTTCAAGAACTCAAAAGAGGGTTTTGCAACATTTCTTCCAAAAGGTAAATCCTACACCTTAGACTTACATATATGGATATATTATGGGAATATGAGTATGAATCAAGTATTACGACTTATGGCATGGTAATTGGAAGTCATAAATTCCCAATTTAAATACATGAACATGGTAGGGATTTAAAGGTGTTTATTTGATGGAATTTTGTTGGTTGGGTGTGAATGGATGGTCATACATGTGTATTTGGAAGTTATAAATTGGTTAGGAATGATTGTGAGATGAATTGTTGGTTAATGGTGATAGTTGGAAGAACCAATACCATAGTTATGAGGTGAAAATAACTATGCCTACAAGGTGTTTGATAATATGCCTAATGGCATAAGTTATGGAATTTATTACCAATATTGGCCCTATTGAATGTTGAATTGTAGATTGAAGTTACATAACTATATTGGATCATCGTAGTATCATTAAGGGGCGAATTTCGGATATGTATGGCTAAAAACCCCGTCTTTTAGAAATCGAGCTTCATCGATGTTTGTGTGATCTTGGTCATTTTTCATAAGTTTTCATATTAGCTTAGAATTTAATTGTAGAATAAATTACTTGAATTATTATTTACAATATGCAATTTAATTGGATAGAGTTGAGCCACTCGGAGCCGGATACTCGTGGCAAGGGAGTCGTTTCTTAGCGGTTTTGTATCGGAATTGAGGTAAGCGACTTGTCTAACCTTGCGTGGGGGAACCTTCTCCCCTAGGATATTATGTGTTGAGTTAATGCCTTGTCCGCGAGGGGACAGGCGAGTACATTCGCAGATTGTTGGAAAACCACCTTACTTGAACTGCTCAAATTGTGATATTCTTTTTATTTAATTGATTAAATTGTAACACTTACCTGATATTCGTTAGAAAAGCATGATTAGATAGGATTCTCTATCTAAGTGCCTACTTGTCTTACTTGAACTTCCTGAAACTTGTTGATGCTGGTTTGGTGTAAATTGTAGTTATTTGTTACATATTTCTCTGTGCTTTTCCTCTTATTGATTGTGTTTGCGTTTGTGGATTGCGGGTTCAATTCCCGGAGATCCTGAGTTATTGGTAGGGACTGCGGGTTCAATTCCCGGAGATCCTGAGTTATTGGTAGAGACTACGGACTGCGGGTTCAATTCCCGAAGATCCAAGGGCTGCGGGTTCGATTCCCGGAGACCCGGAGTTTATTGAGATATTGAGATACGCACTACGGGTTTAATTCCTGAAGATCTAAGGGTTGCGGGTTTGATTCCCGGAGACCCGGAGTTTATTGTGATATTGAGATACGGACTGCGGGTTTGATTCCCGAAGATCCTGAGCTATTGAGACACGGACTGCGGGTTCAATTCCTCGAGATCTTGAGATATTGAGGTACAGACTGCGAGTTCAATTCCCGGAGATCCTAGGGCTGTGGGTTTGATTCCCGGAGACCCTGAGATACTGATGTAGGGACTGCGAGTTCAATTCTCGGGGATCCTGAGTTGTTGGATATAGAGAGGGACTGCGGGTTCAATTCCCGTAGATTCTGGATTTGCTGATTTGAATTTATGTTCTGTTGGTTACTTGTTGTTAGCTTAATTGTAGACGGTTGCAGTAATCTATCTTATTTGTTGATATTTCAGATTTACTCCTGCTTTACACTGTTCAATTTTTTATTATTATTATTCTCGGTAGGTCCCCGACCTTCCTCGTCACTACTCCATCGAGGTTAGGCTTGGCACTTATTGAGTACCGCCATGGTGTACTCATGCTACTCTTCTGCACACTTTTGTTGTGCAGATCCAGGTACATCAGATCAGACACATTACAGGTGATTTAGCAGCACTTCAGGAGGCTTGAGGTACGATCTGCCACGTCCGCGAATACAGACAGTCTCCTTCTATTCTCATTAGTGATAGCAGTTATTTTCCTTTATTCTCGTTGTTTAGACATTCTTGATGTATAGAGCCACATTTGTACCCTTCTCTCAGTCTGTGTTGCCCGTGGGTTTCCGGGTCTTGGTAGTATATTGCCTTGTGTGTTTTGGCGAAGTGTATGTGCCGAGCGACACTTATTACATTTCATTTATATTATTCCGATGTTATCTTACCTTTTGTTCATGAAATTGTATATTCCGCATTGTGTTAGGCTTACCTAGTCGCGAAGATTGGGTGCCGTCATGACAGGTTCACGATTGGTGAACTAGGGTTGTGACAAGTTGGTATCAGAGCTTTAGGTTCATAGGAGTCACGGGACATAGACCGGTTATTTAGAGTCTCGCTGATCGATACAGAGACATCCGTATTTATCTACGAAAGGCTATGTAACCGTTAGGACAATTCCACTTCATTTCATTCATTCTCATGCGTCATTTATTCAGTTGGAGCCTATATCATATGTTCTTTTGCATCCACTCGTGTATTGAAATTGTGCACTCGGTATCAAGTATATGCCGATGGTTCGTGATGCTACTGAGGGATTATAAGGGAGCGAAGAATTTACTCAACCATTATTACCGTGTGTCATCCATATCGATAATGCAAAAGTATTGAGAGATCCATTCAATTGTGCACATAGGGGTGCACTAGGTTCTGACATTCGGTTGATACGTACGGTCTTGAGAAGGTCTACTTAACTGCCTAATCGTCGCAGTAATGGTTGAATCACGAGGTGGATGTTGATCTAAAGATAGTTGGTGGTAATAAAGACTATATGGTTCGTATGAGATGTCTATTTAGCGAAGGGTACGACTAGCAACAGAGATACTAGGGGAAGTGAGTTTTAACTGTACTAAGAAGGACATGTACCAAATGAATGTCTTGAGTTGTCTTATGATGATGACGTACAAGCAATAAAGGTTAGTATTGTGGATTATCAGGATGTACCTTATGGCTTTGCGCCAAGTGAAAGGAGTTCATTATCAACGATCAAATTGTGGGTCATGTGTCATATCAGATCTGGCAGCGATGTATTTAAGTGGTATTCAAGTGTTCTCTGAAACTTGCATATGAGTAAGAGCTAAGATTTGTATGGGATGGTGTTTGGACCTTCGATATTCCTATGTCCATAATAATTTTATATTCAGTATCAACAGGGAAATGGAAACAATTTCAAAATACTCGTAGTGCTCCAGTTAATCAGGACACACAGTCAACACACTCTGTTATAATTACTAATTTACATACGCTACAAGTTAGAGATGGAGAACAAATTGGGTAGATGGCGCCTAAGAGTTGGATGCTCGACCCATTGATATAATTGCTATAGTGTGGCCAAGACCACTACACCAGATGGTGTCATTACAACTATAATTTTGATTGTTATAAAGGGATATTATTCCTTAATTTGATGTGATTTTGAAAAATTGAGGTGAGTCCTCTTAATATACTCCACTCATGAGTGAGCTTCGTAATCATGAAATCTACTTATATGAACACTCACGTTGGGATATTATATGGAGATAGCTATCCCTATCATTATGTGTTGGTCACTAAAAAATATCTGTGAGGCTAAAAGTGACTTTTTATTACTTACTACAGTGAGTTTTGATGTAATTTTAGTATAATTAATTGCAATTGTCAATTATATGCCCTATCGGTATGAGGGTTCATTATATGTTGTGATTCTCTTTGATGGAAATTGATGAAAAGAGAAAGAAAGGAAACGAAAACTTTCAGTTGGCACAATGTGCAAATACTTGTGATTCAGAGTTGAGGATAATATCCTCGAATAATTATATGATGTGAAATGCTTTAAACCGAGCTAGAAGCTGCGGTGGATATTATATAAGGACAAGGTCTTGGCGGTGAAAAGTTATGTGTTTAAAATTCTCAATTTATGAAATTTAAAATTTTGTACTATCTTTTAAATGGGAGTCATGCATGTTAGGCTTATTTGACAATTCTTGTGTATTTTTTGTTAGTATTCAGTCATTTTGTGTTGCAAACATTGAGTTTTAGCATACAAGATGGGCGCCCAGATGGTGTTAAATGTGACTCGTCAATTTGGGTAAGTAATTATGAGATCTTCATGCTTCGTTGTGAGTAAAACGGAGGTCTGAAATGAGATGTTTTCTTACATAAGGTTAATTAGCAATGTTGCGATTATGAACAACTATTATGGCCAGAGACATTGTTATTAGCATATAGATGATGTGTTATATGTCCAGATATCAGTATGATAATGCGATGCTTATAATGATGAGATTATTGTTATTGATATATACATTGTGGTGCTTCATTAGTTGTGGATGTGTTGTTAGGAGTTGTTTTGGTGTTACTCTGGCAGGTGGATAGGCCGAATTATAAGGAGGCTCTGTCGAAATTTCTGAAAAATTTGGGAGTTAGAAAAATTTGAAACATTAAGATGTGCGAAGAAAGAGGTAAGTTACGTTGTGCCTTTGAGGACGAATGACCCTAAGTGTGGGAGACTATAACATCTTGGAGAAAATAATTTCGAAGTAATTAAGCGCTATTAAAAGTTGAAGTATGTTGAAATGAGACTAATGTAGTGTGACAATGTAAAAATTCAGGCACTATAATGAATTTTAAATGTTGAAGTTTGGTTATTTTCCTAAGGTTATGGACTAAGGATGAGGTGAAACCTTCAGTTAAGTTGAATGATCAGTTATAGGAATTTTCTTGGAAAGGGTTTTATTCGGCCTTGTATATCACCTTGGGGGTGCTTCTATCTTGTTTGTTAAAAATAAGGATGGTTCCATGCGTATGTGTATTGATTATCACCAGTTGAACAAGGCTATAGTTAATAACCGCTATCTTCTGCCTCGTACTGATGATCTGTTGACTAGCTTCAGGGCGCAAGTGTATTTTCTAAGAATGTCTTATGCTCAGGTTATTATTTGTTGAAGGTTCGGGAGCTAGCTATCCCTAAGATTTTCTTTAGGACTCAATATGATCATTATGAGTTCCATGTATGTCATTTGGGCTGACTAATGCCCCGACAGTTTTTGTGCATTTGATGCACAGAGTATTTGGCAATATCTTTACCCTTTGTTATTGTCTTTATTGATGGAATTGTGGTGTATTCTTGAAGTTAGGAAGATCATGAGCAGCACCTGAGGACAGTGTTTCAGAATCTGAGAGAAAAGAAATTACATGCAAAATTTTTAAATGTGAGTTCTAGATGTATTTTGTGGCATTCTTAGGCCACGTGGTATCGAATGAGGATATTTGGTTGGATCTTTCAGAGCCTAGTCTGAATTTTAGCTCGATACTCCAACTGTGAGCAGGTTAATTATGATAACCAAAGACCTAGTGGGTTGGTTTGAGTCCCGTGAGGTTAGATTATTGGGCACAAACTTGGTTTAGAATACTTTGGAAAAGTTTAAAGTGATTCAGGATAGAATCTGTATAACCTCGTCCAGGTAGAATAGTTATGTGAATCAAAAAGTTCATGATGGTTCCGATATGGTGGAAGAGAAGGTCATGATTCATGTTACGCCTATAAAGGGGCATTATGAAATTTGGGAAGAAAAGGAAGTTGAGTCTAAGGTTTATTGGCCCTTTTGAGATATTGAAGCGTGTTGGATGAGTTGTTTATGAACTTGCACTACCTCTCAACTTGGCAGGAGTTCATCCGGTATTTCATGTCTCAATGCTCTGGAGATATCACGGGGACCCGTCGCACGTGTTGAATTTCAGCTCAGTCCAATTGGACAAGTATCTATCCTATGTTGAGGAGCCAGTGGCAATATTGGACAGGCAGGTCCGAAAGCTCAGGTCCAAGGATAAAGCTTTAGTAAATGTTCAATGGCGGGGCCAGCCGGTCGACAAGGCGACTTGGGAGACTGAGCGGGATATGCCCTATTTTTTCCCTACTCCAGGTATGTTCTTTATGCTCGTTTGAGGACGAACGAATGTTTAAGTGTGGGAGAATGTAACGACCTGACTGGTCATTTTTAGAATTTATACCCTGTTTCCCTATTAACTACTTCCTCTCAGTTCATTTCTACTATTTTGGTTTTCTAGGACGTTCGGTGTTGGGATTCAGAATGTTTTGGGACACTTAGTTCCTAAATGAGAGCTTAAGTGTTGAAAAATGGTCCGTAATCAGAACTGTATTTAGACGGCCTCGGAATGGGTATCCGATGATTCTGTTAGCTCCGTTAGGTGATTTCGGGGTTGGGAGCGTGTTCGGAATGTATTTTGGAAGTCAGTAGCTCATTTAGGCTAGAAATGCCGAAAGCTAGTATTTTAGTGATATCTGGTTGATAAGTGAGATCATGATCCTAGAGTCGGAACGGAGTTTTAGAAGTTTTTGTATCTTCGTTATGTGATTTGGGACATGTGTGCCAAATTTCAAGTCATTCGGACGTGTTTAGGTCGGGTTTTTGATTAAATACGAGTTTCGGAAGTTTGGGTTGAACTTAGGCTTGAATCCGTTGCGGATTGGTGATTTCTGTATTGTTGGATGTGTTTTATGATTTGAACAAGTTCATATGATGATTTAGGATGGGTTTGTACTTTTGGTTGAGTTCCCGAGGGCCTCGGGGTGATTTCGGATGGCTAACGGGAACTTTTGAAGTTGGAAAATTTAATGATAGCAGAAACTTTAAATGAGTGTGCACAAGACCTCATTTTAAACGATCATATCTCCCGTTATATAAGGAGTTGTGTCACCAACAACCTATCAAATTAAATCCCTTTGAGTTCAGTTTCCAACGCAACAAACCGTTTGTCATTTGGAGTTGTATACAGAAAGTTATGACCATTTGACTGGGCATGTGTCAGTAGCGCGGCCTTAGCGCGGGAGCGCTAGTAGCCCGCGCTAATTGAGTTATATTCTGCCGCACTAGCGCGGCCATTAGCGCGGGCGTGCTAGTAGCAGGCCCCTAAATACCCCAAGACCGGGTATAGAGAGTTCCCAAGTCATTTTTGGGGCAAGGGCTTGCTCTCTCAAGAGGAATCCGTCCTATTCTTCATTTCTATGATCCAAGGTAAGATTTTTGGAGTATTTTGAGTTGATTACTACTCCTAAACACTTATATTAACATAGATTAATCTTGAAAATCTTTATATTTTCAAGAAATTCCTTCAAGAACTCAAAAGAGAGTTTTGCAAGATTTCTTCCAAAAGGTAAATCCTACACCTTAGACTTACATATATGGATATATTATGGGAATATGAGTATGAATCAAGTATTACAACTTATGGCATGGTAATTGGAAGTCATAAATTCCCAATTTAAATACATGAACATGGTAGGGATTTAAAGGTGTTTATTTGATGAAATTTTGTTGGTTGGGTGTGAATAGATGGTCATACATGTGTATTTGGAAGTTATAAATTGGTTAGGAATGATGGTGAGATGAATTGTTGGTTAATGGTGATAGTTGGAAGAACCAATACCATAGTTATGAGGTGAAAATAACTATGCCTACAAGGTGTTTGATGATATGCCTAATGGCATAAGTTATGGAATTTATTACCAATATTGGCCCTATTGAATGTTGAATTGTAGATTGAAGTTACATAACTATATTGGATCATCGTTGTATCATTAAGGGGCGAATTTCGGATATGTATGGCTAAAAACCCCGTCTTTTAGAAATCGAGCTTCATCGATGTTTGTGTGATCTTGGTCATTTTTCATAATTTTTCGTATTAGCTTAGAATTTAATTGTAGAATAAATTACTTGAATTATTATTTACAATATGCAATTTAATTGGATAGAGTTGAGCCACTCGGAGTCGGATACTCGTGGCAAGGGAGTCGTTTCTTAGCGGTTTTGTACCGGAATTGAGGTAAGTGACTTGTCTAATCTTGCGTGGGGGAACCTTCTCCCCTAGGATATTATGTGTTGATTTAACGCCTTGTATGCGAGGTGACGGGCGTGTACATGCGCAGATTGTTGGAAAACCATCTTACTTGAACTGCTCAAATTGTGATATTCTTTTTATTTAATTGATTAAATTGTAACACTTACCTGATATTCGTTGGAAAAGCATGATTAGATAGGATTCTTTGTCTAAGTGCCTACTTGTCTTACTTGAACTTCCTGAAACTTGTTGATGCTGGTTTGGTGTAAATTGTAGTTATTTGTTACATATTTCTCTGTGCTTTTCCTCTTATTGATAGTGTTTGCATTTGTGGACTGCGGGTTCAATTCCCGGAGATCCAAGGGCTGCGGGTTCGATTCCCGAAGACCCGGAGTTTATTGAGATATTGAGATACGGATTGCTGGTTCAATTCCCGGAGATCCTAGGGCTGCAGCTTTGATTCCCGGAGACCCAGAGTTTATTGAGATATTGAGATACGGACTGCGGGTTCAATTCCCGGAGATCTAAAGGTTGCGGGTTCAATTCCCGAAGACCCGGAGTTTCTTGAGATATTAGATACGGACTGCGGGTTCAATTCCTGGAGATTCAAGGGATGCGGGTTCGATTCCCAGAGACCCGGAGTTTATTGAGATATTGAGATATGGACTGTGAGTTTGATTCCCGGAGATCCTGAACTATTGAGACACGGATTGTGGGTTCAATTCCCAAAGATCTTGAGATATTGAGGTAAAGGCTGCGAGTTCAATTCCCGGAGATCCTAGGGCTGCAGGTTCAATTCCCGGATACCCAGAGATACTGATGTAGGGACTGCGGGTTCAATTCTCGGGGATCCTGAGTTGTTGGATATAGTGAGGGACTACGGGTTCAATTCCCTTAGATTCTGGATTTGCTGATTTGAATTTATGTTGTGTTGGTTACTTGTTGTTAGCTTAACTGTAGACGGTTGCAGTAATCACTTTATTGTTGTTATTTCAGACTCATTCTTATTTAAACTGCTTATTATTGTTATTATCATTATGTTATTGTCTCTCGGTAGGGCCCTGACATTCCTCGTCACTATTCCATCGAGGTTAGGCTTGGCACTTACTGAGTATCGCCGTGGTGTACTCATACTACTCTTCTGCACACTTTTGTTATGCAGATCCAGGTACATCACATTAGACACATTACAGGTGATTTAGCAGCACTTCAGAAGACTTGAGGTACGATCTCCCACGTCCTCGGATCTAGACAGTCTCCTTCTATTCTCATTAGTGATAGCAGTTATTTTCCCTTATTCTCGTTGTCTAGACATTCTTGATGTATAGAGCCACGTTTGTACTCTTCTCTTAGTCAGTGTTGCCTGTGGGTTTTCGGGTCTTGGTAGTATATTGCCTAGTGTGTTTTTGCGAAGTGTATGTGCCGAGCGGCACTTATTAAATTTCATTTATATTATTCCGCTGTTATCTTACCTTTTGTTCATGAAATTGTATATCCCGCATCATGTTAGGCTTACCTAGTCGCGAAGACTGGGTGCCGTCATGACAGGTTCACGATTGGTGAACTAGGGTCGTGACACTATTCATCCTTAAATAGGATATTATGGGACTATCCGCCCTCGAATAGGATATTTTGGGTTCATCCTCCCTCGAACAGGATATTATGGGACTATCCGCACTAAAATAGGATATCATGGGACTATCTGCCCTCAAATAGGATATCATGGGACTATCCGCCCTCAAATAGGATATTATGGGACTATCCACCCTCAAATAGGATATGATGGGAATATCCGCCCTCAAATAGGATATGATGGGACTATCTGCCCTCAAATAGGATATTATGGGACTATCCGTCCTCAAATAGGATATGATGGGACTATCCATCCTAAAATAGGATATTATAGGACTATCCACCCTCAAATAGGATATTTTGGGACTATCTGCCATCAAATAGGATATCTTGGGACTATCTACCCTCAAATAAGATATCCTAGGACTATCCGCCTTCAAATAGGATATTATGGGACTATCCGCCCTCAAATAGAATATTATGGGATATCCACCCTCAAATAGGATATGATGTTACTATCCGCCCTCAAATAGGAAATTATGGGACTATCCGCCTTCAAATAGGATATTATGGGACTATCCGCCCTCAAATAGGATATTTTGGGACTATCCGCCCTCAAATAGGATATCTTGGGACTATCCGCCCTCAAATAGGATATGATGGGACTATCCGCTCTCAAATAGGATATTTTGGGACTATCCGCCCTCACATAGCATATCAGGGGATTATCCGCCCTCAAATAGGATATTTTGGGCACTATCCGCCCTCAAATAGGATATTAAATTGAATCCTTCCTCAAAAGGACGTTTAGTTTATTTCGACCCGAGCGGACCTACTTGTATAAACATTGCCAAAATATATACTTCATAAGTTATTGCAAAGTACATTTTATTTATTAAGTTGATGATGAAATCAGGAGCCCACCTAAAGAGAGGATAGGTGATTTAAAGTTGATGTTGGAATCGGGAGCCCGCCCATATAACATAGGAATACATTTCAAGTTAAACTCAATAAAGCAAAGGATCACAACAAGTTCCCCAGCATAAATTCAAATTCCGCAATCGGAAGAAAGCAATTCAAGCTTCGAGGGAAAATAATCCGAAGCTCAAAAGAAGGAAATAAAACAGTTCAAGTTCGGCAATCAAGAGAGGCCGGTGAGTCAAGTCAAAAACATCAGAGGAAGCAAACCAACAAGAAATAAAGGCGATAAAATCAAGCCTGAAGATCTAGATAAATCTTTGCAATTCATAGACCATAGCTTAGTATAACTTATTTATTTTCAAAACGGTGTAAAAAGGAGGTCAAGGCGACAAGAGCAAGCCTGAAGATCTAGATAAATCTTTGCAATTCATAGACCGTAGCTTAGTATAACTTATTTATTTTTAACACGGTGTAATAATGAGGTCGGTAAGCAGTACCAGCAACAGCAACAACAAAAGCAGAGTTCCACTGTAGTCCTGGCTACCAAAACTTTCTGAACTACACGCGACTTGATTCCTTTATAACACGGGATATATAGGTTGTCCAAAACCAGGACTCGGTTGCGCCTTTCCTTTTTATTTTCTTCCTTTTTCGAATAACGATATGATCAAAAACTAGTCGCATTGTTCACTCTATCTTTGCCCGAAAACTCTTCGTGTTTTCAAGCAAAAAGGGACAGCTGTGAACACCTAATTTTTTATCGTATTTAGATTTTTCACTCTATGTATTTTATCTTTTGTTTCATTTTTTATATATATAAGCCCAAAAATATAAATTTTAAAAGGTCAATTAGTGCTACTAATATTATTATTTTTAAATTAATATTTTTTTTAAAAAAATCCGAAAATATTAGTTTATTTTATTTATTTAGGTTGGTATTAAATAATTGAAAAATGAAAGTTAAAAGTGGCTGAAATTTAAAAAAATCAAAAGTAAAAAAAAAGTTGAATTTTTAAAAGAAACATAAAAGAAAGTGGCATTTTCTTTTAAAAATGAAAGAAAGTGTAAAAGTAAAAAAATAAAAGTAATTAAAGATAGAATTTTAAAAATAAAAGTAAATAAAGGTGGGATTTCTTTTTCAAACAAAATAAAAGCAATTTTTAAGTGTGATTTCTTTTAATTAAAAGATAATAAAATAATAAAATTGTCACGACCCAAACTGGAGGACCATGACTAGCACCCGACCATACTTGCCGAGCACCAACATACATTTTATCTAACCTTCTTTATTATCTTTTAAGGCTGACGAGAGCAATATAAATGGTAGACATGGATCATGGACAACCAACAATAAAATATGATGGCATGAACCTACATAACATGGGATGACCGGACAATCAAGAAACTATATACATATGGTACAAGCTACCACGCTAAAATGAAAGACTATACAACAAAAACCAGCCGACAAGGCATACCAAACTATACATGAGTTGACACTTGTCTATGAGCCTCTAAAGGAACATAAGTGTTGCAACATAGCCGGAACAGGGCCCCGGCATACCCATAATGTCTATAACAAAAATGCATACCAAGACCAAGGCAAGTCCGGAGAAGGGATCTCGCCAATCACCGCTGAACTGGACAACCTACTGTGATGGGGGAGCTGCACCTACCTATCTATCAGGGCCTGTAGCACGACATGCAGCGTCCACAAACAAAAGGACGTTAGTACGAATAAAGTACTGAGTATGTAAGGCAGAAAACCATAAATACGAACAGTAATGTAAGCAGGGATAGAGAATATAACACCTGTAACATATGAGTACCTCTGAGGGCTACCGACATGAAATGCATGATACATATGTATAAATACATAATCTTTTAAAACATACGCCTCTGTGGGCATCATCATAATCACATCGTACTCGGCCGTAATAGGCTCGATAAAAATGTACCCGGCCATTATAAGGCTCGGTAGAATCGTACCCCGCCACGTGGAGCTCGGTAAAACCCAACTGATCAGTGGTTTCACAATAGGTGTCGTACCCGTCCGACTATAGCGTGGCTAGGTAGAGTAAAATAGATACATATATATAATGCATGCTCGACTCATGGAAACACCTTGTAGACCTTTCGGAGTGACGTAAGGTCGGTATCCTATGTACACCTTATTAGGACTAACTCTTCACTATGAACCTTATAGGAATTAGGAAGTACCAACAAGATTGATAACATAAGAATAAGAGAAGCAACATCAACATCAATCGTTCCATAAGAGGGGAAACAATGTAAGTATTGCTAGCTTCTAAGAGTAGAGTATATTTGGAAGCTCGTTCATCACATTATGTACAATCGGAGTCGTGCAAAATAAGGAAAGGGATAGCCTCACATACCTTGTATATAGTGCCCCAACCTCAAGCTATGCAAACGTCACGACTCCTTAGTCTACAATAGGAGAAATGACACTATCGTTAACATTTAAGCGTCGCAACTATTATGTACCAACCACAACCTATTTTGTGATGAAACGGACAGCACCTCCCCTATTTATATGAATTCCCACATGTGAAAACAATCACCAAACAGCCCAAACAACATCAATGTTAATCATATTGAACATCCCTAAACAGTCCACCAACCAATAATATTACTACCAAGCCTTTCGATATATATTTCACAAGTTCTAGCTTCAATGACTTAGCCGAAACTTGGATAATCTTAAATACATACAGATTAAGAGGTTCATTCATAATCTTTTCTCGCAACCCTTCCACATTTGGCACACATAATCGGCCCTGGTATCTCAGTGCCCCATCTCCTCCGATCTCAAAAGCCGTAATTTTACACTGCTGAATGTTCTCTCTCAATCGTAGTAAGATAGGATCTTCATATTGCCGTGCTTTTACCTCGGCTACCAAAGATGATTCGGATGTATTCTGTACAGTAACACTTCCGTCATCAGAGTCTAACAATCTGATTCTCATATTGGCTAGCTGATGAAGCTCTTTAGTCAACCCCCATCTACCTGCATCAATATGTACTAAGCTTCCCATTGACTTATGGCTGAGAGCATCTCCCACAACATTGGCTTTACCGGGATAATACAATATCTCGGCGTCGTTGTGTTTCAGTAATTCAAGCCACCTACGCTGCCTCAAATTCAACTCTTTCTGCTTGAAGATGTATTGTAGACTCTTGTGATCTGTGTAGATGTCAACATGGACGTCGTATAAGTAGTGCCGCCATATCTTCAAAGCATATATTACTGCATCCAATTCCAAATCATGAGTTGTATAATTCTTTTCATGCTTCTTCAATTATCTTGATGCATATGAAATCACCTTCCCATGCTGCATCAACATGCATCCCAAACCTATAACTAAGGCATCACAATATACCACATATCCTTCTGTTCATTCAGAGAGAGTGAGCACCGGTGCGGATGTCAATCGATCCTTCAGCTCCTGAAAACTACGTTCATAAGTGTTAGACCACTGGAACTTGGTAGCTTTCTGTGTTAACTTAGTCAATGGTGCTGATATAGAGGAAAACCCTTCTACAAACTGCCTATAATATCCTGCTAGCCCCAGGAAGCTACGGACTTCTGATGTTGTTGTAGGTCTCGGCCAATTCTTTACTGCATCAATCTTCTGAGTGTGACACTAATACCCTCATCAGATATCACATGGCCAAGGAATGCTACTTAGTTCAGCCAGAATTCACATTTGGCGAGCTTAGCATATAACTTATGATCCTGAAGCATCTGTAATACTATCCGCAAGTGGCCTGCATGTTCCTCCTCCGAACGAGAATACACCAGAATGTCATCAATCAATACAATCACGAACACATCAAGATAGGGCCTGAATATAGTATTCATAAGATCCATAAAAGCTGCTAGGGCATTTGTTAGCCCGAACGACATCACCAAGAACTCAAAGTGCCCATATCTTGTCCGAAAAGCTTCTCCTTAACCCTCACCTTATGATACCCTGAACGTAAGTCAATCTTGGAGAAATACTTGGCACCTTGGAGTTGGTCAAACAGGTCGTTAATTCTTGGAAGTGGATAGTTGTTCTTTATAGTAAACTTATTCAACTGCCGATAGTCGATACACATCCGTAATGACCAATCTTTCTTCCGCACGAATAGGACTGGCGCACCCCAAGGTGAAGTGCTAGTCCTAATGAAGCCCTTATCCAGCAAGCCCTTTAACTGCGCCTTCAACTCTCGCAACTCTGCCGGGGCCATTCTATATGGATGGATAGAGATCGGTTGAGTGTCAGGCAACACATCAATGCTAAACTCAATCTCCCTTTCTGGAGGAAGGCCTGGGAGTTCATTTGGTAAAACATCTGGAAATTCATTGACCACGGGGATAGATTGTAGAGTAGATAGCTTTGCCTCCGCATCCCTAACACGAACAAGATGATAAATGTAACCTTTTGAGATCATTTTCCTTGCCTTAAGATAGGAAATAAACCTACCTTTCGATGTAGCAATGTTCCCCTTCCATTCAATGATGGGTTCACCAGGAAATTGAAACCTAACCATCTTCATACGACAATCAACATTTGCATAGCATGAGGCCAACCGGTCCATTCCTAGTATCACATCAAAATCAACCATTTCTAACTCAAATAAATTTGCCGAGGTTTGACGACTAAAAATCATTACAGTGCAACCTCTATATACCCTTCTAGCAATCACAGAATCTCCTATTGGAGTAGATACCGCAAGGGGTTTACTTAAAAATTTAGGTTCAATGCGAAACTTATTAGCCACAAAGGGTGTAACATATGATAATGTAGATCCTGGATCAATCGAAGCATATACATCATAAGAAAACACAGACAATATACCTGTAACAACATCTGAAGATGACTCGATATCCTGTCGACCTACTAGAGCATAGGTTCGATTTTGAGCACCACCCGAACTCGGCCCTGCACCTCTACCTCTACGACGACCTGTCGACTATTGAAAACCCTGTACTGGAGGTCAAACTGATGAGGAAAAACCAGACACAGATCTAGTCGGCTGAGCCATACCATCACCTCCCCTGTTAGGACAATCCCGCATCATATGGCCAGGCTGTCCGCAAGAATAACACGCGTCGGAACCTCGACGGCACAGTCCAAAGTGGGCCTTGTCGCACTGATCACAACGTGGTGTTAGCAGTTTCGTCTGACTAGTATCCATGTGATGTTGCGATCTAGATGCCTGCGAACTCTAACCTGGACCAGAATAGGATCGATCATATCGAGGCCTCTGAAACTGTGGAGGAGCACTAGCTACGGATGGCGCCGAACTCCTCAAAGACTAGAGCCTGGCGCTGCCTTTAAAGTCATCAGAATACCTTGCAAATCTCGCCCTCTTATGCTGGCCCCTATCCTGCTCCCTATCTGCCCTATGCTGGCGCTTACGATCCTCTAGGGTCTGAGCATAAGCTTGAATACGGGAAATATCCATGCCTTCTACCAAGGAGGCTGTCATACACTCATTTATCAGATGGGGTCCCAACTCGTTCACGAACAAATGCACCCTATCACTCATCTCGGCCACCATATGGGGAGCATACCTTGATAAAGAATCAAACTGCATACTATACTCTCGCACACTCATATTACCTTGTCTAAAGTTCAAGAACTTATCAGCTCTAGCTCGTCGTATCTCAACTGGCAAATAGTGACAAAGAAAGGCCTCAGAAAAATCCTTCCACATAGCTGGAGGAGCGTATGGACCCCTGGATCTCTCCCAACTATCATACTAGAGAACCGCTAACTCCCGTAGCCGATAAGAAGCCAACTCTACTGCCTCTGTATCACTAACATGCATAACCCGTAGTGTACGATGAACCTGGTCAATAAAAGTCTGCGGATCCTCCTTGGAGTCTGATCCGGTAAACACTGGAGGGTGTAAATTAATAAAATCACGAACTCTCGTACTAACTGGTTTATCAGCAGCACCTGTATTCTGCCTCTGAGCCTGAGCAGCTACCAAGCTAGTCAATAACTGCAAAAGCACTCCGCATATCCTGGTCTGTAGTGCCAGACGAAGGAGCTAGAGGTGTTGGGTGCCTCCTAATATCCTCTGGAGGAGACGGAGTAGATGAGGTATGAGACGGCATTGTCACGACCCGAATCCGGTCGTGATGGCGCCCAACAATCAAGCTAGGCCAGCCAGACCAACTATTACTTATCACAACGACTATCAGTCCCAAATGGACATTCCAAGAAGAATATATGAGTCAAAGAACTCCAATAATAATAATAATGAACAAAATACTGACACTCCCAAAGATCCGGAGTCACAAGTCTAGAGCCTCTAACAAAACCCAACAAAAGTAGAGAATACTGTATGGAGATACTCAAGTCTGAATATAAAGTAACAACTGAAAAGGGGATGAGAAGCTAGGTTCTGCGAATGTTGGCAGCTACCTCAGCAACTCGGTATGACACTGCAAAAGCTGAAAATGCTCGTCTACTTCTCCTGAGTACCTGAATGTGCACACAAAAGGTGCAGGGAGTAGGGGTGAGTACTAAGTACTCGGTGAGTAATAAATATATATAAGCAGCTGAAAGTAGGAAATCCACAGAATACCACAATATGAAGTTAAACTACAGTTCGATTCCTCCTACGAACTAGCATCAACAGTACAATACAGCTACCACAGAGTAATTCAACAAATAAAGATGCAATGCAAAGCACATAACCGTTACGGCGTGTAGCCCGATCCAATTTAACGTCGACGGCGCTCACTGGGGGTGTGTACAGACTCCGGAGGGGCTCCTACAACCCAAGCGCAATACTGCTGCGGCGTGCAGCCCGATCCTCATATCAACCACTGTGGCGTGCAGCCCGATCCATCCTCAGTCCACATAAATCAGATAAGTCACAAAACAGTTCATTTATCTTAATTCCAGTTTTCAGTTCATAATTTATGAAAAATATTTTAGCTTTATTAAATTTGCAAAAGCCGGTGACTTAGCATATCAATAATGTGATTACAATTTCCAGGACTGAGATCAGTGATTTAAGCAAATATAGCTATCACATAAATATTGTCCTCTAAGGACGCTACAGATCGGCACAAGGCCCCAAACAAGGCTTATCACCCACAAATATATCAAATACAGTGTATTTCCAACACTAATAACATATTATTCATTTCCGGGATGGACCAAGTCTCAATCCCCGGTCACAATCAATCCCGCACCTGCCACGGTGTGCGAGCCACGCCCTACTAGCGTCACAATGTGCTAAGCCGGGGTTTCGAACCCTCAAGCTACCATATACACAAACTACTCACCTCTAGCCGGTCGTAGACTCGTCCGCGATGCCTTTTCCTTTGAATTTAGCTCCCTCGTGCATAGAATCTAGTCAAACCACAATAATAATATCAAATACGAGTCAAAGAATCATAACCCATTTCAATTTACATAAAATTCGCATAAATACACTAAGTTGGTAAAACCCGACCCCGGGCCCACTGCTCGGAAAGTTTCGAAATTAGTACCAACGCGACCCTCGTCTTGCCACGAGTCCGTGCACATAAAATTTATCAAAATCGGAGTTCAAATGGCCTTCCAAAACTCAAAATCCCGTTTTTAATACCTAGGCCACAATTCTTCAAGATTTCTACCCAAATTCATGAAGATTGATGTTAATTCTACCATAAAATAATGTTTTGGAGTCAAGAATCTTACCTCCGATGAATACCTGATGATTTCCCAGTGATTTCGTCGAGTTTTCTTCTCTCTAGGGCTCAAAATTGTATTTTGGGGGTGTAAACCGTAAGCCCTCTGTTCTGTGATATAAATTCACTGCCAGACCCGTTTGCTCTACGCGTTCGCGTGAGCTCCCACGCATTCGCGATGCCCAGTTCCCTTTTACTCTTCGCGAATGCGATGCCTACCACGCGTTCGCGATGCTCAACTTTGGCTTACCCTACGCGAACGCGAACTTCACCATGCGTTTGCGATGAACAAAAATTCTCAGCGCCTATTTTCCTTCTACGCGTTCGCGGCACCCCCTCACGCGAACGCGAAGCTTAACTCCCTCTGACCTACGCGAACGCGACACCCTTGTCGCGAACGCGATGCTTTAGCCCACCTGGCCTTCACGAACGTGACCCATGTCACGCGAACGCGAAGGTCTAAATGACTGGGCAGAAACCTGCAGTTTTCTGTAGATTTTGCCAAGTCCCATATGCCCGGTTGATGGTCCGAAATCATCTCGAGGCCCCCGGGACCCCAACGAAAATCACCAACGTACTCCAAAACATGATACGGACTTGTTCCAATCACAAAAACACCATCCTAAACATCAAAATCACCATTTACACACGAATTCAAGCCTAAGTTTCTTCAAAACTTCCAAAACTAACATTCAATCCAAAATCCGATCAAACGATGTCCGAATGACCTGAAAATTTGCAGACATATCCAAAATCACATATCGAAGCTACAAAAATTGTCGGAATTCCATTCCGACCCCCGGATCAAAATATCACCTACCATCCGGTTTTCGCTAAAATTCAACCTTCGCCAATTCAAGCCTAAAACTACACCGGACCTCCGAATTCAATTCCGATTGCTCTCCTAAGTCATAAATGATCCCCCGGAACTTGTCGAATCATCGGAATCCGGTTCCGAGCACTCTAACTCAATAGTCAACTCTAGGTTGACTTCCCACATTCAAGCTTTCTTCAAACATACTATTTGCTTCATTTTCAATCCAAATCACTCCTAACTCACCCGATATACTCTAATATTGATATAAAAGCATACGATATGCCAATGCAAGGTAACGGGGTGGTAATTCCTGTAACGACGGGTCGGGTCATGATCCGCGAAAGCCTACTAAACCGGCTCATGACTCGCGAGTCCTAGTAACCTAGGCTCTGAAACCAACTTGTCACGACCCGAATCCGGTCGTGATGGTGCCCAACAATCAAGCTAGGCCAGCCAGACCAACAATTACTTATCACAACGACTATCAGTCCCAAATGGACATTCCAAGAAGAATATATGAGTCAAGAACTCCAATATAATAATAATGAACAAAATACTGACACTCCCAAAGATCCGGAGTCATAAGTCTAGAGCCTCTAACAAAACCCAACAGGAATAGAGAGTACTATATAGAAATACTCAAGTCCGAATACAAATACAAATAACAACTGGAAAGGAGAGGAGAAGCTAGGTTCTGCGAACGTAGGCAGCTACCTCAGCAACTCGGTATGACACTGCAAATGGTGGAAATGCTTGTCTACTGCTCCTGAGTACCTGAGTCTGCACACAAAAGGTGTAGGGAGTAGGGGTGAGTACTAAGTACTCAGTGAGTAATAAATATATATAAGCAGCTGAAAATAAGAAATCCACAGAATACCACATAATAAAGCTAAACTATAGTTCGATTCCTCCTACGAACTAGCATCAACAGTACAATACAGCTACCACAGAGTAATTCAACAAATAAAGGTGCAATGCAAAGCACATAACCGCTACGGCGTGTAGCTCGATCCAATTTAACGTCAACGGCGCTCACTGGGGTGTGTACAGACTCCGGAGGGGCTCCTACAGCCCAAGCGCAATACTGCTGCGGCGTGCAGCCCGATCCTCATATCAACCACTGCGGCGTGCAGCCCGATCCATCCTCAGTCCACATAAATCGGATAAGTCACAAAACAGTTCATTTATCTTAATTCCAGTTTCCAGTTCATAATTTATGAAAAATACTTTAGCTTTATTAAATTTGCAAAAGCCGGTGACTTAGCATTTCAATAGTGTGATTTCAATTTCCAGGACTAAGATCAGTGATTTAAGCAAATATAGCTATCACATAAATATTGTCCTCTAAGGACGCTACAGGTCGGCACAAGGCCCCAAACAAGGCTTACAGCCCACAAATAATTCAAATACAGTGTTTTTCCAACACTAATAACATATTATTCATTTCCGGGATGGACCAAGTCTCAATCCCCAGTCACAATCAATCCCGCACCTGCCACGGTGTGCGAGCCGCGCCCTACTAGTGTCACAATGTGCTAAGCCGGGGTTTCGAACCCTCAGGCTACCATATACACAAACTACTCACCTCTAGCCGGTCGTAGACTCGTCCGCGATGCCTCTTCCTTTGAATTTAGCTCCCTCGTGCGTAGAATCTAGTCAAACCACAATAATTATATCAAATACGAGTCAAAGAATCATAACCCATTTCAATTTACTTGAAATTCGCATAAATACACTAAGTTGGTAAAACCCGACCCCGGGCCCACTACTCGGAAAGTTTCGAAATTAGTACCAACGCAACCCTCGTCTTGCCACGAGTCCGTGCATATAAAATATATCAAAATCGGAGTTCAAATGGCCTTCCAAAACTCAAAATCCCATTTTTAATACCTAGGCCACAATTCTTCAAGATTTCTACCCAAATTCATGAAGATTGATGTTAATTCTACCATAAAATGATGTTTTTGAGTTAAGAATCTTACCTCCGATGAATACCCGATGATTTCCCGGTGATTTCCTCGAGTTTTCTTCTCTCTAGGGCTCAAAATTGTATTTTGGGGGTGTAAACCCGTAAGCCCTCTGTTCTGTGATATAAATTCACTGCCAGACCCGTTTACTCTACGCGTTCGCGTGAGCTCCCACGCATTCGCGATGCCCAGTTCCCTTTTACTCTTCGCGAACGCGACATTACCACGCGTTCACGATGCTCAACTTTGGCTTACCCTACGCGAACGCAAACATCACCACGCGTTCGCGATGAACAAAAATTCCCAGCGCCTATTTTCCTTCTACGCGTTCGCGGCACCCCCTCACGCGAACACGAAGCTTAACTCCCTCTGACCTACGCGAACGCGATGCCCTTGTCGCGAACGCGATGCTTTAGCCCACCTGGCCTTCGCGAACGCGACCCATGTCACGCGAACGCGAAGGTCTAAATGACTGGGCAGAAACCTGCAGTTTTCTGCAGATTTTGCAAAGTCCCATATGCCCGGTTGATGGTCCGAAATCATCTCGAGGCCCCCGGGACCCCAACGAAAATCACCAAAGTACTCCAAAACATGATACGGACTTGTTCCAATCACAAAAACACCATCCTAAACATCAAAATCACCATTTACACACGAATTCAAGCCTAAGTTTCTTCAAAACTTCCAAAACTAACATTCAATCCAAAATCCGATCAAACGATGTCCGAATGACCTGAAAAGTTGCAGACATATCCAAAATCACATAACGAAGCTACAGAAATTGTCGGAATTCCATTCCGACCCCGGGATCAAAATATCACCTACCATCCGATTTTCGCCAAAATTCAACCTTCGCCAATTCAAGCCTAAAACTACACCGGACCTCCGAATTCAATTCCGATTGCTCTCCTAAGTCATAAATGATCCCCCGGAACTTTTCGAATCATCGGAATCCGGTTCCGAGCACTCTAACTCAATAGTCAACTCTAGGTTGACTTCCCACATTCAAGCTTTCTTCAAACATACTATTTGCTTCATTTTCAATCCAAATCACTCCTAACTCACCCGATATACTCTAATATTGATATAAAAGCATAAGATATGCCAATGCAAGGTAACGGGGTGGTAATTCCCGTAACGACGGGCCGGGTCGTTACAGTTATAAATTTATACTAAGCCTCACTTTGGCCTGCTCTGGCTTGGGGCACCTGACTGGTACCCTCTCTCGCAGTTGTATCAAGCCGTCTACTAATTGTTTGCTTCCTAGTCGAAGGCATCGCTGAAAGAAAACAAGGTGAATATTAGAGACGAACACTTACGACTCGACTCTATGCACGGTCTAGATTTAGGAAGAAGGTAACAACCCTAGATGTCATATAGCCTCCTGATTATAAATGTGGTGCGCTACACATCCGTAATCAAGACTCTACTAGACATGGCTCATAGACAATCCATAGGACAGACATGCTCTGATACCAAGTTTTTCACGACCCAAACTAGAGGACCATGACTAGCACCCGACCATACTTGCCAAGCACCAACGTACATTTTATCTAACCTTCTTTATTATCTTTTAAGGCTGACGAGAGCAATATAAATGGTAGACATGGATCATAGACAACCAACAATAAAATATGATGGCATGAACCTACATAACATGGGATGACCAGACAATCAAGAAACTATATACATATGGTACAAGCTACAATGCTAAAATGAAAGACTATACAACAAAAACCAACCGACAAGGCATACCAAACTATACATGAGTCGACACTTGTCTATGAGCCTCTAAAGGAACATAAGTTCTGCAACATAGCCGGAATAGGGCCCCGACATACCCATAATGTCTATAACAAAAATGCATACCAAGACCAAGGCAAGTCCGGAGAAGGGATCTCGCCAATCACCGCTGAACTGGACAACCTACTGTGATGGGGGAGCTGCACCTGCCTGTCTATCAGGACCTGTAGCACGACATGCAGCGTCCACAAACAAAAGGACGTTAATACGAATAAAGTACTGAGTATGTAAGGCAGAGAACCATAAATATGAACAGTAATGTAAGCAGGGATAGAGAATATACAACCTGTAACATCTGAGTACCTCTGAGGGCTACTGACATGAAATGCATGATACATATTGATAATAGGTGAATTTGACTATAATTATGCCCTAAATAATCACACTTTGTTGTTGAATTAATGTTGTTTATGATGACAAAATACTTTGATTAGTGTTTATTGGTGTGTTATAGGTACACAGGAACCATTGGATGCTAAAGGAGCTATTTTGGAGTCACATGTTGATGAAAAGGCCAAGTGAAGAATTGAAGTGAAGTGAGCTTGAAAAATTGAAGAAGAATCTGAAGTATTGTTCATCCGCGGTTCACTCGCGACCGCGGATGAACCGCGAGAAACAAAGCTATCTGAACTTTTCGGAAGAATCAGAGGATTGCTCTGTTCGCGGTTCTCCCGCGGCCGCAGACGAACCGCGGATGGCGCCGCAAAATAATTTCCTAGTTGTGTACAAATTCAGTTTTTTAGCCCTAAAACCTCTATATAAACTCCTAGTTCGCCCAATAGAGGTAAGTTGTGTATTTTTCACTACTTTTGCAAGACAATTAGTAAGATAGAACTCTCTCAACTCATTCCTTTATTTTTTATCAAGTATTTATTTATGAATTCAATTATTATTCTTGTTTCTTTGAGCATGAGTAGCTAAATCCTTTTCTAAGGTTTTGAGGGAACCTATTGAGTGATGAACTTATCGTTTATGTGATTACTAATTGTTAGCTAGAATTCTAATTGTTCAACTTCGTTCTTATTGTAGTTAATTGGTAGAGCTCCCGATTAGATGTGCCTATTTAGTGTGAATAACTTGGAAAAGGGTGCATATTTAGGTATATTGTTGAACAACACCACACCTAGGTTATTGGAGGAATCTATAACTTTAGGCATAAAGACGGGGTTAGGAATAATGAAGTCTTGGGTGCAATCTTAAGTGAACTATTCAAATTAAAGCTAGCTAGGGTAGCTCGGGAGAGTGCACTAGTAAATTATTATAATTGCTCGGGAGAGGGTTACGATACTAATAGCGTTCATGATTGATAGAATATATTAACAATTTGTATGAGCATAACGATATGGGATTCCATCAATAGGGGAAATCAATACCTTAGTCTTTTTCCATATTATTTTACCCAATATTCAATTCTTTCTTTTAAGCCTTTTTAATTTTTGCAAAGGTAGTAATTAGTCGAAAATCATACAAACATATACTCGAAATTTTGGGAACTTGATTCGGAAGTGTTCTTGGGTTGTGAAAGTTGTAATTGGTAGGTTAATTCCCTGTGGGATCGATTCTGGACTTATTAGACCAGGTTATATTGACTACGACCATTGCTTGGACGTGAATCAATTTTGGCGTCGTTGCCGGGGAATTAACGGAATTATCAATTGCCATTGACAGAACTTCAAGATTCTTGTGTAGTCAGGTTCTTTCTACACTTTGCATTGAATATTTTGACGGCTGTTGATTTCGGTACTCAGGTGCATGCCTCGAAAATCTGCAAGGACTGGAGAACTAATTGAAGGACTCTCAGACCCCGAGCAAACATTCCGGGCACGTAACAAGGCTATCAAACAAATTCATCAGTCTCAACAACCAATCAAACTAGACTTCGACATGGGTGACGTAAACGAACCAAACCAGCAAGCCGCGTTAAATATGCAAGAGGAGCAGGAGGCACAGGAAGGTGCACTATATGATTGGGCACAACCCACAGCGGATAATTTGGCAACTGCCATTGTTGAGCCAGCAATTCAAGCTGAGTCTTTCCAGAATACTAACAACATGCTACACTTGTTGCAAAATAAGGGATTATTCTCTAGGTCTTAGGTTGAAGATCCACAACAGCACCTGAAGACTTTCTCTCGATATGGAAGACACAGAGGCAACCGAATGTGACTCTGGAAGCCATCAGATTGCTCTTTCCGTTCTCAGTTACAGGAGCTGCACAGGTATGGCTGAACTCACTCCCCATAAACTCTATTGCAACATGGGATAAGTTAGTCAAGCAATTCCACAACAAGTTTCATCCACCTAACAAGACAGCTCAACAAATTGATGAGATTGTGAGCTTCAAGCAGAAACCAATGGAGACATTACATGAAACTTGGGGCAGATTCAAGGGTATGCTTGTTATGTGTCCTCACCATGGTATTCCTGAGCAGATGTTGGGTCAAAGGTTCTACATGGGGCTCTCAGATAGTATGAAGAACATTGTAGATGCTTCAGCATGTGGGGCTTTTCTGAGCAAGACTTGGAGAGAGGGCCAGAATTTGCTAGACAAGATGGCTCAAAATTCCGGGTGGACGACCAGGAATGCTCCTATCACATCAGTGGTACACTCTGTACCTCTAAATCCATCCAGTACTATGGAGGAGAACATGGCAACCTTATTGACGCAAATGAGCATCCTAGCAAAGAAGGTGGAAGAATCTGGGGTCAAGCAGCAGGTTTACATTGTAGATACTACCAATGGTGGTTTATGCACATCTTGCATTAGCCAACCCATAGGTAATCCATGGGCCGCAGACCAAGAATATCATCATCAGCATGAGGATATGAACTATGTAGCAAATTATAGAGGGCAGAGACAAGGTAATCCGAGTTGGGGTCAGCAGGCTCCACAGCAATACAGGCCTCCACAACTACAGTATAATGCAGCAGGTATGAGGCCACCACACAACATGGCTCCATATCCTAGACCTCAGAATTTCGGCAATCAGGAGCAGGGATATCATCCACCTCCACCACAACATGGGGGTAGACATGATGATGGGTTCGCAAGGTTGGAAGCTATGATGCAGCAGGTAATTGGGTCAAATGCCAAAACCAATGAGAGGATAGATGCACATGATGCAGCCATTACAGCCATCAAGAATATTGAAGTACAGGTGGGCTAGATTTCTATGTCTCTCAACAATCTTCCTCAAGGGACATTACCTGCAGACACACAAACAAACCCAAAAGACCAAGTCCTAATACCCTCTCTCGGATATTGAGTGGGTTGACCCGGGAAGAGATCCGAACGAACCTTCCAACAAGCAGAATAGAAGTTGACCATAAGGCCATCTCGGGTATGGGAAAGAAAGGCGGTGGACAACCGACTTAACTGGAGAGCCTAAACGGCATTGAGGATGAGTCCACCGGTCGACTGATGGCAGTGACTCTGAGAAGTGGTAGAGATCTTGATGTTGAGAAAGAAAGAGAGAATAGCAACACACAGGCTGAGACACTCACTCTTGTGCCTATTGAACTGGATGAGTCCACAAGGTTGACAGAAGTTACAGTCCAGCCAGTTGCTGAAAATAAAGAGGCGCAGCAGGGAACGGAGAAAGTAGCTGAACAGGTAGAGCAGCAGGGTGAAGAGAAAGTGATAGAGAAAGAAAAGTCCAAAGTCATTGGGAAGAATAGGCCTCCACCACCATTCCCCCAAAGGTTGGCCAAGCACCAGAAAGAAGAGCAATACAAAAAGTTCTTTGATATGCTCAAGCAAATCCAGGTAAACATTCCCTTAATTGAAGCTTTAAAAGAAATGACTGGGTATGCTAAGATGATGAAAGACTTGATGTCGCGGAAATTTGATTTCCAAGACTTGGCCACCATGACCCTTACCCAGACTTGTAGTGCAGTGGTCTCCAGACCCATTGCTGAGAAGCTATCTGATCCAGGTAGCTTCACCATTCCATGCACTATAGGAAATTATGCCTTTGCAAAGGCATTGTGTGATTTGGGGGCGACCATTAATCTCATTCCCTTGGTTATTGATAAGAGGCTAGGCATTTGGAGAGACAGGCCTACCTCTATGTTATTACAGCTTGCTGACAGGACGGTTAAGCGTCCATTTGGTATTTTAGATCATGTGCTTATCCTGGTAGGGAAGTTCGTGTTTCCCGCCGATTTTGTGATTCTTAATTGCAAGGTGGACGAGGAAATTCCTATAATCCTAGGAAGACCATTCCTAGCCACCAGGAGAGCTCTAATTGATTGTGAAACTGGGGAACTCAAGATAAGGTTGAATGATGAGGAGATCATATTCAATGTGCAAAAATACATGAGGCGCCCTAGTGAGTTCGCGAATTGCTCTCTTATTGACGCGGTTGATGTGATAGTAGAGACCGACGATGCAGAGTTGACCATTGAAGACCCACTTCAAGCATGCCTGATGAACATGGAAGAGGTAAATGGTGAAAGTTTAGCTGAATGGGTACTATCTCTGGAAGGCAAGGGGTTTTGGGTAAGAGAGCTTGAATTCGAGCCTCTACACTTAGAGAAAAGAGAGACCCCTCCTGCAAAACCATCCATAGAAGAGCCACCAAAGCTTGAGCTTAAACCACTACCATCTCATCTCAGGTATGAATTTCTAGGTCCTAACTCCACCTTACTTGTTATTATCTCATCTAGTTTGTTAGATGTGCAGGCTAAAAAGCTTATACAGGTACTAAAAGAATGCAAGACTACCATTGGGTGGACCATGGCAGACATAAAGGGGATCAGCCCCGCATATTGCATGCATATAATTCTCCTGGAAGAGGGACACAAACCTTCCAGGGAACATCAAAGAAGGCTGAACCCAAACATGAAGGAAGTGGTGAAGAAAGAGGTAATAAAGTGGCTAGACGCGGGAATCATTTTCCCAATCTCTGATAGCAGCTGGGTTAGCCCAGTCCAATGTGTGCCAAAGAAAGGTGACATGACGGTGGTGAAAAACGAGAATAATGAGTTGATCTTAACCAGAACCGTCACCGAATGGAGAATATGCATGGACTACGGGAAAATGAATCTAGCCACTCACAAAGATCACTTCCCACTTCCCTTCATTGATCAGATGCTTGACAGGTTGGCAGGGAGGTCACACTTTTGCTTTCTTGATGGATATTCGGGGTACAATCAAATCTCCATAGCCCCCGAGGATAGAGAGAAGACCTCATTCACATGCCCCTATGGCATTTTTGCCTTCAGGAGGATGCCATTCGGACTATGCAATGCACCTGCCACATTCCAAAGGTGCATGATGGCCATTTTCACCGACATGGTGGAAGACATTATGGAGGTGTTCATGGATGATTTCTCAGTGGTAGGGAATTCATTCCATGAATGCCTTGTCAATCTGACAAGAGTGCTGAAACGGTGCATGGAAACAAATTTAGTGCTAAACTGGGAGAAGTGCCATTTTATGGTACAAAAAGGTATAGTATTGGGGCACCGGGTTTCAAGCAAGGGCATTGAGGTAGACCGAGACAAAGTTGATGTCATAGCAAAGCTGCCTCCACCAACATCTGTCAAGGCCATAAGAAGCTTTCTTGGACACGCCGGTTTTTACCGGAGGTTCATCAAAGACTTCTCCAAATATCAAACCCTCTCTGTAAGTTACTTGAAAAAGATCACCCCTTTGTTTTTTCTGATGAATGCAGGATTGCTTTTGAGGAACTGAAGAAGAGGTTGGTCACAGCACCCATCATCATTGCCCCCGACTGGGAGCAACCTTTTGAGCTAATGTGCGATGAAAGTGACTATGTAGTGGGGGCAGTGTTGGGCCAAAGGAAAGACAAGTTGATGCACCCAATATACTATACAAGTAGGACCTTGAGTGGAGCACAGCTAAACTACACAGTGACGGAAAAGGAGATGTTTGCGGTCGTGTTCGCATTTGACAAATTCCGGTCCTATCTCATACGATCCAAGGTAATTGTATACACTGACCATGCAGCTTTACGATACTTAATTGATAAAAAGGACTCTAAGCCGCGCCTAATTCGTTGGGTGCTACTTCTCCAAGTGTTCGACCTTGAAATTCGTGATAGAAAGGGCACTGAAAATCAAGTCACTGATCATTTGTCACGACTTGAAGGAGCTAAAATTGTCAAAGAGAGTGGGGAAATTCTGGAAACCTTTCCAGACGAGCAGCTGCTCACCACCACTCTCCTTGAAGCTCTGTGGTATGCCGATTATGCAAACTACATGGCATGCGGTATTGTTCCTCACGACCTCTCATCGGTCCAGAGGA
This sequence comes from Nicotiana noctiflora, assembly GCA_032618575.1. Lineage (NCBI taxonomy): Eukaryota > Viridiplantae > Streptophyta > Magnoliopsida > Solanales > Solanaceae > Nicotiana > Nicotiana noctiflora. The sequence continues at coordinate 415,125 of JASVEL010011945.1, forward strand.
AAACATTCTTTCGTGAAAGCCAGCTTTATTATTGGGATGAACCCTATTTGTTTAGGATATGTCTCGATAACATGATCCGGAGATGTATCCTCGAGATAGAACAATCTTCTATTTTGCAGACATGTCACGCTTCAGCATATGGTGGTCACTTTGGAGGAGTGCGTATAGCCGCCAAAATACTTGAGGCTGGTTTCTATTGGACAACGGTGTTTAAAGATGCACACTTGTGGGTGAAGGGTTGCAACGAATGTCAACGCACCGAGAACATCTCCCGGCGTCATGAAATGCCAATGAACCCAATCCAGCAAGTAGAAGTGTTCGATGTCTAGGGAATAGACTTCATGGGGCCCTTTATCAGTTCATACGGCAATAAGTACATACTTGTTGCAGTAGACTACGTGTCCAAATGGGTGGAAGCTGTAGCATTACCCACCAATGATGCTAAGGTGGTGGTGGGATTTTTGAAGAAGAACATTTTCACCCGTTTCGGGACTCCAAGGGCTATCATCAGTGACGGGGGCACACACTTTTGCAACCGGGCGTTTGAGAAATTATTGGCCAAGTATGATGTGAAACACCGAGTGGCCACTCCGTATCACCCGCAGACCAGCGGACAAGTTGAGGTCTCCAACAGGGAGATAAAGAGTGTAGTAACTAAAATAGTGAACGCCACAAGGACCAACTGGTCCAGGAAGCTTGATGACGCATTATGGGCTTATAGGACAGCATTCAAGACACCAATCGGCATGTCACCATACAAATTGGTATTTTGGAAAGCTGGTCATCTACCTGTGGAGCTAGAACACAAAGCATGGTGGGCACTGAAGCAATTGAATCTCGACTGGGATGAAGCGGGGAAATCAAGAATGACCGGGTTGCATGAATTGGAAGAATTCCGGTATCTTGCATTTGAAAGCACTAGACTATATAAAGAGAGGATGAAGCGGATTCACGATCAGAATATCATTGAGCAGAACTTCAAAATCGGGGACAAGGTACTATTATACAATTCAAGATTACGGTTGTTCCCGGGCAAATTGAAATCAAGGTGGTCAGGACCCTTTCGGGTAATTGAGGCATGTGATTCAAGCGCTGTGGAAATTCAGACCATTGATGGTTCACGCACATTCAAGGTAAATGGACAGCTGTTGAAACCTTATGTAGGCATGGATGACATCGAGGACAAAGTGGAACTACGGTTAGATGAACCTCAAAGGTCTAGCGAGCCTTAAAATGCGCTAAGATGAGTCGTGCTGCGATGTTAAATCAGGCGCTACGTGAGAGGCAACCCACGAACGTGTTGTAAGTATTTTCATTATAGTTAGTCTATATAAAAAAATAAAAAAATAAAAATTTGCTGACCAGCGAAAAAAAAATTTCAGAGAATGCCTCTGTTCGCGGTTCATCCACGACCGCGGACGAACCGCGGAAAATTGCCCTCTCTGAAGTTTGACTGTTCGCGGTTCGTCCGCGACCGCGAACGAACGCAGTCAGCTCCGCGGTCGGCAGAAAATATAAAAAAAATTATTTTTATTATTCCCCCCCCCTCCTTTAATAACCCTAAAACACTAAACCCCTCCTTTATTTCCCCATACTTGCAGCCACTCTTCCCACCAACCTCCTCTCTCTCTCTCTCTAAATTCTCTCCTCCTTCTCTCTACAATCTCTCCCCCTTTCTTCTCCAAATCACTCCCCCTCTAGTACGTTTTCTTCTTGTTGTTCTTTTTATTTCTTTCTTCTTTTACTTCTTGAATTTTTAATTTGGTAGACTTAATTAGTTAATTTTAGTTTAATTTGTATAATATGTAGTATATATTGCTAGTTTAGTAGAATCCATATATATTACTTGGTTTTTTGTAGTTGAATGTTATATGAATTCTTTTTAAGAACCTTGTGATATGGATGGAATTAGGGTAGAGATTGTGTTGTTGGGTCTCCAATTGAGTTAATAATGCTAATTTTGTTGTTTTGGAGACCCAAAAGTGTTGGTGATTATAATTATTGGTTGGTTGGCCAAGTTGGGCAAATTGTTGTTGTAGTAATTGATTAATGAATTTTTAGGGGAAATAATGCCCAAATAGTGAGTTGCTTGTTGTTGTATAATATTGGAGATGGTTTAGGGTAATTGGGTCATGTTAGAATGCCAAAATAAATAAGTGTGGGGTGCTTGAATATGGATGGGTGAAATTGTTAGATAAGTGATTAAGTATAGGAGTTATGGGATGATTGCACTAAAGAGACAATTGTGGTATTCCACGGATGGCGAAGTCTGAGTAGCCAACCGGTGTTCTAACATTATGCAAATTTTTGGTTGTCTATTTTGTGCAGGATCATGGCCCCCAAAAGATCACGACAGGGTGCTAGCTCTTCGAGGCAACCTACATATGACGAGTCAAGGTTCGCCAGCGAGGAGGCGGAAGGTGATTTCCACGCCAAGGCGGCTAAGTCCTGGCTCCAGGAAGTTGAGGTTGACAGGTTGGCCCTACGGTCTGAAAAGCCATAAATATATGACGAAATTCACCGACGCGAAATGGAGTTCCTATTTGACTCACCGGCCCTAGTGAACAAGATGTTTGTTAGGGAGTTTTTATGCCAATGCTCCTTACGGGATGGCTAGGAGGGTATTCGTCCGAGGTAAGTACGTCTACGCCCATGCTCATACTATTAGGCAGGCACTTAGACTACCGAATCATACTAGTGACGTGGACTACTACCACGATAGGCCTGGTGTCACCTGGGACATGCTAATTGAGGCCTTATGTGTTGATGGCATTCCTATTTGGATAAGAAATAAAACACTACACTCTAACTGCTTTACACATACTGCTAAATGCTGGTTTTCTATCATATGTAACCGGCTCTTGCCCTCCAGCAACACCACGGATGTCAATTTTAATAGGGCACTTCTAACATGATGTTTTGTAACACAGCGGGATGTGGACATCGCCCCCTTAATTAGTGATGAGATGGTGCTGAGGGGATCCCTCAAATCCAAGGGTTTTTATTACCCATCTCTTGTCACTAATTTGTGTCTCAGCCATCAGACCCCGGTCCTAGCCTCGGATGGTTATCTCCAACCAAAAGCTCCATTTAGAGCTTCTCAAATCTGGGTCGGCCGAGACAATGATCCAATTGAATTGGATGCTGAGGTTGACCCTGTGCCGGTGGTCCGGGCCAGGCATTCCACTGACTCAGCCGGACCGTCCAGGCATGCTCACCGTGGAGCGAGTATGTCTAGGTCCGAATCTACACGGCCTATGATTAGGTCCATGGAGGAGGAGGTTGCTGATCTGCACACCTCCGTAGATGGCTTGCACACGCGTTTAGACGCGATGTCTTAGAGGCAAGCTCGGTCACAAAGAAGGTTCATGGCATGGCTCCAAGCACTTGGTCGAGCATGTCACGTCGACCCATCCACCGTCTCCGACTCCGAGTGAGTCTCGGGTAAGTTTTCTCGCCCCTCTTGAGCTATATCTTTCTTGATGTCATGAGGACATGACATGATTTTAAGTGTGGGGTGGGTGACTCATGTATATGTTGTATATATTAGTTGTAGTTTTTAATATAAATAGATGGCTTGGCCCGATGATGGACACTTGGCGACGGGTTTCTTAAGGGTCCAAGTCGGAATAAAAAAAACACAAAAAAATCAGAAAATTTAAAAATCCAAAAATATGAGTAGAGGACTCTTCCTGATGACGGACTATTTAGGACAAGTACTCTTGAGGGAAGCAGTCCACGTAGGAATTTTCTTTCTTTTATTTTCTTTTTCTAGGTAGTGTATCACCTCCTCCTTGGTTTTTCTTTTGACCACGGTTCTTTTCCAAGGGTTTTTATTGAACCGGGTTAGGTGGATTTTTCTTTTCTTAGAATTAGAGGAAAAAGGGTAACATGTAACCCCAAGTATGCACATTAGCAAAGCTTAATTGAACTTGAGAATGTATTTTCTAAGCTTGGCTGTAGAACCTAAATTTGCACAATAATGCTTGCTTGAACATCGATAGGACTTTGTAGATGAACCGGATTCCAAATGAGTTGCATGCTATGTATGTGTGAGGTTTTACTTACATTGTATGTTGTACATGATACCTAGAACTTGCCCTGTGTGTTAGCAAAGCGAAATAGAAGTTGTTTGGTTATAGAAAGGATAGAGGCATTTCTTTGTGTAACCCCATAAACCAATAGACATGAATTCACCAGTACATAATATCTTAGTTAACCCCTTTGAGCTTAAAGCCTATTCTTTGATAAACCTTGAATGTTCTTCAAATTATTATATTGTTCTACTTTACCTCCTAGGAGCACTTGTATTGTAATGAATATGCAAAAGTCTAAGTCAGGGGTGAAGGGAAATTGAAAAAAGGGAAAATCAAGAATGAGTGGTAGAAAATAGTGAACTGGCCAAAATAGTGTAAATGTGTTGCAAAGCAATGAGAAAAAAAAAAGAGAAAATTTTGAGAAAAAGAGCTATATCAATGTATATATGAAAATTAGAAAGGCCAGTTACACCAACAAAAGAAAAGTGGGTATTAAAGGTAAATAAAAGTGAATGAATGTTTAGGGGAGACATAAGGAAGAAAATGAAAGGGGAAGTTGTGAAAGGGAAAAGAAAAGTGCTTATGGAGGTTAGTCACTATAACCAAAAGTATCCTACCCGTCCCGTAGCCAACATTACAACCCTTAAAGACCTCTTGATCTATGATTGACTAACTCGATTAGTGGAGTATTACACTAGGGGCAAGCCTTTGGTGTGTCTGTATACATATGAATGTTCTTTGTTGAGAGTGAGTGAATTTTTCCGATATATATAAGTTCCATATTCTTAATTGTGTATGTGTGGGAACTTCTCTCAATAAATTGTGTGAGGGCATGACACTCAAGAGGAAAACGGTAAATTTGCAAGTTTTTGATAATAACTAGAGTAAGCAATAATGTGCCGGCATGAGAGTTTACGGTTAGGTGAAGATTGTGCATATCTTAGGTTAATCATGAAAATTAGCTTTTGTGACATAATTTGGGGGAGACATAAATAAAATTGGCCTAAAGTGTGATTAAGGTTGCTCGAGGACGAGCAAAGGTTTAAGTGTGGGGTATTGATAATAGGTGAATTTGACTATAATTATGCCCTAAATAATCACACTTTGTTGTTGAATTAATGTTGTTTATGATGACAAAATGCTTTGATTAGTGTTTATTGGTGTGTTATAGGTACACAGGAACCATTGGATGCTAAAGGAGCTATTTTGGAGTCACATGTTGATGAAAAGGCCAAGTGAAGAGTTGAAGTGAAGTGAGCTTGAAAAATTAAAGAAGAATCTGAAGTATTGTTCATCCGCGGTTCACTCGTGACCGCGGATGAACCGCGAGAAATCAAGCTCTCTGAACTTTTCGGAAGAATCAGAGGACTGCTCTGTTCGCGGTTCGCCCGCGGCCGCGGACGAACCGCGGAAGGCGCCGCAAAATATTTTCCTAGTTGTGTACAAATTACGTTTTTTAGCCCTAAAACCTCTATATAAACTCCCAGTTCGCCCAATAAAGGCAAGTTGTGTATTTTTTACTACTTTTTCAAGACAATTAGTAAGAGAGAACTCTCTCAACTCATTCCTTTATTTTTTATCAAGTATTTATTTATGAATTCAATTATTATTCTTGTTTCTTTGAGCATGAGTAGCTAAATCCTTTTCTATGGTTTTGATGGAACCTGTTGAGTGATGAACTTATCGTTTATGTGATTACAAATTGTTAGCTTGATTACTAATTGTTCAACTTCGTTCTTATTGTAGTTAATTGGTAGAGCTCCCGATTAGCCTGTGCCTATTTAGTGTGCATAACTTGGAAAAGAGTGCATATTTAGGTATATTGTTGAACAACACCACACCTAGGTTATTGGAGGAATCTATAACTTTAGGCGTAAAGACGGGGTTAGGAATAACGAAGTCTTGGGTATAATTTAAGTGAACTATTCAAATTAAAGCTAGCTAGGGTAGCTCGGAAGAGTGCACTAGTAAATTATTGTAATTGCTCGGGAGAGGGTTACGATACTAATAGCGTTCATGATTGATAGAATATATTAACAATTTGTATGAGCATAACGATAAGGGATTCCATCAATAGGGGAAATCAATACCTTAGTCTTTTTCCATATTATTTTACCCAATATTCAATTCTTTCTTTTAAGACTTTTTAATTCTTGTAAAGGTAGTAATTAGCCGAAAATCATACAAACATATACTCGAAATTTTGGGAAGTTGATTCGGAAGTGTTCTTGGGTTGTGAAAGTTGTAATTGGTAGGTTAATTCCCTGTGGGATCGATTCTGGACATGTTTGACCAGGTTATATTGACTACGATCGTTGCTTGGACGTGAATCACATATGTATAAATACATAATGTTTTAAAACATACGCCTCTGTGGGCATCATCATCCTCATATCGTTCCCGGCCGTAATAGGCTCGGTAAAAATGTACCCGGCCATTATAAGACTCGGTAAAATCGTACCCGGCCACGTAAAGCTCGGTAAAACCCAATTGATCAGTGGTTGCACAATAGGTGCCGTACCCGGCTGACTAAGCGCGGCTCGGTAGAGTAAAATAGATACATATATATAATGCATGCTCGACTCATGGAAATACCTTGTAGACCTTTCGGAGTGACCTAAGGTCGGTATCCTATGTACACCTTATTAGGACTAACTCTTCACTATGAACCTTATAGGAATCAGGAAGTACTAACAAGATTGATAACATAAGAATAAGAAAAGCAACATCAACATCAATCGTTCCATAAGAGGGGAAACAATGTAAGTACTGCTAGCTTCTAAGAGTAGAGTATCTTTGGAAGCTCGTTCATTACATTATGTACAATCGGAGTCGTGCAAAAGAAGGAAAGGGATAGCCTCACATACCTTGTATATACTGCCCCAACCTCAAGCTATGCAAACGTCATGACTCCTTAGTCTACAATAGGAGAAATGACAATATCGTTAACGTTTAAGCGTCGCAACTATTATGTACCAATCACAACCTATTTTGTGATGAAACGGACTGCACCTCCCCTATTTATATGAATTCCCACATGTGAAAACAATCACCAAACAGCCCAAACAACATCAATGTTAATCATATTGAACATCCCAAAACAGTCCACCAACCGATAACATTACTACCAAGCCTTTCAATATATATTTCACAAGTTCTAGCTTCAATGACTTAGCCGCAACTTGGATAATCTTAAATACATACAGATTAAGATATTCATTACCTTAATACAGATAGAACAACTCCAATTTGACCTTAATTCTCCACGAAATATCCCTCCAATTCTGCCACAACAACAAGAAAGCGAAGCTAGCAATCAATTAATATTTTTTTTCGGCACTAGAATAACTTTAGAAGGCTTGAAATCACCTTGGGTTGATATTAAGAACTTGAGGGAGTATTTACAGAACATAAAACCTTTAAAACAACCCCCCACACGAGCTGTAACAACTCAAAAATGAGCAACAACAAGAAGAACAAGAAACTTACTAGCGCCACGTGATTCCAGACACTTGATTTGTGTTGTTTGCCCTTTGTTTGGGTCTTGAACCTTGATAGAACCTTGAGAGGGTGTTCTTAGGGTTCTAAGATCTGAATATAGTGAAATAAATGACTTAAAACGGGTTGGATGTGTCCTATATAGATCCAAATGTCTTAAACCGCCTAAGTGGGCCCAATAGAGAGGTGTTTGGTGCAGTCTCGCGAAAATGTGAATATCTCTCTACTCCGAGATTGTATCGATGAACGGTTTAATGTGTTAGAAACTAGACTCATAGATATTCAATTTTTTGGTTATATAACTCCACAATTGTACGTAAATTTGGAGAAAAGCTTAGTAACATTTGACCTAAAGTTTAAGTAAAACTATGAACCTAAGTTGCGACAACTTTTGTCGACTTTTGTTTCATAAATCGTTTGACTTCAAGACTTATGATATGGATATTATATGATTCAAATACCTTAAAACATGACCTCCTGAGTATATTAAGCATCTATAGGTTTACCCAAAAGTACGAGTTATAGCATCCTTGATTCGTTTAACTTCTAATACTTGTTAATCACCCTTATGCACCCTTGTATCACTTAAGATCAAACGGATTAACTTCTTATCATCTCAAGGATAATTCCTTCTTGGATTTGTGTTAACTAACATATGGCATGAAGTAACATGTGTGGATATGGGTTGTAACACACCCCCCCCCCCTAGGAACATTCGTCCTCGAATGTAAGGGTTTATGGGGAGTCCAAATCATCGTGGATTCCAGCGGAAACTTTTGGTCAATATTCCCCTATAAAATGGTCACTAGCAAAATTTGCAAGCAGTGAAGCTCAAAGTATGGCCTCAAAAGGCTACACAAAGCATTATGGACATGGACATTATTTACGTATCACCATTTTGTATTAAGGAAAAGTGTTCTCAAGTTATTGCTTACCTCCTAAAGTCGTTTCACCTTTACAATGTATCTTGCGTTCCACCAATATCCTTGTTATCATCATTCTGGAATAGGTAAGGGTATTTAGACTTCATCTCTTCTTCCGTTTCCCATGTCATTTCTTTCATATTCTTGTTCCTCCACAATACTTTGACGGAAGCTACATCTTTTGTTCTCAGCTTGCGGACTTGTCGATCTAATATAGCCATTGGCACTTCTTCATATGATAGATCCTTTGTAACTTGAACATCTTTGATAGGGACAACTCGAGAAGGGTCTCCAATACATTTTCTTAACATAGATACATGGAATACCGGATGGACAAATTCTAATTCGGATGGCAATTCTAATGCATAAGCAACTTGTCCAATTCGTTGAAGAATTTTATACGGACCGATATACCTTGGACTCAGCTTACATTTCGTCCCAAAACGCATAACACCCTTCATTGGTGAGATCCTCAGGAAAACCCAATCACCAACCTCAAACTCTAGATCACGACGTCGGACATCGGAATAAGACTTTTGCCTGCTTTGTGCCGTCCTCAATCATTCCTGTATCACTTTCACCTTCTCAATGGATTGGTGAATCAAATTTGGCACATATAATTATGTTTCACCGACTTCGAACTATCCAACTGGTGATCTACATCTCCTCCCATATAGTGCCTCATATGGGGCCATTTTAATACCGGAATGGTAGTTATTATTGTAGGCAAATTCTATGAGTGGAAGATGGTCATCCCAATTTCCCTTAAAATCTAGAACACATACTCGTAACATATCTTCCAATGTCTGAATGGTACGTTCAGCCTGTCCGTCAGTCTGCGAATGAAATATAGTGCTGAGATTCACATGTGTGCCTAAACCTTTCTGAAAAGACCTCCAAAAGTTAGCCATAAATTGAGCTCCTCGATCTGATATAATAGATACCGGTACACCATGAAGCCTAACAATCTCCTTGATATACAACTTCGCATAATCTTCAGCCGAGTAAGTTGTCTTAACTGGCAGAAAGTGAGCACATTTTGTAAGTCGATCAACTATCACCCGGATAGAGTCAAACTTATGATAAGATCGAGGTAATCCAATAACGAAGTCCATATTAATCACCTCCCATTTCCAGGTCGGAATCTCTATATTTTGAAGCAATCCATCGGGTTTCTTGTCACAACCCTAGTTCACCAATTGTGAACATGTCATGATGGCATCCAGTCCCCACGACTAGGTAAGCCTAACACCTTGCGGAATGTACAAGTTTATGAACTTTAAACAAGAAATAGCGGAAAACAATATAAATAGGAATGTAATCTGTGCCGCTTGGCACATACACTCGTCAACACACTGTATAAAAATACCACTAAGACCCGGAATCCCACGAATAACAAAAACTAAAAGAAATACAACTGTGGGTCTATGTGTAAAGAGTATCTAAAACAACGAAATGAAGGAAAACATCTACTAGAACTATCAGAATAGAAGGAGGGCCTCCGGATCCGCCGACGTAGCAGATCATACCTCGAGGTCTCCAAGTGTGCTGGTGATATCACCTAGTATGGGCATGTCCTGATGTACCTGGATCTGCACAACAAAAGTGTGCAGAAGAGTAGCATGAGTACACCACGGCGGTACTCAGTAAGTGCCAAGCCTAACCTCGATGGAGTAGTGACGAGGAAGGTCAGGGCCCTACTAAGAGAACAATAATATAATGATGATAACAATAATAAGCAGTTTAAATAATAATGAATCTGAAATGACAACAGTAAAGTGATTTCCGCAACCGTCTACAATTTAAGCTAGCAGCAAGTAATAACTCAATCAACAAGTCCAGGACAAGTCCAGGACTTGTGGGAATTGAACCCACAGTCCCACTCTATAATCAACAATCCAGGAGTTGCGGGAATTTAACCCGTAGTCCCAATAATAGTATCTCTGGGTCTCCGGGAATCGAACCCGCAGCCCACACCTCAATACCTCAAGATGTGTCTCAATGATCTCAGGGTCTCCAGGAATCGAACCCGCAGTCCATATCTCAATATTCTCAGTACCTCTGGGTCTCCGGGAATCGAACCCGCAGCCCATGTCTCAATAATATCTCAATAGCTCAGGATCTCCGGGAATCGAACCCGCAGTCCATATCTCAATAACTCGGGATCTCCGGGAATCGAACCCGCAGTCCATATCTCAATAACTCGGGATCTCCGGGAATCGAACCCGCAGTCCATATCTCAATAACTCAAGATCTCCGGGAATCGAACCCGCAGTCCACAAACAATACCACTCCGGGTCTCTGGGAATCGAACCCACAGCCCTGGTATCTCCGGGAATCGAACCCGCAGTCCACCAACACAACAATTAAAGAACACACAGAGAGAATATAATATGCTTAACTACAACTTCACCCGAGTCTAGTGCCAACAATTATCAAGAAGTTCAAGTAAGACAATTAGGCGATTAGATAGTTAAATCCTAGCTAATCATGCTTTTCTAACTAATAGCGGGTAAAAGTAACGATTTAATCACCTAAGATTAGGAATATCACTAATCGGACAATTCAAGTACGTATGTGTTACAACAACCAGCGCATGTACACGCCCGTCACCTCGCGTACAAGGCATTTAAACTATCACATAATATCCTAGGGGTGAAAGTTCCCCCACACGAGGTTAGACAAGCCACTTACCTCGACTCCGGTACAAAACCGCTAAGAGACAACTCTCTTGCCGCGAATGTCGGCCTCCACGGGTGTAGTATCTGATAAAAATCAATAGAATCACATCAAAATAGGCAAATTGGGCATTACCCAATCAAAATAATTAAAAATACACCAAAACCCACAAGTTGCCAAAACCCGACTTTTGGTACGCTTCTCGAAAAATTACGAAAGTTATATATTCGGAACCCTCATCTCAATACGAGTCTAAGCATATAAAATTTACTAAATTTGGACTCCATTTCCCCATTCAAACCCTTGATTTTCTAAAGTTCAAGCCTAGGGTGAAAACCCCCATTAAATACCCCAAATTCCTCCATTTTCATGAAAAACTTGCATAATATTATCAACAACAATCATAATTTGAGTCCATTATTGATTACCTGATGAAACCCCTCGAATTATCCTTCAAAAAGCCGAACTCTCAAGGTTTAGAAGTGTTTCTGAAATTTCTAACTTCTGATATAATTAAACCCTCTGCGATTTTTGCTTCTGCGGACTTTTTCCGCCTATACGGAACCGCTTCCGCGACCATTTGGTCGCTTCTGCGAAACCCCAAGCCTGGCTGGCCCAATCCGCTTCTGCGAGCCCTGGGCCGCTTCTGCGAGGCCGCTCTTGCGGACAAACGTCCGCTCCTGCGGAACTTTCCGCTCCTACGAATAGGACTCCGCTTCTGCGGACTCGCCTAAGCGAAGACGTATCCGCTTCTGCGAAATTCCCCAATCCATCTCCTGACCGCTTCTGCGGTCCCATCCTCGCACCCGCGATGCCGCTTATGAAGACAATGGTCCGCCCCTGCGATCCACTCCGCCTCCGTGCCCCAAATTCCACTTCAGCGGACTCGCCTCTGCAGTTCCATTTCAGCAGGGGCGAAAACAACAGAACCAGCACCAAAACCTGCAAATTTTCAATGTTTTCTCCCGTTTAACCATCCGAAATCACCTCGAGGCCCCCGGGACCTCATCCAAACACACCAACAAATCCTAATACCTTATTCGAACTTGTTCCAATCCTCAAAAACACGTCTAACAACATCAAAACCCATAATTCACATCGAATTCAAGCCTAAATTTCTTAAAACTTTCCGAATTACACATTCGATCTAAAACCCGACCAAACGACATCCGATTGACCTGAAAATTTGCGGACATATCCAAAATCACATAACGAAGCTACATAAATTGTCGGAATTCCATTCCGACCCCAATCAAAATCTCACCTATCGTTCGGATTCGCCAAAATTTCGAACTTCGGCATTTCAAGCCTAATTGACCTACGGACCTCCAAAATACATTCCGAACGCGCTCCCAACCCCGAAATCACCTAACGGAGCTAATGGAATCATCGGATTTCCGTTCCGAGGTCGTCTTAGCACTGTTCCGACTATGGGCCATTTTCCAACTATAAAGCTTCAATTTAGGGACTAAGTGTCCCAAAACACTCCGAATTCCAGAACCGACCCTCCCGGCAAACCACAATAGCACAATTGAACTTAGGGGAACAGTTAAATTGGGGATCGGGGCGTAATTTTATAAAACAACCGGCCGGGTCGTTATATCTTCCCACACTTAAAAGATTCGTTCGTCCTCGAACGAGCATAGAAAACATACCTGGAGTGGTGAAGAGATAAGGGTAATGGTGGCGCATATCCTGATCGGTCTCCCAAGCCGCCTCCTCGACCGGCTGACCCTGCCACTGGACCTTTACTGAAGCGATGTTCCTTGACCTTAGCTTCCTGACTTGCCTGTCTAGAATGGCCACTGGCTCCTCAACATAAGACAGATCCTCGTCTAGCTGAACCGAAGTGAAATCCAACACATGCGACGGGTCACCATGGTATCTCCGGAGCATAGAAACATGAAATACGGGGTGGACTCTGGCTAGGCTGGGAGGTAAGGCCAACTCATAAGCAACCTCCCCAACACGCCTCAAAATCTCAAAAGGCCAATAAATCTAGGACTCAGCTGAGCACATTAGCCTGATATAATCTGAAGATATTCCCTCTTGTTCAAACAATTAAGTCTTGGAGCCTAATTCCAACATCCGGAATTCTATGTCAGGCTTGTTTTCACCAAGAGATCACTCAATATTCCTCAAACGCCATCCTCAAACATGACTGCATAACCTTGCTGGATTCTTACCTTGCAACACAAAATCCACAGGACCACGATAATATTTTATGACCAAATTAGCCAAAAATTCAATGAATTAGGTGCTCTCATTGCACCTCATGATCTACATAGGTCTCGTTCTGTAACGACCCGACCGGTCGTTTTAGAAAATTACGCCCCAATCCCTAATTTAACTGTTCCCCTAAGTTCATTTCTGCTATTGTGGGTTGCCGGGAGAGTCGGTTCCGAAAATTTGAGCATTTTGGGACACTTAGTCCCTAAATAAGAGCTTTGAAACTAGAAAACGGTCCGTAGCCGGAACAGTGTTAAGACGATCTCGGAACGGAAATCCGATGGTTCCATTAGCTTCGTTAGGTAATTTCGGGGTTAGGAGCGCGTTCGGAATGTATTTTGGAGGTCCGTAGCTCAATTAGGCTTGAAATGCCGAAGGTTGAAATTTTTGGCGAATCCGAACGATAGGTGAGATTTTGATCCGGGGTTCGGAATGGAATTCCGACAATTTCTGTAGCTTCGTTATGTGATTTTGGGTATGTCCGCAAATTTTCAGGTCATTCGGACGTCGTTTGGTCGGGTTTTAGATCGAATGTGCAATTCGGAAAGTTTTAAGAAATTTAGGCTTGAATTCGATGTGAATTATGGGTTTTGATGTTGTTAGACATGTTTTGAGGATTTGAGCAAGTTCGAATAAGGTATTAATATGTGTTGGTATGTTTGGATGAGGTCCCGGGGGCCTCGGGGTGTTTTCGGATGGTTAAACGGGAGAAATTGTGGAAAATTGCAGGTTGGAATCCTCCTTCTGTTGTTTCCGCTCCTGCGGAATTTTGGACGCAGGAGCGTGTCCGCAGAAGCGGACGAGATGCGCAGGAGCGGCTGTTTCTGCAGAAGCGGAAGCCAATCCGCTGAAGCGGGGTCGCTGGTGCGAGCCAGTGATCGCAGAAGCGGACGGGGAGAAATGGACATGGTCCGCAGAAGCGGACATCTTACCGTTTGGGCGAGACCGCAGAAGCGGTCAATTATGCGCAGAGGCGGATATGTCCGCAGAAGCGGAAGCTTCTTCGCAGAAGCGGATCCGCTTAAGCGGCCCTCTTGTTCACAGAAGCGGAAATGGCCAGCCAGGCCTGGAACCGCTGAAGCGACCCTTTGGTCGCGAATACGGACGCGTAGAAGCGGAAAATGTTCCGCAGAAGCGAAAATCGCTGTAAGTAAGTGTATCCAGAAGTTAGAAAAATTTCAGAACATTTCACACATTTTGGGTCTCGGCTTTAGAGGCGATTTGGGCGATTTTGAAGAGAAATTCAAGGGAAATTATCAGGTAATCAACTATGGACTTAATCTATGATTAGTATTGGTAATATTATGCAATTATATCATGAAAATGTAGGAAATTGGGGTAATTTATGGAGGGTTTAGCCCTAGGCTTGAACTCTAGAAAATCAAGGTTTTGAATGGCCAAATGGAGTCCGAATTTGGTAAAATTTATATGCTTAGACTCGTATTGAGACAAGGGTTCCGAATATACAACTTTCGTGATTTTTCGATAAGCGTACCGAAAGTCGGGTTTTGGCAACTTGTGGATTTTGGTGAATTTTGAGTTATTTTGATTGGGTAATGCCCAATTGGCCTATTTTGATGTGATTCTATTGATTTTATCAGATACTACACTTGTGGAGGCCGACATTCGCGGCAAGAGGGTTATTTCTTAGCGGTTTTGTACCGAATTGAGGTAAGTGGCTTGTCTAACCTCGTGTGGGGGAATTTTCACCCCTAGGATATTATGTGATAGTTTAAATGCCTTGTACGCGAGGTGATGGGCGTGTACATGCGCTGGTTGTTGTAACACACACTTTACTTGAATTGTCCGATCAGTGATATTCCTGCTCTTAGCTGATAAAAGCGTTACCGTTACCCGGTATTAGTTAGAAAAGCATGATTAGCTAGGATTCAACATGTTTAATTGCCTAGTTGATTTACTTGAACTTCTTGATAAATTGTGGGCACTAGTTTCGGTGAAGTTGTAATTTAACATATTATATTCTCTCTGTGTGTTTTCTTTATTTGATGTGTTGGTGGACTGCGGGTTCAATTCCCGGAGATCCCAGGGCTGTGGGTTCGATTCCCAGAGACCCGGAGTGATATTGTTTGTGGACTGCGGGTTCGATTCCCGGAGATCCTGAGCTATTGATATATTATTGAGATGTGGACTGCGGGTTCGATTCCCGGAGATCCCAGGGCTGTGGGTTCGATTCCCAGAGACCCGGAGTGATATTGTTTGTGGACTGCGGGTTCGATTCCGGAGATCCTGAGTTATTGAGATATTATTGAGACATGGGCTGCGGGTTCGATTCTCGGAGACCCAGAGGTACTGAGAATGGGACTGTGGGTTCAATTCCCACAGATCCTGGATTTGTTTATCCGAGTTGGTTATTTGTTGTTAGCTTAATCGTAGACAGTTGCAGTAATTATCATAATGTTGTTATTTCGGAAATTATTATCATTTAAACTGTTTATTTTGTTTTCATCATTATATTATTGTTTCTCAATAGGGCCCTGACCTACCTCGTCACTACTCCATCGAGGTTAGGCTTGGCACTTACTGAGTACCGCCGTGGTGTACTCATGCTACTCTTCTGCACACTTTTGTTGTGCAGATCCAGGTACATCAGAGGAGGCTCGTACTAGGTGATTCTGCAGCTTTCTGGGAGACTTCGAGGTATGATCTGCTACGTCCGCGGATCCGGAGGCTTCCCTTCTATTCTAGTATTACTAGTTGACATTTTTCTTCATTTCGTTGTTAGATACTCTTTACACATAGAGCCACAGTTGTATTTCTCTTTTAGTCCGTGTTACCGTGGGGTTCCGGATCTTGGTAGTGTTTTATTTATTGTGTGACGGATGTATGTGCCAAGCGGCACGGATTACATATCTTTTATGTTATTTTCCGCTGTTTCTTATTTAAGTATTTATAACTTATAGATTCCGCAACGTGTTAGGCTTACCTAGTCGTGGGGACTGGGTGCCATCACGACATGTTCACAATTGGTGAACTAGGGTCGTGACAAGTTGGTATCAGAGCTCTAGGTTCATAGGAGTCACGGGACACGGACCGGTTACTTAGAGTCTCGCTGATCGATACGGAGACGTCTGTATTTATCTACGAGGGGCTATGTAACTGTTTAGGAAACTCTTCATTTCTTTTGGATTCCTTGTCGTGCGACATTTTTGGCATCAAAAATCTAAACTACTGCTTTCTATTCTCTCACGGATGGTGAGGACACGAGCTAACCGCGATGATCAGGTACCCGCGCCCTCTGTTGCTGCCGTCAGAGGCCGGGGCCGAGGTAGAGGACAAGGACGCGCCCGAGGTGCATCCACAGCACCATCGCGCGCTGCCGCTGAGGTGCCACCGGTAGACCAGGTTGGAGCACAGGCACCTGGTACACCGACAACAGCTACTACCACTCCAGCACTACAGGAGACCCTGGCTCAGTTCATGAGCATGTATACCACTTTAGCCCAGGCAGGACTGCTTCCTCTTGTTGCAGCTACATCTCAGGGCGGGGGAGGGGCCCAGACTCCCGTAGCCGTTACACCGGAGCAGCGTGTGCCAGTGGGACATGTTCCAGATGTTTTGGTTATGCCTCCTGCCGCCCCAGCACAACCAGGAGGTGGACCAGCTGCCTCTGAGGACGAGCAGCGTAGGTTGGAGAGGTTCAAGAAATATGACCCTCCAGTGTTCAGTGGTTTGGCTTCAGATGATGCATTGGGTTTTCTGGAGGAGTGTCATCGTATTCTTTCTACCATGGGGATTGTGGAGACCAGCGGGGTTTCCTTCACTACGTTTCAGTTTCGTGGGACCGCTTATGATTGGTGGCGCACGTATGAGTTGGATAGTCCGGAGGAGTCCGCTTCGTTGACCTGGACGCAGTTTTCAAATCTGTTTTTGACGGAGTTTGTTCCCCAGAGCCTTAGGGATTCTTGGCGCTCGGAGTTTGAGAGATTGCGACAGGGCTCCATGTCAGTATCGGAGTATGCCATCAGTTTCACCCGTCTGGCCGGGCATGCACCGGCCTTGGTAGCCACGGTTCGGGAGAGAGTGCGGAGATTTATTGAGGGCCTGATTCCGCCTATCCGATCCAGCATGGCCAGAGAGTTGGAGACAGATATATCTTATTAGCAGGCGGTGAGCATCGCTGGGAGGATCGAGAGTATGCTCCTTAGAGAGCGGGGAGATAGAGAGGCCAAGAGGTCTCGTGAGTCGGGCCATTTCTCCGGTGCCCGCACTTCAGCAGCCGGTCGTTTTGGCAGGGGTTATTCCGGTCGTCCAGTTCACTCAGCATTGCCCGCAGCCGGTAGCACTCCAGGTCTTCCAGCACCACAGGAGCCTTATTATGCTCCCCCAGTTTCCAGTGCACCTCCTGCGCGGGGTCCTTCTAGGGGTCAGACTAGTGGGGGTGAGGCCGGTCAGTCACAGCCACCGCGTCCTCTCAGAGCTTGTTTTGAGTGCGGGGATACTCGCCACCTGGTTAGGGAGTGCCCCGGGCGTAGGAGGGGAGCACCTCACCAGTCTTCGCAGCATCAGCGTGGCTCTCAGGGTCAGCAGGCTATCATTCCAGCTCCAGCTGCTATTCCACCTGCCCAGCCAGCCAGGGGCGGGGGTCAGGGTTCTAGAGGCCGCCCTCGAGAGGGGGGACAGGCCAGATTCTATGCTATTCCTGATCGCGCTGCGGCTGTTGCATCTGACTCTGTTATCACAGGTATTATTATGGTTAGTCACAGGGAGGCATCGGTTCTATTCGACCCTGGTTCCACTTTTTCATATGTGTCTTCTTACTTTGCTTCTCATACTGGGTGTGCCTCGGGATTCTTTGAGTGCCCCCATTTATGTTTCCACTCCGGTGGGTGATTCTTTGGTCGTGGACCGCGTATATCGGTCGTGTTTGATTACCATTTGTGATTTTGAGACCGGAGCGGATCTATTGCTGCTTGGGATGGTCGATTTTGATATAATTTCTGGGCATGGACTGGTTGTCGCCCCATTATGCTATTCTTGATTGTCACGCCAAGACCGTGACGCTGGCTATGCCGGGCATTCCACGTATTGAGTGGAGTGGTACTCTAGATCACACCCCTAGCCGTGTTATTTCTTTTCTCAGAGCTCAGCGTATGGTTGAGAAGGGGTGTGCTGCTTATCTAGCCTATGTGCGGGACGTCAGTGTTGACACTCCCTCTATTGATTCTGTTCATGTGGTACGTGACTTTGCTGATGTATTTCCAGCTGATCTTCCGGGCATGCCGCTCGACAGAGATATTGACTTTGCTATTGACTTGTTGCCGGGCACTCAGCCCATTTCTATTCCACCGTACCGTATGGCTCCTCCCGAATTAAAGGAGTTGAAGGATCAGTTACAGGAGTTATTGGGCAAGGGTTTTATTCGACCCAGTGTTTCGCCTTGGGGTGCTCCTGTATTGTTTGTGAAGAAAAAGGACAGTTCTATGCATATGTGTATTGACTATCGTCAGCTGAATAAGGTTACAGTGAAGAACCGGTACCCTTTGCCCCGTATTGATGATTTATTTGACCGGTTACAGGGCGCACATGTGTTTTCTAAGATCGATTTGCGCTCTGGGTATCACCAGCTGAAGATTCGGGAGCCAGATATCTCGAAGACTGCCTTCAAGACCCGGTATGGTCACTATGAGTTCCTCGTGATGTCTTTTGGGCTGACCAATGCCCCAGCAGCCTTTATGCATTTGATGCACAGTGTGTTCAGGCCTTATCTGGACTCGTTCGTGATTGTCTTCATTGATGATATTCTAGTATATTCTCGGAGCCGGGAACAGCACGAGCAGCATTTAAGAATAGTGCTTCAGATCCTGAGGGAGAAGCAGCTTTATGCCAAGTTCTCTAAATGTGAATTCTGGTTGAGTTCGGTGGCATTTTTGGGCCACGTGGTATCGAGTGATGGTATTCGAGTAGATCCGAGGAAGGTGGAGGCCGTGCAGAGAGTTGGCCCAGACCCTCCTCCGCTACTGAGATTCGCAGTTTCCTTGGTTTGGCGGGCTATTACCGTCGTTTCGTAGAGGGTTCTCTTCGATTGCAGCACCTATGACTAGATTGACCCAAAAGGGTGCCCCTTTTCAGTGGACAGACGAGTGTGAGGCGAGCTTTCAGAAGCTCAAGACAGCTTTGACTTCGGCCCCTATATTGATGTTGCCTACAGGTACGGGGTCCTATACCGTATATTGTGATGCCTCACGAGTTGGACTCGGTGCGGTATTGATGCGGGACGGTAGGGTGATTGCCTACGCGTCGAGACAGCTGAAGGTGCATGAGAAGAATTACCATATGTTCATGATTTGGAGCTAGTTGCCATTGTTCACGCCTTGAAAATTTGGCGTCATTATTTATATGGGGTTCCTTCTGAGATCTACACTGATCACCGGAGCTTGCAGCACTTGCTTAAGCAGAAGGACCTGAATATGCGTCAGAGGAGATGGTTGGAACTACCTGAAGGACTATGATATTACTATTCTCTATCATCCGGGCAAGGCTAATGTGGTTGTCGATGCCTTGAGTCGTCGGGCAGAGAGTTTGGGGAGTTTGGCATATCTACCAGCTTCGGAGAGGCCTATGGCGATGGATGTTCAGGCTTTAGCCAGGCAGTTTGTTAGACTGGATCTTTCGGAGCCCAGCCGGGTTCTAGCTTGTGTGGTTTCTCGGTCTTCTCTATTTGACCGCATCAGGGAGCGTCAGTTCGACGACCCTCATTTGCTTGTCCTTCGGGATAGAGTTCGGCGTGGTGATGCTCGAGATGTTACCATCGGGGATGATGGAGTTATGAGGATGCAGGGGCGTATCTGTGTGCCCAATGTAGATGATCTTCGAGAGCTGATTCTAGCAGAGGCCCATAGCTCGCGGTATTCCATCCATCCGGGTGCCGCGAAGATGTATCAGGACTTGAGACAACATTACTGGTGGAGGCGGATGAAGAGGGATATAGTTGATTATGTTTCCGGATGCCTCAACTGCCAGCAGGTGAAGTATGAGCATCAGCGTCCGGGTGGATTGATGCAGCGAATTGAGATTCCCGAATGGAAATGGGAGCGCATTACCATGGACTTTGTATCTGGACTTCCACGGACTGTTAGGAAGTTTGATTCCATTTGGGTTATTGTGGATCGGCTGACCAAGTCCGCCCATTTTATACCGGTGAGCACTACTTATTCATCGGAGCGACTGGCGGAGATCTATATCAAGGAGATAGTTCGGCTGCATGGTATTCCAGTTTCCATCATTTCAGATAGAGGCACTCAGTTCACTTCACGGTTCTGGAGAGCTGTACAGCAAGAGTTAGGTACTCGGGTAGAGCTGAGCACAGCATTTCACCCCCAGACTGATGGGCAGTCCGAGCGCACTATTCAGATTTTGGAGGATATGCTCCGTGCGTGCGTGATTGAGTTTGGAGGTTCATGGGATCACTTCTTGCCACCGGCGGAGTTTGCTTATAACAACAGCTACCAGTCCAGTATTCAGATGGCACCGTACGAGGCCCTATATGGTAGGAGGTGCAGGTCTCCCGTGGGTTGGTTTGAGTCGGGCGAGGCCAGGTTGCTAGGTACCGATATGGTTCAGGATGCTATGGACAAGGTCAAGGTGATTCAGGACAGACTTCGTGCAGCCCAGTCTAGACAGAAGAGTTATGCGGACAAGAAGGTTCGCGATGTGGCTTTTATGGTTGGTGAGCGGGTTCTGCTTCGAGTCTCGCCCATGAAGGGCGTTATGAGGTTTGGGAAGAAAGGGAAGCCGAGTCCTAGATTTATTGGCCCTTTTGAGATTTTGAGGCGTGTTGGGGAGGTTGCTTATGAGTTGGCCTTACCTCCCAGCCCTAGCCGGAGTTCACCCCGTATTTCATGTCTCCATGCTCCGGAGATACCATGGTGACCCGTCGCACGTGTTGGATTTCACATCCGTTCAGCTAGACAAGGATCTGTCTTATGTTGAGGAGCCAGTAGCCATTCTAGACAGGCAAGTCAGAAAGCTAAGGTCAAAGAACATCGCTTCGGTAAAGGTTCAGTGGCGGGGCCAGCCGGTCGAGGAGGCGACTTGGGAGACCGAACAGGATATGCGCAGCCAGTACCCTCATCTTTTCACTACTCCGGGTATGTTTTCTATGCTCGTTCGAGGACGAACGAATCTTTAAGTGTGGGAAGATGTAACGACCCGACCGGTCGTTTTAGAAAATTACGCCCCAATCCCTAATTTAACTGTTCCCCTAAGTTCATTTCTGCTATTGTGGGTTGCCGGGAGAGTCGGTTCCGAAAATTTGAGCATTTTGGGACACTTAGTCCCTAAATAAGAGCTTTGAAACTAGAAAACGGTCCGTAGCCGAAACAGTGTTAAGACGATCTCGGAACGGAAATCCGATGGTTCCGTTAGCTCTGTTAGGTGATTTCCGGGTTAGGAGCGCGTTCGGAATGTATTTTGGAGGTCCGTAGCTCAATTAGGCTTGAAATGCCGAAGGTTGAAATTTTGGCGAATCCGAACGATAGGTGAGATTTTGATCCGGGGTTCGGAATGGAATTCCGACAATTTCTGTAGCTTCGTTATGTGATTTTGGATATGTCCGCAAATTTTCAGGTCATTCGGACGTCGTTTGGTCGGGTTTTAGATCGAATGTGCAATTCGGAAAGTTTTAAGAAATTTAGGCTTGAATTCGATGTGAATTATGGGTTTTGATGTTGTTAGACATGTTTTGAGGATTTGAGCAAGTTCGAATAAGGTATTAAGATGTGTTGGTATGTTTGGATGAGGTCCCGGGGGCCTCGGGGTGTTTTCGGATGGTTAAACGGGAGAAATTGTGGAAAATTGCAGGTTGGAATCTTGCTTCTGTTGTTTCCGCTCCTGCGGAATTTTGGGCGCAGGAGCATGTCCGCAGAAGCGGACGAGATGCGCAGGAGCGGCTGTTTCCGCAGAAGCGGAAGCCAATCCGCTGAAGCGGGGTCGCTGGTGCGAGCCAATGATCGCAGAAGCGGACGGGGAGAAATGGACATGGTCCGCAGAAGCGGACATCTTACCGTTTGGGCGAGACCGCAGAAGCGGTCAATTATGCGCAGAGGCGGATATGTCCGCAGAAGCGGATCCGCTTAAGCGGCCCTCTTGTTCGCAGAAGCGGAAATGGCCGGCCAGGCCCGGAACCGCTGAAGCGACCCTTTGGTCGCGGATACGGACGCGTAGAAGCGGAAAATGTTCCGCAGAAGCGAAAATCGCTGTAAGTAAGTGTATCAGAAGTTAGAAAAATTTCAGAACATTTCACACATTTTGGGTCTCGGCTTTAGCGGCGATTTGGGCGATTTTGAAGAGAAATTCAAGGGAAATCATCAGGTAATCAACTATGGACTTAATCTATGATTAGTATTGGTAATATTATGCAATTATATCATGAAAATGGAGGAAATTGGGGTAATTTATGGAGGGTTTAGCCCTAGGCTTGAACTCTAGAAAATCAAGGTTTTGAATGGCCAAATGGAGTCCGAATTTGGTAAAATTTATATGCTTAGACTCGTATTGAGACAAGGGTTCCGAATATACAACTTTCGTGACTTTTCGATAAGCGTACCGAAAGTCGGGTTTTGGCAACTTGTGGATTTTGGTGAATTTTGAGTTATTTTGATTGGGTAATGCCCAATTGGCCTATTTTGATGTGATTCTATTGATTTTATCAGATACTACACTTGTGGAGGCCGACATTCGCGGCAAGAGGGTTATTTCTTAGCGGTTTTGTACCGGAATTGAGGTAAGTGGCTTGTCTAACCTCGTGTGGGGGAACTTTCACGCCTAGGATATTATGTGATAGTTTAAATGCCTTGTATGCGAGGTGACGGGCGTGTACATGCGCTGGTTGTTGTAACACACACTTTACTTGAATTGTCCGATTAGTGATATTCCTGCTCTTAGCTGATAAAAGCGTTACTGTTACCCGGTATTAGTTAGAAAAGCATGATTAGCTAGGATTCAACATGTTTAATTGCCTAGTTGATTTACTTGAACTTCTTGATAAATTGTGGGCACTAGTTTCGGTGAAGTTGTAATTTAACATATTATATTCTCTCTGTGTGTTTTCTTTATTTGATGTGTTGGTGGACTGCGGGTTCAATTCCCGGAGATCCCAGGGCTGTGGGTTCGATTCCCAGAGACCCGGAGTGATATTGTTTGTGGACTGCGGGTTCGATTCCTGGAGATCCTGAGTTATTGAGATATGGACTGCGGGTTCGATTCCCGGAGATCCTGCGCTATGGGTTCGATTCCCGGAGATCCTGCGCTATTGATATATTATTGAGATGTGGACTGCGGGTTCGATTCCCGGAGATCCTGAGTTATTGAGATATTATTGAGACATGGGCTGCGGGTTCGATTCCCGGAGACCCAGAGGTACTGAGAATGGGACTGTGGGTTCAATTCCCACAGATCCTGGATTTGTTTATTCGAGTTGGTTATTTGTTGTTAGCTTAATCGTAGACAGCTGCAGTAATTATCATAATGTTGTTATTTCGGAAATTATTATCATATAAACTGTTTATTTTGTTTTCATCATTATATTATTGTTTCTCAGTAGGGCCCTGACCTACCTCGTCACTACTCCATCGAGGTTAGGCTTGGCACTTACCGAGTACCGCCGTGGTGTACTCATGCTACTCTTCTGCACACTTTTGTTGTGCAGATCCAGGTACATCAGAGCAGGCTCGTACTAGGTGATTCTGCAGCTTTCTGGGAGACTTCGAGGTATGATCTGCTACGTCCGCGGATCCGGAGGCTTCCCTTCTATTCTAGTATTTCTAGTTGACATTTTTCTTCATTTCGTTGTTAGATACTCTTTACACATAGAGCCCCAGTTGTAATTCTCTTTTAGTCTGTGTTACCGTGGGGTTCCGGATCTTGGTAGTGTTTTATTTATTGTGTGACGGATGTATGTGCCAAGCGGCACGGATTACATATCTTTTATGTTATTTTCCGTTGTTTCTTATTTAAGTATTTATAACTTATAGATTCCGCAACGTGTTAGGCTTACCTAGTCGTGGGGACTGGGTGCCATCACGACATGTTCACAATTGGTGAACTAGGGTCGTGACACGTTCTAACTTTTACAATACTGACACGACAGAAGAGATGTGCTGATATCCATAACCAACTACTAAATCAACAATTCATTGGGTCTATACTCCTGACAAGATCCATTACCTCATCCTAAACCAGAGGATGATCTTTTCCTCTATAATATACCTAATATAATCAGTTTGAACTGATCCCAAATCCCATGATCTCATCTCATCCAGTACGAACTGCTCAGGCGATAAGCCACCTCAGACATAATCAAAAGCCCCACAAGATGACGCAATGTGCTAGTAATCCACTAATTCGTACGTGATACAAAGGAAGGCAAACACTGGAGAGAACTATTCAACTCTCACATTAACATGGACCTCCTTAGAAAAATAGGAAACAGAACACATAAAAGCAATTATAGACACTAAAATAAACATCACACTGTTGCGGCGTGCAACCCGATCCTAAGAGTATACCCATGGCGGCGTGCCACCCGATCCCAACAATATAACCATGGCGGCGTGCCACCCGATCCCAACAATATAACCATGGCGGCGTGCCACTCGATCCCAACAATATAACCATGGCGGCGTGCCACTCGATCCCAACAATATAACCATGGCGGCGTGCCACTCGATCCCAACAATATAACCATGGCGGCGTGCCACCCGATCCAAACAATATAGACTCACACAGGGAGTCATATGTCGAGCTGAATAGCTCATCACATCAAAATACTGAATATCGATCATAAGCACACTAAGGTGCATGATATCAAACTCAATGAAACATATAGCGCTATAGGCTACAAACTCAAGCACAACTGAGGTGAGATATAAGATCTGAGTCTCGAGATCCATCATGCTCATATAACATCACCGCTGAGAGGAACCTCAACACATATGGAACTTACCAAGCCGTCTCACACTCATACGGCGCAATATATCCGTCACGCCCCAAATCGGGGAACATGACCGGCGCCTGACCGGGTTGCCCCAGTCAAGCGGACCTGGGTGCCTTTCATTCCCACGCGTTACCCCCGTGTTGATTGTTTCTCATTAACCAAATATCTTACTAACCATGAATGATTTCACATTAAACAAATAAAACCATACGAGTGATTCATTAACAAGTTTGCAGCTTTTACAACGCCCGACATAACATAATGTATACATAATACTAGAGTCCCACAGTTTACATGTCTACAGAGCCTCTAGGATACAAAAAAGGGAATACAACACTTGCCGGTAACACGGCTCCGGCTATACCTTACAAAACCAAAATGAAATCTAAACAAAAGTGGCATGAACCACACAGGGCCCCAAGGAAGAAAAGGGGCTCACCAAAACGGGCAGTGGAAGGAGAAGGATACTACTGCCGATGAGCTGAAGTGCCTGCTACTGATCCACCTACAATCATAACACGAATGTAGCGTCCCCGGCAAAAGGGACGTCAGTACACTTGAATTGTACCGGCATGTATGGACAAACTTTGTCCCAAGTAAACTCAAGCCATTGAATTACATCAACAATTAATTAAGCCAGAGCCAACCATGTTTCCACATTTTCCTCATTTCAAATAATTCTCAACACAAAGCACTTTCTACGATCAACCAATTTAACAATAACCAATCAATCACGTAAAGCACAAGTAGTCAAACAAAGGGGCAATCAGTGCCCCACAGGTTGCAAACTCTCCTGCTGTCTCCTTTCACAATTTCACATTATTGATTTTTGTATCAATTTTCAATAGCGATTTCGATCGCTTTCCATCCTTATTGCCCCCGACCACCCTTATTACCTCGGCCACCCTTATCACCCCAACCCACACCTTATTTCCTCACGTTGCGGCGCGCAACACGACCCCGTCTTACAGTTTAAAACACAACAATTTCAAACAGCAGATAAGGTACTACACACAATTTCAACAAGTTCAAATAAGCAACTTGCACATTGTTTCATGTTCTCAATTATTTTTCAAATCAATATCACAACCATGTTACAATATTTCCACAATTCAAGTGTTTCATCTCTTTCCACAATAAACAAATTCTCAAGCGTTTCGTTTGTTTTACACAAGGTGCCATATAGGCCATCATAATCATTATTCACAATTCTTTACCCATTTCGACTCTCATTTAATTTTTCGGTTCATATTCTATACCACATCACTCATATTTCAACAACAACTTTGAGAATTTCACACAATTTGTCAAATTAACACTAACCAAACAAATTTCACACATATAGGCGATTTCACAAGAATCAAAATTAGCCATACATACCCGGTGATGATTTTTCTTCCTACTTTATGCTTACCCAAGATATCCTACTCTTGCCAACCTTGTTCTTGAAGACTCTTACTTCTACTCACTTCTTTTTACTAGAAATCAAGTTCAATAATCATGCATGAGTGTAAAAATTCTATTTTCAAAAGCTATTATATGCAAACCTCTCTTTACCCAATTTAAAACTGAAAATCAAAGAAAATAGTTAGGGTTTTTACCTTGAAAAGATTTGGGGAAGTTGAATCTTTGCCCTAGAATCCTTTGAACTAAGATGGTTGGAACAATCTTTGAAGATGAAAGATTTCTCTCTCTAAAAACCCTCTCTTCTCTCTCTAATTTTTGGTAAGATGATATGAGAAAATGAGGGTGAAAGGTGTTATATTAAAGAAGAGATCGGGTCAAAATGTTACAAAAATCTGGACCGAGTCAATTATGCGGTGCACTTTGCGACCGCAGAATCAACATGCGGTCCGAATAGTGACCACAGAATGGCCTCAAAATGACACAAGTTCTATTACGGAATGCGACCAATATGCGGTCCGCATTCTTGATCTGCGGTCGAAAATGCACCGCAGATTCACTATGCAATCGCATATCGACCGCATTTTCAACACGATTTTGGGAAACTCTCTGGTACGCTTTGCGGCAAGAATGCGGTCCGCATAACAGGTTTGCGGTCGCATTCTTGACCGCATATTTGACATTTTTCTGGAAAACTTTATTCTCTACATTTTTGACACTTAATTCACTACCAAGGGTCCGAAAGAATTCTACGCATTCCTAACACATTATTCGGCCCATGACACCACAGCTACTAGGTTTTATGCACAAAATTTTTACGGGGCCTTACAATATCTTTACATGAATTACTAATCGCAAAATAAGACCGCGACTATCCCTCCATAAAGGGCGCATTGCTGGAAGAAACATAACTGGCCTGACGCAAGGCTCACTTCCACATTTAAATCTATCCACCGACCTTAAGTCTATCCTGGTCGTGCCAAGCTAAGTCAATTAATATTTCACAGGTCTATAACCCAATAAGCAGAGTGCCCTCCAGGCATAAATTCTCAAATGAATGATATTACCAAAATCCTCATACTTGGTTTAAATTTCTAACCAATCAAGTGACTACAAGTCACACTTATACAATCTTCTTGTGGGTCAAGCTCCCACCATCTTCCGAATAATTAAACGGGCCTGCACATTCAACCCACCGGCTGCACTAACACTGAAAAGTGATCAGGAGTCCCTAACCGGGATGCAAAGCCTTTCTCACAGAACACCGATCTCAAATGATACCGATGTTAATACCCATCTTACTCAAAACACCGAAACTCCTTTTCTGCTCATCCGAGCTCTTTATATCACATTCATTGACCAAACTGTGACCTTGGTCCTTACTTCAAATTTCATACTACTCACCTGCACCTCACGTGCCGATATACGATAGACACAATTTCCATCATAGCTCTAGAACTGATGATAGGCTAATACTTCATCACATAAGACTTTCCATTTAGCTCACTGCAGGAGAACTATAACAACATACGGCTGTCACGACCCCAAATCCGGTCGTGATGGCGCCCAGCACATTGCTAAGCCAGCCTGACCAATCAACATCAACAACGGAGCTAGAAGCTCTCTTTAACCCATTTAAGCATTTCAAACTATGAAACAATAATAATACTTATAGCGAACAACGGGAAACCAAGTCCCATAATACATCAACTCCCATAGACCAAGGGGTCAAGAGTCATGAGCCTCTACCGAACATGAGTACAAAAAGGTTTACAAGAATACCAAGTGCGGAAAGAAATGTCAATACAAAATCAAAAGACAATAGGAAGGAATATCGGGTCCTGCGGACTCGCCAACCTACCTCGAATATCCACAAACGTCGCCTCGCACGACTACTGGATCACTGCCTGAGAGGTACCTGGATCTGCACACAAGGTGCGAGGAGTAAAATGAGTACTCTGCCGGACTCAGTGGTAATAAACAAGGGTAAGACAACGCAGATAAGAAATCCGCAATAAAACACTATGTAAAGCTATAATCAGCTACCCCGTCATAGAATTCAATATTCCCTGTACCCGTACCAACAAATACCAATAAATAGCATAACAGCTAGCGGATGTAGCTAAATGCAATGCAATGTATGATATGACCGCTACGGCGTGTAGCTCGACTCCAATTTTGGGTACCCGTGCTCACTGTGGGGTTCAGCTCCGGAGGGCTCCTACAGCCCAAGCACATCTCATAGAGATATCATTGCGGCGTGCGATCCGATCCAACATATATCTTGTCGCGGCGTGCAGCCCGATCCACTACTAGTCGACTAATATGCAGATACGACCTCGCAGGCTCAAAAGTAGTTTTTGAAAACTCTTTTATCATTTTTCGGTTGGAAAACAGTAATATCAAGTTCCAGAGATTGGAATTAGCATAATAACAAAAATAGCCGCGGACTAGTAGTAAACTAGCATGTCTATGTGATAAGACAATGATAACGATCCTCGCGGGATCCAATAACCTGGCTCACGGCCCACATGTATAATCAACCGCCCGAGAAGGGGGTTCCTCGGCTCAAGAGTGGCCATTATCACAATATATATATATATACAACCATCCGAGAAGGAGGTTCGACGGCTCTAGAATAACCAATAATATAATATCAACAGGTTGGACTAATATGTAGTCTCCAGCTCATGATCGACCCCGCACTCTCAAGAGTGTGCGTGTCTCGCCGCTATACAGCGTCACAAAGTGGTATACCGGGGTTTCGAACCCGCTGGTCATCACCCACATCTATTACTCACCTCAATACAGCGCGACGACTATTCCGCAATGCCCTTTCCACGAGAATCAAGCTCCGCACGCGTAGAATCTGATCAAATACAGTAGAAATACAACAAATTAGGCCAATGGGACGACACCCAATCAATACAACTCAATTTACATCAAAATTCCCAAAGTTGTCAAAACCCGAGCCCCGGCCCACATTCCGAAAATTTACGAAATTCACATTTCTGGAACCCTCGCCTCAATACGAGTCTAAGCATATCAATTTTACCAAAATCGGACTCCATTTGCCTACTCAAATCCTTGTTTTTCTTCAATTTAGGCTTAGGGCTCAAACCCACAATTAATCTTCCATTTATAGGGAATTAACCAAGGATTTCATGTTAAAATGATGTAATTAAGCCACAAAACTTACCTCCGACGAAACCCCGATGATTTCCCAGCAATCTCCCGTCAATTTCTCCTCTTGGAACTCAAAAATGGAGTTTTGGGTTAATGAACCCGAGAGCCCTCTGTTCTGTGATTTTAATTCACTGCCAGCCGAATTTACCCTACGCGTTCGCGATGGTCTCCACGCGAACGCGATGCCTTGCTCCGTTCCTTCATCGCGAACGCGACGTACAGTCACGCGTTCGCGAAGACCAAATCTTCATAGCCCGGATTTTTCCTCTACGCGTTCGCGTCCCAGACCACGCGAACGCGATGCTTCGTCTTTTCCTCTTACGCGTCCGCGTCCTTCACCCACGCGAACGCGATGCGTTCCAACCTTCTCCTTCGCGAACGCGGCATGTCACCTCGCGAACGCGATGGCCAACTGGCCCCAGCCTACGCGAACGCGGCAGTGACCTCGCGAACGCGATGACCATTTCCCTCAGCCTACGCGAACCTGCAATTTACAGCACACTTTTCATACTCCAAAAATGCCGGATGATGGTCCGGATTCACCCCGAGGCCCCCGGGACCCCAACGAAAACCACCAACATACTCCAAAACACGATACGGACTTGTTCCAATCATAAAAACACCATCCTAAACATCAAAATCATCAATTACACACGGATTCAAGCTTATGTTTATTCAAAACTTTCAAAACTAACATTCAATCCAAAACCCGATCAAACGATGTCCGAATGACCTGAAAATTTGCAGGCATATCCAAAATCACCTAACGAAGCTACCTGCCACTGTCGGAATCCCATTCCGACCCCCGGATCAAAATCTCACCTACCGTTCGGATTTCGCCAAAATTCAACCTTAGCCAATTCAAGCCTATTTCTACACCGGGCCTCCAAATTCAATTCCGATCGCTCCCCTAAGTCACAAATCACCTCCCGGAACTAACCGAATCATCAGAATCCGATTCCGAGCACTCTAACTCAATAGTCAACTCTTGGTTGACTTTTCATATTCAAGCTTTCTTCAAACATGCTATTTGTTTCATTTTCAATCCAAATCACTCCTAACTCACCCGATATACTCTAATACTGTTTTAAAAACATAATATATGCAAATTCAAGGTAACGGGGTGATAATTCCCGCAACGACGGGCCGGTCGTTACATTCTCCCCAACTTAAACAAACGCTCGTCCGCGAGCGGGTTAAGAAACATACCCGGAGCATCAAATAAGTGTGGATATCTGCTCCGCATTTCCTGCTCGGTCTCCCAAGTTGCTTCCTCCACAGGACGACCTCTCCACTGCACTTTCACTGAAGCTATATCCTTAGATCTCAGCTTACGAACCTGTCGACCCAAAATGGCTACTGGTTCCACATCATAAGTCAAATCCTCATCTAGCTGTATCGTGCCGAAGTCCAACACATGAGACGGGTCTCCGACATACTTCCGGAGCATAGATACATGGAACACCGGGTGAACTCCCGACAAACGGGGTGGCAAAGCAAGCATATAAGCCACCTCCCCAACTTTCCTAAGCACCTCAAAAGGTCCAATGAACCTTGGGCTCAATTTTCCTTTCTTTCCAAATCTCATAACACCCTTCATAGGCGAAACTTTCAACAACACCTTCTCACCTACTGAATAAGACACATCTCGGACCTTTCGGTCTGCATAACTCTTCTGACGCGACTGAGCTGTGCGAAGTCTCTCCTGAATCACCTTCACCTTATCTAAAGCATCTTGGACTAACTCTGTCCCTAACAACCTAGCCTCGCCGGGCTCGAACCAACCAACTGGAGACCTACACCGCCTCCCATATAAAGCTTCATACGGCGCCATCTGAATGCTGGACTGATAGCTATTATTATAAGCAAACTCCGCCAAAGGCAAGTAATCAGCCCATGAACCACCAAAATCAATGACACAAGCACGCAACATGTCTTCCAATAACTGAATAGTACGCTCAGACTGCCCATCCGTCTGTGGATGAAATGCTGTGCTCAGCTCTACCTGTGAACCCAACTCTCGCTGAAATGTCCTCCAGAACTGAGATGTGAACTGGGTACCTCTGTCCGATATAATGGAAATAGGAACTCCATGCAATCTCACTATCTCACGGATGAATATCTCTGCCAACCGCTCTGAGGTATAGGTAGTACACACTGGGATGAAATGAGCTGACTTAGTCAGTCTATCCACAATCACCCAAACTGAATCAAACTTCCTCGCCGTCCGAGGGAGTCCACTAACAAAGTCCATAGTTATTCTTTCCCACTTCCACTCCGGAATATCAATACGTCGGAATACACCACCAGGTCTCCGATGCTCATACTTGACCTGCTGACAGTTTAGACACCGAGCCACATGGCTCACAATATCTTTCTTCATCTTTCTCCACCAGTAATGCTGCTTCAAATCCTGATACATATTCGCGGCTCCTGGATGAATAGAATACCGCGAACTGTGGGCCTCCTCCAATATCAATTCACGAAGGCCGTCAACATTAGGCACGCATATCCGGCCCTGCATCCGCAATACACCATCACTATCAATAGTGACATCTCTAGCATCATCATGTTGAACTCTGTCCTTAAGGACAAGTAAGTGTGGATCATCATACCGGCGCTCTCGAATACGATCATATAAAGAAGAACGAGCTACTACATAAGCCATCACCCGACCGGGCTCAGAAATATCCAGCCTTACCATCTGATTAGCTAACGCCTGAACATCAACTGCTAGGGGTCTCTCCCCAACCGGAATATACGCCAAACTGCCCATACTAATAGCCTTCCGGCTCAATGCATCAGCCACTACATTGGCTTTCCCGGATGATACAAGATAGTAATATCATAGTCTTTAAGCAATTCAAGCCATCTCCGCTGCCTCAAATTTAGATCTTTTTGCTTAAACAAATGCTGAAGGCTGCGGTGGTCTGTATATACATCACAAGATACACCATATAGATAATGCCTCCAAATCTTCAAGGCATGAACAATAGCAGCTAATTCCAAATCGTGAACAGGGTAGTTCTTCTCGTGGGGCTTCAACTGACGAGAGGCATAAGCAATGACCCTACCCTCCTGCATCAACACACAACCAATGCCAACCCCTGAGGCATCACAATATACAGTATAAGAATTTGACGTTGTCGGTAGAATCAAGACTGGTGCTGTGGTCAGTGCTGTCTTGAGCTTCCGAAAGCTCTCCTCGCACTCCTCGGACCATAAGAAAGGAACACCCTTCCGAGTCAATCTAGTCAAGGGTGAAGCAATAGAAGAGAATCCCTGAACGAATCGGCGATAATACCCTGCCAATCCCAGAAAGCTACGGATCTCAGTAACTGAGGTCGGTCTGGGCCAATTCTGCACTGCCTCGACCTTCCTCGGATCTACCTGAATACCATCACAGGACACCACGTGCCCTAAGAATGCCACGGACTCAAGCCAGAACTCACATTTGGAGAACTTGGCATACAGCTTCTCCTCTCTCAATCTCTGCAACACAACACTCAAGTGCCGAGCATGCTCCTCCTGGCTACGAGAGTAGACAAGTATGTCATCAATGAATACGATCACAAATGAATCAAGATACGGCCTGAATACACTGTTCATCAGATGCATAAATGCTGCTGGGGCGTTGGTCAGCCCAAAAGACATCACAAGGAACTCATAGTGACCATATCTGGTCCGGAATGCAGTCTTCATAATGTCGGACTCTCTAATCTTCAGCTGATGGTAGCCTGAACGAAGATCAATCTTCGAGAACACCCTAGCTCCCTGGAGCTGATCAAACAAATCATCAATACGAGGCAGAGGATACTTATTCTTCACTGTTGCTTTGTTTAGCTGCCTATAGTCAATACACATCCTCATAGATCCATCCTTCTTCTTAACAAACAGGACCGGTGCACCCCACGGCGACACACTCGGCCGAATAAACCCCTTATCTAGGAGTTCTTGGAGCTGCTCCTTCAATTCTTTCAACTCAGCTGGTGCCATCCGATACGGAGGAATAGAAATGGGCTGAGTGCCCGGCACCAAGTCAATGCCAAAATCAATATCCCTGTCCGGCGGCATGCCCGGCAGGTCTGAGGGAAATACATCTGGGAAGTCCCTCACAACAGGTACAGAATCAATGCTAGGAGTCTCAGCTCCCACATCTCTCACAAAAGCTAAGTACGATAAACACCCTTTTTCAACCATCTTCCGAGCTTTTAAGAACGAAATAACACGGCTAGGGACGAAATCGGTCGAACCCCGCCACTCGATCTGAGAAATACCAGGAATGGCCAACGTAACTGTCTTGGCATGACAGTCCAATATAGCATGGTACGGAGACAACCAGTCCATACCCAATATAACATCAAAGTCCACCATGCCCAACAATAACAAACCTGCCTGGGTCTCCAGACCCCCAATAGATATAACACAGGATCTATAGACATGATCCACAACAATCGTATCACCCACGGGGGTGGATACATGAACAGGTAAATCAAGAATACCACGAGTCGCACTCAAATGATGTGCAAAATAAGAGGACACGTAAGAATATGTGGACCCCGGATCAAATAGAACAGAGGCATCTCTCGGACAGACATAAATGATACCCGTAATCACAAGCATCGGAGGCAACCGCATCACGCCCGTCGTGAAGTGCATAGAACCGTGCCCGACCTCCACCGGATCTCTCCTCGCCCCCGGGGCGACCACGAGAAGACCGACCTCCACCTCTACTAGACCGAGATGGTGCCGAAGAGGAGGGCTGATCCCTCTGCTGAGTCCCGCCCCTACGTAGTCGAGGGCAATGTCTCCTCACGTGGCCAAACTCACCACACTCATAACATGCACCCGGTGCCGGAGAAGGGTACTGCACTCTGGGCTGGGAGGGCACCAAGTGATGACCGACCCTTGTTGAAACCCCCGTCGACCACGACCATGAGAACCTCCGCTCCGCTCCGGGCGGCCCGAACGAGAAGGTCTAGATGAGCGACCTCTCGCTCCGCCGGGAATGCCCTCTAGATGGAGCACCACCGAAACCGCCCGAACCACGAGGCCTCTCGGCCTCCCGCTCCTCTCTCTCTCGGCGACGATCCGCCTCAATGGAGCGTGCCATATCGGCTACCTGCTCAAATGATGATGATAGAACTCGCTCGCTGGTCATAAGAATACGGATAGAGTAGTTGAGGCCATCAATGAACCTCCTGATCCTCTCCCTCTCAGTGGGGATCATCCATGTGGCATGCCTAGCCAACCGAGTGAATCTAAGCTCATACTGAGTCACAGACATGTCGCCCTGAATCAACCACTCGAACCGGCGACGTAGCTCCTCGCGACGAGACCGAGGTACATATTTCTCTAGAAAGAGAGTAGAGAACTGCTGCCATGTGAGAGGTGTCGCTCCAGCAAGCCTACGCCTCTCAAACTCCTCCCACCAATCAAATGCGGGACCGGTGAACTGAAATGTAGTAAATGAAACTCCGCCGGACTCAAGAATACCAGCCGTACGCAACATCTTCTGACATTTATCCAAGAAACCCCGGGCATCCTCGCCCTCAACGCCACCGAAATGGGGTGGCCGAAGTCTACCAAACCTCTCAAGACGACGCTCCTCGTCCTCGGGCATAACCTGAACCATATGCTCTGGAGCCGGAGCCGGTGCAGCTGGAGGAATAACCGGTGCAACCACCGAGCGGGGACGACCTCCGGCATCCGAGGTCCCCGAACAACCGGTCGGCGTGCGAGCCGCAGGGTCCGCCGACCACCCCCGACCGAGATGTCGCTACGTAGCGGTAGCTGAAACTACCCGAGCCAAACCGGAACACACCGATAATATCTGGGCAAGAGTCTCCCGAAGACCAGGAATAGCAATAGATACAGTCTGGCCCTGAACTGGGGCTGCTGGAGCATCAACCACTGGGGGCTGCTCCTGAATTGGTACAACAGGCGGGTCAGCTGGCACTGCCTCAGCCGCCCTACCTCTAACTCTAGCACGACCGCGCCCACGGCCTCTAACAGGTGGCAATGGAGGTCGTCCACCTCGTCCTGATGCTCGCGTTCTCGCCATCTGCGAGAGAATAGAATATAGAAATTCAGTTCTCAGAACAACAAGATCGCACGACCGAGTTCAAGAAAAGTGAAGTTTTCCTAAAGGTTCGCAGCCTCCCGAGGATAAGTACAGGCGTCCCCGTACCGATCCACAAGACTCTACTAACCGGCTCAAGACTCGTGAGGCCTAGTAAACCTAGGCTCTGATACCAACTTGTCACGACCCCAAATCCGGTCGTGATGGCGCCCAACACATTGCTAAGCCAGCCTGACCAATCAACATCAACAACGGAGCTAGAAGCTCTCTTTAACCCATTTAAGCATTTCAAACTATGAAACAATAATAATACTTATAGCGAACAACGGGAAACCAAGTCCCATAATACATCAACTCCCATAGACCAAGGGTCAAGAGTCATGAGCCTCTACCGAACATGAGTACAAAAAGGTTTACAAGAATACCAAGTGCGGAAAGAAATGTCAATACAAAATCAAAAGACAGTAGGAAGGAGTATCGGGTCCTGCGGACTCTGCAGCTACCTCGAATATCCACAAACGTCGCCTCGCACGGCTACTGGATCACTGCTGAGAGGTACCTGGATCTGCACACAAGGTGCAAGGAGTAAAATGAGTACTGCCAGACTCAGTGGTAATAAACAAGGGTAAGACAGCGCAGATAAGAAATCCGCAATAAAGCACTATGTAAAGCTATAATCAGCTACCTTGTCATAGAATCAATCTTCACTGTACCTGTACCAACAAATACCAATAAAAAGCATAACAACTAGCAGATGTAGCTAAATGCAATGCAATGCATGATATGACCGCTACGGCGTGTAGCCCGACTCCAATTTTGGGTACCCGTGCTCACTGTGGGGGTTCGGACTCCGGAGGGGCTCCTACAGCCCAAGCACATCTCATAGAGATATCACTGCGGCGTGCAGTCCGATCCAACATATATCTTGCTGCGGCGTGCAGCCCGATCCACTACTAGTCAGCTAATATGCAGATACAACCTCGCAGGCTCAAAAGTAGTTTTTGAAAACTCTTTTATCATTTTTCAGTTGGAAAACAGTAATATCAAGTTCCAGAGATTGGAATTAGCATAATAACAAAAATAGCTGCGAACTAGTAGTAAACTAGCATGTCTATGTGATAAGACAATGATAACGATCCTCGCGGGATCCAATAACTGGCTCACGGCCCACATGTATACTCAACCGCCCAAGAAGGGGGTTCCTCGGCTCAAGAGTGGCCATTATCACAATATATATATATATGCAACCATCCGAGAAGGAGGTTCGACGGCTCGAGAATAGCCAATAATACAGTATCAATAGGTCGGACTAATATATAGTCTCCAGTTCATGATCGACCCCGCACTCTCAAGAGTGTGCGTGTCTCGCCGCTATACAGCGTCACAAAGTGGTATACCGGGGTTTCGAACCCGCTCGTCATCACCCACATCTATTACTCACCTCAATACAGCGCGACGACTACTCCGCAATGCCCTTGCCACGAGAATCAAGCTCCGCACGCGTAGAATCCGATCAAATACAGTAGAAATACAACAAATTAGGCCAATGGGACGACACCCAATCAATACAACTCAATTTACATCAAAATTCCCAAAGTTGTCAAAACCCGAGCCCCGGGCCCACATTCCGAAAATTTACGAAATTCACATTTCTGGAACCCTCGCCTCAATACGAGTCTAAGCATATCAATTTTACCAAAATCGGACTCCATTTGCCTACTCAAATCCTTGTTTTTCTTCAATTTAGGCTTAGGGCTCAAACCCACAATTAATCTTCCATTTACAGGGAATTAACCAAGGATTTCATGTTAAAATGATGTAATTAAGCCACAAAACTTACCTCCGACGAAACCCCGATGATTTCCCAGCAATCTCCCGTCAATTTCTCCTCTTGGAACTCAAAAATGGAGTTTTGGGTTAATGAACCCGAGAGCCCTCTGTTCTGTGATTTTAATTCACTGCCAGACGATTTTACCCTACGCGTTCGCGATGGTCTCCACGCGAACGCGATGCCTTGCTCCGTTCCTTCATCGCGAACGCGACGTACAGTCACGCGTTCGCGAAGACCAATCTTCCTAGCCCGGATTTTTCCTCTACGCGTTCGCGTCCCAGACCACGCGAACGCGATGCTTCGTCTTTTCCTCTTACGCGTCCGCGTCCTTCACCCACGCGAACGCGATGCGTTCCAACCTTCTCCTTCGCGAACGCGGCATGTCACCTCGCGAACGCGATGGCCAACCGGCCCCAGCCTACGCGAACGCGGGCCTAGCCCTCGCGAACGCGAAGGCCTAACTGGTGCCCAGTGGTCTGCAATTTACAGCAGACCATTCCTTGTTCCAAAGTGCCGGATGATGGTCCGGATTCACCCCGAGGCCCCCGGGACCCCAACGAAAACCACCAACATACTCCAAAACACGATACGGACTTGTTCCAATCATAAAAACACCATCCTAAACATCAAAATCATCAATTACACACGGATTCAAGCTTATGTTTATTCAAAACTTTCAAAACTAACATTCAATCCAAAACCCGATCAAACGATGTCCGAATGACCTGAAAATTTGCAGGCATATCCAAAATCACCTAACGAAGCTATTGCAACTGTCGGAATTCCATTCCGACCCCCGGATCAAAATCTCACCTACCGTTCGGATTTCGCCAAAATTCAACCTTAGCCAATTCAAGCCTATTTCTACACCGGCCTCCAAATTCAATTCCGATCGCTCCCCTAAGTCACAAATCACCTCCCGGAACTAACCGAATCATCGAATCCGATTCCGAGCACTCTAACTCAATAGTCAACTCTTGGTTGACTTTTCATATTCAAGCTTTCTTCAAACATGCTATTTGTTTCATTTTCAATCCAAATCACTCCTAACTCACCCGATATACTCTAATACTGTTTTAAAAACATAATATATGCAAATTCAAGGTAACGGGGTGATAATTCCCGCAACGACGGGCCGGGTCGTTACAACGGCAAATTCTCATAACCATCGAATATGCCAATCTCTAAGTAGTGGTCCAAGCCACCATAACCTTTCCCGAGATCTGCCTACTCATAACAGGCCCTTAACAGAAGAATACTTCAGAATAACATCAATCACTGCGGCCGACAAGTCTCAAATGCAGCGCCACAAATCACATGCATAATTCGATCACATTGCATGAACCGATCATTGACACCAATACGCCAACTCAACTATGGCTGATCTTCCTTCCAGGTTATCCTTGATTGCCTTAGAAATGTTAATATCTTCCTTCAATACCTAACTTATTCCAACCGCACTTACCCCGAGTGACCTTAAATCATGAGGCCATGCTATCTCAAGAACGATGACCATTTCATGTCTCTCAAATACTACACCACAAGTCAAAACATCATAGATCGTTTTGTGCCTTTCTTCATAAGTTGCTTCAAAATCTTGAGCCTCAACTATACTTATAGACTCAGAATTATCAGGCATCACACTTTACCTCCTGAATTTACTAGGACCGCTATTGAGAGCCATCCGGCCCTGACTTGCCCCAGTACGCAACCAACTCTACTGAATTTTATAACATATGAATACCCTCTCGATAAAGCCCCCAGAGGAACCACTTCCCGCGAAACCTACACCTATACGAGGCATAAATCATGAATCTTTCCTCAAGTTTGAACACGAGCCAGTAAGGCTAACCATAACATGCATTCAACAATTCGTATACTCAAATTACCACTCATGGCCCTTTTTCCGTGGCTGCAATAACACAATAATACGCTAGTATCCAGAATTCACACAGGTAATTAACCATGCGACCCAATCTTAAGCGGTGGGACTCTCCCACTTAGCCCAAAGCCACTATTACACGACCCTCGAACACATTAGAACCATTCTCTCAAGTCATTTACTATTATTCAACCGCAACTCACTTGATCCAACGAATATAACCACCTGTGCTCTATTAGCACTCTAACACCATAGGGTATGACCTCATCCCAATACAACCAAACATCTTCTCGCTCCATGCACCGAGCATTCTCTACCAACGACATCTTAAAACATACTATGATTCTCACACGCCTACGAAGCACTATGTAGCCTTTGTCGAATATTTCCCTGAACATCCAAAGTCCCAACATCATGCCATACGAGCCTCAACTCTTGCCCATCCGCAAGTTTTCAAGAACTTTTTGAATAGCACCTAAATACATCGCAGGCCAAATCCGATATGACACATGACCCATAATTAGATCGTTGATAGTGAAATCCTTTCACTTGACACGAAGCCTTAAGATACATCTTGCTAATCCATGATACTAGCCTTTAACATTCGTACGTCTTCATCATAAGACAAGCCAAAGACATTCGTTTGGTACATGTCCTTCTTAAGACAGTTAAACTCATTTCCCCCCAGTATCTCTGCTGGCTAAATCCTTCGCTAAATAGATATCTCATATGAACCATATAGTTTTTATTACCACTAACTATCTTTAGATCTACGTCCACCTTGTGATTCTACCATTACTGTGACGATTAGGTAGTTAAGTAAACCTTCTCAAGACCGTACTTATGAACCGAATGTCAGAACCTAGTGCACCCCCATGTGCACAATTGAAGATCTCTCAATTCTTTTGCATTATTGATATGGATGACACACGGTAACAATAGTTAAGTAAATTCTTGACTCCCTTGAAATCCCTCTGTAGCATCACGAACCGTCGGCGCATACTTGATACCGAGTGCACAATTTCAATACACGAGTGGATGCAAAAAAACATATGACATAGGCTCTAACTGAATAAATGGCGCACGATAAAGAATTCAAAGAATTGAAGAGTTTCCTAAACAGTTACATAGCCCCTCGTAGATAAATACAGACGTCTCCATTTCGATCAGCGAGAATCTAAGTAACCGTTCTGTGTCCCGTGACTCTTACGAACCTAGAGCTTTGATACCAACTTGTCACGACCCTAGTTCACCAATCGTGAACATGTCATGACGGCACCCAGTCCCCACGACTAGGTAAGCCTAACACCTAGC
The DNA here is from genome assembly GCA_032618575.1 of Nicotiana noctiflora. Taxonomy (NCBI): domain Eukaryota; kingdom Viridiplantae; phylum Streptophyta; class Magnoliopsida; order Solanales; family Solanaceae; genus Nicotiana; species Nicotiana noctiflora. Next base: position 456,143 of record JASVEL010011945.1, read on the forward strand.
GGAATGTACAAGTTTATGAACTTTAAACAAGAAATAGCGGAAAACGATATAAATAGGAATGTAATCCGTACCGCTTGGCACATACACTCGTCAACACACTGTATAAAAATACCACCAAGACCCAGAATCCCATGGGTAACACAGACTAAAAGAAATACAACTGTGGCTCGATGTGTAAAGAGTATCTAAAACAACAAAATGAAGAAAACATCTACCAGAACTATCATAATAGAAGGAGGGCCTACGGATCCGCGGACGTAGCAGATCATACCTCGAGGTCTCCAAGTGTGCTGTTGATATCACCTAGTATGGGCCTGTCCTGATGCACCTGGATCGGCACATCAAAAGTGTGCAGAAGAGTAGCATGAGTACACCACGGCGGTACTCAGTAAGTGCCAAGCCTAACCTCGATGGAGTAGTGACGAGGAAGGTCAGGGCCCTACTGAGAGAACAATAATATAATGATGATAACAATAATAAGCAGTTTAAATAATAATGAATCTGAAATGACAACAGTAAAGTGATTTCTGCAACCGTCTACGATTTAAGCTAGCAGCAAGTAAATAACTCAATAAAAACTCAATCAGCAAGTCCAGGACCTGTGGGAATTGAACCCACAGTCCCACTCTGTAATCAACAATCTAGGAGCTACGGGAATTTAACCCGCAGTCCCAATAACAGTATCTCTGGGTCTCCGAGAATCGAACCCGCAGCCCATGCCTCAATACCTCAAGATATGTCTCAATGATCTTAGGATCTCCGGGAATCGAACCCGCAGTCCATATCTCAATAATATATCAATAACTCAAGATCTCCGGGAATCGAACCCGCAGTCCATATCTCAATAACTCAGGATCTCCGGGAATCGAACCCGCAGTCCATATCTCAATAACTCAGGATCTCCGGGAATCGAACCCGCAGTCCATATCTCAATAACTCAGGATCTCTGGGAATCGAACCCGCAGTCCATATCTCAATAAATCAGGATCTCCAAGAATCGAACCCGCAGTCCACAATCAATACCACTCCGGGTCTCTGGGAATCGAACCCACAGCCCTGGGATCTCCGGGAATCGAACTCGCAGTCCACCAACACAACAATTAAAGAACACACAGAGAGAATATAATATGCTTAACTACAACTTCACCCGAGTCTAGTGCCAACAATTATCAAGAAGTTAAAGTAAGACAATTAGGCGATTAGACAGTTAAATCCTAGCTAATCATGCTTTTCTAACTAATACCGGGTAAAAGTAACGATTTAATCACCTAAGATTAGGAATATCACTAATCGGACAATTCAAGTATAGTGTGTTACAACAACCAACGCATGTACACGCCCGTCACCTCACGTACAAGGCATTTAAACTATCACATAATATCCTAGGGGTGAAAGTTCCCCCACACGAGGTTAGACAAGCCACTTACCTTGACTCCGGTACAAAACCGCTAAGAGACAACTCTCTTGCCGCGAATGTCGGCCTCCACAGGTGTAGTATCTGATAAAAATCAATAGAATCACATCAAAATAGGCCAATTGGGCATTACCCAATCAAAACAATTAAAAATACACCAAAACCCACAAGTTACCAAAACCCGACTTTCGGTACGCTTCTCGAAAAATTATGAAAGTTATATATTCGGAACCTTCATCTCAATACGAGTCTAAGCATATAAAGTTTACTAAATTCGGACTCCATTTGCCCGTTCAAACCTTTGATTTTCTAAAGTTCAAGCCTAGGGTGAAAACCCCCATTAAATACCCCAAATTCCTCCATTTTCATGAAAAACTTGCATAATATTATCAACAACAATCATAATTTGAGTCCATTATTGATTACCTGAAGAAACCCCTCGAATTCTCCTTCAAAAAGCCGAGCCCTCAATGTTTGAAAATGTTTCTGAAATTTCTAACTTCTGATATAATTAAACCCTCTGCGATTTTCGCTTCTGCGGACTTTTTCCGCCTCTGAGGAACCGCTTCCACGACCATTTGGTCGCTTCTGCGAAACCCCACGCCTGGCTAGCCCAATCCGCTTCTGCTAGCCCAGGGCCGCTTCCGCGAGGCCGCTCCTGCGGACAAATATCCGCTCCTGCGGAACTTTCCGCTCCTACAAATAGGACTCCGCTTCTGCGGACTCGCCTAAGCGAAGACGTATCCGCTTCTGCGAAATTCCCCAATCCATCTCCTGACCGCTTCTGCGGTCCCATCCTCGCACCCGCGATGCCGCTTATGCGGACAAAGGTCCGCCCCTGCGATCCACTCTGCCTCCGCGCCACAAATTCCCCTTCAGCGGACTCGCCTCTACGGTTCCATTTTCTCAGGGGCGAAAACAACAGAACCAGCACCAAAACCTGCAAATTTTCAATGTTTTCTCCCGTTTAACCATCCGAAATTACCCCAAGGCCCCCGGGACCTCATCCAAACACACCAACAAATCCTATTACCTTATTCGAACTTGTTCCAATCCTCAAAAACACGTCTAACAACATCAAAACCCATAATTCACATCGAATTCAAGCCTAAATTTCTTAAAACTTTCCGAATTACACATTCGATCTAAAACCCGACCAAACAACATCCGAATGACCTGAAATTTTGCGGACATATCCAAAATCACATAACAAAGCTATAGAAATTGTCAGAATTCCATTCCTGACCCCCGGATCAAAATCTCACCTATCGTTCGGATTCGCCAAAATTTCCAACTTCGGCATTTCAAGCCTAATTGAGCTACGGACCTCCAAAATACATTCCGAATGCGCTCTCAACCCCAAAATCACCTAACTGAGCTAATGGAACCATCAGATTTCTGTTCCGAGGTCATCTTAACACTGTTCCGACTATGGGTCATTTTCCAACTATAAAGCTTCTATTTAGGGACTAAGTGTCCTAAAACACTCCGAATTCCAGAACCGACCCTCCCGGCAAACCACAATAGTAGAAATGAACTTAGGGGAACAGTTAAATTTGGGATCGGGGCATAATTTTCTAAAATGACCGGTCGGGGCGGTACATGTCTGATGTTCTATCTTTACTTGTTGACAATTGGGACACTGGGCTACAAATTCTGCAATAGACTTTTTCATGTTATCCCACCAATACTGCTCATTGACATCATGATACATCTTTCTTGAGCCAGGATGGATGGAATATCGGGATTGATGAATTTCATTCATAATCTTTTCTCGCAACCCTGCCACATTCGGCACACATAATCGGCCCTGGTATCTCAGTGCCCCATCTCCTCCGATCTCAAAATCCGTAATTTTACACTGTTGAATGTTCTCTCTCAATCGTAGTAAGATAGGATCTTCATATTGTCGTGCTTTTACCTCGGCTACCAAAGGTGATTTTGATGTATTCTGTACAGTAACACTTCCGTCATCAGAGTCTAACAATATGATTCTCATATTGGCTAGCTGATGAAGCTCTTTAGTCGACCCCCATCTACCTGCATCAATATGTACTAAGCTTCCCATTGACTTACGGCTGAGAGCATCCGCCACAACATTGGCTTTACCGGGATGATACAATATCTCGACGTCGTAGTCCTTCAGTAATTCAAGCCACCTACGCTGCCTCAAATTCAACTCTTTCTGCTTGAAGATGTATTGTAGACTCTAGTGATCAGTGTTGATGTCAACATGGATGTCGTATAAGTAGTCCCGCCATATCTTCAAAGCATATATTACTGCAGCCAATTCCAAATCATGGGTTGGATAATTCTTTTCATGCTTCTTCAATTGTCTTGATGCATATGAAATCACCTTCACATGTTGCATCAACATGCACCCCAAACCTATACCTGAGGCATCACAATATACCACATATCCTTCTGTTCCTTCAAGGAGAGTGAGCACCGGTGCGGATGTCAATCGATCCTTCAGCTCCTGAAAACTACGTTCACAAGTGTTAGACCACTGGAACTTGGTAGCTTTCTGTGTTAACTTAGTCAATGGTGCTGATATAGAAAAAAACCCTTCTACAAACCGCCTATAATATCCTGCTAGCCCCAGGAAGCTACGGACTTCTGATGGTGTTGTAGGTCTCGGCCAATTCTTTACTGCATCGATCTTCTAAGTTTCGACACTAATACCCTCGTTAGATATAACATGGCCAAGGAATGCTACTGAGTTCAGCCATAATTCACATTTGGAGAGCTTAGCATATAACTTACGATCCTGAAGCATCTATAATACTATCTGCTACTGGCCAGCATGTTCCGCCTCCGAACGAGAATACACTAGAATGTCATCAACGAATACAATTGCAAACACATCAAGATAGGGCTTGAATACAGTATTCATGAGATCCATAAAAGCTGCTGGGGCATTTGTTAGCCCGAACGACATCACCAAGAACTCAAAGTGCCCATATCTTGTCCGAAAGGCCGTCTTTGGAATACCCTTCTCCTTAACCCTCACCTGATGATACCCTGAACGTAAGTCAATCTTGGAGAAATACTTGGCACCCTGGAGTTGGTCAAACAGGTCGTCAATTCTTAGAAGTGGATACTTGTTCTTTATAGTAAACTTATTCAACTGTCGATAGTCGATACACATCCGTAATGACCCATCTTTCTTCCGCACGAATAGGACTGCCGTACCCCAAGGTGAAGTGCTAGGCCTAATGAAGCCATTATCCAGCAAGTCCTTTAACTGCGCCTTCAACTCTCGCAACTCTGCCGAGGCCATTCTATATGGAGGGATAGAGATCGGTTGATTGTCAGGCAACACATCAATGCTAAACTCAATCTCCCTTTCTGGAGGAAGTCCTGGGAGTTCATTTGGGAAAACATCTCGAAATTCATTGACCACGGGGTTAGATTGTAGAGTAGGCAGCTTCGCCTCTGCATCTCTAACGCGAACAAGATGATAAATGTAACATTTTGAGATCATTTTCCTTGCCTTAAGATAGGAAATAAACCTACCTTTCGATGTAGCAATGTTCCCCTTCCATTCAATGACGCGTTCACCAGGAAATTGAAACCTAACCATCTTCATACGACAGTCAACATTTGCATAGCATGAGGCCAACCAGTCCATTCCTAGTATCACATCAAAATCAACCATTTCTAACACAAATAAATTTGCCGAGGTTTGACGACTACAAATCATCACAGTGCAACCTCAATATACCCTTCTAGCAATCACAAAATCTCATACTGGAGTAGATACCGCAAGAGGTTTACTTATCAATTCAGGTTCAATGCCAAACTTATTAGCCATAAAGGGTGTAACATATGATAATGTAGATCCCGGATCAATCAACGCATATACATCATAAGAAAACACAGGCAATATACCTGTAACAACATCTGGAGACGACTCGAGATCCTGTCAACCTACTATAGCATAGGTTCGATTTTGAGCACCACTCGAACTTGGCCCTGCACCTCTACCTCTACCACAACCTGTCGACTGCTAAAAACCTCGTGCTGGAGGTCGAACTGATGAGGAAGAACCAGACACAGATCTAGTCGGCTGAGCCATACCATCACCTCCCCTGTTAGGCACAATCCCGCATCATATGGCCAGGCTGTCCGCAAGAATAACACGCATCAGAACATCGACGGCACATTCCAAAGTGGGCTTTGCCGCACTGATCACAACGTGGTGTTGGGGGTTTCGTCTGACTAGTATCCCTGTAATATTGTGATCTAGATGCCTGCGAACTATGACATGGACCAGAATAGGATCGATCATATCGAGGCCTCTGAAATTGTGGAGGAGCACTAGCTACAGATGGCGCCGAACTCCTCGAAGACTGGGCCTGGCGCTGCCTCTGAAGTCATCAGAATACCTTGCAAATCTCGCCCTCTTATGCTGGCCCCTATCCTGCTCCCTATCTGCCCTCTGCTGGCGCTTACGATCCTCTAGGGTCTGGGCATAAGCTTGAATACGGGAAATATCCATGCCTTCTACCAAGGAGGCTGTCATAGACTCATTTATCAATTGGGGTGCCAACCCGTTCACGAACAAATGCACCCTATCACTCATCTTGGCCACCATATGGGGAGCATACCTTGCTAAAGAATCAAACTGCATACTATACTCTCGCACACTCATATTACCTTGTCTAAGGTTTAAGAACTTATCAGCTCTAGCTCGTCGTATCTCAACTGGCAAATAGTGACGAAGAAAGGCCTCAGAAAAATCCTTTCACACAGCTGGAGGAGCGTTCGGACCACTGGATATCTCCCAACTATCATACCAGAGAACCGCTAAATCCCGTAGCCGATAAGAAGCCAACTCTACTGCCTATGTATCACTAACATGCATAACCCGTAGTGTACGATGAACCTGGTCAATAAAAGTCTGCGGATCCTCCTTGGGGTCTAATCCGGTAAACACTTGAGGGTCTAAATTAATAAAATCACGAACTCTCGTATTAACTGGTTTATCAGCAGTACCTGTATTCTGCCTCTGAGCCTGAGCAGCTACCAAGCTAGTCAATAACTGCAAAGCACTCCGCATATCCTAGTCTGTAGTGCCAGACGGAGGAGCTGGAGGTGTTGGGTGCCACCTAATATCCTCTGGAGGAGACGGAGTAGATGAGGTATGAGACGGCATCTCACTCTGAGCCTCACTTTGGCCTACTCCGGCTTGGGGCACCTGACCGGTACCCTCTCCCGCAGTTGTATCAAGCCGTCTACTAATTGTTTGTTTCCTAGTCGAAGGCATTGCTGAAAGAAAACAAGGTGAATATTAGAGACGAACACTTACGACTCAACCTATGCACGATCTAGATTCAGGAAGAAGGTAACAACCCTAGATGTCATGTAGCCTCCTGATTATAAATGTGGCGTGCTACACATCCATAATCAAGACTCTACTAGACATGGCTCATAGACAATCCCTAGGACAGACTTGCTCTGATACCAAGTTTGTCACGACCCAAACTGGAGGACCATGACTAGCACCCGACCATACTTGCCGAGCACCAACGTACATTTTATCTAACCTTCTTTATTATCTTTTAGGGCTGACGAGAGCAATATAAATGGTAGACATGGATCATGGACAACCAACAATAAAATATGATGGCATGAACCTACATAACATGGGATGACCGGACAATCAAGAAACTATATACATATGGTACAAGCTACCACGCTAAAATGAAAGACTATACAATAAAAACCAGCCGACAAGGCATACCAAACTATACATGAGTCGACACTTGTCTATGAGCCTCTAAAGGAACATAAGTGCTGCAACATAGCCGTAATAGGGCCCCGACATACCCATAATGTCTATAACAAAAATGCATACCAAGACCAAGGCAAGTCCGGAGAAGGGATCTCGCCAATCACCGCTGAACTGGACAAGCTACTGTGATGGGGGAGCTGCACCTGCCTGTCTATCCGGACCTGCAGCATGACATGTAACGTCCACAAACAAAAGGACATCAGTACAATTAAAGTACTGAGTACGTAAGGCAGAGAACCATAAATACGAACAGTAATGTAAGCAGGGATAGAGAATATACAACCTGTAACATCTGAGTACCTCTGAGGGCTACTAACATGAAATGCATAATACATATGTATAAATACATAATCTTTTACAACATACGCCTCTATGGGCATCATCATCATCATATCGTACCTGACCGTAATAGGCTCGGTAAAAACGTACCCGGCCATTATAAGGCTCGGTAGAATCGTACCCGGCCACTTGGATCTTGGTAAAACCCAACTGATCTGTGGTTTCACAATAGGTGTCATACACGACCGACTATAGCGCGGCTTGGTAGAGTAAAATAGATACATATATATAATGCATGCTCGACTCATGGAAACACCTTGTAGACCTTTCGGAGTGACATAAGGTCGGTATCCTATGTACACCTTATTAGGACTAACTCTTCACTATGCACCTTATAGGAATCAGAAAGTACCAACAAGATTGATAACATAAGGAATAAGAGAAGCAACATCAACATCAATCGTTCCATAAGAGGGGAAACAATGTAAGTACTGCTAGCTTCTAAGAGTGGAGTATCTTTGGAAGCTCGTTCATTACATTATATACAATCGAAGTCGTGAAAAAGAAGGAAAGGGATAGCCTCACATACATTGAATATACTGCCCCAACCTCAAGCTATGCAAACTTCACGACTCCTTAGTCTACAATAGGAGAAATGACACTATCGTTAACGTTTAAGCGTCGCAACTATTATGTACCAACCACAACCTATTTTGTGATGAAACGGACAGCACCTACCCTATTTATATGAATTCCCACATGTGAAAACAATCACCAAACAGCCCAAACAACATCAATATTAATGATAATTAACATCCCAAAATAGTCCACCAACCGATAACATTACTACCAAGCCTTTCGATATATATTTCACAAGTTCCAGCTTCAATGACTTAGCCGAAACTTGGATAATCTTAAATACATACAGATTAAGAGGTTCATTACTTTAATACAAATAGAACAACTCTAATTTCACCTTAATTCTCCATGAAATATCCCTCCAATTCTGCCACAACAACAAGAAAGCGAAGCTAGTAATCAATTAGTATTTGTTTTCGGCACTAGAATCACTTTAGAAGGCTTGAAATCACCTAGGGTTGATATTAAGAACTTAAGGGAATATTTACAGAAGATAAACCCTTTAAAACAACCCTCCACACGAGCTGTAACAACACAAAAATGAGCAACAACAAGAAGAACAAGAAACTTACTAGCGCCACGTGATTCCCGACACTTGATTTGTCTTGTTTGCCCTTTGTTTGGGTCTTGAACCTTGAGAGAACCTTGATAGGGTGTTCTTAGGGTTCTAAGGTCTGAATATAATGAAAATAAATGACTTAAAATGGGTTGGAGGCGTCCTAAATAGATCCAAATGTCTTAAACCGCCTAAGTGTGCCCCATAGAGTGGTGTTTGGCGCAGTCTCGCAAAAATACAAATATCTCTCTACTCTGAGATTGTATCGATGAACGGTTTAATGCGTTAGAAACTAGACTCATAGATCTTCAATTTGGTGGTTAGATCACTCTACAATTCTAAGTAAATTTGGATAAAAGCTAGTAACATTTGACCTAAAGTTTAAGTAAAACTATGAACCTAAGTTGCGACAACTTTTGTCGACTTTTGTTTCATAACTCGTTTGACTTCAAAACTTATGATACGGATATTATATGATTCAAATACTTAAAACATGACCTCCTGAGTATATTAAGCATCTATAGGTTTACCCAAAAGTACGAGTTGCAGCATCCTTGATTCGTGTAACTTCTAATACTTGTTAATCACCCTTATGCACCCTTGTATCACTTAAGATCAATTGGATTAACTTCTTATAATCTCAAGGATAATTCCTTCTCGGATTTGTGTTAACTAACATATGGCATGAACTAACGTGTGTGGATATGGGTTGTAACAAAAATATTTTTTAAAAAAAATCTGAAAATTTTCGAAAATATTTTTATAAATAGAAGAGAAATTTTAGGAAGAAAGGAGGAGGAAAAAATAGAGGATAACAAAAAAGAAAGGGGGCGGAGAGAGAAATATACACTACATATACACTCCGGATACACTGGATATACAGGGGCAGAATTCATTTTGGAGAGAATAAAAGATAGAACCAAATTTTCTAAAATATTGAGAGCAGAAGAACACCAGAGAGTTCAAAGCTAGAAAGAGAAAACAAAGAAAGATTTCCGGACTATTTTTCTTCTCCATTTTTACTGGTTCTCTCCGTGTTGCTGGGATTTCCGGATTGAGATGTTGAAGCTACTATGTTGGGCTTTCTGCTGTTGTATTTTTTCTGTTTGCTGCTGCTAATCTTCCTTTTCTCCCATTGTAAACATTTTCAGGTACACATCTCATGTCTATCTGAATGTAATTCTCCTGATGGAAATGAAGCTGCAATTTTTCTAATATAAATCTTCTTCTACTGTATTTGAGTATTCCTGTGTATGTTAGTATAATTAGTTAATTGTTTAGTGTAGGTAAACATTATGTTATATGATGTTTAATGCAAAAGGAAGCTGAACTTTTTTTTTGTGTTAAACACGTTTGTATTTAGTTTAAATTGTTTTCGTATTTTTCTGAATTGGTTGATTCATTTCAAAACCATTGCATGAAATCAATGATTTAGTATTAGTAATTAGTTTAATAGCTAATGATAGTTTAGTTTTTAAAATCTGTAGTAATACATGCATAAAGTCAATATTTTAGTATATATATAAAAATAATACAGTTAAGTATTGATGTCAACTTGCTTTAAAATCAAATGTGGTTTGAAATAGTTTATTACTTTTTTAATTCGTTTATCGTTAATATTTTTCCAAACCTTGATACACGTTAAATAGTATTAAAATGGAAAACCAAGTAGAATAGCTTGAAACTTGATCCAAATATCAAATAAATAAATTAGTGTCAAGTAAGCTCAGGGGATTCGATCCCTTAACCCCTCTCGCCCAGTTTGGGCTAGCTAGGAATATGGACTATGATGCAGGTCCAACGGAAATGGTTAGCCCATGTGATTAAATTTTGGGCCTATGTTATTTTGGACAATACAATAATATATAAATACCTGGACCATAGATTACAGGCCCAGATGTTAAAAATTACATTAAATTGTATTAAGTATATAGGGAATTAATTCATAAATATAAATTGGGTTTTGAATTAGGTAGCGCGTTCAAGCTAAAAGGGTTTTCCCTTTTGTTTGAATTCAGACTTGAATTCGAGGCCCGAATTTATACTTGTGAATTAATTGGCCTTTAGAGACAAATAAAAATCAAAATTTTAGTTTGCTTTAGGATTGGCCTTTTAATAAAAATGAGACGAGCCTCGCCAAATCAAATATACAATTGTGAGGCCCTCATTAATTACTTAATTTAAAAATACTTAGAATTCGGGACGAATCATTTAGTGAATTTCACGACCTTCCCAAAAGATAACAATACGTTAGTCTCTTTAGACGCGATTTTAATAAAATTAGATTGCTATATTCGGTGTGCATTTCATGCGACCCAAATCCAAATCCGGAAAGATTGAATAAGAATTTGTCGAGGATCCGGGTGCATTTCATGTGATGTGATCTGATAACACATTCATAAACGACGTTCACTTTCTTAAACAAAATAATAATAATAATCAAAAGCGATTTAAAGGGTAAAAATGCACATAGGTTTGAGCATGTACTAAAATTAGATAATTAAGTCAAATATGACAGTTGAGTGGCCGTGCTAGAACTACGGAACTAGGGAATGCCTAACACCTTCTCCCGGGTTAACATAATTCCTTATCTAGATTTTTGGTTCGCGAACTGTAATACAAAGTCAATCTTTTTCTCGATTCAGGATTCAACCGGTAACTTTGGACACTATTAATCTCCCAAGTGGCGATTCCTTTATCACACCTCTTGGGGGGGTGCGGTAGCGTAAAAAGGAGGTGTGATAATCCCAGAAAGGAATTGTTGACGGGCGAAGTGACAATCTAACTCGACGTGCTTGGTCTGCTCATAGAAGATAAGATTATTGGTGATATGGATGGCCGTTTGACTATCAGAGTGAACGGGCACTGGGAGAGTCGCCGGTGTAGAGAGATCAGCAAGGAGACCAACCAACCAGGTTATCTTAGCTGTGACTCGGCGCATGGAACGATATTCTGCTTCAGTGGAGGAAAGGGACACAGATACCTGCTTCTTTGATTTCCAAGAAATTGGAGATCCACCAAGTGTGATAAAGAACCCACTTACAGATCTACGAGAATCTCTATAGGATGCCAAGTCGACATCACAAAAGGCCAGCAAATCAAAAGAAGAATTGACGGATAGAAAAATTTATTGAGAAGGATCTGAACGTAGATATCTCAAAACTTGTAGAGTTGCTAAGAAATATGGGAAAGTGGGATGCTGCATATACTGACTAAGGCATAAGACAGTGAATGAGAGATTCGGCCTAGTGTTTGTGAGGTAATTTAGCTTACCAACAAGATGGCGAAAGATAGTTGGATTGTCCATGGGAGTCCCAAGGCCAGCATGAAGCTTTGCATAAGGATCAAGAGGAGAAGGCACAACCTCCCCTGTACATCAAATTCCTTCAACAAATCAAAGGTAAATTGTCTTTGGCTAATGATGAAACCTTGTTTTTCCTTTAGAATTTCCATTCCCATAAAATAGTGAATGTCCCCCAGATGTTTGATTCTGAATTCTATGCTTAAAAAATCAGTGATCTATGTGATTTCTACTATGTCATCTCCTGTTAGCAGTATATCATCTACATAGACAGCGATAATAGAAGAAAAAGCACTTGTCTGTTTGTAGAATAAAGAGTAGTAATTTAATGAACTAGAATATCCCTTGTAACTTAGAGCCCCGACAAATCTATCATACCATTGGCGAGATGCCTCTTTCAAACCATAAAGTGATTTTCTGATAAGACAAACTTGTCCAGGTTTAGGAGGGGAAACACCTGCAGGAAACCTCATATATACCTCTTCATGTATTTCTCCTTGTAGAAATACATTATTGACATCAAGTTGTGATACATTCTGTCCTTTCTTGACAGCTACTGTCAATAGACATCAAATAGTGGTCATTTTAACCACATGGGAGAAAGTCTCGGAATTATTTATCCCTTCTCTTTGTATGTCTCTTCTAACCACAAGTCTTGATTTTAACCTTTCTATTGTCCCATCAGAATTATGTCTTACCTTGTAGATCCATTTGAAAGGTAGATCCCTCTTCTCATGTGAAAAATCTACCACATCCTAAGTGTGGTTCAATTCAAGTGCAGCAATATCTGTTTTTATGGCATGTTTCCACCCTGGGTGACTGGAAGATTGAACGAAACTATTAGGTTCTAAGATAGTGGACTACGAATGATAGAGTTTTTGATTAATGGGGGATAATTCTCCAAAAGAGAAAACATTAGGCTGCAGAAGGTGAGTGAAACATGTAGAAGTTAGGTCTAAAAGTATGATTGAATTGTACACATAGTCCTGTAAGTAGGCTGGTTGTTTACTGGACCTGTCAGATTTTCTTATTGCTGGAGGTGGAGGAGGAATTGAAATAGCTAGTCTAGGTGAGGAAGTAGAGGGAGAGGTGGAGATCGGTGAAGAGTTGTGTGAAGGAGTACAAAGATATATGTGAGGTGAAAAATCTAAATTGTGTTCAGCTGGTTGTACGGGTAGTGAGGAAGGGTAACTGTCAGGGTGGAAAGAGGAACCTGAAGGAGATAAGTCTGGGGTTATGATAGGTGCTGCAAGGACTTGTGGAGAAGTTTCTGGTATGAGAGGATTAGAAGGAAATAGAGCAGAACATGAGGTATAGGAGAAGTAAGAAAAGTAAAAAGAGTTTCATGGAAGTTAACATCTCTAGAGACAAACACTCTCTTGTTTGATAGGTCCAACACCTTATAGCTTTTTTGATGAGCAGCATATCCCAAGGAAACACAACTGGTTGCCCTTGGAGAAAACTTTCTCTGTTGTGACTCAAGGTGGACACATAACATAAGCACCCAAAGGATTTTAAGTGCTCATAAGTGGGAGGCTTACCAAACAAAACCTCATAAGGTGTTTTTTCTTTTAAAACTCTAGAGGGCAGCCTATTGATCAAATAAGTAGAGGTTAAAATGCACTCACCCCAGCATTGTGGAGGAACATTAGACTAGAACATCAATGCTCTTGCAACCTCAAGAAGATGTCTATGTTTCCTTTCAACCACCCCATTTTTGTTGGGGTGTAGAAACACAAGAAGTCTCATGCAGGATTTCTTGTGCAAGCAGAAAAATGGATGCTTGTGTACTTGTCCCTCATTCTAGTGCATTATCTAATCTTATCTTTTTCACATTCCTATTGAACTATCTTTCCACCAAGTATGGAAAAGATTTTAATACTGAAAATGCATTGCTCTTTGAACTTAACAGGAAAATCCAAGTTCCCCCTACTGTAATCATCCACAGTGGTTAAAAAAATACTTGAATCCATATATGTTGTGTTCTTGAAAGGACCCCAAGTATCAATATGAATTAGATCAAAAACACTAAAAGTTTTTATTTGACTGATAAGAAAAGAAATTCTAGTTTGTCTAGCTTGGGGACAGACATTGCACACATAATCAAAATCTGAGGGAAAGTGAATGAAAATGAATTTCTTCATTAATTGAAAGGGAAAATTCCCAAGCCTTACATGACAATCCTTTACATCTGAAATAGGATTAGCATACACAGCTTTTGAAAGAGAAACAAGACTTGAAACTTGGGTGGAATTGCTTCCTTTTGAAATTGAAACTACATTTTGATTAGGTATAAAACTAGACTCTATACTAGCTGGCTGAAGCAGGTACAGACCATCTCTCACTTCACCAAAAACTTGTCCCCTCCTCATTAAATGGACTTGCATCAGACATGCACTAGAAGTGAGATTTAAAGAACCACTAAACTGAACACACAACTATGAATAGACAACAGGTTATATCTGAAAGAGGGAACATAAAGAACTCTGTTAAGTGTCATATCAGACTGAATATAAACACTTCCAATATGTGTGACATGTAAATGAAAAGAATTAGGTAAGCTAATATGTAAAGGAATAGGAAGAGGTGTCAAACTAAGGAAAGAATTTGAATCAAAACACAAGTGTTCTGAAGCACCATAATCAATTATCCAAGTCTTAGTGTTAAAAGCAGCAAGACAAGTTTAAGAATATTTAAGTATAGTACCAGCCACTACATTTGCATTAATTTCTATTCATGTATTTCATGCTCCTCCAATCTGACCTGTTTGATCAGATTCACTAGTTCTGAAACCTGCTCCTTGCTAAAAATTGATTCTGATTGTTCTCAGTTCCTTTATTTGGAGTGGTTTCCATTTCTGCTCCTTCCTGATTGTCCATCACAGCATTTCCTTTGACTGCTCCTTCTTGATTTTCCATCACATCATTTCCTTTGACTGCTCCTTGATAGTTTCCTGATTTGGTGAACTGAAAATCTTCAGGAAATCCAATCAACCTATAACAATCTGATCTAGTATGCCCTATCCTCATGCAGTGAGTGCAGCTCACATTAGGGTTTGTGAGCACGTGATTTTTGCCTAACATGAATTACTCCCACAAAATTAAAACAAAAATTGTCTATTTTATGGTGTGTATTTTTTGTGAATTTTTGTGTTATTTTGGTATTTGTTTGCATTTGTATATACGTGATTATATGTGTTTAAATTAATAAAAAAAATACAAAAATATGTCGTGCTTACATTTCTTATCTAGTTTGAAATTAGGAGTAATTAATTTTATCTTACGAAAACGAAAATCACAAAAGAAATAATTCATCTTTTACATTTTTTAGCATTTAAATGCCTAATTGTGTGATTTATATTTAATTGATGTTTAAATTGATTGTGTTAATTGTTAATATAACTTAATTAGTATTTCTTATAATTTAATTGATTTTGTAGTGTAATTAGAATTTTTTTTTAATAAATTGAGAATTAAAATTAAAAGAGAAGAGAAAAGGAAATAATTAAGAAAAAAATCTGATTTGGGCTTGGACCACATGTTCATTACCCAAAGACCTCTCCAAATTATACCAGCCCAAAACTCATGACCCGCCCCGTCACCCTGAACCGCCCCATCTCCCATCGTGCAATCTGGACCGTTGATGATACTTCATCCAACGGTCCAGAACATTAGCCTAATTCTAATTACCCAAAGACCCCAAATCAGATTTTTAATTTACCCAAACCCTAAATCCTTCTCCCTCCTTCTCCCACAGCCGCCGCCCCTCCCTGTTCTCCTTCTTCTTCTCATCGTCCAAGCCGCCACACCCCATTACCAGCGACGTCCAAGCCGTCGCCCAACAACCAACAACCAACCTCCTCGCCGGTGAGCTTCTCCCGACCAGACAACACTCCCGACTTCACGAACACACACATCACCCTACACCGCCGCCCTCGCATCTCCTCACCACTAGTACTCATCGGCGAAGAGTAACCATCTCCAACCAAAGATACCCTTCAGCCGCGATTCCTCCAGCAACCTCACTCTCTTGACCCCTCGCCAGAATATTTCTCCAAAAAACCATCAAGCCCCAAAACGAGTTGCAAGAACCCTAAATTTCGAATTAGGGATTTGTTTTCGAATTTTCAAAGAAATTGGGGTCTAATAGACCTTAATTGATTTGTTTTCGCTTGAAAACATTTCAATTAAGGTCCGTTCGATTCCAAATACGAAAATTCTAGTGACCGACCACTGCTTTGATTCGAATTGTTCGGAGGTACTGTTTTATTCCCTCTCTTTCCTTGTTATTTTATTTGTTTTGATTATGGTTGTTCGTTTGTTGATATTTCTCTTCGGACAGTTTTGATTTTTCTATTTTTCCTCATCTGTTTGGGACCTTTATTTGGTCGACTTGTTATTTCCTTGATTGGTCTATTATAAGTGTGGTGTTAGAAGATAAGAATTCGACTCGATTCGATATTTCGTCGAATAGCTAAAGTTTTCATTTTTTTTTACTACTCTGGCCGAGAGTCTGTAAATCGTAGTCTTTGCGATTGGTTTGTTTATCGATTATACGTATCGTAATCGATTGATTGTTATTTGAATGTTGGAATGCATATTCGCTTCGATTAATATCGTCAAATGATTGTGTTCTACATTTTTGTTTGGTTGGCCGAGACTTGTCGAAATCGTTGATTCGTCGATCAATTGTTATCAATCATGTGTTGCAATCAATTAGTCGGATGTTGACGATTGGTTTCATATTGTTACATTTTTGGCCGAGAATCCTTGGAATCACTGTTTTATCAGTTTTTATTCGTTATCAATGATACATGTTGTGTTTAATTGAGTGTTTGTCTAATCTCGTAGAAATGGTTGTGTGAAACCTCGGGCAGTGCTTTGTTTTGCTTTGAATTGAACTGTTCTGTTTAGTCGTATGATTCTGTTGATTAAGCTTAGGAAATATGGATTGGATATAGCTGTATTTCCAATGGGACTTTAAGGAAAATATAGCTGTAACTCTAATAGGTTTTTAAGGAGAAGATAGGTGTAATTCTGATAGGCTTCAGAAATGAAACTAACAACCAAGTTTCAAAGAGTGCAATGCACATGTAAGGGCTAGTGGAACCTGCTGGACAGCAGGTTATGCCACTAATTTCTGCCCTTTCAGAGTTCTTTAATTAAAAAGCTATACTTATACAACTGAAAAGTGAAGAAAAGGTGAAACAGCATAAGCTGGACAGATCTAGAACTAAAAAGTAGAGTTGTTACTTTGGATCTCTAGGCTATAAAAGGATACACAGGCACTCACAGAGGGATACACAAAAACAGATATACTCTCTGGAAATTACTCACATTCACTGAATACAGAAAGAAAACACACTGATTCACAAATAGACTCTCTGGAAAATACATTCACACACATAAATAATACTCTCTGGAAGATACATACTGACAAAAACAGAAAAAAACAATCTCTGGAAACACATTCACAGAGATTGAAATCATTTGGCAGAACACTCACACAGAGAGACTTACTGGAATTTAATTGAGAGCTTCCATTTTTCTGTTTCTTACAGTGAAGTTATTTGAAGCATTCCATTTTGTTTTGATCAGTCTGAGGGGTCATTGCCTGTTAAGTTGTGTTTTCATTTATGAAACTGTTTTCTGAAGTTGCCGGATTCTATGTTACATTCCTGGGTTACTGCTGATTGCGTTGCTGTTTGTTTGCTGCATTGCTGATTATACTACTGTTGCTTCTACTGATCTTCCTCTACTTTCTTTGCTTTCTTCCAAGTACCAGGTATTTCATTTCATCCTTTAAATGTACGAGCATGGCTGAACATGAAGTTTGATTTATTCAAGTCAAGATTTGTTTCGAAGCTAATTCAGTTGTGATTTAACTTCTTAATTTTGTTGAATTCCACAAGGACAAACCAATCCGTTTTTTTCATTCGAGTTCAAATGTATAGATCTATCATGTGTATCTGTTGGTTCGCTTTTTAATCGTTCTCTATTTTATACTAAAGAACCATGTATCCTTTTAATCATATTCAAATGTCAGATTTGGTATGTACATTTGCCAAATGAGTTTTACGAATCTCCTCTCTGTTAGGCTTTGAAATTCGTAGTCAGTTAAAGTTAGATATTCAATGTTAGATGCTAAGAAATGATTTGTTGTTTACTGTTAATAATTAGTCCATGTTGGAACTTTAATTAGTCGAGGTTAGCATTTTATTATTAATAACATAGATGCACTGTTTAAGTGTTTTGAAGAATCTGCCTTGTTAATTCTGTCCAATCACCTGTTGAAATCGAGCTAAAATCCAAATGGGAAGTTGAAATTTGTATATGGTGAGACTAAACGGAATAAAAAGGTGTGAAATTGCGATTCACTTGAGTAAGTAATTCTCTTATTTTTAAATTAACAATTCAAATAATATTAGTAACTAATGTTAAGTTCTCGAATATTAGTGATTAACACAACCAACTTTTAATACATTCCAACAGGTCACAGAATAAGACATCGTTTTGTATAGGTATTAATTGGAAATAATCTTAACGGACTTTGTTGTAGATAAATTAATTTTCGTCTAGTTTAATAATGGCTTTAATCGGCATAGTTTCAAATAAGCAAACCCGGATACGTTTTTTTATTATTTACCCATCTGTCAAAAGTCCGAGTCTATGTTGTAATTAGTCTTTCTTTTGGTATGGTTTCAAATTAATAAAGCGGTTTAAAGTTTTAATCAGAGCACATAATTTATAAACATATATAAAATCAGATATTTTTAGCCATTTATAATAGTTGAAGCGACCGTGCTAGAACCACGGGATTCGGGGGTGCCTAACACCTTCCCTCGGGTCAACAGAATTCCTTACTTAGAATTTCTGGTTCGCATACTTCATTTGGAAAGTCGAAATTTCCTCGATTCGGGACTTAAATAAATTGGTGACTTGGGACACCATAATTTATTCCAAGTGCCGACTCTGAAATAAATAGAATAATCCCGTTTCGAATATTGTCACTTAAATTGGAAAAACTCCCCTCGCGCATCTACCCCACCGGGTAGCGGGCGCGCCAAAAGGAGGTGTGACAGCTCTGGTGACTCTGCTGGGGATAACAAACCCAGAACCACCGGTTCAGGGTTTAAGAATTAGAGCTTTGAATAATTATTTTATTTGGCTTATTTATTATCTGATTTTATTACATGTTTATATTTGATATGCTAAATGTTGCTTTACCGCTTTGATATTTTGTGAACTGTATGTAAATTGTGCCGATACCCATTTTTATCTTCTGAGTCTTCCGAAATACAATACCGGGCATTTGCTGGACATAGCCCGTTTTTCTCAAGATAGCTGTGGTGCTTGGCACCCGGTGAAAGATTTTGTAGTCACACATGTTTAGGCGGAGAGTTTTGTCAATTAAGCCGGAAAGCCATGCTACCGGTGCACTGACACTCTTCGGCTCGAGTTGTCCGCTCAATTTAAAGCCATTCTAGACACTTTTCCAACAGGATGATGACTTAGAATAACAAAAACCTTATGTCGGATCCCCGATAGGAACGTTTATTTGCATCATGTGCATATTTGACTTAGGAGGCTCAACACAGGGGTTGGGCCTGTCTAGGACAGGTGTACCTGAAACAAAAAGACCAACTTGTTACATCTTTTTGTATGCATTTATTTGTTTCGATTTTACATGCCTACCGGTTTGTTAAAAAAGGGGAAGAAGTGGAAAACGTCAGGGTATATAGTCAAAATAGTTTTATGGAAAATAGTTAGTTCTTTGAAAATAAATTCTGAAAAAAAAATGCAAAAATTTCCAAATAAATTTTTTTTATTTCCTTTGAAAATAATTTGTTTTAGAAATGCTGTTTAAAATAGTTTGTTTTCTTTTCTTAAAATGATTTAGTTCTTTTATTTTCGAACTACGCAAGTTTGATTCTCACCAAACATGAGATACGTAGGCAACCCATATCGGGCTCAACTAATACTGATTTTTTTTAAGGAAAACAATAATAAAATATTAGAATTAGGATTTTTGTTCTTAGTCGAGAGTTAGGAAATTTTGCAAAAATAGCCAAACGCCTCAAAAGGGGCGCCGGAGGACTAATTTCGCAAAACGGAATATAGACATCACACTGGTATCCTGTTATACAGCCTTCAAATCTTCTTCAAGTGCTGAAAGGCCGTATTAACAAGATTCGTTTTTTTTATATAATAAATAAAAAAAAAATTGAAAAAAATCTTAAGTCCATTTTTTATCTTTTCTAGGGTCAGCATGACTTCCTCGCAACGAATCGGCCAGAAAAGGGTGAGAGACGAAATGCCACCTATGTTCATGGTCCAGGACAAAACCCCGGATCGGCTCCGTAAATGGTGGACTAGTTTTTCAGCTTGGGAAAGAAATCAAGTTCACAAGCACCTCAAATTTCTTCCGGACATCATGATGATAAAACCAGATAAAAATGTGATCAGAGCTTTAGTGAGTTTTTGGGACTCAACAAGCAATGTGTTCGGATTCCGGGATTGCGAAATGACACCCACTTTGGAAGAATTGGGCGGACTCACAGGGCTCGGAAGAGATTTGCACAAGATGAGACCTGCAGCTCCTAGGCAGATGGGTGTGAATAACTTCTTGAAAAAGTTATGTCTCCGGCGGGTTCCCCTGGGTTGTTTGGAGAACGGTTGGGTGCCACTAGATTATCTCTACGACAGATTTGGTGATAAGAAAGGGTTTGAGAAATTCTCAAATGCTGAATTTGTTAACCAGCTGAATTATGACGCCTGGGGAGATTTAAGAATCTATGCTTTTATGATCGCTTTTTTGGGAACCATGGTTTTTCCCGAACGTGGCGGACGCATCAGAATCCATTTAGCTGTAGTGGTCTCATATCTACAGAACAACGAGGAACACACTGTTCTTCCGATGATACTAGGAGATATCTTCCGGGCCTTAACTCGGTGCCAAGAAGGACAAGACTATTTTGAAGGTTGTAATATCTTATTACAAATGTGGTTTATAGAACATCTCTATCGTCACCCAATTGTGATAAACTTCAAAGCGGATTGGCTGAATTATATTCGCTGTCATACAAACAGAGCCGCCCGTTGTAACCTTCCGGAAGACTTGAGGACTTGGCAAGAACTTCTCAACTCTTTGAGAGCAGATCAACTTACCTGGAATTATTATTGGTTCCCTTCCGCCAAAATCATGCATATGTCGACATACCGCCTATTCTACATACTAATGGGTTTCAGGGGTTTCCAACCATATGCCCCGCTACGTGTCATGCGGCAGTTAGGAAGAGAATAGAAAAGGGCCCCAATTGAGGATATGCGATCATTTGTATGGGAATTTGTGACGAAAGAGACCCCGAGGGAGACTTATGCACCAGAAGGTATGGTTCGGTAGTCGACTCTCCGACATCAACGAGATGGTTGCCGATCGAGAACGGGGAGAAGTGAGTCTCGCTTATCTTGAATGGTTCCACAACCAATCAATACCGGAGCAAAGGTCAGAAAGGTCAGTGAAGTATGCCGTCGATTGGGAGAGAGAAATAGAAGCCAGAGTTAGGGAGGCTGAGCATGAGACAGCGCAAAATTTCCAATCTTGCATCAACACTTTAAAAGAAGACAAAGGAATCCTAGAAGCGGCCATGGACATACAACAGGCTGACTTCGATCGGGAAAGGGCCGGTTGGGAGCAGGAAAGAGAAGCACTCCAAACTCAAATTCAAGAGATGCAATTGGCCGCAGAGAGGTCAAGGAGGAGTCGGAGTGATCAGATGCTGATAAACGATTTGGAAAGGAAAGCCTTTGAACACCAAGAAGACTTGGAAAAGGCAAAAGCGGCCTTGGTTGCAGTCCGGACAAAATGGAAGAGAGCAGCCCACCAAGAAGCACTCCGTCTACAACAAGTAGAGAAAGACTATGATGCAATCATCGTTGATTTGAGAAAAGCAAACGCCACTCTTAGAGAGCAAACTCTCAGGCAAGTCCAGGATGCTAAAGCAGATAGAGACCGTTGTCACAACTTGATGGCACGGATGGAAAGACAAATAGATAGGCTTTTGAACCATGTCTCAAGCAACTCTCAAGTATTAGGGGCAAAGAACAGACACATAGGGCAGCTGCTCAGAGAAAAAGACATGATCAGAACCAGGATCAATGAGATCGGGCACTACATTACTATGAGGTGTTTGAACTGCGAACGAGTACCTCGGCCGGCCCTCTTTTCTTCAATCATGGAATGTGTCCACCAAGTCATGGCAGAATTGGGAAGCATACAGAAAGATCTTACCCCAAGAACTGCAGCAAGACCAAACAACGCCCCCCGGGCGCAAAGATTCGAGGCGTTGGAACATGCTTAGAAGAGTCTTTTGTTTTAGAGTCTGTTTGTCCTTTTACAAGTTTTTATCCATTGTTGTCATTTTGCAAGTGTTTCAAGTTTGAAGTTTGTTGAAATAAAATTCATGAACATTTCATCTTATGTCCATTGTTTCTGAACTACGCCCGGTCTGATTCATGCGGGGACATGATACGTAGGCAATCCACATAAGATTCGACCATCAATAAAATAAAAAAATATATATATATAATAAATAAAAAATAAAAATAAAAATAAAAATAAAAAAGGGGGGGAGAAGTTAAGAGGAAAAGAAGATTGATGAAGGATGAAAGCGAAGGAAAATACAAACCGGAATGACGCATCGCAAACGAATACATGTAGCAACATTATCACTTGTATAAGTGCATCACACCCAACGTGAGATTACTTATCTGTTATGTTGTTTCAGACTAACCGTTTGTTTGCCAAACTCCAGGTTTTAGTAAAAGTGGTTGACTTTGCGGTAATCTGGCACCACATTCGTACTTCACAAGGTCCAAAGGAAAAGTTCGGCAGCCTGAAAGTACTCATTCCTATTTTACTAGATCAAAAAAGGGTGCCGACATGTCTTCAGAAATGCCTTTAGCAACCATCCCCGTTTCAGAGGAAAGCTCATTGACAACCATCCCGGCTACTGAGTCGGCAGCTTTGGAGGAGAATAGAATGTTGCGTTGCCGCATGCTCGAGATGTTGGACGATTGGAACAACGGGAAAGAGCCCCCGAGTCTGGTCCCTGGGTTCCCTGAAATTCTTCTCAGATCAAGCGGAATTTCAAATACCCCCATCAATTACCCGCCTACTCTGTTCGGGTATTCTAATGCTACAACCCTCTCTGAATCACCCTCCACCTCCCATCCTCGGGTGACACCACATGATACATCTGCAAGAACGTCGGTTGAGTTGCCAGTTCCAGTCACAACGCATCCCACCGCACATGCTCCTTTCTTCGACTCCGCATCCTTTACATTCCCAGCACCACCGCTTACACGGGACCATACCCAGGTTGCAGCCAATATATATCCTCAACCACCTCGATATGAGTTTCTACCAAGCCAAAATCCAAAGGCCCCCGAGCAGGATGAGATGGCAAAAAGAATGAGGAGTTTGGAACAAAGCCCCTGAAGAACATGCAAGGTCTAAGTGGACATAAAAGTGTATCTTACGCCGATCTATGCATGTTCCCCTACGTCCACTTACCATCAGGTTTTAAGACACCAAAGTTCGAAAAGTATGACGGACATGGCGACCCCATTACTCATTTGAAGAAATACTGCAATCAATTGCGGGGTGCCGGCGGCATGGAAGAATTGTTGATGGCGTACTTCGGAGAAAGTTTGGTCGGAATAGCATCAGAATGGTATATGGATCAAGACATATCTCGATGGCACATCTGGGATGATCTGGCCAGAGATTTTGTGAAACATTTCCAATACAACATCGATATTACGCCAGACAGGAATTCTCTATCGAACTTAAAGAAGAAGCCCTCAGAAAGCTTCAGAGAATACGCCATCAAATGGCGAGAGCAAGCATCTAGGGTAAAAACCCCTATGGACGACATTGAAATGGTCACGACTTTTCTCCAAGCTCAAGAGCCGGACTACTTTCAAAATATGATGTCGGCGATGGGAAAACCTTTCGCCGAAGCAATCAAAATCGGAGAAATGGTAGAAAATGGCTTGAAAACAGGGCGAATTTTGAGCCAAGCGGCCATTCGGGCAACTTCCCAAGCCATTCAAGGCGGGTCTGGAGGGATGCCCCGAAGCAAGAAAAAAGAGGAAACTGCCATGGCGGCAGTAGAAGATAGGAGATATCGGACTTCAAGACAGGTATTCTCCGACAGGGCCCCCCAACATTACTATCCACCTCACAGCATGGCTTATGCTCCTCCGCCTCCACCTTATGCAGTCATGAACATTCAACCTCTGGCACGGCCACAGCCACCAGCCAACAGGAATCCACCTCCTTTCCAGAGAAACCAACCCCCTTACCCAAACCAATATAATCCACGGCCAAACAACACCCGACACCGTGAGCAACCCAAAATGAGCTTTACACCGATCGGGGAGCCGTATTCCACTCTTTTCCCAAAACTCAGGCAAGAAAACCTACTGCAGCCTGTTCCGCAGAACAGGCAGAATCCAGACTCTCCTGCCTACCAGAGGGGGATATACTGTGCATATCATTCAGGTGTTGAAGGACACAGTACTGACAATTGTTGGACATTAAAGAAGGCAGTACAAGAATTGATCAATCAGGGGAGGATCGTCTTCGCAGATGAAGACATCCCAAATGTGACAAACAACCCATTACCAGCCCACAAAACCAAGGGCCGGTGATTGGAATGATTTGTGACGACAAGGAATTTGACCCAGCTTTGAAAGCGATAATCACCATCGCCAACATAGAGAAGCGGCCTGAGGCTCCCCCGAAAGAAGAGAAAATGGGGAAAAAGGTTGAGGTTCTTGAAACCAAATCTGAAAAGACGATTGAATTGAAATCATCGTCTCAGAAGGGCGGAGTCCTTTACCTCCCACGAGGTAAAAACCTGTAAGGCCCCGTAAAATGTTTGTGCATAAAACCTAGTAGCTGTGGTGTCATGGTCCGAATAATGTGTTAGGAATGCATAGAATTCTTCGCGGCGAGCTTGCTCGCCGCGGTTCGGACCCTTGGTAGTGATTTAAGAGTCAAAAATGTTGAGAATGCAATTTTCCAGAAAAATGTCAAATATGCGGTCAAGAATGCGACCGCAAACCTGACATGCGGACCGCATTCTGACCGCAAATCGTTCCAGAGAGTTTCCCAAAAATCTATCAAAAGTGCGGTCGATGTGCGATCGCATGTCAAATCTGCGGTGCATTTTTGCGACCGCAGATCAAACATGCGGACCGCATTTTGGCCGCATTCCTTAACAGAACCTGTGTAAAAATTGGGGCAATTCTGTGGTCACTATGCGGACCGCATGTTGATTCTGCGGTCGCATAGTGCACCGCATAATTGACCCCGGCCCACATTTTTGTAACATTTTGACCCGATCTCTTCTTTAATATAACACACTTCTTCTTCATTTTATCATATTATCTTGCCAAAAATTAGAGAGAGAAGAGAGGGTTTTTAGAGAGAGAAATCTTGCATCTTCAAGGATTGTTCTAACTACCTTAATTCCAAGGGATCTTAGGGCAAGGATTCAACTTCCCCAATCTTTTCAAGGTAAAAACCCTAACTATTTTTCTTTGACTTTCAGTTTTAATTGGGTAAAGAGAGGTTTGCATATAATAGCTTTTGAAAATAGAATTTTTACACTCATGCATGATTATTGAACTTGATTTTTAGTAAAAAGAAGTGAGTAGAAGTAAGAGTCTTCAAGAACAAGGTTGGCACAAGTAAGATAGCGTGGGTAAGCATAAAGTAGGAAGTTAACGGAAGAAAAATCATCACCAGGTATGTATGGCTAATTTTGATTCTTGTGAAATCGCCTATATGTGTGAAGTTTGTTTGTTTCGTGTTAAATTGACAAATTGTGTGAAATTCTTGATGTTGTTGTTGGATATTCAAAGTTTGTTGTTGAGCTATGAGTGATGTAAAATGAGAGTTTAAATTGGCAAAAGAATTGTGAATAATGACTATGATGGCCTATATGGCACCTTGTGGAAAACAAACGAAACACTTGAGAATTGGTTTATTGTGGAAAGAGATGAAACACTTGAATTGTGGAAATATTGTAACATGGTTGTGATATTGCATTGAGAATAAATTGAGAACATGAACCAATGTGTAAGTTGCTTATTTGAACTTGTTGAAATTGTGTGTAGTACCTTATCTACTGTTTGAAATTGTTGTGTTTTCAACTGTAAGGCGGGGTCGTGTTGCGCGCCGCAACGTGGTGAAATAAGGTGTGGGTTGGGGTGATAAGGGTGGCTGAGGTAATAAGGGTGGTCAGGGGCAATAAGGATGGAAAGCGATCGAAATCGCCATTGAAAATTGATACAAAAATCAATAATGTGAAATTGTGAAAGGAGACAAGCAGGAGAGTTTGCAACCTGTGGGGCACCGATTGCCCCTTTGTTTGACTACTTGTGCTTTACGTGATTGATTGGTTATTGTTAAATTGGTTGATTGTAGAAAGTGCTTTGTGTGAGAATTATTTGAAATGAGGAAAATGTGGAAACATGGTTGGCCGGCTTAATTAATTGTTGATGTAATTTAATGGCTTGAGTTTACTTGGGACAAAGTTTGTCCATACATACCAGTACAATTCAAGTGTACTGACGTCCCTTTTGCCGGGGGCGCTACATTCGTGTCATGATTGTAGGTGGATCAGTAGCAGGCACTTCAGCTCATCGGCAGTAGTATCCTTCTCCTTCCACCGCCCGTTTTGGTGAGCCCCTTTCTTCCTCGGGGCCTTGTGTGGTTCATGCCACTCGGTTTAGATTTCATTTTGGTTTTGTAAGGTATAGCCGGAGCCTTGTTACCGGCAAGTATTGTATTTCTCTTTTTGTATCCTAGAGGCTCTGTAGACATGTAAACTGTGGGACTCCAGTCTTATGTATATATATGGTGTTATGTCGGGCGTTGTAAAAATTGAAATCTTATTAATGAATCACTCGTATCGTTTTATTTGTTTAATGTGAAATCAATTATGATTAGTAATATATTTGGTTAATGAGAAACAATCAACACAGGGGTAACGCGTGGGAATGAAAGGCACCCAGGTCCGCTTGACTGGGGCAACCCGGTCAGGCGCCGGTCATGTTCCTCGATTTGGGGCGTGACAAAACCATTGTCCATATGTGCCCCCAAGAAGTTCCACTTAAAGAGAGAAACATCAATGTATGTACCAAAGGGAACTTATGTGGCCCGAAAACCAGATGAACCTGTGGTTATTGCACGCGTGCAACAAAAACCAATGACAGATCCATCCGCAGTACCCTGGAGCTACCAACAAACACTTGTTACGCGCAAAGGGAAAGAGATTGGGGGAAATTCATCTGAGAGCGTCCTAGGGCAGAAGTACTTAAACACACAGGAGGTAAATAACGCCACACAAAGGCGTTTCCCATCAAAGAAACCCGTAAGTGCTGAAGAGGCAGAGGTCTTTTTTCAAAAGATGCAAATGCCTGACTATGAGGTGATAGACCAACTGCGCAAATGCCCAGAACAGGTGTCAATGTTGTCCCTTCTAATGAAGTCTATTGAACATCAGAAGGTTTTGCTAAAAGCCTTGAATGAGGCGTATGTGCCTATTGAGACTTCATCCGAACAACTTGAAAGAATGACAGAGAGGTTCTTCGCGATCAATCGGATTTCTTTCAGTAAAGCTGATTTGCCTTTGGAAGGTGCCGCCCACAATAAAACTTGGCATTTGACTGTCAAAAGCGAAGGCTACTACATGAAAAGGGTCATGGTTGATGGTGGTTCAGGGGTGGACATATGCCCGCTTTCCACTTTAGGCCACATAGGAATCGGAGCTGAAAGGATTCGGCCTAACAACATATGTGTGCGAGCTTTTGACGGTGTAAAAAGAGATACTGTCGGAGAGATTGATGTAATTATGACCATCGGCCCGGTGGACTTCGAAGTGACATTTCAAGTTTTGGATATGGACACTTCTTACAATTTTCTTCTAGGGAGACCATGGATTCATGCGGCCGGAGCTGTGCCCTCTACCCTCCATCAGATGTTAAAATTTGAGCACAAGGGACAAGAGATCGTGGTCCACGGTGAAGACGAGCAATCAATTTATCGGGATCCATCCATCCCTTGCTTAGAAGCGGAAGCGGGAAGCGAAAACATTGTCTATCAAGCTTTCGAGATTGTGTTGGCAGATCAACACGAAGAAGGGAACCCTCTCCCCCAACCTTTTTTGTCTAATGCCTCCATCATGGTGGCGAAAGAAATGATTAAACATGGCTTCCAGGCAGGAAAAGGTTTGGGAAAGTCCCTACAAGGAGTGCCGAAGCTGATAACTTTACCTGTAGCTGAAAAGTTTTTCGGAGTGGGCTTTCGCCCAACCCCCGAAGACGAGAGATGGGCCAACAAGAGAAAGGAGAAAGGATGGGTTCTGCCGCAACCATTGCCACATCTGTACCAAACTTTTGTCCGACCAAGGTACATTGAAGAAGAAGAAGACGAGGTCTTCACAGTGGAGGAAATTGAAGAAATATGTGGGGCCATGAGGCAAATGCTCTATGATGTTAATATGGTCTAATCGGGAGAAGGAACAAGCACCGCTGAGGTGCTGTATGTGGGCCCTGAAGCTAAATTGCAAAATTGGAAAGCCACACCCTTCCCAATCAGGCGGGAGTTCTGGTAGATTTGTCCCGTCGTTTTTCCTTCATCACAAGTTACTTCAGGACGTAGCTTGGATGTTTTTCTTTGTTTTCTTGTATTTTTGGTTTCCCCAATGTAATTTTGTTTGTTTTCAGAAAATTCCAAGAAAATAAAATAAATATTTCCTCATTTTTGCACTCTTTCTAATTTTGTTATTTATTTTTCCTTTTCAGTCCTAATAATGCGGCTTTAAATAACATGACATGCTTGCGGAACTCATGCTCAAATCCGAACGCGCCACCTAATCTGGAAATAATGAACCAAGAACCGGAATACGATGAAGACGAGGCTTTTAGGGAGATAAATCGAGAATTGGAACATTTTGAGAATAAACCTAAGCCAAACTTGAATGACACCGAACCGGTTAATTTGGGAATTGATGAAGAGGTCCGAGAGACCAAGATAAGCATCCACACAGATGAGAAAACACGAGATGCAATAATCCGACTCTTGTTTGAATTTAAAGACGTGTTTGCTTGGTCTTACGACGACATGCCAGGATTAGGAGCCGATCTAGTGGTGCACAAGTTACCAATCTACCCTGACTGTCGCCCAGTGCAGCAGAAGCAAAGAAAGTTCAAGACTGACATCAGTGATAAAATCAAAGAAGAAATCACTAAGCAGTTGAAAACAGGGGTAATTCGAGTGGTACAATACACCACGTGGTTGGCTAATGTTGTGCCCGTGCCAAAGAAGGACGGAAAAACTCGAGTGTGTGTTGACTACCGAGATTTGAATAAAGCAAGTCCTAAAGATAACTTTCCTTTACCGAACATCCACATCCTTGTTGATAAATGTGCCAAACATGAGATACAGTCGTTTGTGGATTGTTATGCGGGATATCATCAAGTGTTGATGGATGAAGAGGATGCCGAGAAGACTGCTTTTACCACACCTTGGGGGACTTACTGTTACAGAGTCATGCCATTCGGCTTGAAAAACGCGGGAGCAACGTACATGAGAGCTATGACTGCCATTTTCCACGACATGATGCATCGGGAAATAGAGGTGTACGTAGACGATGTGATCATCAAATCCAAAACTCAAGGCGATCATGTGCGAGACTTGAGGAAATTCTTCGAGAGGTTGCGGAAGTACGATTTGAAGTTGAATCCAGCCAAATGCGCTTTTGGAGTCCCGTCAGGTAAACTCTTGGGTTTCATAGTCAGTAGAAGAGGTATCGAATTAGACCCCACAAAAATAAAATCCATCCGGGATTTATCTCCTCCCAGAACAAAGAAAGATGTAATGAGTCTTCTAGGCCGATTGAACTACATCAGTAGGTTCATCGCTCAGTTGACTTCTACATGTGAACCCATATTCAAGTTGTTGAAGAAGGACGCTGCAATCAAATGGACAACAGAATGTCAAGAAGCTTTTGATAAAATCAAAGAATATTTGTCAAACCCTCCGGTCTTGGTCCCGCCAGAGCCAGGGAGACCTCTTTTCTTGTATTTAACAGTCTTGGAAAACTCTTTTGGTTGTGTTCTCGGACAACGTGATGCGGCAGAGAAGAAAGAGCAAGCGATTTACTACCCGAGCAAGAAATTCACTAGTTATGAGGTCAAGTACACTTTGCTGGAAAGAACGTGTTGTGCTTTAACTTGGGTCGCTCAGAAATTGAGACACTACCTCCAAGCCCATACGACTCACCTCATTACTCGGTTGGATCCTTTGAAGTATATATTCCAGAAACCGATGCCCACCGGAAGATTGGCAAAGTGGCAAATCCTGCTCACTGAGTTTGACATAGTCTATGTCACTCGCACGGAAATGAAGGCCCAAGCATTGGCAGACCATTTAGCCGAGAACCCGATTGACGAAGAGTATCAACCATTGAATACCTATTTTCCTGATGAAGAGGTAAATACGACAGAAGTTGTTTCGGAAGACGGTCATGCTTGGAAAATGTTTTTCGATGGGGCAGTAAACGCTAAAGGTGTAGGGATTGGGGCAATCTTGATCTCTCCTGCTGGTCAGCATTACCCGGCCACGGCTAGGCTCCGTTTCTTTTGCACGAACAATACGGCTGAGTATGAAGCTTGTATCATGGGTATGAACATGGCAATTGATCAAGGCGTCGAAGAATTGTTGATCATGGGAGATTCAGATCTAATTATCAAACAATCCCAAGGTGAATGGGAAACTCGAGACGTTAAACTCCTCCCTTATCGACAGCACGTGAATATCCTTGGCAAGCGATTTGCATCGATAGAGTTCAGGTATATCCTACGATGTCACAATGAACTAGCTGACGCACTTGCCACTTTAGCTTCAATGCAACCTTATCCGGGCAACGCCCATGTCAATCCCTTGGAAATTCAAATCAGGGAAAGCCACGATTATTGCAATGCAATCGAAGAAGGACCAAGCGTCAAGCCATGGTATTACGATATCAGGAGATTTCTGAAAACGCAAGAATACCCAGAACATGCTACCGGAGATCAAAAGAGGACCATTAGGAGACATGCAGGTGGTTTCTTTTTGAGCGGCGAGGTCATGTATAAAAGAACCCCAGATCTTAACCTTTTAAGGTGTGTTGATGCCGAAGAAGCAGGAAGAATCATGCACGAAGTACATGCAGGAGTATGCGGACCTCATATGAATGGGTATGTCTTAGCCAAGAAAATCCTTCGAGCAGGTTATTATTGGATGACCATGGAGAAAGATTGTTTCGGTTTTGTCCGAAAATGCCACCAATGCCAGGTACATGGAGATCTGATTCATGCACCTCCAACCTGAGTTGCATCCTATGTCAGCACCGTGGCCATTTGTCGCTTGGGGAATGGATGTCATCGGCCCGATTGAGCCGAAAGCTTCGAATGGACACCGATTCATACTGGTGGCTTTCGATTACTTCACAAAATGGGTCGAAGCCGTCACTCTCAAATCAGTCACCAAGAAAGCTGTGGTGGACTTTGTACACTCAAATCTTATCTGTCGTTTTGGTATACCCGCAACTATCATCACAGACAATGCTACGAATTTGAATAGTCATTTGATGGAAGAAATATGCGAGCAATTCAAAATCACGCATAGGAACTCCACCCCTTATCGGCCCAAAGCCAATGGTGCCGTGGAAGCAGCGAACAAAAACATTAAGAAGATTTTGAGAAAGACGATCCAAAGCTCTAGACAATGGCATGAACAATTACCGTTCGCTTTGCTGGGATACCGTACTACAGTACACACATCGGTAGGAGCAACTCCATACCTGCTAGTCTATGGAACCGAGGCCGTGATACCGACAGAGGTAGAAATTCCTTCACTTCGTACGATTGTTGAAGCAGAGATTGAAGATAGAGAGTGGGTTAAGACTCGTTTGGAACAATTAACTTTGATCGATGAAAATCGAATGGCTGCGGTCTGTCATGGACAACTGTACCAACAAAGAATGGCTCGTGCTTACAACAAGAAAGTACGACCGAGAAATTTCGAAGTAGGTCAGTTGGTTTTAAGACGCATTCTTCCACATCACGAGGAAGCGAAAGGAAAATTCGCTCCTAATTGGAAAGGACCATACATCATCAGGAAGATACTGCCAAGAGGAGCATTATACTTGGGAGACATGGAAGGAAAAGATCCTGAAACGACTGTGAATGCAGATGCTGTGAAAAGGTATTATGTCCTGAACTTGCTTCAATGAGGTCCTCACAAGTCGAAATGATTGAAGGCTTTTATTCCCGCTACCCAAACACTACCAACCCTTTTTATAAACCCTTCGAGCCGGTTACCTTTCTTTGACTACCCTCTTTGGAATCCAAATACAAAAAAAAAAAACAAACAAAACAAAACAAAACAAAGTTTCCTGAACTACGTTCTAACTTGATTCCGAAAGGATACGTAGGCAACCTCTCCCTGAGGTTCAGTCACACCAAACCAAAAATCCCAGTTTCCCCAAAAAATGAAACTGGGGCAGATGATATTGTTGATTCGGTTTAAGATCCGTCAAGATGATTCCAAAGTTGTAATTTTGTCTACAATTCTTGTTACCCGAACCGAGTACAAGTCCTTCAAGATCGATTGGAAGTTGTGAAAACATCATTGTTGCGATCCGAGGTTCCTGGAATGAAAAGAAATAAAATGAGAGAGTCTTATTGGTGAAAACCTTCGGGCACCATAAGACGATGGAAGTAGAGAAATACAAAATGAGAGAGCCTGTTGGTAAAAACTCGCAAAGAGTGCTATCCGGCGATGGTAAGAAGAGAAATGAGAGAGGTCGATTGGCGAAAACCCGCAAAGGGCGCTATCAACCGAAAAGTTTGTTTCACCACGAGAGGTCCTGGCACGGCTCCTTAGCTCGGAAATATAGACCCATTTTGGTTCACAAGAAAATGGGAGTTTTGTGACGATCAAGCATCTGGTCCGAGGAGCATGTCATGTTGGTTAAAGTCAGCATATACCTCAGATAAGTCCTTCTTTTCTCCCCCGAAATGGACTCCTCTATCTTTGATACGTTTTTCCGTTCTTTGATTCATTCTTTTTCTTTGAATCCCTTTCGGTTTAATTTTAATTCTGAAACTATTACAAAGGAAGGTGACAGGACCGGTTTTACAGGACTCCGCTTGGTAAAGAAGAAAAGAAAAACAGCCTCAGTGGTATATTGTTACAATCCACGATTGGATCGTAATGATCGATTGTTTCCAAAGAAAAGGAGTTTAGAAAGGAAACGGAAATCAAAGGCTAAGGTCTTAGAAGAGACGGAATAAGGCAGAAGGATAGAACCCACACGGAAAATCCTCATGGAATTCCGGAAATGAACCCGGTCAGTTTGAAAGGAAGTCACCCCAAAGACAATTGGTAGCAAACTTCTCAATGGAAATGGGGAAACGATCAAGCAATAAAGATAATCAAGGCCGCAAAATCAACCACTTTTTCAACTGATAAAATGTTCTTTGTTGAAAGCAGGTCTGTTTAATTGTGCGAAAAGAAGGTATAACTCAAAGAAGTTGAAATACGCAAGCTTTGAAATGGCTTTGGAACAAGGAAAACGCATAAAAGGGTAAGTTTCTTTTTAGAGATTTATTTTATACATTTGTTGATTGTTAAAAAGAAAGCCTAAAAGAAGGCCCAAAAAGAAGAATAAAAGAAAAGAAAATGAAAACTCCAAAAAAAAAAAAAAAAAAAATCCAATATCTGTTTGGACCCCGGTCAGAAAAACCGAGGGTCTTTCCGGCCAGGAAGCCGTGAAATTTATCCCCGGTCAGAAAACCGAGGATCTCCCAGTCAGAAAACCTGCGGAGCCATTTACTTTTACCCCGGCCAAAAAACCGAGGATCTAACGGCCAAAAAAAACCGTTAGATGTTGTTTGAATTCCGGCCAGAAAGCCGCGAAACTTTTATCCCCGGCCAAAAACCGAGGATCTCCCAGTCAGAAAACTGCGGAGCCATTTACTTTTACCCCGGCCAAAAAACCGAGGATCCTGACGGCCAAAAACCGTTAGATATTGTTTGAATTCCGTCCAGAAAGCCGTGAAACTTTTATCTCCGGTCAGAAAACCGAGGATCTCCCAGTCAGAAAACTGCGGAGCCATTTACTTTTACCCCGGCCAAAAAACCGAGGATCCGACGGCCAAAAAACCGTTAGATATTGTTTGAATTCCGGCCGGAAAGCCGCGAAACTTTTATCCCCGGTCAGAAAACCGAGGATCTCCCAGTCAGAAAACTGCGGAGCCATTTACTTTTACCCCGGCCAAAAAACCGAGGATCTGACGGCCAAAAAACCGTTAGATATTGTTTGAATTCCGGCCAGAAAGCCGTGAAACTTTTATCCCGGTCAGAAAACCGAGGATCTCCCCAGTCAGAAAACTGCGGAGCCATTTACTTTTACCCCGGCCAAAAAACCGAGGATCTGACGGCCAAAAAACCGTTAGATATTTTTTGAATTCCGACCAGAAAGCCGTGAAACTTTTATCCCCGGTCAGAAAACCGAGGATCTCCTAGTCAGAAAACTACGAAGCCATTTACTTCTACCCCGGCCAAAAAACCGAGGATGTGACGGCCAAAAACCGTTAGATATTGTTTGAATTCCGGCCAGAAAGCCGTGAAACTTTTATCCCGGGTCTAAAACCGAGGATCTCCCCAGTCAAAAAAACTGCGGAGCCATTTACTTTTACCCCGGCCAAAAAACCGAGGATCCGACGGCCAAAAAATCGTTAGATATTGTTTGAATTCCGGCCAGAAAGCCATAGAACCTTTTCTACAAAATCCCGGCCAGAAAGCCGTTGAACGTTTGTGAAACCATGATTTTCTTACCCAATACCAAAGAGTCTTTTTAATCACTTTTTGTGTCACAACTAACTCACGAAATTTTCCTAGCAAAACTGGGGCAGAAAAATTACGTTCGTTTGTTTGTTTTGCTTGTCTAAAATAGGTTTGACCTCGGGACGCAAGGATCGAGATAACCTACAAATGGAACATCAACCTAGAGTGAAGAAAGAACGAGTCCAAATGTTGGAGTAAACAAAAGCGCGGATTGCTCAGAAGATGATTGAAGTAACGAGCTTCGCCGACTCCGTTTCACTCAATGTTACAGAAATAAACAAGCACGTACAGCTTGTTGAGCATCAAGATTCAGATCGAGGTCTACAGCAAATCGGCTAAGATTCAAGATCAAGTTTTCAAGAGAATCATAGATAGGAATCTTGTAACTCATAGTTTGATAGCATAGCTAGTTCAGCTTTAATTTCTTTTGGTGTAATAAGGAGATCGGTAAGCAGTAAACAGCAGCATGCAGCAACGATAGCAACAGTAACAGCAAAGTGTCAGTCCACGGTAGTCCCAGCTACCAAAACTTCCCGAACTACATTGACCTGATTCCCGTTTAGCCCAGGATATGTAGGAGGCCTCCGAAGCAAAGGCTCGGTCAAACTCTTTCAAAATGCTTCCCACGGAGTATTCAAACGGGCAAAAATCGCTCGTATTTGCTCATTTATCTTTGCACAAAATCTCTTCGTGGTTTCCGCGCAAAGAGGGGCAGCTGTGAGCACGTGATTTTTGCCTAACATGAATTACTCCCACAAAATCAAAACAAAAATTGTCTATTTTATGGTGTGTATTTTTTGTGAATTTTTTGTGTTATTTTGGTATTTGTTTGCATTTGTATATACGTGATTATATGTGTTTAAATTAATAAAAAAAATACAAAAATATGTCGTGCTTACATTTCTTATCTAGTTTGAAATTAGGAGTAATTAATTTTATCTTACGAAAACGAAAATCACAAAAGAAATAATTCATCTTTTACATTTTTTAGCATTTAAATGCCTAATTGTGTGATTTATATTTAATTGATGTTTAAATTGATTGTGTTAATTGTTAATATAACTTAATTAGTATTTCTTATAATTTAATTGATTTTGTAGTGTAATTAGAATTTTTTTTAATAAATTGAGAATTAAAATTAAAAGAGAAGAGAAAAGGAAATAATTAAGAAAAAAATCTGATTTGGGCTTGGACCACATGTTCATTACCCAAAGACCTCTCCAAATTATACCAGCCCAAAACTCATGACCCGCCCCGTCACCCTGAACCGCCCCATCTCCCATCGTGCAATCTGGACCGTTGATGATACTTCATCCAACGGTCCAGAACATTAGCCTAATTCTAATTACCCAAAGACCCCAAATCAGATTTTTAATTTACCCAAACCCTAAATCCTTCTCCCTCCTTCTCCCACAGCCGCCGCCCCTCCCTGTTCTCCTTCTTCTTCTCATCGTCCAAGCCGCCACACCCCATTACCAGCGACGTCCAAGCCGTCGCCCAACAACCAACAACCAACCTCCTCGCCGGTGAGCTTCTCCCGACCAGACAACACTCCCGACTTCACGAACACACACATCACCCTACACCGCCGCCCTCGCATCTCCTCACCACCAGTACTCATCGGCGAAGAGTAACCATCTCCAACCAAAGATACCCTTCAGCCGCGATTCCTCCAGCAACCTCACTCTCTCGACCCCTCGCCAGAATATTTCTCCAAAAAACCATCAAGCCCCAAAACGAGTTGCAAGAACCCTAAATTTCGAATTAGGGATTTGTTTTCGAATTTTCAAAGAAATTGGGGTCTAATAGACCTTAATTGATTTGTTTTCGCTTGAAAACATTTCAATTAAGGTCCGTTCGATTCCAAATACAAAAATTCTAGTGACCGACCACTGCTTTGATTCGAATTGTTCGGAGGTACTGTTTTATTCCCTCTCTTTCCTTGTTATTTTATTTGTTTTGATTATGGTTGTTCGTTTGTTGATATTTCTCTTCGGACAGTTTTGATTTTTCTGTTTTTCCTCATCTGTTTGGGACCTTTATTTGGTCGACTTGTTATTTCCTTGATTGGTCTATTATAAGTGTGGTGTTAGAAGATAAGAATTCGACTCGATTCGATATTTCGTCGAATAACTAAAGTTTTCATTTTTTTTGACTACTCTGGCCGAGAGTCTGTAAATCGCAGTCTTTGCGATTGGTTTGTTTATCGATTATACGTATCGTAATCGATTGATTGTTATTTGAGTGTTGGAATGCATATTCACTTCGATTAATATCGTCAAATGATTGTGTTCTACATTTTTGTTTGGTTGGCCGAGACTTGTCGAAATCGTTGATTCGTCGATCAATTGTTATCAATCATGTGTTGCAATCAATTAGTCGGATGTTGACGATTGGTTTCATATTGTTACATTTTTGGCCGAGAATCCTTGGAATCACTGTTTTATCAGTTTTTATTCGTTATCATTGATACATGTTGTGTTTAATTGAGTGTTTGTCTAATCTCGTAGAAATGGTTGTGTGAAACCTCAGGCAGTGCTTTGTTTTGCTTTGAATTGAACTGTTCTGTTTAGTCGTATGATTCTGTTGATTAAGCTTAGGAAATATGGATTGGATATAGCTGTATTTCCAATGGGACTTTAAGGAAAATATAGTTGTAACTCTAATAGGTTTTTAAGGAGAAGATAGGTGTAATTCTGATAGGCTTCAGAAATGAAACTAACAACCAAGTTTCAAAGAGTGCAATGCACATGTAAGGGCTAGTGGAACCTGCTGGACAGCAGGTTATGCCACTAATTTCTGCCCTTTCAGAGTTCTTTAATTAAAAAGCTATACTTATACAACTGAAAAGTGAAGAAAAGGTGAAACAGCATAAGCTGGACAGATCTAGAACTAAAAAGTAGAGTTGTTACTTTGGATCTCTAGGCTATAAAAGGATACACAGGCACTCACAGAGGGATACACAAAAACAGATATACTCTCTGGAAATTACTCACATTCACTGAATACAGAAAGAAAACACACTGATTCACAAATAGACTCTCTGGAAAATACATTCACACACATAAAGAATACTCTCTGGAAGATACATACTCACAAAAACAGAAAAAAACAATCTCTGGAAACACATTCACAGAGATTGAAATCATTTGGCAGAACACTCACACAGAGAGACTTACTGGAATTTAATTGAGAGCTTCCATTTTTCTGTTTCTTACAGTGAAGTTATTTGAAGCATTCCGTTTTGTTTTGATCAGTCTGAGGGGTCATTGCCTGTTAAGTTGTGTTTTCATTTATGAAACTGTTTTCTGAAGTTGCCGGATTCTATGTTACATTCCTGGGTTACTGCTGATTGCGTTGCTGTTTGTTTGCTGCATTGCTGATTATACTATTGTTGCTTCTACTGATCTTCCTCTACTTTCTTTGCTTTCTTCCAAGTACCAGGTA
This sequence comes from Nicotiana noctiflora, assembly GCA_032618575.1. Lineage (NCBI taxonomy): Eukaryota > Viridiplantae > Streptophyta > Magnoliopsida > Solanales > Solanaceae > Nicotiana > Nicotiana noctiflora. The sequence goes on from JASVEL010011945.1 coordinate 494,550, forward strand.
TTTCATTTCATCCTTTAAATGTACGAGCATGGCTGAACATGAAATTTCATTTATTCAAGTCAAGATTTGTTTTGAAGCTAATTCAGTTGTGATTTAACTTCTTAATTTTGTTGAATTCCACAAGGACAAACCAATCCGTTTTTTTTATTCGAGTTCAAATGTATAGATCTATCATGTGTATCTGTTGGTTCGCTTTTTAATCGTTCTCTATTTTATACTAAAGAACCATGTATCCTTTTAATCATATTCAAATGTCAGATTTGGTATGTACATTTGCCAAATGAGTTTTACGAATCTCCTCTCTGTTAGGCTTTGAAATTCGTAGTCAGTTAAAGTTAGATATTCAATGTTAGATGCTAAGAAATGATTTGTTGTTTACTGTTAATAATTAGTCCATGTTGGAACTTTAATTAGTCGAGGTTAGCATTTTATTATTAATAACATAGATGCACTGTTTAAGTGTTTTGAAGAATCCGCCTTGTTAGTTCTGTCCAATCACCTGTTGAAATCGAGCTAAAATCCAAATGGGAAGTTGAAATTTGTATATGGTGAGACTAAACGGAATAAAAAGGTGTGAAATTGCGATTCACTTGAGTAAGTAATTCTCTTATTTTTAAATTAACAATTCAAATAATATTAGTAACTAATGTTAAGTTCTCGAATATTAGTGATTAACACAACCAACTTTTAATACATTCCAACAGGTCACAGAATAAGACATCGTTTTGTATAGGTATTAATTGGAAATAATCTTAACGGACTTTGTTGTAGATAAATTAATTTTCGTCTAGTTTAATAATGGCTTTAATCGGCATAGTTTCAAATAAGCAAACCCGGATCCGTTTTCTTATTATTTACCCATCTGTCAAAAGTCTGAGTCTATGTTGTAATTAGTCTTTCTTTTGGTATGGTTTCAAATTAATAAAGCGGTTTAAAGTTTTAATCAGAGCACGTAATTTATAAACATATATAAAATCAGATATTTTTAGCCATTTATAATAGTTGAAGCGACCGTGCTAGAACCACGGGATTCGGGGGTGCCTAACACCTTCCCTCGGGTCAACAGAATTCCTTACTTAGAATTTCTGGTTCGCGGACTTCATTTGGAAAGTCGAAATTTCCTCGATTCGGGACTTAAATAAATCGGTGACTTGGGACACCTTAATTTATTCCAAGTGGCGACTCTGAAATAAATAGAATAATCCCGTTTCGAATATTGTCACTTAAATTGAAAAAACTCCCCTCGCGCATCTACCCCACCGGGTAGCGGGCGCGCCAAAAGGAGGTGTGACAGGGTTCAATTTGGTCTTTCTTCCCTTGAGTTTTTGTTGTCGATTACCATACTTTTATGGTGGATTCCATCCTTTATGATTGTTGTTTCTTTGTGGGAATTTATTTTGTATATTTGCCATGAATGTTGCTCCATCCGTTGGATAATGAGGGCTGAGGTATATCTCCCTCTGTCCATCCTGTAAGAGTATTGAATAAGCATGATCTATGCTAGGAAATGGGTTCATCATCAGAATGTGTCCCCTTGCCTGAGCATAGGAATAATTGAGACCCACGAGAAATTGAATGATTCTCTCATCTTCCAAGAACTTTGCCATCTTTGTCTCCCCTTGACATGTGTAGTTGCAGGTACACCGTAGGTGTCACACCTCCTTTTTACACAACCAAAGTTTTAATACACCCTGTGAAGGGCAAAATAAAGGAGTTTTTCCATTTTAAGGACAATCGAAACGAGATTCATTTTATTTAAAAGTTCAGAGTTGCCACTTAGGAAATGTATGGTGTCCCAAGTTACTGATTTGAATCCCTAATCGAGGAAGGGTTTGAATCTGTTTACAGTCTGCGATCTAAATATTCGGATAAGGAATTCTGTTCACCTAGGAGAAGGTGTTAGGCACTCCCGAATTCCGTGGTTCTAGCACGGTCGCTCAATTGTTGTATTTGATTTTATCTGATTTCCGTATATATTCTATCATTATGCGCTTTTATTAATAATTCGCTTTTATTATTGAAATTTTTACAATAACTGCAACGTCGTGAAAATGTATTTCGGACCACACCCAGTACGCTTGTGGCCTTTAACACATTTCAACTTCGTTGAGATTTGGATTTGGGTCACATAAATGTGCACCCTTATTTAAGAAAGTAATATTATTATAAATCGTGCTTAAAGCATCTAACGTGTTATATTTTTTGGGAAGGCCGTAAAATTCACTAAATGACCTCTCCCGGATACTAAGTATTTTAGTAAGCAATTAAGGATGGCCCCGCAATTTTACATTTGATTTGGCGAGGCTCGTCTCATTTTTGTTATTAAGGTTACACCTAAAGAAACTAAATTTTCTATTGGTTTTGTATCTAAAAGGAAAAAATAATCCTAGTTAATTATTTAAGAGCTATTTGAACATTTTATTATTTGAACTCTCATATCTATTGGGCTTTGAAATTGGCCCAAGGATAGAACAAAATATAATTATGCTTAAGGAGACCTGGTGTGGCCCAGCTAGTATGGACATGTAATATCCAAAGTTAGGTCTATTAGGACTGTCATGGCCTGAACTTGGTTGATATTCTGAGCCCAAACCATTAGAATCAGGTTGTAAAGCCTTGTTTTTTTTACACCAGAATGACTTACTTTTCTATTAAGAATTTGGATTTTAAATTTAACGTAATTTTACTAAAACAGATCAGCCAATAAAATTGGTTTAATATAAGCACACATATAGACTGGAAAATAACTAACTTCAAGTTTCAAAAATCCACATAATTCGCTTGTGATTACAAATCAGATATGTTGCATGCTAGCTTAATTCCTTATTATTACTAGTTTATTAAAGGCTAATTTCTGAGAATCAAGAATTTAAAACAACGCTTAACTGAGTAAAACCTTATAACAAATAACACATTATAGTGGTATTTTAATCTACAGAAGTTGTTCTATTAACCTAACATGAAACAGTTATGATCTAAATCCATATACATTATCACACGTCTAATACACATTTACATGAATAATTCTGATCAATTTATCGATCTCAGTAGACCAGTAATAATACCTTTAAAACAATCACAATATTATCAACCTAACAAAACTCGTCGCAAAAGTTTGGATCCATTCCATTTTATATTTTTTTTCAATCTCTATAACTATCATATAACCTCAACTATAATGTGTTGAAACTATTCTAAAGCTAACATTAATACCAATTTAAAGTTTAACAGTCCAGTTCGAGTTTATTACATATCAAACTAATCCTAACAAATACAAATAGTTCTAATTAAATTTTACATATATCAAATTCATTAAGAATAAACGTAAAACTAAAATGACACATAAACACTTCATTTCATCTTCTTCAATCCGAAATTACATCAACATTAATAGGAGTGTACCTGGAAACGAAAGAAAATCAATTATGATTTTAATGCAAATAGCAGAAACAGGAATCAACCACAGCAGTAAACAGCCTCAAACAACTAGATTTAACCACAGCAACCACAGACCAATCAGCAAACCAGCAGAGTGAGGATCAATCAACAAATTGACACTCAACTCAACACAACTCCAATTCAGCAACAATTTGATAACCAAACCAAATAGAAGAGAAGTACAGATTCGAAATTGCCTTAGAATCAATGAAACAGTGACGTTTTTTATGATTTTTTTTAGTTTTGAGATGAGGAAATGTAAGAATTGAGATCGCAAATAGCAGAAAAATGTTTTAGTGAATTTTAGATTTGCCAAAACTTATTAAAAGATGCCAAATGAGGCCTATTTATAGAGTAGAAAGAGAGGGAAATTCATATTTTAGAAATTATCCTTTAGTCCGTCCTTTTATTGCAATTGGAACCTCTTTTTATTAGCTAGTCTATTCTTAAACCCCTTATTTATGCATAAATACCCATATTCTCCTATCTAGAAACTTCCATTGTAGTATTTTTACCCTTCTACCCCCACTTCTAATTGATAATTCACTGAATTGCCCTTTTATATTGCCCATATTACCCCCACCTCCTAAGTTTTATTACCTTTGAACCATTTTAGGTACCCAAAACATCCTTGCATTTCAATTGATTTACCAGTTGTACTACTAACCTTTTACCCCCCCCCCCCCACTTTTACCCTAAAATACTAACTGATTTTAATTCATAAATCTAACAAAACCTAATTAATATGCTAATTATAGCCAACTAATTATCAGGGATTAACTAATTTTAATTAGTCAACTATAATCAATCAGTTACACTAAAGAACCTTAATACTAATTTTCAGAATTATCAAAAAATATAGTCTAATCAGCTATAACCAATCAAATTAATCAAACTAATAACCAACTAAAATCAAATAAAATTATTTCTAATTAATTTCAAAATCAATTCATGAAAATCAAAATTGAAAACTTCTAGAAACCAATCAAAAAATCTAATATTTAATTCTTATGAAACTTAAACCCTAATTAATATCAATCTTAACCAGTCAACACAGAAAATTATCAAAGGCTATTAATTCTAATAAAATTATTTGTTAGGATTTTTATCTCTTTTTTTTTAGTTCAAAGCAGTATTAGTTTTAAACGAACAAACATTTAAAAATAATAACCAAAAAATCTATATATCAAGAATTAGAAACGGAAGAACAAACATGCATACAAAGAAAAATAAAAAGAAAATCAAAAGAAAGAAGAAAAAAAACACTTAGCTTTTTTTTCGGACTTTTTCTTTCCTTTTTTTCTTTCTTCCTTTCTTTCTTTTTTTTAAGTTGAAAAAGACTTTTCAAAACTTCGGGGGCTTGAAATATCATTTTCTTGGATTCTTGGGTCTTCGGCAGACCCTTATTTAATGTTTTTGGGTTTTTCAGTGGTTTTTAGGACTTGAGGGCTTCAGAATAGGGCTTAGGACATCAAGAGGTGCCTCTGGTGTGATTTTCGTTTAATTTGGAAGAAGGGTTGTTCATCGGAACTAGGGTTCTGGCGATACAAAATTGAATATTCGACGGAATCGGGGCTTATTCGAGGAAATCGGAATGGAGGGTGGGAAGGGGAGGTTGAGACGGTCAAGTGGTGTTAAGGGTGGAGGAGTTGGCATACATGGTGTCTCCCGCCGGTAGGGTTCTGGGGGGGACAGAGAGCAATTAGGGGCGGCTAGGGTTTATGATAAGGAAGAAGAGGAGGAAATTATTCAAGGGGGTGTAACGTTTGGCCATATTAAAAGACCAACTGTGATTCTTAGCCGTTGGATTAGGAAAATCAACGGTTGAGATTCTTTTGGACTCAAAATGACACCGTTTGATTAAATGAAAGACCATCCTCAGTCGTTAGATCATCAGAGATTAATGGCCGTGATTAAATCCCAAGAAACGACATCATTTAAATTATTATATAGGTTAATCTCATCCGTTAGATTGATTATTTCAATGGCCTGGATTTATTCGACCAAAACGTGGTCGTTTGATGTGGAACTGGACAGACCGGGTGGATATTATTTGGGCCTTTGATTTGGGTCATTAATTTGGCTCAATTGACAATTCTTTTGTATTTTTTGTATTTTTACATTCATTTTCATTTTGTATTCTTGTATTATATTACTTTTTGTATTATTATTTTTCTGTATTTTATTGTTTCTTTATATTTCTGTATTTTCTTTTATTTTATATTTTGTATTAATTTTTTCTGATTTTATTAATTTGTTAAACTAATTAACTTCTATTTTATGGTAATTTTTAATTAAAGCACAAAAATGCTATTTTTTATTTTTCTTTAAAATGAATCAGTACTAAAATTATAAAATTAAATTCTTAATATATATGCATGTTTTTGTATATTTTTTATGAATTATTGTGTAACTATTTAACACAAAAATGGCATCAATATCAGCAAAATTTAAAAAAAAAATCATTTTGTTTGTATTTTTGGGAATAATTTGCTTAAGGTAAAAATCACGTGCTCACGGTAGGTGAGAGTTGAGAGAGTCTAGTTCATCCTACAACCTTTTGAGTGTTGTGAAATATCCTGCTATACTGCTCTTTTCTTGCACTGATTTTGCAATTTTCTTTTGTAGATGGTAGAGTTTGGCCCCATTTGATTGCCCAAACCTATGTTTCTCCATCCGTTGGATAATGAGGGATGAGGTATATATCCCTCTGTCTTTCATCCTACAAGAGTATTGAATAAGCATGATCTATGCTAGAAAGTGGGTTCATCATCAGAATGTATCCCCTTGCCTGAGCGTAGGAATCATTGAGACCAATGAGAAATTGAATGATTCTCTGATCTTCCAAGAACTTTTCCATCTTTGTATTCCCTTGACATGTGCAGTTGCAGGTACACCGTAGGTGAGAGTTGAGAGAGTCCAGTTCATCCCACAACCTTTTGAGTGTTGTGAAATATCCTGCTATAGTGTTGTTTCCTTGCACTGATTTTGCAATTTACTTTTGCAGATGATAGAGTTTGGCCCCATTTGATTGCCCAAACATATGTTCAAGGATGTTCCAAAGGCTTTGTGCAGTTTTAGAGTAAATCACACTATATCATATCTCTTTGAAAAGGGAATTCAGCAACCAAGAAGTAACCATGTCGTTTGTTCTGCTCCATTGGGAATGTTCCTTAGATCCCAGATCTAGCTCAACACAAACTCTATTGATGAATCCAATCTTGTTCTTGGCTGACAGGGCAATCAAGACAGACCTTCTCCGGCCTGGATATCCTCTTCTATCAAATGGTGAGTTCGCCAAAGTCATTCCTGGTGCATCAGATGAGTGCAGGAAATAAGGGTTGTTTGTGTCTGTTATGACTCCATTACTGGTCGAACCAACTAGGGAAAGAGTGGGAGAAGATTCAGTTCTTGTCATGGTTGAAGGTGAACTGAAAGGGAAAGAACAGAGAAAGTGATTGACAGATGATTGTAAATTGATCGAGCTACTGTTGCTCTGATACCATAAAAGAAAAAGATTGCGAAATATCATAATTTTTACTGATTGTATTCATCATTCAAGGCTATATATACAAGTAATTGCTACAAAAGAAAAGTGTAAATTAAAATCATATTTACACTTGTACTATTCCTATTCATTGTATTCTAACTGTAGAACATATTTAATCCCTACTATGTGCATATATGTGCCAAACACATGCTTGGATCCTTCTACAATAAATCCAGTATAGAGCTGTTTTTGCTCTTATCTAACGGTTGAGAGGAAAAGCCCATTATTTCACTTCTAAGACTGAGATTGAGCCACGTGTGTGACACTACTAATAAATAAAATTTCGTACATTGATAGTGAACTTTTTTAACTCCGAAAATACTCTGCTTTTTGTCTCCCAATCCCTTTGAACCTTTCTTCTTCATCAGATGGAATATCGTTTTTCTTTAGAGAATGAAGATGGTCCTCAATAATGTGGGGTTTTTCTTTGTCAACACACATATCTCAAAAAGTCTTTACTTTTTTATTAAAATTTGTGTCAGGTCAATCTAAGACAATCTCTTTGAAACGGGGGGAGTAGTAATTAGGAGTCACCAATACTAAGAGGTGTGGTGGATGAATTGTTTCATGTACCCTTAATGAGAGACCTCAAATTTCAGGAAAAGTCTCTCTCTTGTGGGAACTAGTCTTAGTGCAAGGGGCTTAAATTCAACAAGGCATCACAGACATCACTAGTGGAATCTATAAGGAAGTTGAAAGGCCTCTCGTCTGTATCTTCCATGTGCATTTAAATTCCACACAAAATGACAATAAATAGCGTCACTCGGACAGTTGTTGACTTGACTCTCTTCTGTATTAGTACTTTCTAGGTAGTTCCACTGCGAACAACAGAACTTGACTCTTCTGAAGAATTTTCATAGATTGGACTCGATTCACAAGCCACGCTTAGCTTTGACATTTCGTTAGCCAACTAGCAATGAATTGATCTTGTTTCCTCAAGTAGAACAGGAAAGAAGAAAAGATACAATGTCGTGACAAGGAAATAGGGGTCTAGGTTAAAAGATGGTTGGATTTTATCGGGTTGGGCAAGGTTAATTATACATAACCAGGGTTAAAAGAAATGTAGGCTCAAGTAAAGAAGAACCAGTAATATAAAGACAACGGCAAAAATGGGGTCGAAAAATTAATTCTTATTATTTTAAAAATCAGAGAATGAAATTGTTAGTTAACAATGGCATAAATAGGCCAAAATTATAACAATAGTGGTATGAATAAAGCTACATTTTAATCGGAAGACATAGATAGGTCATTTATGTTTGTTAAGTGGCATTTTTAAACCTTTTCCGAATTTACAATATCACCTTTCTGTTTTATTGAGCAGGCAGGCTAGTAATTAGCGCCTCTGGACCTCTAACCAATCGCCTTCGTTTGGTCACATACAAGACACAAGGCATCAAGTTGTTGTATTGAATTATTGACAAGAAACTTTTGACCGTTTCTGGTGCAATACGATATAAAATCTTGAGAATTTGATGGAATTAGGCTGAATGAGAAAATAACAGCTAATATAAAATTGGCCGAAACTGATTGTATTTTCTAGCCAACAGTATATAGAATATGAATACTATATGTATACTATATATTTAATCGCTATTATTTTGGGACAGGCTAAGAATATATTTCTCAAAGTTGTCCTGATAGATTATCTCAATATTACCAATCCCAACAGTGACTCGGCTCAGAGCTAATTTGCATACAATAAATAAAAAGAGAATAATTTACTTCTGCTCAATAGTACTAAAAAGAGGCACTACTAATAGCATAGCAAGCCGCTCCGCTCATGACATAACGATATCTTGGATTGTAACTTACCAAGTAAAAGCAACACTACTCATTCCGCCTGCCGTCTCCTGTGATGTGATTTGATTAGCATACTGATTCAAGCTACAGTAAGCACCCTAGCATAATCGCAGCAAAATTGATAATTACATGCAAGTGCCAAGCAAAAGGGAATATCTCGCCACAAGATGTTACTCTGTTAATCGATAGCGGAATCACTAGTAGCATAAATGCGCTGGTCTGTAGAAAGATTCAACAGTATTAATGAAAATTGGGCTCTACGCCTCCAATCAAAACACAACTGTAATTTGCAATGGCAGTTTAGGGTCTCCCCAAAATGAAGTTGAATGGAAAACATGAATTGAGTGCAAGCAGTCATAACATCCTAAGCATTCTGAATACCATGAGCACCGCTGACATCACTTTCCTTGCACACCTCAGAACCACGTTCCACTAGCTCATCATTTTTTTCTTTCTCGCCATGGGGCTGATGCTTGTCCTTGGACACTTCATTTGAGTGGTGATGCTTTTATGGTTGGAACGGTGATGACGGTGATGGCCATGTCGATGATGATTCTTCCTGTGCTTTTCTTTTCTATCTAGTTCCTCATTCTCATCAGAAGATTTACCTAAGGATCTACTTCTATCACGCCTAAAAGCATCAGAATCTGAGGACCTTGAATCATGACTATGGGACCTGTAATCACATTTCCTATGTTTTCCGTGATTACTGCGGTTCAGTTTTTCTTCATCGCTAGAAGAGACAGAAGCATCTGAGTCCAACCTCCCGTGATGTTTATGATGCTTTGTGTGGCTTCGTTTCCTAACTGCGACATGATCATCATCACTTGAAGACTCTGAACCTTCTGAGTGTGATCTCCGGTGACGTTTGTGATGCTTTGAATGGCTTCTTCTTCTCACATCTTCATCATCTGAGGAACTATAATCATGATGCCTGCGCTTCTTGTGACCCCGCTTCTTTCTTCTTCTCCCTTCTTCTGAATCACCATCATATTCCTCACTGCTATCATCACTCGAATTGGAGGATCTTCTCTTAGGCTTTCGCTTAGATTTCTTTTCCTTCCTATCCGAATCACCTGACTCAGAGCTATGGTGCTTCCTATGCTTCTTGTGGTGCTTTTTGGTGGATTTTTTCCCTTCATATCCACTATCAGTGTCACTTGCACTATCAGACTCCAAGTCCGATTTCCTTTTATGCTTAGCTGCCTTGGCTTTCTCTCTAGTTTCAGCATCAGATATTGCTCTTGCTGCAGCTTCAAGTTTTTGCTCCCATTTCAAGCGGGCTTCATTCTTCTCAAGAGCTCTCTTCTTTTTCTCCTCGACCAATTGCATAAACTTCTTGGCATCCATTCAGAGGTAAAAGACAAACAAATTTCTGCATTTTGGTATGATGATGACCAGAAGTGCATCTCAAAGAAGAGAAAGGAAACAATGTTAGTTCTTCCACCATTATTACCACCTTGAACAAGAGCATATTTCACATGAAGGAAGTAAAATGTAATTCAAACTAAACAAAAATAACCAATTTAACGGCAATTGCCTATAGTGAAAGCATGCATATATGATGCTATTAACCAAAGAAAACCTACCAAGAGAATAATAAGGAATGCGGACAATTAGGAAAATGATGCATATAGAGAGAGAGAGAGAGAGACTTCAGGTTGCAAATAAAATTTAATTGCAATGTAGTATCAGACCATAATTCCACATTCACTAATGATATGAAAAAAATAATTTGTCACTGCAATATTATATCAGACTGGATATATCACAGGCTCAAATCTCATATTTAGAACTAGATATGTCCTTTCATTAGCATATTATTTGAGAATAAACTGTCATAAGCCAGATCCAGTATTGTGCATCACCGATATGGAAAACAATTACAAACATCAAAAGCTGCGAACCACCAAGCGAAGCCCTATAACAGTGTAACACAACATATTAGTCAATATTCATCACTGTCATTTTCTGACACCTTTCGCATCTCTATCAAACTACTTTGCATAAGAGAGTGTGTTAATCCAATGTTAAACTTGAGAAACAACAACAACAACAACAACAACAACTACCCAGTATAGTCCCACAAGGTGGGGTCTGGGGAGGATAATATGTAGACAGGCCTTACCCCTACCCAAAAGGGTAGAGAGGCTGTTTCCAATCGACCCTCGGCTTAGAGAAGGGAAGGGAAAGCAACAACAAAAACAAAAACAAAAGAGCATTAGTAATTCCGGCAGAAAATCGCATAAATAATTGTCTAAACATAAGAATTATATAAAAATGGCATGCAATAATATCAAACAGTAGCTACCATAAATAACTACCATAAGGGGGACACAATCCAATGCACGAATCATCTATGAGTCGCCCCGACAAGCCTCACCCAACCCCGGGAAAGGAGTACAAAAAATTCTAGGAGCCCCTATCCTACAACCCTGATGCTAGACCTCCAGACTTTTCTATTAAGGGCCATGTCCTCGGAAATATGCATCCTAGCCATGTCATGCCTAATCACCTCTCCCCAATACCTCTTAGGAACAATCCAATAAACTTGAGAAACAAGCATAACAAATACCTATGATGGATTAACTGAATGAAAAACACACAGACCATAACTGAAACAAATAGGTGAGAGCTCAAACAACACAGCTTTGTATCTCTTTCAAAACAAGATCAAAATACACTGCATTGGACCATAAATCTAGACTAAAATAACAAAGATCTCATTGTATACTTTTGATCATAAACAGGTTCCAAATACTTCAAGATTTTTTCCTTTATCAACTGGACAAATATTCCATTTTACTAAATTAACCTCTCCAAGCTGTTCAAATGAAGCTAGAATTGATGGATGAAATGACGCAAAATTGAAAAAGGAAAAGAATTGCAAACTGGAACAGGTTTCTTACCTTATACAATGATATCGATGACCAAATCCAATTCTCAAGCTCAAATTACCCCAACCAACTTCCCAAAGAATCTGCATTCAACCCAAAAGAGGTTATACAATTTTTACAGCTAGCCAATTGTCATATCAAAACTAAAACTGCATACCAGCTTTCTAGATTCAAGAGAGAATACATATCAACCCCAGACAATCTCTAGAAAATAATCAGCTCTCAAGTTGAATTTTTTATAACATAAACGGAAACTCAATAATGAAGGAGTAATAGGCTGAATGTGAGTACTTAGAACCTAAAGATTCAATTTTTTAAAGGACATCAACTAGGCGGAACAAAGACCAAGCAATTTTAAACACAACCCCCATTTCCCAAACCAGTTCTTTCCAACCCAAAACAAACACAAAAGAAGTGTTATTCCTTCTTCTTTTTTCCGCATAATTTAAAGCCTGTTCTCTTGAAAAACCCAAAAGCTACTTCCATAACTCATATAACAGGATCCAAATTTTGCAGAAAATAAGATCCATACCCAGCTCAGTATTATTCCATTTGATGATACATCTTCTAACCTATCAGACTCTAAATAACAAGATTTTCAACATAAATTGAAGCAACACAATTAAACCCTAGAATGATAGTAAGGGCATCAAATAAAATTCACCAAAAATCCAAATTTTACATAAAAAAAGTCCAATCCACCTCAGTATTAATCGATTTGAAGATAAATCAAACTTCTCGGACTATATATAACGAGATTTTCAACATAAACTGAAGCATTAGATTAAAACCCTAAAATGCTAGTAAAGGCACCAACTAAATTCACCAAAAAGTACACAAAAAAGCAAGAATATTTGAAGTAGCTAAAGTTTTTAGATGACATACCAGAGCAATCCGAAAAGAGAAGAATTTTGGAAGATTTCGAAAAAGAAGATGGGGCTTGAACTCGTTGAGACAAAGGAGGTGCTCAATTTTCTAGAGAGTTCGAAAGCTAGAGGAATTGGGGTTACTTATAGAAAAATAGGAAAAACAAAAAAGGGGACTAATAGGGACGAATTTGAAATTATTTGCGTGTTCTGAACTCCAAACGCGGTGTAAAACCGGGTTGATAGGAAATGGGTTCAAACTTTCTCTTTTTCATTTTCTTTTTTTGAAAGTATTTTTAATTTCATTTTTCCATAATAGTAGTAGGAATTAGGAACTTGACAGCGGGAAATATATTTTTGTCGTTATTGATTTATGGAATGATTCCGAGAAGTAAATATATTCAAGGCAATAAAATAATTAATTATAGACGAAAATAATCTTGTACATATTGTTTGACTCAAAATATTGTCGATCATTTATGAATTCAAAATAATCGATATAAATTGAGGGTCAATCATAGCAAGTCGTAACACATCAAAAATTTAGTAAATGAAAAGATAATGAAAATGTTCGTATTAGCAACAGAAAATATCGGTGATGTCTATTCACGATAATAGAGTAGTGTGTCTCCCCATGGAGAGGTTCAGAACTTTACAATCATGTTTAAATTGATCTACCCTCTTTCTTTTTTTTTTCCTTCGGTTCTCACTCTATATTTTGCTCTATATTTCTAGAGACCTCATAGGGAGAGAGTGGAACCCCTTTCTGTGGCTCCTCCCTTAGTATTTATAAATATTGTTGTATGAGTTGACCTTTTGTGGCTGGACCCACGTTAGGAGGTTATTTTAGACATAACAGATAGGTCGCGACCTCAATAATTATTTTAGACGGATACGAAAAGTACCCTTAATTAAAAGTGATCATGGCACTTGTTATTCTTGCATTAGCCGAAAGGAACGATTAACCTTGGCGACTGTTGTAGAATTGGATTATGACCCATACAGTTAGTCCCTCCGCTTATCATGGTCGCCTCGAAGTCGAACCTGATGAGCGGATTTTAGCGATTGAGGAATGGGCCTTTTTCGGTTGAGGGGGGACGACGACTACTTGTGTCGAGACCGTGGCACATCTTCCCCTCCTCCTCTCACATAGCAAGGGTCCGATCTTTCATACACGAGTATCGTTGGCGAAGGGGAATAGTCGGTACGCCGCAATGTGAACATGATTCGTGCAGCCCATACGAATTTTCGATGGTGTAGGATATATCACGCCCTCGGTAGTAAATCATTCGTTCTTCTACAATGAGCGAGATGGTGATCGTGATAGAGCGAGTACTTTACGACTTTAATCGTGGCGACGCCCGTTTTGGTATAATCGAATCGTTTTTGGCGGTTGGATATGCAGTTAATGGCACCCGTTGATTTTTTCGAAAATTGATTGTGTTGCCTATAAGATGGTTTGGGGCACTTGATTTTTGGTATTCTCTAGTTCACTTGTGATATTTTTGGAGCTCTTATTTCTTGTGACCTTTAGAATCCTTTCTTCTTTGCAAAGAGTTCTTTCCCGTTCTTGGTTAAATACAATACCCTACTCTATTCTTTAGGCAATTGATCAATGGCCAGTTCTTCTTCCCGTGAAATTCTTTCGACATTGGTGCTGGTTAGTCCTCCGGTGATTGAAGGCCTTTCTCCGGTGCTGGGAGATGACGGGCAGAATGAAGCTGAGAGAGTTTCGTCGGTAGACGAAATACTTCCCGCAACTGGAAGCCCGGCGGTGCCGCCGACAGTGGGGATAACTCGGTGGATGAGGCCCCAACTACGGGAATAAGGGTTTGTGCCTTCTCATGCTGACATTGCGCTCGCCCAGACAGAGGAGAGGGTCCACACCGACCATGTCGGGTACTATATTTTTTATGCGTACCCTCTCAGGCTGGGGTTCAGGGTCCCGCTCCCCAATTTGGTGGTTGACTTTTGTCGATATTTGTCACGACCCCAAATCTGGTCGTGATGGCGCCCAGCACATTGCTAAGCCAGCCTGACCAATCAATATCAACAACGGAGCTAGAAGCTCTCTTTAGCCCATTTAAGCATATTAATTCACGAAGCAACAGCGATACATATAACGAAAACAGGGAACCAAGTCCCATAATACATCAACTCCCATAGACCAAAGGGTCAAGAGTCATGAGCCTCTACTGAACATGAGTATATGATAGTTTACGAGATACCAAGTACGGAAAACAATGTCGATACAGAATCAAAACAGTAAGAAGGAATATCGGGTCCTGCGGACTCTGCACCTACCTCGTATATCCCACAGACGTCGCCTCGCACAGCTACTGGATCACTGCTGAGAGGTACCTGGATCTGCACACAAGGTGCAGAGGGAGTAAAATAAGTACTGCCAGACTCAGTGGTAATAAACAAGGGTAAGACAACGCAGATAAGAAATCCGCAATAAAGCACTAAGTAAAGTTGTAATCAATTACCCTGTCACAGAATCAATATCGACTGTACCTGTACCAACAAGTACCAGCAAAACAGTATAACAGCTAGCAGGTGTAGCTAAATGCAATGCAATGCATGAAATGACAGCTACGGCGCGTAGCCCGATCCAATTTGGGTACCCGTGCTCACCGTGGGGTTTCAGACTCCACAGGGGCTCCTACAGCCCAAGCACAATATCATGAATATATGCTGCGGTGTGCAGTCCGATCCACTACCAATCAGCCCGATCCACTACCAGTCAGCTAATATGCAAATACAGCCTCGCATGCTCAAAAGTAGTTTTGAAAACATCTTTTATCATTTTTCAGTTGAAAACAGTAATATCAAGTTCCAGAGATTGGAAGTAGCATGATAACAGAGATAGCTACGGATTGGTAGTAACTAACATGTCAATATGATAAGACAATGATAACGATCCTCGCGGGATCCAATAACTGGCTCACGACCCACATGTATACTCAACCGCCCAAGAAGGGGGTTCAACGGTTCAAGAGTGGCCAATATCATAATATATAGTATGCAACCATCCGAGAAGGAGGTTCAACGGCTCAAGGATAGCCAATATAACAATATAGTATCAACAGGTCGGACTAAGCCATAGTCCCCAATCACAATCGACCCCGCACTCATAAGAGAGTACGTGTCTCGCCGCTATACAGCGTCACAAAGTGGTATACCGGGGTTTCGAACCCGCTGGTCACCACCCACATCTATTACTCACCTCAATACGGCGCGACGACTACTCCGCAATGCCCTTGCCACGCGAATCAAGCTCCGCACGCGTAGAATCTGATCAAATACAGTAAAAATACAACAAATTAGGCCAATGGAACGACTCCCAATCAATACAACTCAATTTACATCAAAATTCCCAAAGTTGTCAAAACCCGTCTTTCGGTACGCTTCTCGAAAAATTACAAAAGTCACATATTCGGAACCCTCATCTCAATACGAGTCTAAGCATATCAATTTTACCAAATTCGGACTCCATTTGCCCATTCAAAACCTTGATTTTCTAAAGTTCAAGCCTAGGGTTAAATCTTCCATGAATCACCCCAAATTCCTCCATTTTCATGATATAATTGCATAATATTATCAATACTAATCATAGTTTAAGTCCATAGTTGATTACCCGATGATTTCCCTTGAGTTTCTCTTCAAAATCGCCCAAATCGCCTCTAAAGTCGAGACCCAAATGTGTGAAATGTTTCTGAAATTTTCTAACTTCTGATACACTTAACTCACTGCGATTTTCGCTTCTGCGGACCATTTTCCGCCCCTGCGGAACCGCTTCTGCGACCAATTGGTCGCTTCTGCGAACCCAGGCCTATTTGGCCATTTCCGCTCCTGCGATACACGGACCGCTCCTGCGGGTCCGCTTCTGCGGATAACATTCCGCCCCTGCGGTCCTTTCCGCCTCTGCGATCAAGAGTCCGCTCCTGCGGACTCGCCTATGCGGTCAATAAATCCGCTTCTGCGGTTTTCCCCCATTTCTCTCTTGACCGCTTCTGCGGTCTCATCTTCGCTCCTGCGACGCCGCTTCAGCGGAGACGATTCCGCTTCTACGAAGTCACTCGCCCCTGCGCCCTCTTGTCCGCTCCTGCGGACTCGCTCCTGCGCCCCCATTTCCGTAGGAGCGAAAACAACAGAACCAGAATCCCAAACCTGCAATTTTCCATATTTTCTCCCGTTTAGCCATCCGAAAACACCCCGAGGCCCCCGGGACCCCATCCAAACACACCAACACATCCTAATACCTTATTCGAACTTGCTCCAATCCTCAAAACACGTCTAACAACATCAAAACCCATAATTCACATCGAATTCAATCCTAAATTCCTTAAAACATTCCGAATTACACAATCAATCAAAAACCCGACTAAACGACGTCCGAATGACCTGAAATTTTGCAGGCAGATCCAAAATCACCTAACGGAGCTACTGCAACTATCGGAATTCCATTTCGACCCCCGAATCAAAATCCCACCTACCGTTCGGATTTCGCCAAAATTCAACCTTAGCCAATTCAAGCCTATTTCTACACCGGACCTCCAAATTCAATTCCGATCGCTCCCCTAAGTCACAAATCACCTCCCGGAACTAACCGAATCATCAGAATCCGATTCCGAGCCCTCTAGTTAAATAGTCAACTCCGGGTTGACTTTCCTTATTCAAGTTTCCTTCACAAAGGCTATATGCCTCATTTCCAATCCAAATCACTCCTAACTCACCCGATAGACTTTAACACCGGATATAAAAGCATAAAACATACAATTTCAACATAACGGGGTGGTAATTCCCGCGACGACGGGCCGGGTCGTCACATTCTCCCCCTCTTAAGCAAACGCTCGTCCTCGAGCGGGTCAAGAAACATACCTGAAGTCTCAAACAAGTGAGGATATCTGCTCCGCATCTCCCGCTCGATCTCCCAAGTGGCCTCCTCCACGGGTCGACCTCTCCACTGAACCTTAACTGATGCAATCTCCTTAGACCTCAATTTTCTCACCCGACGTCCCAAAATGGCAATAGGCTCCACATCATAGGATAGATCACCATCAAGCTGAATGGTACTGAAGTCTAATACATGAGACGGATCTCCAATGTACTTCCGGAGCATAGACACATGGAATACTGGATGGACGCTGGATAAGCTGGGCGGCAAGGCTAACTCATATGCCACCTCTCCAACCCTCCCGAGTATCTCAAAAGGACCAATGTACCTAGGACTCAACTTTCCTTTCTTCCCAAACCTCATGACACCCTTCATAGGTGAAACCTTCAACAATACTCGGTCACCAACCATGAAAGACAACTCTCGAACTCTACGGTCCGCATAACTCTTCTGACGAGACTGTGCTGTACGAAGCCTCTCCTGGATCAACTTTGCTCTATCCAGAGCATCCTGGACTAACTCAGTCCCTATCAATCTAACCTCACCAGGCTCAAACCATCCCACGGGGATCTACACCGCCTGCCATACAATGCCTCATACGGGGCCATCTGAATACTCGACTGATAACTGTTGTTGTAGGCAAACTCAGCAAGTGGTAGGAACTCATCCCACGAACCACCAAAGTCAATCACACCTGCTCGCAACATATCTTCCAGAATCTGAATAGTACGCTCAGACTGCCCATCTGTCTGGGGTGAAATGCAGCACTCAACTCAACCCGCGTACCCACCTCTCACTGAAATGCTCTCCAAAACTGAGAAGTGAATTGAGTACCCCTGTCGGATATGATAGACACTGGAACTCCATGCAACCGAACAATCTCTCGAATAAAGATCGCTGCCAACCGCTCCGATGAGTAGGTAGTACTAACTGGAATAAAGTGAGCTGACTTGGTCAGCCTATCCACAATCACCCAAACAGAATCAAACTTCCTCGCTGTCCGAGGGTGTCCAGTAACAAAATCCATAGTGATCCTCTCCCATTTCCACTCAGGAATATCAATGCGCTGAAATACGCCACCGGGCCTCTGATGCTCGTACTTAACCTGCTGACAGTTGATGCACCGTGCTACATGTCTGACAATGTCCATTTTCATCTTTCTCCACCAATAGTGCTGTTTCAAGTCTTGATACATCTTAGCGGCTCCTGGATAGATAGAATACCGCGAGCTATGGGCCTCCTCCAGAATCAACTCACGAAGGCCATCAACATTGGGCACACATATCCGGCCCCGCATCCTCAATACGCCGTCACTATCAATGGTGACATCTCTAGCATCATCATGTTGAACTCTGTCCCTCAGGACAGCCAAATGTGGATCATCATACTCTGGCGCTCACGAATACGATCATATAGAGATGACCGAGATACAACACAAGCCAATACCCTGCCGGGCTCCGAAATATCTAACCTCACTAGCCGATTGGCTAGCACTTGAACATCATAAGCAAATGGCCTCTCCTCAGCTGGAATATATGCCAAGCTCCCCATACTGACCGCCTTCCGGCTCAAAGCATCGGCCACCACATTGGCCTTCCCGGATGATATAATATAGTAATGTCATAATCCTTCAGCAACTCAAGCCATCTCCGCTGTCTCAAATTAAGGTCTTTCTGTTTGAACAAGTGCCGGAGACTACGATGGTCGGTATACACCTCACAAGACACACCGTACAAATAGTGCCTCCAAATCTTGAATGCATGAACAATGGCGGCTAGCTCCAAATCATGAACAGGATAGTTCTTCTCATGTGGCTTCAACTGCCGAGAAGCATAAGCAATCACCTTACCTTCCCGCATCAACACACAACCTATCCCGACTCTCGAGGCATCACAATAAACGGTATATGAACCTGAAGCTGATGGCAATACTAACACTGGAGCTGTGGTCAAAGCTGTCTTGAGCCTCTGAAAGCTCTCCTCGCACTCATCCGACCACACGAATGGTGCACCCTTCTGGGTCAATTTAGTCAATGAAGAAGCAATGGATGAAAATCCCTGAACAAACCGGCGATAATATCCCGCCAAACCAAGAAAACTCCCGATCTCTGTAGCTGAGGACGGTCTAGGCCAACTCTGCACCGCCTCTATCTTCTTAGGATCAACCTGAATACCATCACGAGACACCACATGTCCCATAAATGCTACGGACTCGAGCCAAAACTCGCACTTGGAGAATTTAGCATATAGCTTCTCCTCCCTCAATCTCTGCAACACAATACTCAAATGCCGAGCATGCTCCTCCTGACTACGGGAGTAGACTCGAATGTCATCAATGAACACAATCACAAATGAATCCAAATAAGGCCTAAACACACTGTTCATCAAATGCATAAATGCTGCTGGGGCGTTGGTCAGCCCAAACGATATCACAAGAAACTCATAATGACCATATCGGGTCCTAAATGCGGTCTTCATAATATCTGAGTCCCTGATCTTCAGCTGATGATAGCCTGAACGAAGATCGATCTTAGAAAACACCCTCGCACCCTGTAACCTGATCAAACAAATCATCTATGCGCGGTAGAGGGTACTTGTTCTTCACTGTCACTTTGTTCAATTGCCTATAATCAATACACATTCGCATGGAACCATCTTTCTTTTTAACAAATAATACCGGCGCACCCCACGGGAACACACTAGGGCGGATGAAACCCTTATCCAGAAGCTCCTGAAGCTGCTCTTTCAGTTCTTTCAACTCAGCTGGTTCCATCCGATAAGGAGGAACAGATATGGGCTGAGTGCCCGGCACCAAGTCAATGCCAAAATCAATATCCCCGTCCGGCGGCATGCCCGGCAGGTCTGAGGGGAATACATCTGGAAAGTCCCTCACAACAGGTACAGAATCAATGCTAGGAGACTCAGCTCCCACATCTCTCACAAAATCTAAGTACGATAAACACCCTTTTTCGACCATCTTCTGAGCTTTTAAGAACGAAATGACACGGCTAGGAACGAAATCGGTCGAACCCCGCCACTCGATCTGAGAAATACCAGGAATGGCCAACGTAACTATCTTAGCATGACAGTCCAATATAGCATGGTACGGAGACAACCAATCCATACCCAATATAACATCAAAGTCCACTATACCCAACAATAACAAATCCGCCTGGGTCTCCAGACCCCCAATAGATATAACACAGGATATATAGACATGATCCACAACAATCGTATCACCCACGGGGGTGGATACATGAACAGGTAAATCAAGACTACCACGAGTTGCACCCAAATGACGTGCAAAATAAGAGGACACGTAAGAATATGTGGACCCTGGATCAAATAGAACAGAGGCATCTCTGTGACAGACAGAAATGATACCTGTAATCACAGCATCGGAGGCAACTGCATCACGCCTGTCAGGAAGTGCATAG
The DNA here is from genome assembly GCA_032618575.1 of Nicotiana noctiflora. NCBI lineage: Eukaryota > Viridiplantae > Streptophyta > Magnoliopsida > Solanales > Solanaceae > Nicotiana > Nicotiana noctiflora. Next base: position 515,437 of record JASVEL010011945.1, read on the forward strand.
AACCGTGCCTGGCCTCCACCATATCTCTCCTCGCCCTCGGGGCGACCACGAGAAGACCGACCTCCACCTCTACTAGACCGAGATGGTGCTGAAGACGAGGGCTGATCCCTCTGCTGAGTCTTGTCCCTACGGAGTCGAGGGCACTGTCTCCTCATGTGGCCAAACTCACCATACTCATAACATGCACCTGGTGCTGGAGAAGGGGACTGAAGGGAACCCCTCGCCGCAGAAGAACCCTGGGCTGAAGAAGTAGGTGCTGCACCCTGGGCTGGAAGGGCACTAAGCAATGACTGACCCTGCTGAAACCCCTGTCGACCACGACCATAACAACCTCCGCTCTGCTCTGGGCGACCTGAATGAGAAGGTCTAGGTGAGCGACCTCTGCTCTGCTGGGAATGCCCTCTAGATGGAGCACCACTGAAACTGCCATAACCACGAGGCCTCTTGGCCTCCCGCTCCTCTCTCTCTCTCGGCGACGATCCGCCTCAATGGAGCGTGCCATATCAACAACCTGCTCAAATGATGATGACAAAACTCTCTCTCTGGTCATAAGAATGTGGATAGAGTAGTTGAGTCCATCAATGAACCTCCTGATCATCTCCCTATCATTAGGGATCATCCATGTGGCATGCCTAGCCAACTGTGTGAATCTGAGCTCATACTGAGTCACAGACATGTCGCCCTGAATCAACCACTCGAACCGGCGACGTAGCTCCTCGCGACGAGACCGAGGTACATATTTCTCTAGAAAGAGAGTAGAGAACTGCTGCCATGTGAGAGGTGCTGCTCTTGCAGGCCTACGCCTCTCAAACTCCTCCCACCAATCAAATGCGGGACCAGTGAACTGAAAGGTAGTAAATGAAACTCCGCTGGACTCAAGAATACCAGCCGTCCGCAATATCCTCTGACACTTGTCCAAGAAACCCTGGGCATCCTCGCCCTCAACGCCACTGAAATGGGGTGGCTGAAGTATACCAAATCTTTCAAGACGACGCTGCTCGTCATCGGGCATAACCTGAACCATATGCTCTAGAGCTGGAGCTGGTGCAGCTGGAGGAATAACCGGTGCAACCACCCTGAGCGGGGACCGCCTCTGGCATCTGAAGTCCCTGCACAACCGGGTCAAGTGTGCGAGCTGCAGGGGTCTGCTGACCACCCCCTGTCTGAGATGTCGCTGCAGTAGCAGTAGCTGAAACTACCTGAGCCAAACCGGAACACACCGATAATATCCGAGCAAGAGTCTCCTGAAGACCAGGAATAGCAATAGATACAGTCTGGCCCTGAACTGGGGCTGCTGGAGCATCAACCACCTGGGGGCTGCTCCTGAACTGGTACAACGGGCGGGTCAGCTGGCACTGCCTCAGCTGCCCTACCTCTACCTCTAGCACAGCCACGCCCACGGCCTCTAACAGGTTGCAATGGAGGTCGTCCACCTCGTCCCGATGCTCGCGTTCTCGCCATCTGCGAGAGAATAGAATATAGAAGTTCAGTTCTCAGAACAACAAGATCGCACGACATAGTTCAAGAAAAGTGAAGTTTTCCTAAAGGTTCGCAGCCTCCCGAGGATAAGTACAGGCGTCCCCGTACCGATCCACAAGACTCTACTAACCGGCTCAAGACTCATGAGGCCTAGTAAACCTAGGCTCTGATACCAACTTGTCACGACCCCAAATCTGGTCGTGATGGCGCCCAGCACATTGCTAAGCCAGCCTGACCAATCAATATCAACAACGGAGCTAGAAGCTATCTTTAGCCCATTTAAGCATATTAATTCACGAAGCAACAACGATACATATAACGAAAACAGGGAACCAAGTCCCATAATACATCAACTCCCATAGACCAAAGGGTCAAGAGTCATGAGCCTCTACTGAACATGAGTATATGATAGTTTACAAGATACCAAGTACGGAAAACAATGTCGATACAGAATAAAAACAATAAGAAGGAATATCGGGTCCTGCGGACTTTGCAGCTACCTCGTATATCCCACAGACGTCGCCTCGCACAGCTACTGGATCACTGCTGAGAGGTACCTGGATCTGCACACAAGGTGCAGGGAGTAAAATGAGTACCGCCAGACTCAGTGGTAATAAACAAGGGTAAGACAGCGCAGATAAGAAATCCGCAATAAAGCACTATGTAAAGCTGTAATCAAATACCCTGTCACAGAATCAATATCAACTGTACCTGTACCAACAAGTACCAACAAAACAGTATAACAACTAGTAGATGTAGCTAAATGCAATGCAATGCATGATATGACCGCTACGGCGCGTAGCCCGATCCAATTTGGGTACCCGTGCTCATTGTGGGGGTTCGGACTCCGGAGGGGCTCCTACAGCCCAAGCACAATATCACTGCGGCGTGCAGTCCGATCCAACATATATACTGCCGCGGCGCGCAGCCCGATCCACTACCAGTCAGCTAATATGCAAATACTGCCTCGCAGGCTCAAAAGTAGTTTTGAAAACATCTTTTATCATTTTTCAGTTGAAAACAGTAATATCAAGTTCTAGAGATTGGAAGTAGCATGATAACAGAGATAGCTACGGACTGGTAGTAACTAACATGTCAATATGATAAGACAATGATAACGATCCTCGCGGGATCCAATAACTGGCTCACGACCCACATGTATACTCAACCGCCCAAGAAGGGGGTTCAACGGTTCAAGAGTGGCCAATATCACAATATATAGTATGCAACCATCCGAGAAGGAGGTTCAACGGCTCAAGGATAGCCAATATCACAATATAGTATCAACAAGTCGGACTAAGCCATAGTCCCCAATCACAATCGACCCCGCACTCATAAGAGAGTACGTGTCTCGCCGCTATACAGCGTCACAAAGTGGTATACCGGGGTTTCGAACCCGCCTGGTCATCACCCACATCTATTACTCACCTCAATACGGCGCGACGACTACTCCGCAATGCCCTTGCCACGCGAATCAAGCTCCGCACGCGTAGAATCTGATCAAATACAGTAGAAATACAACAAATTAGGCCAATGGAACGACTCCCAATCAATACAACTCAATTTACATCAAAATTCCCAAAGTTGTCAAAACCCGCCTTTCGGTACGCTTCTCGAAAAATTACAAAAGTCACATATTCGGAACCTTCATCTCAATACGAGTCTAAGCATATCAATTTTACCAAATTCGGACTCCATTTGCCCATTCAAAACCTTGATTTTCTAAAGTTCAAGCCTAGGGTTAAATCTTCCATGAATCACCCCAAATTCCTCCATTTTCATGATATAATTGCATAATATTATCAATACTAATCATAGTTTAAGTCCATAGTTGATTACCCGATGATTTCCCTTGAGTTTCTCTTCAAAATCGCCCAAATCGCCTCTAAAGCCGAGACCCAAATGTGTGAAATGTTTCTGAAATTTTCTAACTTCTGATACACTTAACTCACTGCGATTTTTGCTTCTGTGGACCATTTCCGCCCCTGCGGAACCGCTTCTGCGACCAATTGGTCGCTTCTGCGAACCCAGGCCTATTGGCCATTTCCGCTACTGCGATACACGGACCGCTTCTGCGGGTCCGCTTCTGCGGATAACATTCCGCCCTTGCGGTCCTTTCCGCCTCTGCGATCAAGAGTCCGCTCCTGCGGACTCGCCTATGCGGTCAATAAATCCGCTTCTACGTTTTTCCCCCATTTCTCTCTTGACCGCTTCTGCGGTCTCATCTTCGCTCCTGCGACGCCGCTTCAGCGGAGACGATTCCACTTCTACGAAGTCACTCGCCCCTGAGCCCTCTTGTCCGCTCCTGCGGACTCGCTCCTGCGCCCCCATTTCCGTAGGAGCGAAAACAACAGAACCAGAATCCCAAACCTGCAATTTTCCACATTTTCTCCCGTTTAGCCATCCGAAAACACCCCGAGGCCCTCGGGACCCCATCTAAACACACCAGCACATCCTAATACCTTATTCGAACTTGCTCCAATCCTCAAAACACGTCTAACAACATCAAAACCCATAATTCACATCGAATTCAATCCTAAATTCCTTAAAACATTCCGAATTACACAATCAATCAAAAACCCGACTAAACGATGCCCGAATGACCTAAAATTTTGTAGGCAGATCCAAAATCACCTAACGGAGCTACTGCAACTGTTGGAATTCCATTCCAACCCCCGGATTAAAATCTCACCTACCGTTCGGATTTCGCCAAAATTCAACCTTAGCCAATTCAAGCCTATTTCTACACCGGACCTCCAAATTCAATTCCGATCGCTCCCCTAAGTCACAAATCACCTCCCGGAACTAACCAAATCATCAGAATCCGATTCCGAGCCCTCTAGTTAAATAGTCAACTCCGGGTTGACTTTTCTTATTCAAGTTTCCTTCACAAAGGCTATATGCCTCATTTCCAATCCAAATCACGCCTAACTCACCCGATAGACTTTAACACTGATATAAAAGCATAAAACATACAATTTCAACATAACAGGGTGGTAATTCCCGTGACAACGGGCTGGGTCGTTACAATATTACAATGTGTGACCGGGGCAGCTCACCCCGTCTCTGTACAAGCTTCTGCGATGTTTTTAAAGTTTGCGGAGTTGGCCGGAAGGATTGTCACACTCCAACATATGCTTGATCTATATGCTCCTCAGCGAGTGCGGGGGAGTATGCTTCGGATGAGCCCGCAAGGTCCGAAGGGGTTGACGGCTGCTTTAGACGATGAGGTCGAACCTCGCCCGTTCGAGCAATTCTTCTATATTTGGACCGAGCACCTGGTGGCCCCTTCTCTAGGATTCCCGGAGACTTGGAATTACATACGTGAGTTGTCCCTTTTAAGTGGTAAACTTTATTCCCTTCCTCTTCTTATGTTTAGATTATCATTGTTTTCGTTATTGTTTCTGCAGCCGAGAGGTCGCCTCCGAAATTGTTTTCCGGACTGCGCGGATGGCTCGACGCCGTGATTCCGCACACCGAGGGGTCCGCTCGTGAATGTCTTTTTGGGAGAAATATGGCCGGGGGCCAGCTGTAGGTAAGAGGTTTACACTCTCCATATATGGCTTGTTTCGAACCTAATACATCATTGGGCTGACCTTGTCCTTTGTTGCAGGGAGATTGTACCGAGGTAGATCCCCTCAATTAGCTTTTCAGCGGCCTGGTGCGATTATTAGGTTCTTCGCTGCGCAGCTACCATGACAGGTGCCCAGGGCTGTATCGATTGAGTCTTCTGCGGCGCCGTCCTCTTCTCGTCCTTTATTTCGTGATGAAGGTCCGTCGGGGACCGTTCGCCCTTGAGACGGTTCGTCTTCATGCGACGAGGAAGACAGAGCTTTGATCAGGCGCATGATTATTTCCCCTCTGGTTCCGTTAGCGGAGGTTCAACCCGTTCCTCCTATTGTGATTAAATGTGGATTCCCCTTCTTCTGGGGCGAGGGAGGACGCAGACACGGCGCACACTCCGGATGGCAGGCTGGGAGAAAATGAGGCTCGGGCTCGTGAGGATCGAGAGGGAAGTGCCGCCCCTACTGCTCAATCTTCGACCCATATGGTCGAGTTGTGGGAACCTTCTCGTGTGGTCGTGGATATTGGCGGCTCGAGTACTCCTTCGACGGAGATGGCGGCGATGGGAGAGGGGTCTACATCTGATTCTGACTTGGATTATGAGGACGTCCGCATGTTTTGCGATGGGATCACGAGTGCGGTGATCCACCCGAATGGGAGGCTGCATGTTGTTAAAATTCCTGTGATTGAGAATTTGTTGCTGCTGGACTCGGCTTTGGTGTCGCAGCTTGGTCAGTTGTGTTCTACAGTTTAGAACGAATCGTTGAGGGGGGTGCCAGACGTTGGTTTGATGAACAAGATAGCCGTGATGGGGATGAGGGTACGTATTCGGGGGTGGTCGCTTGTTTGCTTGCTATTTATCCCCCCTCCCCCTTTATAAGCATTTGTATCCCTGCTTGACCTCTCGTTCTTCATTTTGCAGGCATTTTTGTTGCAGGTGGAGAGTCTTCGTCGGGCCAATGTTCGGTCCGGAGTATTGTTACGTGTGCTTGACAAGTGCCGTCATTACCGAAACAAGTGTAGGGAGTTAAGTGAGCGTATAAAGATTGATCCCCGTAACCGGGCATTAGTTGAAGAGTTGGCGAGGAGGGAGTTGCAGGTGAACCAAGCACTTGGTCGCATAAGAACTTTGGAGGATCAGTTACATCGGAAGGATGACGAGATCGAGGATGGGCGGAGGGCTTCGATAGAGTGTGAGCTTTTATGCTTAACCAAGGCGACGGAGGTTACCTCAAAGTGGAGTGGGAAGGTTGTTGCACTGGAAGGAGAAGTGGTCACTTTGAAGCAAAGGTTGGCTGAGATCTCGGCCCGAGCGGATGAATTGTAGGGTGTTATCCGTGCTAACGACTCTCAGTTGTCGTTGGTGAGAGCTGCTGCTGCCTTCAGGGAGAGTAGTCTTGAAGAGCGGATCAGGGTTCTAGAGCGGGGCGCTCAGGATGCGGCGGGACAAATTGCACTTTTGGAGGAAGAGAACAGGCGCATCCAAGAGCAGTCTGCTTTTATGGGTGGTTCCCCCGAGGTTTGGGTTTATGCTAAGGCCCAACGGGACGTATATAAGCACATGTTCGAGGCCGTCATCATTTTTGAAGCGGTTTTCAAGGGAGCACGCCAGAGGGCATGGGAGGCTCGCGTGGAATGCGGTTTCGACGCTGCAACGCCTGGTATTGATAATGGTGCTGGCAAGAGTCTGGCGGGGGCTGGTAATGGTTTGGAAATTGCGGGCAGTGGCGCAGGTGGAACGGGTGGTGAAGCGGATGGAGCAGGAGATGGTGATGCGGGAGTGGGCGACGGTGTGGACGGTCCTGAGTAAAAAAATGATCTTTTCTCCTTTCTAGCGGTTGTTGCAGTATGTTGTTTTTTTGTTGTTGTTGTTGTTTTGTTTCCTTTTTGGACAATGTTCGGTTGGGTGTAGACAGGCGGGGCCCGTGATTTTTCTCTGAATCAAGGGGGAGCTCCCCTTTTTGCATTGCTCAATTACTACTTGCTTCACTTGTGCTCCCCTCCCCCTTCCCCCTTTTTTTTATTGGGGGGTGGCAATACGTCTCCTCAGAGGTGATTTGTTCCAATCATAATCCCGTTCAGGGTGCGACTGGGCATTTCGTTGGATAGCGGGGACGTCTGCCCTGTGCCTTAGTTTACTCACCAATTTATTAGCGGAGGTAGGCGACCCGGATCTTAGTTCGACCGTAGTCGAACTTATTCGGCAAAGATTCATGGCTTGAATCTCGGTTCAGCTGTCGATGAGCGTAGTGGCGTGTGTCTGAATCGAGGGTGCGAAGCCTGAGTCGAACTTCACTTGTGATCGAATTGATTTGGCGAAGGTACATGACCTAAAGCCTAGTTCAACTATTGTTGAGCATTTGTTGATTAATTTGAGTCGAGGGCACGTAGCCCGAGTTCTTATTCAACTATGGTTGAACTGATTCGGCGAAGGCCCACGGCCTGAGTCCTAGTTCAACTGTCGTTGAACACTACTTGATTATATTGAGTCGAGGGCACGTTGCCTGAGTTATTATTCAACTATGGTTGAATTAATTCAGCAAAGGCTCATGGCCTGAGTCCTATTTCAACTTTTATTGAACATTCGTTGATTATTTTGAGTCGAGGGCGCGTAGCCCGAGTTCTGATTCAACTATGGTTGAATTGATTAGTCGAAGGCTCATGGCCTGAGTCCCAGTTCAACTGTCGTTGAACATTCGTTGATTATTTTGAGTCAAGGGTGTCACACCTCCTTTTTGCGCAAACCCGCGAAGGCGCGAGATATAAAAGGGAGTTTTTCCAATTAAAGGACAATCAAAACGGGATTTATTTATTGAGAGATTCGGAGTCGCCACCTGGGAGATTTATGGTGTCCCAAGTCACCGGTTGAATCCTGAATTGAGGAAAGGTTTGACTCTATTTAACATCCTGCGTACCAGAAATCCGGATAAGGAATTTTGTTAACCCGGGAGAAGGTGCTAGGCATTCCTGAGTTCTGTGGTTTTAGCACGGTCGCTCAACTGTTATATTTGGCTTGATTATCTGATTTATTAACAAATATGAACTAATGTGCAAATTACCAATCCGAACCATTTTTGTTAGAAGAAAATTATAATGTTGTGAGAATATATCTCGAATTTCGTCACATAAATGTGTCCGCAATTTTTTATGTATTCCGACTTCATCGGGATTTGGATTGGGATCACATAAATGTGTACCCGAGTTTAGGAAGGTATTATTAAATACATACCTAAAGATGCTAGCGTATTATTATTTTGGGAATGCCGTAAAATTTGCTAAACGACATATCCCGAAATCTAAGCATTTTAACACATGTATATCTAGGAAGATCCCCTAATTTTATATTGAAGCTTGTCCTATTTCTGTTAAAAATAAATAAATCTAAAATGACTATATACATTATTTTTACCTTTAAATATACACGAAAATATCCTAATTTAAACAAATACTTATAAATGCAAGCCTTTTATTAGTTAATACCTCGTTTCGTGCCATATTTATAAATATGCATTACTAAAGCCTGAATAGCATGAAATATATATATAAAATAAACTGACCATTTTCTAACTAATTAAAATAATAAATTTAAAAAAAAACTCATGGAATTAACTATTAAAAGAATACCACTAAATGGGTAAAAAAAATTGGCCTACATATTGCCTAATAAAATTTGATACAAAGGAATCGTGTAAGAAAAATTAAATACATAATTATATATATGTACACACACACACACACACACACACACACACACACACACACACACAATATATATATATATATATATATATATATATATATATATATATATATATATATATATATATATATATATATATATAAAGCTTAATTTGTAATTATGCAAAATACGTTACTTATAACAGTTAAAGCCGTGAATGAATTGATTGAAACCTACTGTTAACCTCGTTTTTTTTTTAATAATTTATAAAATTAAAATTAATTAATAGCCCGCAACCCATTTTTATTATTAAGAAAATTTTGATCGAAATTGCGCGAACGCATATTCCCAAATTAATTCTTTAGAATTAGATTTACAATTATATTACGCGAAACATATATATAATCAAAAAACTAATCTAAATTGGTTGTAAAGCAAAGCTATGAGTTTAGATCACCTTTACATATAAGTTATGAAATTTACGCGAGGGTCATGCAATTGTCATTTTTAGTTGGGCGTGGCGCACCTCGGATTCTAAGGTTGAGTTAAAGATAAATAAATGAGGCCATGGATTATGATTGAAATTATAATCTATATACTGAACAATTAAAAATTATAACTGTAACTTCCTAAACTACTAACAAATAAAAATGACAACCTGATTTGCGCAAATTCCGAATCAAAAGAAGGAAAGGACGAAGAATGATAAATAAATAAAACCAAACTCAAACACTCAACAATTTTAGAGATTCCTTATTCTAAGTTTTGAACATGAATTACATCAACACATCAAGATAGTAAACCCATGAACAAAAACGTGAAAACATAACAAAACAGAATTTAAACAAGAAAACTTACTCAAGCAACAACACCAATTATACAATAAAAAATATCACACCCGAGAATGTCTTCTGATATTTTTTTAAAAAGTGAAAAATGACAGAAGCTAAAAGAAACACATCTACGGTATATTAAACTCATGCTAAACTCATGAATAATAATTCAAACAAGAAAATTGATCAAATGGTACATTAAGCTCACGAATAATACTTATGAACGGAATAATCGGAGGCAAGAAAAAACTGACCAAAAATAAACAGAACCAGCACTGGAGTTAAGAGCATTGACCTTGACAACTCGATATTTCCTCAATCATATCACCACATAAGGATCCTTTGTTCTTTATAACCAAATCCCACAATTTACAAGAATTTAAGAGAAACTAAGAATCTAAGGACATTTTTGCAATTCTTAAATCATCACTGAAATCAAACTTATTTCTTAACTCTGTGAATCACTATAGTAGCTATGAGCTTACCAAAGAAATTAGAACTAGCCATTCACCCATTACAAGAAAATTTGTTAAACTTCAACATATACCAAACAAGGTCCAAATTCATGCATTAACCATGAATAAGCTGGGATTTCATATTTCTTCTTTTCAAAATTCAGTAAGACAAACCAAATAGTCAACATAGGCTTCGGAAGATTTAAAAAGGCAGAGTGGTTTAAAGCTTTTAGATTCCTGTCGATATTTTGACATATAATCACCTCGATGTAAGGCCCCGTAAAAATTTTGTGCATAAAACCTAGTAGTTGTGGTGTCATGGTCCGAATAATGTGTTAGGAATGCGTAGAATTCTTCGCGGCGAGCTTGCTCGCCGCGGTTCGGACCCTTGGTAGTGATTTAAGTTTCAAAAATGTAGAGAATAAAATTTTCCAGAAAAATGTCAAATATGCGGTCAAGAATGCGACCGCAAACCTGACATGCGGACCGCATTCCTGACCGCAAATCGTTCCAGAGAGTTGCCCAAAATCGTGTCAAAAGTGCGGTCGATATGCGATCGCATGTCAAATCTGCGGTGCACTTATGCGACCGCAGAATCAACATGCGGTCCGCATAGTGACCGCATTCCTTAACAGAACCTGCATAACTTTGAGGCCATTTTTGCGGTCACTTTGCGGACCGCATGTGGATTCTGCGGTCGCATAGTGACCGCATAATTGACCCCGGCCCAGATTTTTGTAACATTTTGACCCGATCTCTTCTTTAATATAACACCTTTCTTCTTCATTTTATCATATCATCTCACCAAAATTAGAGAGAGAAGAGAGGGTTTTTAGAGAGAAAAGTTCTTCATCTTCAAAGATTGTTCCAACCATTTAATTCCAAGGGATCCTAGGGCAAGGATTCAACTTCCCCAATCTTTTCAAGGTAAAAACCCTAACTATTTTCTTTGATTTTCAGTTTTAAATTGGGTAAAGAGAGGTTTGCATATAATAGCTTTTGGAAATAGAATTTTTCACTCATGCATGATTATTGAACTTGATTTATAGTAAAAAGAAGTGAGTAGAAGTAAGAGTCTTCAAGAACAAGGTTGGCAAGAGTAGGATATCTTGGGTAAGCATAAAGTAGGAGGAAAAATCATCACCAGGTATGTATGGCTAATTTTAATTTTGATTGACTGTCGAACGAGAGTTATGAGGCTCGAATTCCCTAACGAGCCAGTCATTGAATGGAGAGGAAATGGTGTGGTGCCAAGGGGTAGGTTTATTTCCTACCTTAAGGCTTCGAAGATGATTAAGAAGGGTGTATCTATCACCTGGTTCGGGTAACGGACACCACCTCAGAGGTGCCTACCCTCGAGTCCGTGCCAGTTGTGAATGAATTTCCTGAAGTGTTTCCAGATGAGCTTCCAGGCATCCCGCCGGATAGGGAGATTGATTTCGGAATTGATGTATTGCCGGATACTCAGCCAATATCCATTCCACCTTACAGAATGGCGCCAGCAGAGTTAAGGGAGTTAAAGGAGCAATTGAGGGATTTATTAGAGAAAGGGTTCATACGACCGAGTGTGTCGCCATGGGGTGCTCCGGTTCTCTTTGTCAGGAAGAAGGATGGGTCACTTCGAATGTGTATTGATTATCGGCAGCTCAACAAAGTCACCATCAAGAATAAATATCCTTTGCCTCGAGTGGATGATCTGTTTGACCAATTGCGGGGAGCGAAGTTCTTCTCAAAGATTGATTTACGGTCTGGGTACCACCAGTTGAAAATCAGGGAGCAGGATATTCCTAAGACCGCCTTAAGAACTCGTTATGGTCACTTTGAGTTTTTGGTCATGTCTTTTGGGCTAACCAATGCCCCCAGTAGCTTTCATGGACCTTATGAATCGGGTTTTCAAGCCATTCCTAGATTCCTTTGTAATTGTATTCATTGACGACATCCTCATCTACTCTCGGAGCAGGGAAGATCATGCCATTCACCTCGGAGCAGCATTGCAGACCCTTCATCAGCATCAATTGTATGCCAAGTTCTCAAAATGTGAGTTTTGGTTGGAGTCCGTAGCCTTTCTAGGGCATGTTATTTCTAGCGAGGGAATTCAGGTGGATCCTCAGAAGATTGCGGCAGTGAAAGATTGGCCTAGACCCACAACCTCGACAGAGATACGTAGTTTCTTGGGTTTGGCAGGGTACTATCGGAGGTTTGTAGAGGGATTCTCAACCCTCGCCTCCCCATTGACTAAATTAACGCAAAAAGCAGTTAAGTTCCAGTGGTCCGAAGCATGTGAGAAAAGTTTCCAAGAACTGAAGTCAAGATTGACCTCGGCACCAGTATTGGCCTTGCCAGAAGGCACGGAGGGATTTGTAGTCTATTGTGATGCCTCCAGAGTCGGTTTGGGATGTGTATTGATGCAGCACGGAAAGGTTATAGCTTATGCTTCCAGACAACTCAAGAACCATGAGAAGAATTATCCGACGCATGATTTGGAACTTGCAGCTGTTGTGTTTGCCTTGAAGATATGGCGACACTATCTTTATGGGGTTCATGTAGATGTGTTTTCAGACCACAAGAGCCTCCAGTATTTGTTCAAGCAGAAAGAGCTGAATCTGAGACAGCGGCGGTGGTTAGAACTACTCAAGGACTATGATATGGACATATTGTACCATCCAGGGAAGGCAAATGTGGTAGCCGACGCTCTTAGTCGGAAATCCATGGGTAGTTTGGCTCATTTGGGTGTGGATCAGAGACCCCTGGCTCGAGAGGTCTACCAATTAGCTAGCTTGGGGGTTCGTATTTCGGCGTCATACGAGGGGGATATCTTGGTGCATAATGGAGCAGAATCATCATTGGTCGCGGAAATCAAGGAAAAACAGTTCATGGATCCAGCATTGGTTCGGGTAAAGGAAGCAGTCATGAATAACAAGACCTCAGCATTTGTACTCAGCAGCGAAGATGGTGTATTGCGGTGTCAAGATAGGCTATGTGTTCCGGATGTGGACGAGCTTCGGGAAAGAGTGATGGCAGAGGCTCATACTTCCAGGTATTCTGTGCACCCTGGTTCAACGAAAATGTATCACGATCTCAAGGAAATTTATTGGTGGAACGGTATGAAAAGGGATGTGGCAGGCTTTGTAGCTAAATGTCCGAACTGTCAACAAGTGAAGGCCGAGCATCAACGGCCCGGTGGATTAACTCAGCTTATAGAAATACCAAGGTGGAAATGGGAGATGATCAATATGGATTTCGTGGTAGGATTACCTCGCACTCAGCGTAAGTTCGATTCAGTATGGGTGATAGTAGATCGACTCACCAAATCAGCTCACTTCCTGCCTGTCAAGTCCACTGATACCGCGGAGCAATATGCAAGATTGTACATCAAAGAGATAGTAAGGCTTCATGGCACTCCACTTTCTATCATCTCAGATCGCGGGGCTCAGTTCACAGCTAACTTTTGGAAGAAGTTTCAACAAGGTTTGGGAACTCAGGTGAATCTCAGCACAGCTTTCCATCCACAGACCGATGGACAGGCCGAGCGGACCATTTAGACGCTTGAAGATATGTTGCGGGCTTGTGTCTTAGATTTTAAAGGTAATTGGGATGAACACTTGCCACTGATAGAATTTGCTTACAATAACAGCTATCATGCTAGCATTCAAATGGCCCCGTTTGAGGCATTGTATGGGAGAAGATGTAGATCGCCAATCGGGTGGTTTGAAGTAGGTGAAGCAGAATTGCTAGGGCCAGATATGGTGTACGAAGCCATGGAAAAAGTTAAGGTTATTCAGGAGAGGATGAAAACAGCACAGAGTCGTCAAAAGTCCTATGCAGACGTTCGTCGAAGGGATTTGGAGTTTCAAGTCGATGATTGGGTGTTCTTGAGGGTATCTCCTATGAAAGGAGTCATGCGATTCGGAAAGAAAGGGAAATTGAGTCCTAGGTATGTCGGGCCATATCGGATCGTTCAAAGGATTGGTCAAGTTGCTTATAGGCTAGAGTTGCCTCCGGAGATGTCATCAGTGCATCCGGTATTCCATGTGTCCATGTTGAAGAAAGTGATTGGAGATCCATCCACCATCATGCCAGTTGAAGCTATAGAGGTTAATGAAGATTTGTCATATGAAGAAGTTCCAGTTGCCATTCTTGATAGGCAAGTCCGTAAGTTGAGAAATAAGGAAGTTGCCTCTGTTAAAGTATTGTGGCGAAGTCAACAAGTTGAGGAGGCCACATGGGAAGCGGAAAAAGAGATGAAAGAAAAGTACCCCCATTTGTTTGATCAAGCCTAGAAGAAATTAGGTGACCCTTCTACTCCTAGTAATTGTCAATTTGTCCAAGTCGTTTCTCTCTTAGTGTTAGTAAAGTCTCCTTCATTTTGTAATGAATTTAATGTGTTGTCGCGTTGGGTCACTTGAACCGTTCTTGATAAATGAAAGCCTTATAAAGATTTACGTGTTTAATAAACAACTAATAGTAAGTGTAGATTGGTAATGGTTTGTTAAGTGTACATGGTGTGTTAAAATGGTTAAATAAGGTAAGAATTCATTGAAGTGACTAGTTTATGTGCAATTGTAACAATGTGATAGAATATGTGCAATCGTTGAGGTAAGAAGGTGTATACCAGTTGCGAAAAGTGTTGTTGTTGTATATTATTGTTTGGTAATGTGTTTCGGGGGCCCTCTGACAGGTGGATATGCCCATAATACAAAGGAAACTCCGGCGAAATTTTTCTAAAATATAAGAGTTAGTCAAAATTTTGATGGTTGCATATCATGTCTTTCAAAACCAACTCATTTATTTCAAAATCCTCATTCGAGGACGAATGATCTTAAGGGGGGGAGGATGTAAGGCCCCGTAAAATTTTTGTGCATAAAACCTAGTAGTTGTGGTGTCATGGTCCGAATAATGTGTTAGGAATGCGTAGAATTCTTCGCGGCGAGCTTGCGAGCCGCGGTTCGGACTCTTGGTAGTGATTTAAGTTTCAAAATGTAGAGAATAAAATTTTCCAGAAAAATGTCAAATATGCGGTCAAGAATGCGACCGCAAACCTGACATGCGGACCGCATTCTGACCGCAAATCGTTCCGGAGAGTTGCCCAAAATCGTGTCAAAAGTGCGGTCGATATGCGATCGCATGTCAAATCTGCGGTGCACTTTTGCGACCGCAGAATCAACATGCGGTCCGCATAGTGACCGCATTCCTTAACAGAACCTGTGTAAAATTTGGGGCAATTCTGCGGTCACTATGCGGACCGCATGTTGATTCTGCGGTCGCATAGTGCACCGCATAATTGACCCCGGCCCCGATTTTTGTAACATTTTGACCCGATCTCTTCTTTAATATAACACCTTTCTTCTTCATTTTATCATATCATCTCACCAAAATTAGAGAGAGAAGAGAGGGTTTTTAGAGAGAAAAGTTCTTCATCTTCAAAGATTGTTCCAACCATTTAATTCCAAGGGATCCTAGGGCAAGGATTCAACTTCCCCAATCTTTTCAAGGTAAAAACCCTAACTATTTTCTTTGATTTTCAGTTTTAAATTGGGTAAAGAGAGGTTTGCATATAATAGCTTTTGGAAATAGAATTTTTCACTCATGCATGATTATTGAACTTGATTTATAGTAAAAAGAAGTGAGTAGAAGTAAGAGTCTTCAAGAACAAGGTTGGCAAGAGTAGGATATCTTGGGTAAGCATAAAGTAGGAGGAAAAATCATCACCAGGTATGTATGGCTAATTTTGATTCTTGTGAAATCGCCTATATGTGTGAAGTTTGTTTGTTTCGTGTTAAATTGACAAATTGTGTGAAATTCTTGATGTTGTTGTTGGGTATTCAAAGTTTGTTGTTGAGTTATGAGTGATGTAAAATGAGAGTTTAATTTGGCAAAAGAATTGTGAATAATGACTATGATGGCCTATATGGCACCTTGTGGAAAACAAACGAAACACTTGAGAATTGGTTTATTGTGGAAAGAGATGAAACACTTGAATTGTGGAAATATTGTAACATGGTTGTGATATTGAATTGAGAAGAAATTGAGAACATGAACCAATGTGTAAGTTACTTATTTGAACTTGTTGAAATTGTGTGTAGTACCTTATCTGCTGTTTGAAATTGTTGTGTTTTCAACTGTAAGGCGGGGTCGTGTTGCGCGCCGCAACGTGGTGAAATAAGGTGTGGGTTGGGGTGATAAGGGTGGCCGAGGTAATAAGGGTGGTCGGGGGCAATAAGGATGGAAAGCGATCGAAATCGCTATTGAAAATTGATACAAAAATCAATAATGTGAAATTGTGAAAGGAGACAGCAGGAGAGTTTGCAACCTGTGGGGCACTGATTGCCCCTTTGTTTGACTACTTGTGCTTTACGTGATTGATTGGTTATTGTTAAATTGGTTGATTGTAGAAAGTGCTTTGTGTTGAGAATTATTTGAAATAAGAAAAATGTGGAAACATAGTTGGCTGGCTTAATTAATTGTTGATGTAATTTAATGGCTTGAGTTTACTTGGGACAAAGTTTGTCCATACATACCAGTACAATTCAAGTGTACTGACGTCCCTTTTGCCGGGGACGCTACATTCGTGTTATGATTGTAGGTGGATCAGTAGCAGGCACTTCAACTCATCGGCAGTAGTATCCTTCTCCTTCCACCGCCCGTTTTGGTGAGCCCCTTTCTTCCTTGGGGCCCTGTGTGGTTCATGCCACTTTTGTTTAAATTTCATTTTGGTTTTGTAAGGTATAGCCGGAGCCTTGTTACCGGCAAGTATTGTATTTCCCTTTTGTATCCTAGAGGCTCTGTAGACATGTAAACTGTGGGACTCCAGTCTTATGTATATATATTGTGTTATGTCGGCGTTGTAAAAATTGAAATCTTGTTAATGAATCACTCGTATCGTTTTATTTGTTTAATGTGAAATCAATTATGATTAGTAATATATTTGGTTAATGAGAAACAGTCATCACAGGGGTAACGCGTGGGAATGAAAGGCACCCAGGTCCGCTTGACTGGGGCAACCCGGTCAGGCGCCGGTCATGTCCCTCGATTTGGGGCGTGACACTCAGCTCATTACATAGAAAAGGAACCCTCACCACTCTATGTTCGCTAAATGGGGCATTGTATCATTGCTCGGGATATGAAACAGACACATCACAAAAGGATAAAGACAACTATTATGTGATTGATAACAATGTGCTGTAAACTTCAGGATCTAACTTGTGCACAGCAGTGTGTAAATTGACAACTCTTAAATGAAAAAGATAGTGGATTGAGCTTGAATGATGATGAGATCAAGAAAAAGAAACTCAAAACTGATCGAAGCAACTGGAATTTTAAAGATACAATGAACAAAAGAGGACATAATAACCATGCTGCTACAGAAATCACCACGAAAATGTAGCAAAATTGATGAAACTATTGAAATCTTACAACGAAATGAACCATTTATTTGAACTTGATTTAACCTAATCAGTGCACAATAATGTTTAAGAGAATTTCAACTTCAACTCTTAAGTATTTCAACAGTAGAGTCCCATGACACAGTTCAGTTCATAGTTATCAAAAGTACGTCCGTGTACCTGTTTTATGAAATGGAATAGAGGAATGGTCAGTCGGCAGCAACTTAACAGTAATGCAACAGCCGTGGCAACAACTCAAAACCAGATTTCAGAAATAATGGAGTTTCAAATTATTCTAAATCAAATGTGGGATCTTTGAAACTTTTCAGAAATTCTAAATAACCAAGAATACCAAAACCAAATCAGAATTTCAATAGCTTTTAACAAGGAAGTGCAGGAACTTAAAGCTATTTTAGAGTATTCTTTTTAGTTATCGAAGTCTCTCCTCTTTTTTTTCTTTTTTTTTCAGTCCCCTACATCTTAAGTCTCAATGTTCTTTTATAGACCCCAAAAATCAAAACAAGCAGCCTATTTTTAATTAATTTAGCTATTGTCCTGTGACGACCCGGCCCGTCATCACGGGAATTACCCTTCCGTTATGTTGAAATTGTATGTTTTATGCTTTTATATCAGTGTTAAGGTCTATCGGGTGATTTAGGAGTGATTTGGATTGAAAATGAGGCATATAGCCTTTTTGAAGGAGACTTGAATAAGGAAAGTCAACTCGGAGTTGACTTTTGGTTAGAGGACTCGGAATCAAGTTCTGATGATTCGGTTAGTTCCGGGAGGCGATTTTTGACTTAGGAAAATGATCGGAATTGAATTTGGAGGCCCGGTGTAGAAATAGGCTTGAATTGGCTAAGATTGAATTTTGGCGAAATCCGAACGGTAGGTGAGATTTTGATCCGGGGGTCGGAATGGAATTCCGACAGTTGCAGTAGCTCCGTTAGGTGATTTTGGATGTGCCTGCAAAATTTCAGGTCATTCGGACGTCGTTTAGTCGGATTTTTGATGGAATGTGAAATTCGGAAGTTTTGAAGGAATTTAGGCTTGAATCCGTGTGTAATTGGTGATTTTAATGTTTAGGATGGTGTTTTAATGATTGGAACAAGTTCGTATCATGTTTTGGGGTATGTTGGTGGTTTTCGTTGGGGTCCCGGGGGCCTCGGGGTGTTTTCGGATGGTTAAACGGGAGAAAATATGGAAAATTGCAGGTTTTGACTCTGGTTCTGTTGTTTTCGCTCCTGCGGAAATGGGGGCGCAGGAGCGAGTCCGCAGGAGCGGACGAGGGGGCGCAGGAGCGCTTGGCTTCGCAGAAGCGGAAATCTTTCCGCTGAAGCGGCGTCGCAGGAGCGTAGAGGACGCCGCAGAAGCGGGATTTGCCAAGAGATGGGCAGTCCGTAGAAGCGGAAGGACGATCGCATAGGCGAGTCCGCAGGAGCGGACTCTTGATCGCCGAGGCGGAAAGGACCGCAGGGGCGGAAGAATTTCCGCAGGAGCGGTCCGTGTATCGCAGGAGCGGAAATGGCCAATTAGGCCTGGGTTCGCAGAAGCGACCAATTGGTCGCAGAAGCGGTTCCGCAGGGGCGGAAAATGGTCCGCAGAAGCGAAAATCGCAGTGAATTAATTGTATCAGAAGCTAGAAAATTTCAGAAACATTTCACACATTTGGGCCTCGGCTTTAGAGGCGATTTGGGCGATTTTGAAGAGGAACTCAAGGGAAATCATCGTGTAATCAACTATGGACTTAAACTATGATTAGTATTGATAATATTATGCAATTATATCATGAAAATGGAGGAATTTGGGGATATTCATGGAAGATTTAACCCTAGGCTTGAACTTTAGAAAATCAAGGTTTTGAATGGGCAAATGGAGTCCGAATTTGGTAAAATTGATATGCTTAGACTCGTATTGAGATGAGGGTTCCGAATATGTGACTTTTGTAATTTTTTGACAAGCGTACCGAAAGTCGGATTTTGACAACTTGGGAATTTTGATGTAAATTGAGTTGTATTGATTGGGTGTCGTCCCATTGGCCTAATTTGTTGTATTTCTACTGTATTTGATCAGATTCTACGCGTGCGGAGAGCTTGATTCTCGTGGCAAGGGCATTGCGGAGTAGTCGTCGCGCCGTATTTAGGTGAGTAATAGATGTGGGTGATGACCAGCGAGTTCGAAACCCCGGTATACCACTTTGTGACACTGTATAGCGGCGAGACACGTACTCTCTTGTGAGTGCGGGGTCGATTGTGATTGGGGACTATGGCTAAGTCCGACTTGTTGATACTGTATTATGATATTAGGCTATTCTTGAGCCGTCGAACCTCCTTCTCGGATGATTGCATATTATATATTGTGATAATGGCCACTCTTGAGCCGAGGAACCCCCTTCTTGGGCGGTTGAGTATACTTGTGGGCCGTGAGCCAGTTATTGGATCCCGCGAGGATCGTTATCATTGTCTTATCATATTGACATGTTAGTTACTACCAGTCCGTAGCTATTTCTGTTATCATGCTATTTCCAATCTCTGGAACTTGGTATTACTGTTTTCCAACTGAAAAATGATAAAAAGGTTTTCAAAACTACTTTTGAGCCTGCGAGGCTGTATTTGCATATTAGCTGACTGGTAGTGGATCGGGCTGCGCGCCGCAGCAGTATATATGTTGGATCGGACTGCACGCCGCAGTGATATTGTGCTTGGGCTGAAGGAGCCCCTCCGGAGTCTGAACCCCCACAGTGAGCACGGGTACCCAAATTGGATCGGGCTACGCGCTGTAGCGGTCATATCATACATTGCATTGCATTTTAGCTACATCTGCTAGTTGTTATACTGTGTTGCTGGTACTTGTTGGTACAGGTACAGTTGATATTAATTCTGTGAAAGGGTAATTGATTACAGCTTTACATAGTGCTTTATTGCGGATTTCTTATCTGCGCTGTCTTACCCTTGTTTATTACCACTGAGTCTAGCAGTACTCATTTTACTCCCTGCACCTTGTGTGCAGATCCAGGTACCTCTCAGCAGTGATCCAGGTAGCTGTGCGAGGCGACATTTGTGGATATTCGAGGTAGCTGCAGAGTCCGCAGGACCCGATATTCCTTCTTATCGTCTCTTGATTTTGTATTGACTTTTCTTTCCGCACTTGGTATCTTGTAAACCTTTATACACTCATGTTCAGTAGAGGCTCATGACTCTTGACCCTTCGGTCTATGGGAGTTGATGTATTACGGGACTTGGTTTCCCGTTTTCGTTATTTGTATCGCTATTGCTTCGTGATTTAATATGCTTAAATGGGCTAAAGAGAGCTTCTAGCTCCGTTATTGTTATTGATTGGTTAGGCTGGCTTAGCAATATGTCGGGCGCCATCACGACCGGATTTGGGGTCGTGACAAGTTGGTATCAGAGCCTAGGTTTACTAGGCCTTATGAGTCTTGAGCCGGTTAGTAGAGTCTTGTGGATCGGTACGGGGACGCATGTACTTATCCTCGGGAAGCTGCGATCCTTTAGGAAACACTTCACTTTTCTTGAACTCTGTCGTGCGATCTTGTTGTTCCGAGAACCGAACTTCTATATTCTATTCTCTCACAGATGGCGAGAACACGAGCATCAGGACGAGGTGGACGACCTCCATTGCCACCTGTTAGAGGCCGTGGGCGCGGTCGTGCTAGAGTTAGAGGTAGGGCGGCCGAGGCAGCGCCGCCGACCCGCCCGTTGTACCGGCTCGGAGTAGCCCCCGAGTGGTCGATGCTCCGGCAGCCCCGGCTCGGGGCCGGACCGTATCTATTGCTATTCCTTGGTCTTCGTGAGACTCTTGCTCGGATATTATCGGTGTGTTCCGATTTGGCTCGGGTAGTTTCAGCTATCGCTACTGTAGTGACATCTCAGCTAGGGGGTGGTCGGCAGACCCCCGCAGCTCGCACACCCGACCCGGTTGTTCAGGGACTTCGGACGCCGGAGGCGGTCCCCGCTCAGGTGGTTGCACCGGTTATTCCTCCGCCTGCACCAGCTCCAGCTCCAGAGCATATGGTTCAAGTTATGCCCGATGACGAGCAACGTCGTCTTGAGAGATTTGGCAGACTTCAGCCACCCCATTTCAGTGGCGTTGAGGGCGAGGATGCCCAGGGTTTCTTGGACAAGTGTCGGAGGATGTTGCGGACGGCTGGTATTCTTGAGTCCAGCGGGGTTTCATTTACTACCTTCCAGTTCACTGGTCCCGCATTTGATTGGCGGGAAGAGTTTGAGAGGCGTAGGCCTGCAGGAGCAGCACCTCTCACATAGCAGCAGTTCTCTACTCTTTTTCTAGAGAAATATGTACCTCAGTCTCGTCGCGAGGAGCTACGTCGCCAGTTCGAGTGGTTGATTCAGGGCGACATGTCTGTGACCCAGTATGAGCTCAGATTTACACAGCTGGCTAGGCATGCCACATGGATGATCCCTAATGATAGGGAGAGGATCAGGAGGTTCATTGATGGCCTCAACTACTCTATCCGTATTCTTATGACCAGAGAGAGAGTTTTGTCATCATCATTTGAGCAGGTTGTTGATATGGCACGCTCCATTGAGGCGGATCGTCACCGAGAGAGAGAGGAGCGGGAGGCCAAGAGGCCTCGTGGTTCGGGTAGTTTCAGTGGTGCTCCATCTAGAGGGCATTTCCAGCAGGGCAGAGGTCGCTCATCTAGACCTTCTCATTCAGGCCGCCCTGAGCAGAGCGGAGGTTCTTATGGTCGTGGTCGACAGGGGTTTCAGCAGGGTCAGTCATCACTTAGTGCCCTCCCAGCCCAGAGTGCAGCACCTACTTCTCCAGCCCAGGGTTCTTCTGCGGCGAGGGGTTCCCTTCAGTCCCCTTCTCCAGCACCAGGTGCATGTTATGAGTGTGGTGAGTTTGGACACATGAGGAGACAGTGCCCTCGACTCCGTAGGGACAGGACTCAGCAGAGGGATCAACCCTCATCTTCAGCACCATCTCAGTCTAGTAGAGGTGGAGGTCAGTCTTCGCGTGGTCGCCCCAGGGGCGAGGAGAGATCTGGTGGAGGCCAGGCACGGTTCTATGCACTTCCTGACAGGCGTGATGCAGTTGCCTCCGATGCAGTGATTACAGGTATCATTTCTCTCTGTCACAGAGATGCCTCTGTTCTATTTGATCCAGGGTCCACATATTCTTACGTGTCCTCTTATTTTGCTCATCACTTGGGTGCGACTCGTAGTAGTCTTGATTTGCCTGTTCATGTATCCACCCCCGTGGGTGATACGATCGTTGTGGATCATGTCTATAGATCCCGTGTTATATCTATTGGGGGTCTGGAGACCCAGGCAGATTTGTTATTGTTGGGGATGGTGGACTTTGATGTTATATTGGGTATGGACTGGTTGTCTCCGTACCATGCTATATTGGACTGTCATGCTAAGACAGTTACGTTGGCCATTCCTGGTATTTCTCAGATTGAGTGGCGGGGTTCGACCAATTTCGTCCCTAGCCGTGTCATTTCGTTCCTAAAAGCTCAGAAGATGGTTGAAAAAGGGTGTTTATCGTACTTAGCTTTTGTGAGAGATGTGGGAGCCGAGTCTCCTAGCATTGATTCCGTACCTGTTGTGAGGGACTTCCCAGATGTATTCCCCTCAGACCTGCCGGGCATGCCGCCGGACAAGGATATTGATTTTGGCATTTACTTGGTGCCGGGCACTCAGCCCATATCCGTTCCTCCTTATTGGATGGCACCAGCTGAGTTGAAAGAACTGAAAGAGCAGCTTCAAGAGCTTCTGGATAAGGGTTTCATCCGCCCTAGCGTGTCCCCGTGGGGTGCGCCGGTATTATTTGTTAAAAAGAAAGATGGTTCCATGCGAATGTGTATTGATTATAGGCAATTAAACAAAGTGACAGTGAAGAACAAGTACCCTCTACCGTGCATAGATGATTTATTTGATCAGTTACAGGGTGCGAGGGTGTTTTCTAAGATCGATCTTCGTTCATGCTATCATCAGCTGAAGATCAGGGACTCGGATATTATGAAGACTGCATTCAGGACCCGATATGGTCATTATGAGTTTCTTGTGATGTTGTTTGGGCTGACCAACGCCCCAGCAACATTTATGCATCTGATGAACAGTGTGTTCATGCCTCATTTGGATTCATTTGTGATTGTGTTCATTGATGACATTCTAGTCTACTCCCGTAGTCAGGAGGAGCATGCTCAGCATTTGAGTATTGTGTTGCAGAGATTGAGAGAGGAGAAGCTATATGCTAAATTCTCCAAGTGCGAGTTTTGGCTCGAGTCCGTAGCATTTATGGGACATGTGGTGTCTCGTGATGGTATTCAGGTTGATCAGAAAAAGATAGAGGCGGTGCAGAGTTGGCCTAGACCGACCTCAGCTACAGAGATCAGGAGTTTTCTTGGTTTGGCGGGATATTATCGCCGGTTTGTTCAGGGATTTTCATCCATTGCTTCTTCATTGACTAAATTGACCTAGAAGGGTGCACCATTCATGTGGTCGGATGAGTGTGAGGAGAGCTTTCAGAAGCTCAAGACAGCTTTGACCACAACTCCAGTGTTAGTATTGCCATCAGCTTCAGGTTCATATACCGTTTATTGTGATGCCTCGAGAGTGGGGATAGGTTGTGTGTTGATGCAGGAAGGTAAGGTAATTGCTTATGCTTCTCGGCAGTTGAAGCCACATGAGAAGAACTATCCTGTTCATGATTTGGAGCTAGCCGCCATTGTTCATGCATTGAAGATTTGGAGACACTATTTGTACGGTGTGTCTTGTGAGGTGTATACCGACCACCGTAGTCTCCAGCACTTGTTCAAACAGAAAGACCTTAATTTGAGACAGCGGAGATGGCTTGAGTTGCTGAAGGATTATGACATTACTATATTATATCATCCGGGGAAGGCCAATGTGGTGGCCGATGCTTTGAGCCGGAAGGCGGTCAGTATGGGGAGCTTGGCATATATTCCAGCTGAGGAGAGACCATTTGCTTATGATGTTCAAGTGCTAGCCAATCGGCTAGTGAGGTTAGATATTTCGGAGCCCAGCAGGGTATTGGCTTGTGTTGTATCTCGGTCATCTCTATATGATCGTATTCGTGAGCGCCAGTATGATGATCCATATTTGGCTGTCCTGAGGGACAGAGTTCAGCATGATGATGCTAGAGATGTCACCATTGATAGTGACGGCGTATTGAGGATGCAGGGCCGGATATGCGTGCACAATGTTGATGGCCTTCGTGAGTTGATTCTGGAGGAGGCCCATAGCTCGCGGTATTCTATCCATCCAGGAGCCGCGAAGATGTATCAAGATTTGAAACAGCACTATTGGTGGAGAAAGATGAAAATGGACATTGTCACACATGTAGCACGGTGCCTCAACTGTCAGCAGGTTAAGTACGAGCATCAGAGGCCCGGTGGTGTATTTCAGCGCATTGCTATTCCTGAGTGGAAATGGGAGAGGATCACTATGGATTTTGTTACTGGACTCCCTCGGACGGCGAGGAAGTTTGATTCCGTATGGGTGATTGTGGATAGACTGACCAAGTCAGCTCACTTCATTCCAGTTAGTACTACCTACTCATCGGAGCGGTTGGCAGCGATCTTTATTCGAGAGATTGTTCGGTTGCATGGAGTCCCAGTGTCTATCATATCCGACAGGGGTACTCATTTCACTTCTCAGTTTTGGAGAGCATTTCAGCGAGAAATGGGTACACGGGTTGAGTTGAGTACATCATTTCACCCCTAGACAGACGGACAGTCTGAGCGCACTATTCAGATCTTGGAGGATATGTTGCGAGCTTGTGTGATTGATTTTGGTGGTTCGTGGGATGAGTTCCTACCACTTGCTGAGTTTGCCTACAACAACAGTTATCAGTCGAGTATTCAGATGGCCCCGTATGAGGCATTGTATGGCAGGCGGTGTAGATCCCCCGTGGGATGGTTTGAGCCTCGTGAGGTTAGATTGATAGGGACTGAGTTAGTCCAGGATGCTCTGGATAGAGCAAAGTTGATCCAGGAGAGGCTTCGTACAGCACAGTCTCGTCAGAAGAGTTATGCGGACCGTAGAGTTCGAGAGTTGTCTTTCATGGTTGGTGACGGAGTATTGTTGAAGGTTTCACCTATGAAGGGTGTCATGAGGTTTGGGAAGAAAGGAAAGTTGAGTCCTAGGTACATTGGTCCTTTTGAGATACTCAGGAGAGTTGGAGAGGTGGCATATAAGTTGGCCTTGCCGCCCAGCTTATCCAGCGTCCATCCAGTATTCCATGTGTCTATGCTCCGGAAGTACATTGGAGATCCGTCTCATGTATTAGATTTCAGCACCATTCAGCTTGATTGTGATCTATCCTATGATGTGGAGCCTATTGCCATTTTGGGACGACAGGTGAGAAAATTGAGGTCTAAGGAGATTGCATCAGTTAAGGTTCAGTGGAGAGGTCGACCCGTGGAGGAAGCCACTTGGGAGATCGAGCGGGAGATGCGGAGCAGATATCCTCACTTGTTTGAGACTTCAGGTATGTTTCTTGACCCGCTCGAGTACGAGCGTTTGCTTAAGAGGGGGAGAATGTGACGATCCGGCCCGTCGTCACGGGAATTACCACCCCGTTATGTTGAAATTGTATGTTTTATACTTTTATATCAGTGTTAAAGTCTATCGGGTGATTTAGGAGTGATTTGGATTGAAAATGGGGCATATAGCCTTTTTGAAGGAGACTTGAATAAGGAAAGTCAACCCGGAGTTGACTATTTGGTTAGAGGGCTCGGAATCAGGTTCTGATGATTCGGTTAGTTCCGGGAGGTGATTTGTGACTTAGGGGAACGATCGGAATTGAATTTGGAGGCCCGGTGTAGAAATAGGCTTGAATTGGCTAAGATTGAATTTTGGCGAAATCCGAACGGTAGGTGAGATTTTAATCCGGGGGTCGGAATGGAATTCCGACAGTTGCAATAGCTCCGTTAGGTGATTTTGGATGTGCCTGCAAAATTTCAGGTCATTCGGACGTCGTTTAGTCGGATTTTTGATGGAATGTGCAATTCGGAAGTTTTGAAGGAATTTAGGCTTGAATCCGTGTGTAATTGGTGATTTTAATGTTTAGGATGGTGTTTTTATGATTGGAACAAGTTCGTATCGTGTTTTGGGGTATGTATGTGATTTTCGTTGGGGTCCCGGGGGCCTCGGTGTGTTTTCGGATGGTTAAACGGGAGAAAATGTGGAAAATTGCAGGTTTTGACTCTGGTTCTGTTGTTTTCGCTCCTGCGGAAATGGGGGCGCAGGAGCGAGTCCGCAGGAGCGGACGAGGGGGCGCAGGAGTGCTTGGCTTCGCAGAAGCGAAAATCTTTCCGCTGAAGCGGCATCGCAGGAGCGTAGAGGAGACCGCAGAAGCGGGATTTGCCAAGAGATGGGAAGTCCGCAGAAGCGGAAGGTCGATCGCATAGGCGAGTCCGCAGAAGCGGACTCTTGATCGCAGAGGCGGAAAGGACCGCAGGGGCGGAAGAATTTCCGCAGAAGCGGACCCGCAGGAGCGGTCCGTGTATCGCAGGAGCGGAAATGGCCAAATAGGCCTGGGTTCGCAGAAGCGACCAATTGGTCGCAGAAGCGGTTCCACAGGGGCGGAAAATGGTCCGCAGAAGCGAAAATCGCAGTGAATTAATTGTATCAGAAGTTAGAAAATTTCCGAAACATTTCACACATTTGGGTCTCGGCTTTAGAGGCGATTTGGGCGATTTTGAAGAGAAACTCAAAGGAAATCATCAGGTAATCAACTATGGACTTAAACTATGATTAGTGTTGATAATATTATGCAATTATATCATGAAAATGGAGGAATTTGGGGTGATTCATGGAAGATTTAACCCTAGGCTTGAACTTTAGAAAATCAAGGTTTTGAATGGGCAAATGGAGTCCGAATTTGGTAAAATTGATATGCTTAGACTCGTATTGAGATGAGGGTTCCGAATATGTGACTTTTGTAATTTTTCGACAAGCGTACCAAAAGTCGGGTTTTGACAACTTGGGAATTTTGATGTAAATTGAGTTGTATTGATTGGGTGTCGTCCCATTGGCCTAATTTGTTGTATTTCTACTGTATTTGATCAGATTCTACGCGTGCGGAGCTTGATTCTCGTGGCAAGGGCATTGCGGAGTAGTCGTCGCGCCGTATTTAGGTGAGTAATAGATGTGGGTGATGACCAGCGGGTTCGAAACCCCGGTATACCACTTTGTGACGCTGTATAGCGGCGAGACACGCACACTCTTGAGAGTGCGGGGTCGATCATGAACTGGAGACTATATATTAGTCCGACCTGTTGATACCGTATTATGATATTAGGCTATTCTTGAGCCGTCGAACCTCCTTCTCGGATGATTGCATATTATATATTGTGATAATGGCCACTCTTGAGCCGAGGAACCCCCTTCTTGGGCGGTTGAGTATACTTGTGGGCCGTGAGCCACTTATTGGATCCCGCGAGGATCGTTATCATTGTCTTATCATATTGACATGTTAGTTACTACCAGTCCGTAGCTATTTCTGTTATCATGCTATTTCCAATCTGTGGAACTTGATATTACTGTTTTCAACTGAAAAATGATAAAAGATGTTTTCAAAACTACTTTTGAGCCTGCGAGGTTGTATTTGCATATTAGCTGACTGGTAGTGGATCGGGCTGCGCGCCGCAGCGGTATATGTGTTGGATCGGACTGCACGCCGCAGTAATATTGTGCTTGGGCTGTAGGAGCCCCTCCGGAGTCTGAACCCCCACAGTGAGCACGGGTACCCAAATTGGATCGGGCTACGCGCCGTAGCGGTCATATCATACATTGCATTGCATTTTAGCTACATCTGCTAGTTGTTATACTGTTTTGCTGGTACTTGTTGGTACAGGTACAGTTGATATTGATTCTGTGACAGTGTATTTGATTACAGCTTTACATAGTGCTTTATTGCGAATTTCTTATCTGCGCTGTCTTACCCTTGTTTATTACCACTGAGTCTGGCAGTACTCATTTTACTCCCCGCACCCTGTGTGCAACCCAGGTACCTCTCAGCAGTGATCCAGTAGCTGTGCGAGGCGACATTTGTGGATATTCGAGGTAGCTGCAGAGTCCGCAGGACCCGATATTCCTTCTTACTGTCTCTTGATTTTGTATTGACTTTTCTTTCCGCACTTGGTATCTTGTAAACCTTGTACACTCATGTTCAGTAGAGGCTCATGACTCTTGACCGTTCGGTCTATGGGAGTTGATGTATTATGGGACTTGGTTTCCCGTTTTCGTTATTTGTATCGCTATTGCTTCGTGATTTAATATGCTTAAATGGGCTAAAGAGAGCTTCTAGCTTCGTTATTGTTATTGATTGGTCAGACTGGCTTAGCAATGTGCTGGGCGCCATCACGACTGAATTAACTACTGGAAAGCTTGGAGTAATCATAGTTTGCACAATAGACTTATCTTAACTGAATTAAAACTTCCTAATAAAAAGCATAAACAAACAAGTATAATGAAAACAAGCAAACATGCCTTTCGGCTAGCTAAAGAGTGAGCTACAAGGAAACTAACTGATCGACAAACTTATTCAAATCGATTGCATAACATATACTCAATTTCACACAATCGATAAACAACAATCGATAACCAGTAATTTACAAATTCTCGGCCAAAAAACAAAGAAATACCAATCTCATTATTCGACGACGTTAATCAATCGAATATGCACACTAATACCAAACGTATTCAACCAATCAACCAGAAGCAAGTGAATTGACCAAATAAAAGGTCTTGGGGAGGGGAAGAATAGAATCGACAGAAAAAACTAAGAAAAACTAATGAGATAAATCATACGAGTATCTAGATATCAATAAAACATAACCAGAACAACAACAAAAAAAAAAGAATACCTCAGAAAATCATCACTGGTTCGAACTCGGCCGCAAATTTTTCAAGCCAAACGAGCCTTAATCGAATGTTCTTGACTAAGAACATTTCGACTAAGGTCAATTAGACCTCAAATCTCTATTTAAATCGGCCGGAATCTGTGATTTTTGTGTTTCTAAGGTTTTATGCCTAATTTGGGGCTCAACCAATTCCGGCCTGGTTTGAACGAAACTATGCTTAGGGTTAGAACGGGGAGGTCTCGTGGGTGCTGTGGTGCGAAATAGGATTGGTTTGGGGTAAGTGTTGATTTCCGGCGAACTTCGATCCGGTATTCGAAGCTATTGAAGACGATTTGAGAAAAAAGAAGTAGGGGTTCGGAAAGAGGAGGTTGAGGGGGTTGTTTGGTGTAAAAATGGAGGTCATTGACCTACCGGAACCGCCATGAGGCGATTTCCGGCAGGCGGTGTACGGTGGCTCATGGCGGCGGCTAATGGAGAAACGGGAGAGAAGAGTGAGAGAGGGTGGCTTTTGGTCTGAGGTCAGATCTTTAGGGTTTAGGGTATTTTGGTATGTTAAAATTCAAGATGAATCCTGGGCCGTTAGATCAACAAAGATCAACGACCAGGATCATCATAGTAAAGGTAAAATGGGTGTGGGTTGTTTAGGTGGGTTAGACGGGTTGGGCATTTGGGCCTGGTTGACTGAACGGGTAACGGGTATTTAGGGGTGGGTTTCGTATGGGCCAGGGACTTTTGGTCCAAATCTGATCCTAATTCAATTTATACACGAAAAACACCTTAAAATAACAATTTTATCTTTAAAAATAATAATAATAATAATAATAATTAAACACAATTACATATTAAATCACACGATTTGGATATTAAGATTAATAATCCTAATTTAAATTATACACTAAAATTAACTTAAAATGCCAAATTACCTAATCAAATTCAACAATTAAACTTATGAACACATGAAATCAATTTCCAATCAAATTCTACAATTAATTTTGTCACACCTCCTTTTTCGCACCCGCGCGGGCGCGAGGGTAAAGGGAGTTTTTCCAATTAAAGGACAATCGAAACGGGATTTATTTATTTAATTCAGAGTCGCCATTTGGGAAAATAATGGTGTCCCAAGTCACCGGTTTGATCCCGAACCGAGGAAATTTATGACTTTGTAATATAGTTTGCGAAACTAGAAAACTGGATAAGGAACTCTGTTAACCCGGGAGAAGATGTTAGGCACTCCCGGATTCCGTGGTTTTAGCAAGGTCGCTCAACTGCAATTTTTTTTTTTTTTTTACTTTTATCTGATTTCTTTACATATTTTAACTATGTGCTTTTAATGTTTCGCTTTTTGATTTTAGAAGAATTGCGACGTCACGAAAACACATTTCAAGTCACACCGCAACCGGTACGCCTGTGACTTTAATGTATTTCAGTTTCGCCGAGAGTAAGATTTGGGTCACATAAATGCGCACCCGTATTTAGGAAAGTAATTTTATTAAAGTCGTGCCTAAAGGTCTATCGTGTTGTTAACTTTGGGAAAGACCGTAAAATTCGCTAAACAGTATTCCCGAGTCTAAGTTTTTTTGTAACAATTTATGTGAGGGCCCCGCAATTGTGTATTGAGTTCAATTTACAGCATAAAACCAAAGCCATCCACATACTGAGGATCAATTTGATAAATTTGACAGGCAAAAAAAGAAAGGACAGTATAGAATGGCAGCTAAGAATAATGTAGTTTACACTTCGTAAATAATTCTTCTAAAGCAATATATACAAATGTTGGATCATGCACAACATTATACATTTGTGTTTGTTGATTACCAAGCATTACTAGTAGGTTAAAAACTAGGAGAGGTCCTAAGTACAAATTAAGTTTTAACTCAAAATAGTTGCTACTGCTTCATTTATATGCCAACACGGCAATAGGCCTCTTCTTCATCACTTGCTCATTGATATACATAATCTGCAATATTCAAGCATGCAATTGAGTGGACCAATTCTAATAACTAGCTTCTTTAATTTACAAATTCCTCTGTTATTCTTACGTCTTTAGTTAATTCATTGTACTTCAAAGCTATGAATCTGTTAACACAAGTTCACAAACTCTATTTTGGACAATACACTTTTGGACATAGTGCATGTGGTAACATATCAAACAAGAACAATGAATTAAATCATATTGCTATGCTAACACAGATGTTCAATAAACTGAAGCAGAAGTCAAGATTTCCATTCATATAGAGCACGCGTGTATGAAAATTGGAACTGACCTCTTCACACAAAGCCATAAAAGAGCAGAAAATAGACCTTTGGAACTGAGATCGCAGCCTTTCACTACGCAACAAATCAACGAATACAATCTTCGGCTTTAAAAATCCAAACGAGCAAACAAAGGAATTGCCAACTAGAACACGGACGGTGCCTCAGCTTGCTGGACCTCGACCTCAGAACTAAACTGAAGAATTCTCCGTTTTAAAGCTTTGAACAAATAATGTCGTCGCAAATCAGCACAACGACTGGATCGGAAAGATTATTTTGATAACCACGACGTTCACCAGTGAACTCAAACTAAACCAAAAATGAACCTAATGAACTCCATGACAGTAGTTCGTGGTTTGGAATAGTTGCGGGCTGCTTCAGGTTGTTTGGGTGAGAACTGGAAGTTAACGATGGTGAGCTGTGGGTTTGACGTCGTGGACTGTTTCAGGTGTGGAGGCGAGAATGGAGCTGCCTAGCTGGTATTCGTTTGGTCATGAGGAACGGGTTGTTTGTCGATGAGGGTGGTCGATGGTTTCCGGCGGGTTTTGTGAAGGGGGTGGTGTGAAGGAGATGAGCTTCAAGGGGGTGGGGTGTCGTGTGTAACGCCTGGTTCCAGCCTTTTTTCTTTCTCCTGCTTGCTGTCGTTTTTCTTCTCTTCTTAAAGAAGAAGGTGAACAGTCTTTTCTTACAAAAATCTCCCCAAAAAACCTGCTTTCTTCATGAAGAAGAAGAAGCCAACCGTCACCTTTTTTTTCTCTTTTTTTCGTTGGTTTTTCCTGAAGAAGATGATCCGGACAGGGGAGCATGAAGGGTCTCCAGCCTTCTGTGTATTTTTGGTCTTCGTTGATGGCTGCGAAATTTTTTTGAAAAATAGCTGGTGCTGTGTTCTCTACCCTCGTCCCCTTCACGTGAAGTGCATGTATATTGTATTTCAAATATTCCAAGACCAAAATGATGGGTCTCTCACGTGGGGTTGGGTACCCAATAGTGATGGGTCTTCCTCGTGTTCTGTCTGTGTCCCCCATGTGTATCCCCCACGTGTGGTGGGCTCGGATTATTATGGGCTATGTCCGAAAATTATAAAACCGGGTGGTTTGAACCCGAATATTATTCTTCGCCGGAACCGAGAATGAGAACACGGTGTTATTAATTAATCACTACAAAATATTAAATAAAATTATTTTTGTAATTTTCGTTTTTAATAAAAAGATAAAAATATAAAGTACTATTTTTGTATTTTTTTCAAGTTTAAAATGACTACGAAACATTAATAAAACTATATTTTTGTTATTTTTCATTTTAAGGTAAAAATAAAGTAAAAGAGTCAAATTTAGCTAAAATAGCTATATTAAAACTAAACTAAATATTTTACGCTAAAAATATAAAAAATCTCGGGTAGGGGCAAAATCACGCATCTACAATTGCAAGTGTCTCCCTCTCCGTGCACTGTAATTTCTTGCTGCTTCTATTCGAACTTAACCATTTGGTGCAAGGATTAAACTAAAAGAAGAGGAATGTGACCGAGCCCTTGTATCTGAGCTGCCTACATATCCTTGGCTATAAAGGAATCAGGCCACGTGTAGTTCGAAAGTGAGTAAGAATATGGAGTAACCGAGGTGGAGAGCCGGTCGAGGTGCCGTTTCGCCGAGGTTTCGTTCCGTCGAGGTTCCGGTCCGTGGTCCTGCTATTACATCAAAAATCAAAACATGAGAAAGACTAACTAAGCCTATCGGCTACTAGTTACAAGATTCCTATCTATAAGTCTTCTGAAGCTTGATCTTGAGTATTGGTTGGTGCTTCATGCGGACTCTAAATTTGAACCTTGATACTTGCTAGTTGTAGGTGCTGCTTTTCGGATTAAGACCAGGTATGTAGTGCTTGTGACCTCGGCCATGTCTTGAACACACCACATCTTTCATCAACTTTTGCACTTGGATTAACTCCTTGCCTTTTTTCATTATGACTGACTTCAGTTGAGCATCTCTGACTATTGACTCGCATTCTGGTCGCAAGCTTCTTTTGATGCTAACTTGCATTGCACTCCGAAGTGAATTCCCTTACTTGTGATCTTCGAACTATTATCCTTCGAAGTCCGAATCTATCTTTTCTGATCCTTGTTGCCTTCCTTCTGATTCATGCTGGGGATTTCCGTTACACTCTGTCACTTTTCGATTGTTCACTATCCTTACCAAATCTTGGAAACTGAGACGGCGTTCTGCTTTTCTGGCGGGCACCTGATTACCAAAACTTGAAATGTATAGATCGAATGATTACCATCTCAGGAGAAAGATTCATCGGACTGAGATTTTGATGTCTTAGGAGAAAGATTCATCAGACTAAGACTTTGACGCTAGGAGATAATTCCTCGGACTAGGTCTAAATTGTTGTGATCTCAGGAGAAAGATTCATCAGACTGAGATTTTGGTATCTTAGGAGGAAAATTCATCAGACTAAGACTTTGACGCTAGGAGATAATTCATCAGACTAGGTCTAAATCATTGTGATCTTAGGAGAAAGATTCATCAGACTAAGATTTTGATATCTTAGGAGAAAGATTCATCAGACTAAGATTTTGACGCTAGGAGATAATTCCTCCGACTAGGTCAAAATTGTTGTGATCTCAGGAGAAAGATTCATCAGACTGAGATTTTGATATCTTAGGAGAAAGATTCATCGGACTAAGATTTTGATGTCTTAGGAGAAAGATTCATCAGACTAAGATTTTGACGCTAGGAGATAATTCCTCAGACTAGGTCTAAATTGCTGCCTTACTTAAAATCTTCCAATTGTTGCTTCATTCTTCTTGTTGCTTTCATCTAAAACCTCTAATTGTTGTTTTTCACTTCCTATTAAATTATCTTTAACTATAACTTCATAAACTAAATCGACACTCCATTCTTCAGGCGGGCTTCCTGACTTCAACTACATCTTCAAAACTAAATCGCCACTCCATTCTTCAGGCGGGCTTCCTGACTTCAACTACATCTTCAAAACTAAATCGCCACTCCATTCTTCAGGCGGGCATCCCTGACTTCAACTACAACTTTAAAATAAATCGCCACTCCATTCTTCAGGCGGGCTTCCTGACTTCAACTACATCTTCAAAACTAAATCGCCACTCCATTCTTCAGGCGGGCTTCCTGACTTCAACTACATCTTCAAAACTGAATCGCCACTCCATTCTTCAGGCGGGCTTCCTGACTTCAACTACAACTTCAAAATAAATCGCCACTCCATTCTTCAGGCGAGCTTCCTGACTTCAACTACAACTTCAAAATAAATCGCCACTCCATTCTTCAGGCAGGCTTCCTGACTTTAACTACAACTCAAAACTAAATCGCCACTCCATTCTTCAGGCGGGCTCCCTGACTTCAACTACATCTTCAAAACTAAATCGCCACTCCATTCTTCAGGCGGGCTTCCTGACTTCAAAAACATCTTCAAAACTAAATCGTCACTCCATTCTTCAGGCGGGCATCCCTGACTTCAACTACAACTTTAAAATAAATCACCACTCCATTCTTCAGGCGGGCTTCCTGACTTCACCTACATCTTCAAAACTAAATCGCCACTCCATTCTTCAGGCGGGCTCCCTGACTTCAACTACAACTTTAAAATAAATCGCCACTCCATTCTCCAGGCGGGCTCCCTGACTTCAACTACATCTTCAAAACTAAATCGCCACTTCATTCTTCAGGCGGGCTTCCTGACTTCAACTACATCTTCAAAACTAAATCGCCACTCCATTCTTCGGGCGGGCATCCCTGACTTCAACTACTGCTTCAAAATAAAATTGCCACTCCATTCTTCAGGCGGGCTCCCTGACTTCAACTACTACTTCAAAATAAAATTGCCACTCCATTCTTCAGGCGGGCTTCCTGACTTCAACTACATCTTCAAAACTAAATCGCCACTCCATTCTTCAAGCGGGCTCCCTGACTTCAACTACATCTTCAAAACTAAATCGCCACTCCATTCTTCAGGCGGGCTCCCTGACTTCAACTACAACTTTAAAATAAATCGCCACTCCATTCTTCAGGCGGGCTCCCTGACGTTAACTACAACTCAAAACTAAATCGCCACTCCATTCTTCAGGCGGGCTCCCCGACTTCAACTACAACTCAAAACTAAATCGCCACTCTATTCTTCAGGCGGGCTCCCCGACTTCAACATCAACTCACTAACTACATCCCATCCTTTCTTCTAAATTACCTTGTTTCGGAATTGCTTTCCTCCTAGGTCGTGTTATTTCTCCCTTGACTGCTGGGGATATCTTTGGAATTGTTTACTTACATGCTGGGGATGATGCTGCTGGGAAAATCTTCTCTATTTTCTCCCTTTCTACTTCCTTCAAAACCTTTTATTCTCTCCCGGGATCGCGGGGGATTGAAATGTCATTAGTTGAGGATTGTCCTGTCGGGGGACCCCTTTTCCTTTTTCCTCTTTCCAAACCTCCTTCGGGACTCGCATTTTGCTCCCTTAAAAAACTTGTAGGATATAATGCTGCCGGGGAAATCTCGAAATCAGTGTTTCATTTTTTTCGAGAACTGCTGGGGATGATACCGGCCTCTTGCCTTTCTGAACGCAAGCTTCCTCGTTTTGTCCTGTCTGCTGGGGGTATAATTTCCTCTATCACAGCTTGTTGTTTTCTTTCTTTCAAAGCTGCTGGGGATAATCGGGTTCAAAGATCATTTCCTCGCATTATCTGGCTTCTTTCCCCAACCGGGTATTTGGTTTCGAGAAAATTTTCACAACGGGAGAAAATTTTCTGCCCCAGTTTGAGAATCTTCTTCGTGGCATGCTTTTCTGCCAACAACCCCTCTTTTTCCTGTTTCAAATCAAAGAAAAATTGGTTAGTTTTAAAATGTGGTGGCTGGTTGTGGTGCTCCTGCTGGGGATGGTTCTCCTCTTCTTTCCCTGCTCTGCGTTTCATTGTCAGACCCTGCCGGGGATGTTATCATTTGATGATATTCATGCTGGGGATAGTTTTCTCCTTTTTTGCTTCCCCGCCTTCCTTGACGACTCTTTATTCGCGAACCTTTCCACGTGGTTTTCCACCTGACCACCCGAATTCCTATAATAGTGACCCTTCGTGAAGACCTTGCATGTTTTACTGGTGAACCATTTTCTTTGTTCACCCTTGTCACTGAAAATACCTTTCTGCCGGGGATATCTCCCCTTCTTTGGCGGCATATCTAAGGAATGGGCATTTCCCGACCTTTGAGTCTCATTGGCCTTGGCCTCGAGGTCATTAACCTTCATTGAAATATCCTTTTTCACACCGATCCACCCCTTTGTCGATTTCCTATTGCTGGGGAATATCCTTCTGGACACTGGCTTTGCGCTTAATCCCTCCTCACTTATACCACTTGGGTGTACCAATCAAATTTTGTCTTGCATAATTGGAAAGCTGATGGAAAATTTTGAAGTCATTTCTTACAAACAGGCTCTATTGGGGAATTTTTTTTATGAAAGGAGAAAGATAAAAGGAAACAGATTATAAGACAAAAACGAGGATGACTCTCTAAAAACAAAAATTATAAAATAACCCTATCGAACGTGGATACCAACTCTAATGGACATGACATGCACATATAGCCTACCATCCGTCATTAAACCGCCTTTTGTAATCTTCTCCTGGGGCTTTCCTATCTCATTTCCAACCTTCGTTCGACTTGTAGTGCCCGAGGGGTTTTCACTACCAAGCCTCTCTCATTTCGGTTTTCTCTCAGCTTTCATCGCCTTATGGTGCCCGTGAAGGTTTTCACCGCTAAGACTCTCTCATTTGTGTTACTTTTCCGCTGGGGATTGGTGGTGCTACTGCTAAGATTCTCTCATATTTCTTCTGCTGCGGATCCGAGTCTTTTCTGATGGGAATCAGAGTGTTATGTTCTGATAAGACTTCTCTCATTTGCCCGACTTGGCCTCTTTTAAAGATTGGTCAAAAGGTCTTTCTTTGGACCGTAATGTGGATTTGGATAAGGCTAGAAAGAAATGGTATTAAAGGCTCGAAACAAAACAAAATGGGTTCAAAATTGCAACCTTCGGAGTCTACATCTTCCTTTATAAACACAACTTTTGTTGCCCCGGTTTCTAGCTTGGGGATTTTTATTTCTTTATTTACACTATGACCGAGCTGTGAAGCGCCTACGTATCCTCCTTGAGGAATCAGGTCAAACGTAGTTCCCAATTCCTTGTTTTTCAAGTTTCTTTTTTTTCACACATTTTTCTTTTTCTTTTCTTTATCTCTTTTTGTTGTTTTTTTTTCTTTATTTTTTTTTCTTTATCCATTTCTTCTCTTACCTTTCAAACTTGTGTTTCTAGTCTTTGTAACTAATTCCGAATGAGGGGTGTGAAAGAATTTAAAGTAAGGCTCAAAGGGTTGACGATGGATAAAGTGTTTGGATAGCAGAACAAAATGCCTTCGTCATTCCAATCTTCAAAACATGCCAAGCGTAAACAACACAATTAATATTCGTCATATCTTTAAAGCACTGTTGGGCAACACTCTCATTTTCATTATTATGAACGACCCCATGTCAATTTGGCCGGCTTGCCTTTAACGGTTTCCTTTTACTTGCCCCAGTTTCTCATGACTCGGGCTTCGAATAATCTCAAACCATTCTTATTTAATTTAAATATCTTGATCACCTCCCAATGGTTTTGTGATTAACTTTTAAGATCAGGCCAGAACTATGCGCGCACGTCATGTCACTAGAGCTAGAGAAAAAGAACTATAGGAAGGAGAGGACTAAATAACAGAAAATGTCTAGAAATAATATAAAATAGGTCATTGCATTAACCGATAAAACAACGACTCGAACAACCAAAAAACAAAACTGGGGTTACAACCCTTAGAACGAACCTAGACCCTTTTAGATGAGACACTATGATCAAAAGAAAAATACAAATATAAAATGTTTGAGCCACAAGACAACATTCGGATTACCATTCTGAAATAACTCGGACAAATAGAAATGACAACAAAATAAGCCACCACAAATGACTCTCCAATTGATAAGCCTGACATTTAGCCATGAATTTGATTATCATAACCACTATGGCCTTCTCTCATTTCAGTCGGCAAATTCCCGAGTGGATTCTCATATTCCGTGTCACCAGGCATCACCGCCAGAAAGTGTGTATCATCAGGTGCAGGTAATGGATTCAGCGCGATATTCCGGGTGTCACTGTTATGAATCACAATCAATCTTTCTTGGATCATCCTTTCTATTTCCCTTTTCAAATCCCGACAACTTTCCATGTTGTGCCCCTGGGCATGGGAATGGTATTCACACCTTTTAGATGGGTCAAATCTCCTTGCATGTGGGTCCACATGATTTGGAGGGATGGGTGCAATCATGTCCTGTTGCTTTAACTTCTCAAATAAGCTTTCATAGGAAACTCCTATTGGTGTGAAATTCTCCTTCAACTTCGGTTCCCTTCTATGCCCTTGGTTTGGAAGTGGGTTATAAGGTATTTGGAAATTTTGCAGAGGCTGATAGAGATTTTGTGATGCTCGTGCTCGCTTTCTTGGATGATTTGATGGCTGAATAACATACCGGGGTGGATCAACTGGGTATGGTGGGTTCGGAGGTGGATAGTAATGCTCAGGGGAATTATGGAAAACTTGTCGAGACATCGCATACCGTCGAGGTGTTCTTCTGGAACCTTTTCTTGACCCTGATATCATCATGACCCCTTCATCCCTCTCATTCGTGTCACTAGATTCAAATTGGACAGCCTGAGCTGCAGCCTTGAGAGCCGCTTGACTTATAATTCCGCCTGTCTTAAGACCGTTCTCTACCATTTCTCCCATTTTGATTACATCCAAGAAGGATTGACCAACCGCAGACATCATGTTCTGAAAATAATCCGGCTCTTGAGCCCTGAAGGAAGACAGTGATTAACTCATGGTCATCCATGGGTGGCTCAGCACGAGCCGCTTGCTCTCTCCATTTAAGGGCATATTCCCTGAAACTTTCACTTGATTTCTTCTTCAGATTTGAAAGGAAAATGCGGTCCGGGGCAATGTCAATGTTGTATTGGAATTGTTTGACAAAGGCCTGTGCCATGTCGTTCCAGACGTGCCAGCGAGATGCATCTTGATCCCAAAACCATTCAGAGGCTACTCCTGTAAGGCTTTCCCCAAAGTAGGCTATTAACAATTCTTCATTTCTTCCCAAGCTCCTTAGTTGATTGCAATACCTTTTCAAATGGGCTATGGGATGTCCATGTCCATCGTACTTTTCAAATTTGGGAATCTTGAAACCAGGTGGCAAGTGGACATCGGGAAACAAGCATAGATCTTTGAAAGCAACACTCTTTTGACCTGCCAACCTGTGCGTGTTTTTCAACCGCTGTTCTAAGCTTTTCAATCTTTGGGTTATTTCCTCCTGTACCATCTTTCGGGGATCTTGCGTTGTCCGCTTGTCACAAACCAACCACCTTCTACTTACTTTACAATTCAAGACAAAACATGTTAGAATGGACTTAGACAGTCCTTATCAAATTTTTTTTATTTTTATTTTATTTTTTTTTATTTTATATTATATATATACATATACAGTTGTGGTCGAATCTTATGGAGATTGCCTACGTATCATGACCCCGCATGAATCGGACCGAGCGTAGTTCTTGCAAATTAATGCAAGAAATAAAGAGATGTTTATTTGATTTTTTTTTGATTTTTTTTTTTGAAGGAAAATTATAGAAGCCGACTTCAACTACAAACTTGAAAAACTTTCACATTTTGTACCGGAGATTTCTACAAGAATAAAAATTATTTTTCTACAAAATTGGCCATGTAATGGCTTATTGGGCAAAATGGTTATTTTTGTAAAATTTTTTTTTTTTTTTTAAGAAAATGAACTCAAAAATCATGTGGCTCATGGGGCATCGTTCGGCATCGCCATAAGCCAACATAAGATTGAAAAGCCCTTTTTTTTTTTTAATGTCACTTGTGACTATTTTTACAAAATTGGCCATGTATGGTTTACTTAGACAAAGTGACTATTTTTGCAAAATTTTATTTAAGAAAGATAAACTTGAAACTTTTTTTTTTATCCTGTGGCT
Source organism: Nicotiana noctiflora (assembly GCA_032618575.1). NCBI lineage: Eukaryota > Viridiplantae > Streptophyta > Magnoliopsida > Solanales > Solanaceae > Nicotiana > Nicotiana noctiflora. The sequence goes on from JASVEL010011945.1 coordinate 556,038, forward strand.
CATGGGGCATCGTTCGGCATCACCATAAACCAACACAAGACTATTTTTCATAAATTGGCCATGTAATGGCTTATTTAGACAAAGTGGCTCTTTTTTTTTTGCAAAATTTTATTTAAGAAAAATACAAATTCAAAAAAATTCTCATCCTGGGACCTATGGGGCATCGTTCAGCACCGACACAGGCCAACACAAGACTGAGGAGGTTAAAATGCCAAATGTGGCTATTTATGCAAAGACCGGCCATGTAATGGCTTATTTGATAAAGTGGATATTTTTGAAGAATTGAGCAATGACTCAAACGTAATTTTGCGGATACAACCTCTCAACATTTTCGCGAGGGAATATTTCAAGGCTGTGTCCAAAATTATTTACAAATGACTCAAAGTGGCTATTCTTGCAAAAACAGCCTTCCAGCGTCCTTTTGAGGGACATTCTGCTTATTTTAAGCAAGAATAACATCACCCGACTTATTTATAACAAAATCAAAAATTTGATTTTTTTTTTTTTATTATTTTTTTTTTTGCAAAAGGGGTGTAAACCCCGACTTGATTTTGCGGCTATGGCCTTGCAATATTTCCACAAGGAATATTTCAAGGCTATGCATGCAAATTATTAGAAATGATTCAAAGTGGCTATTTTGCAAAAACAGCCTTCCGGCGTCCTTTCGGAACATTCGGCTATTTTTCAAAATGGCATCACCTTGATTTTATTGAAAACTAAAACTTCGACATTTTTTTTTAAAATTTTTGAAGGGGTGGTTGGACCCGATGAGGGTTGCCTACGTATCCCACCTAATGGAGAGAATCAAACCTGCGTAGTTCGGTCAGATTATTTTATGACCAATTATTTCAACAAAATTGCTCTTCCTATTTTTCAAATTTTCAAATTTTCGACAACATTTCGTCAATATTTTTGATATTTTTCTATTCCAAAATTCTATTTCTTTTTTTTTTTTGTTTTCAGGAATTTAACCAATCATCATAATAATACATGATAAATAAATGCAACATATAATATACTCGGTCTTTGATTACCGGGTCACCTGTCCTAGACGGACCCAACCCCTGTGTTGAGTCCCCTAAGTCAAATGCAACGTGATGCAAATAAGCGTTTCCTACTAGGGATCCGGCATGAAGTCATGTTATTCTAAGCTCGGAACCTCGGTATGTGATCTAGACTGTGTACCCAAGTGGACAACTCGGGCTGAGGAAGGAGCTCCTTTCCGGGAACCAAAAGGCCAACCGGCTTAGAAACTTTCCGAGCTTTTTCTTATTTTTGGTATTGACACTAACAGAAAGGGGAGTCTCAACCAGTAAGCACATCCCCGGGGGTAAGAAGAGAAGGGTTTTCGGCACAGTTTTATATATACAATTCACGCAATATCAAAGCGGTAAACATGTAGCACATTAATCAAAACATATAATGAAATCAAATATAAGCAAAAATAGCACATTAATTAAACATGTAATAAAATCAGATATAGACAAAACAACAATTTAACTGAGCTCGAATTCTTAGACCCCGAACCGAAGTTCGGAGGTTTAGTCCCCAGCAGAGTCGCCAGAGCTGTCACACCTCCTTTTTTCGCTAACCCGCGAGGGCGCGATGAAGTTTTTCCAATTAAAGGACAATCGAAACGGGATCAATTTATTAAATTCAGAGTCGCCACTTGGGAAAATAATGGTGTCCCAAGTCACCGGTTTGATCCCGAACCGAGGAAATTTATGACTTTGTAATATAGTCTGCGAAACTAGAAAACTCGATAAGGAACTCTGTTAACCTGGGAGAAGGTGTTAGGCACTCCCGGATTCCGTGGTTTTAGCACGGTCGCTCAACTACACTTTTTTGCTTTTATCTGATTTATTTTTGCTTTTATCTGATTTCTTTACATATTTTAACTATGTGCTTTTAATGTTCCGCTTTTTGATTTTAGAAGAATTGCGACGTCACGAAAACACATTTCAAGTCACACCGCAACCGGTACGCCTGTGACTTTAATGTATTTCAGTTTCGCCGAGAGTAAGATTTGGGTCACATAAATGCGCACCCGTATTTAGGAAAGTAATTTTATTAAAGTCGTGCCTAAAGGTCTATCGTGTTGTTAACTTTGGGAAAGACCGTGAAATTCGCTAAACGGTATTCCCGAGTCTAAGTTTTTTTGTAACAATTTATGTGAGGGCCCCGCAAATGTGTATTGAGTTCAATTTACAGCATAAAACCAAAGCCATCCACATACTGAGGATCAATTTGATAAATTTTACAGGCAAAAAAAGAAAGGACAGTATAGAATGGCAGCTAAGAATAATGTAGTTTACACTTCGTAAATAATTCTTCTAAAGCAATATATACAAATGTTGGATCATGCACAACATTATACATTTGTGTTTGTTGATTACCAAGCATTACTAGTAGGTTAATAACTAGGAGAGGTCCTAAGTACAAATTAAGTTTTAACTCAAAATAGTTGCTACTGCTTCATTTATATGCCAACACGGCAATAAGCCTCTTCTTCATCACTTGCTCATTGATATACATAATCTGCAATATTCAAGCATGCAATTGAGAGGACCAATTCTAATAACTAGCTTCTTTAATTTACAAATTCCTCTGTTATTCTTACGTCTTTAGTTAATTCATTGTACTTCAAAGCTATGAATCTGTTAACACAAGTTCACAAACTCTATTTTGGACAATACACTTTTGGACATAGTGCATGTGGTAACATATCAAACAAGAACAATGAATTAAATCACATTGCTATGCTAACACATATGTTCAATAAACTGAAGCAGAAGTCAAGATTTCCATTCATATAGAGCACGCGTGTATGAAAATTGGAACTGACCTCTTCACACAAAGCCATAAAAGAGCAGAAAATAGACCTTTGGAACTGATATCGCAGCCTTTCACTACGCAACAAATCAACGAATACAATCTTCGGCTCTGAAAATCCAAACGAGCAAACAAAGGAATTGCCAACTAGAACACGGACGGTGCCTCAGCTTGCTGGACCTCGACCTCAGAACTAAACTGAAGAATTCTCCGTTTTAAAGCTTTGAACAAATAATGTCGTCGCAAATCAGCACAACGACTGGATCGGAAAGATTATTTTGATAACCACGACGTTCACTAGTGAACTCAAACTAAACCAAAAATGAACCTAATGAACTCCATGACAGTAGTTCGTGGTTTGGAATCGTTGCGGGCTGCTTCAGGTTGTTTGGGTGAGAACTGGAAGTTAACGATGGTGAGTTGTGGGTTTGACGTCGTGGACTGTTTCAGGTGTGGAGGCGAGAATGGAGCTGCCTAGCTGGTATTCGTTTGGTCATGAGGAACGGGTTGTTTGTCGATGAGGGTGGTCGATGGTTTCCGGCGGGTTTTGTGAAGGGGGTGGTGTGAAGGAGATGAGCTTCAAGGGGGTGGGGTGTCGTGTGTAACGCCTGGTTCCAGCCTTTTTTCTTTCTCCTGCTTGCTGCCGTTTTTCTTCTCTTCTTAAAGAAGAAGGTGAACAGTCTTTTCTTACAAAAATCTCCCCAAAAAACCTGCTTTCTTCATGAAGAAGAAGAAGCCAACCGTCACCTTTTTTTTTCTCTTTTTTTTCGTTGGTTTTTCCTGAAGAAGATGATCCGGACAGGGGAGCATGAAGGGTCTCCAACCTTCTGTGTATTTTTGGTCTTCGTTGATGGCTGCGAATTTGTTTTTGAAAAATAGCTGGTGTTGTGTTCTCTACCCTCGTCCCCTTCACGTGAAGTGCATGTATATTGTATTTCAAATATTCCAAGACCAAAATGATGGGTCTCTCACGTGGGGTTGGGTACCCAATAGTGATGGGTCTTCCTCGTGTTCTGTCCGTGTCCCCCATGTGTGTCCCCCACGTGTGGTGGGCTCGGATTATTATGGGCTATGTCCGAAAATTATAAAACCGGGTGGTTTGAACCCGAATATTATTCTTCGCCCGGAACCGAGAATGAGAACACGGTGTTATTAATTAATCACTACAAAATATTAAATAAAATTATTTTTGTAATTTTCGTTTTTAATAAAAAGATAAAAATATAAAGTACTATTTTTGTATTTTTTCAAGTTTAAAATGACTACGAAACATTAATAAAACTATATTTTTGTTATTTTTCATTTTAAGGTAAAAATAAAGTAAAAGAGTCAAATTTAGCTAAAATAGCTATATTAAAACTAAACTAAATATTTTACGCTAAAAATATAAAAAATCTCGGGTAGGGGCAAAATCACGCATCTACAAATTTCATGAACAAACACATAATAAAAAACATACAAGAATCAAAGTCCAATTAAACTCAAAAACAAACTTAATAGAACTCAATAATTAATTGAACTACAAATTAAATCTAACAACACTACAATCCAAATAAACATCCAAGTGATTAACTACACATTCTTATGTTAAAAACTTAAACAAAATAAATAAACAAGTTTCATGGATAATCCGGAGTTGTGATGAACAAATCAAGAAGACAAACATCCAACATACAATAATTTCGGATCTGAAAATACTAACAAAATATGGACAAAAACAAAAATTTGAAATCGACTAACCAGATTGAAACAACGATCATTCGACCAGATTCATTATATATATATATATATATATATATATATATATATATATATATATACAAACAGAAGAAGAAAAAGAACATAAGGAACAAGAAAACGTAGGCGGGGGAGGGGTGGCTCCCGAATTACTGCCTGGTGGTTGTTCCTGGGAGGCATTCCGGCGGGTGTTATTGGAGGGTTCGTGGTGTGTAGGTTAAAACGAAGAAGAAGAAGAAGGGGTGATGTGTAAGGGTTGTGGTGGCTAGGGTTTTGTGGAGTGTATAATGGTTGGTCTCTACTGAGACCAAAGCCTTATATACTCGGAGCCCTCAAGGTGATCCTGGCCGTTGGATCTCTGATGATCAACGGTCAGGGCTTGGCCTAATCAAACGATGCCGTATTGACCCATATGAAGCCACAGGTCTCTTCCGTTGGATCATCTGGATTGGAAGGTTGAGATCAAGTCTCTCATTTCAATTAACCATTAAAAATCCATTAATAATCTCAACCGTTAGATCTGAGGAAGTGAACGGCTGAGATTCTATCAATTTAAATACCTGGACCGGATCTTTTGGGCTAAAATATTGGGCCACAATTCAGACTTAATCTTGGCCCAGTTCTTATTACGCTTGTATATTTCTTTTATTTAAACAAGCAAATATGCACAGATAAAAAAAATGCAAAATAATACAAGAAAATAACACAAAATTTACAACAATTGTAAGAAAACTAAATTTATTTTATTTTGAATTTTTGGGAGTATTTCTCTCATAGGGCAAAAATCACGTGCTCACAGAGGGCGTAGCCCGAGTTCTGATTCAACTATGGTTGAATTGATTCGTCGAAGGCTCATGGCATGAGTCCCCATTCAACTGTCGTTGAACACTTGTTGATTATTTTGAGTTGAGGGTGCATAGCCCGAGTTCTGATTCAACTATGGTTGAACTAATTAGTCAAAGGCTCGTGGCCTGAGTCCCAATTCAACCGTCGTTGAACTTTGTTGATTATTTTGAGTTGAGGGCGCATATCCCGAGTTCTTATTCAACTATGGTTGAATTAAATGAAGAAGGCTCATGGCCTGAGTCCCAGTTCAACTGTCATTGAACATTCGTTGATTATTTTGAGTCGAGGGCGCATAGCCCGAGTTCTTATTCAACTATGGTTGAATTAAATGACGAAGGCTCATGGCCTGAGTCCCAGTTCAACTGTCGTTGAACATTCATTGATTATTTTGAATCGAGGGTGTGTATCCCGAGTTTTGATTCAACTATGGTTGAATTGATTCGTCGAATGCTCATGGCCTGAGTCCCAGTTCAACTGTCGTTGAACACTTGTTCATTATTTTGAGTCGAGGGCGCATAGCTCGAGTTTTGATTCAACTATAGTTGAATTGATTAGTCGATGGCTCATGGCCTTAGTCCCGGTTCAACTGTCATTGAACTTTGTTGATTATTTTGAGTCGAGGGCGCATAGCCCGAGTTCTTATTCAACTATGGTTGAATTAAACGGTGAAGGCTCATGGCCTGAGTCTCAGTTCAACTGTCGTTAAGTATTCGTTGATTATTCTGAGTCGAGGGCGCATAGGTCGAGTTCTTATTCAACTATGGTTGAATTAAACGGCGAAAGCTCATGGCCTAAGTCCCAGTTCAACTGTCATTGAACATTCGTTGATTATTTTGAGTCGAGGGCGCGTAGCCCAAGTTCTAATTCAACTATGGTTAAATTGATTCTTCGAAGGCTCATGGCCTGAGTCCAGTTCAACTATCGTTGAACTTTGTTGATTATTTTGAGTCGAGGGCGCATAGCCCAAGTTCTTATTCAACTGTGGTTGAATTAAACGGCGAAGGCTCATGGCCTGAGTCCTAGTTCTATTGTCGTTGAACTTTGTTGATTATTTTGAGTCGAGGGTGCGTAGCCCGAGTTCTGATTCAACTATGGTTGAATTGATACGTCGAAGGCTCATATCCTGAGTCCCAGTTCAACTATCGTTGAACATTCATTGATTATTTTAATTCGAGGGAGCATAGGCCGAGTTCTTATTCAACTATGGTTGAATTAAACGGCGAAGGCTCATGGACTGAGTCTCAGTTCAACTGTCATTGAACATTCATTGATTATTCTGAGTCGAGGGCATGTAGCCCCAGTTTTGACTCAACTATGGTTGAATTGATTTGTGAAAGGCTCATGGCCTGAGTTCCAGTTCAACTGTCATTGAACTTTGTTGATTATTTTGCGTCGAGGGCGCATAGCCCGAGTTCTTATTCAACTATGGTTGAATTAAATGGTGAAGGCTCATGGCATGTGTCCCGGTTCAACTGTCGTTGAACATTCGTTGATTATTTTGAGTCGAGGGTGCGTAGCCCGAGTTATGGCATGTGGACGAGATGAATCAGGCTTGCTTTGATTGGGTTATTTTTCCTTTCTCGATGTTTTCCTTCTTTTTTTCAGGAAGAGCTACGCGATCTTGCTAGGAAATCCCCACAGACGGCGCCAAATTGTTTGACTCAAAATGTTGTTGATCATTTATGAATTCAAAACAATCGATATAAATTGAGGGCCAATTGTCACACCTCCTTTTTCTTACCGATGTCCCAACTATCTACTATTACACCCCGGAAAGGGATATAACAATAGTAGCAGGAAAGGAATTTTTCCAATTAAAGGGCATTCAGAACGAGATTTTATTTATTAATTTTCAGAGTCGCCACTTGGGAAAATAATGGTGTCCCAAGTCACCGGTTTAATCCCGAACCGAGGAAATTATGACTCTGTTTAACAGTCCGCAAAACTAGAAATTTGGACAATGAATTTTATTAACCAGGGAGAAGGTGTTAGGCATTCCCGGATTCCGTGGTTTTAGCACGGTCGCTCAACTGTCGTATTTGTTATATTTGATTTCCTTATATGCTTCAGCTTCAAATATTATTATCCTGCTTTTGTTAATTTTAGGATTTGCGACGTTGCGAAAACATATTTCAAGTCACACTGCAACCAGTACGCCTGCGACTTTAATGCATTTCAACTTTGCCGGGATTTGGATTTGGGTCACATAAATGTGCACCCGTATTAGGAATGTATATTTACTATAAATCGTGCCCTATGGTATCTACGTCTTGTAAATTTGGGAAAAACCATGGAATTTGCTAAACGGTCTTTCCAATTTCTAATATTTTTTATAGGAAATTATGGAGGGCCCCGCAACTATGCCTTTATGATTTGGCGAGGCTCATCTTCGTTTTTATTAAGGTTCTTACTAAAGCATACTATATTCTCTATTTCTGTTTTTTCATCCTAATATAATTGTTTTCATATTAATTTCATATTATTGTGTATCAGCGTCCAGGCCATATTTTATTACTGGCCTGGACCACGAACCGGCTCAGCGATTTGCAGAGAGGTACTGGGCTTCTGCAGCCAAATACTTATTTCCTTTTCCATTTACAAGCATAAGTGTCGTCTCATTTTGATCAAGGCCTGATTTCATATTCATGACCAAATCCTTCATGTTTGAGGTATGATAATGGTTAATTAACAATTTCATAATATGCACTAATGAACATGTGACAACTAGTATTATTACCTAAGTATTTTTGCAATCGCCAGTTTTCATATAATCACTTCTAATTAACTAATAATTCTAGCACAGTAATTTATACCAATGCTATTATTCAACTAATCGAATTTGATAGCAAATCGTTACTAGAACACTAATTGCAAAAATTATTTTTTATCATTTTTCATTTAACTGGAGAAAACAATATTCTAGCTTTAATTAAACATGTTCGAATTACTATTATCAAATTGCAGAATCTCAAAACGAATTTATAGCTAAATCAACTTAAGTATTTACAAACAGTAACCTAGTTTGAAATTTGAAACTATTTATACTTTTACAATTAACTGATCCAAATTCGAAACTGAATTAATAGAACGTCCAAATATTAATGCTTCATGTCTAATTTATAATAGTTTCAAATCCAAACGATTTAACTACATTTGTACCAGTTTTAGTCTTAGATTTAAGTGATTCTTCTCTATCTAGCTTATTTATCCTATCATTTATATCACTGCTGCTATTACCGAATTAAAAGCATACGTCCAGTGCACTAATTATTACAATCAAGTCCTAAATAAATTACAAGGATCTAACTACTTTTAAACTACATAATGAAGTAATGAATACACGATTGATTTATCTAAACATGATTAACATTTTATTTCTCCAATCAGCAACTCATTTACAACTCCAAGTCATAGAAGTGTACCTGGTTCAAGTAACAAATTGATGAGTCTAGAGTAGGAGAAGAAGGAAAATCAGCAACAACAGCAACGATATAGCAACAACAGTAAAATGAATTCAACACAGCAAAAGCTACCAAAAACTTCAGAATATAGAACCCAACGAATCACCCAAGCAAAATTGGAAAACCCGGCAAAGTCGAAATAAATTAGTGAAGAAACGACCCAACATAGATTCCCAGAACTACACTCGAGTTAATCAGCTTTCTAATTTTCAAACTTGAAAATCTGGATCTAATTTCTGAATTTCGAAATCCAAGCCTCTAAATGTGTGGAGCCCTTAATTGCCAATCAATGTCTAGCTCCTTTTTTCAGGCTTATTAGAAACCTATTTATAGAGGTATTTTGGGGGGAATTTCAAATAAAATAATTGTATTTCCCTCCCCTTATTTTTTCAATTAATTACAGAATGGTTTGTTCAAAATGTATCGAACTGCCCTAAGGCCCCTGCTAGAAGGATCTGGGCATTTCTATTAGGTTCTATTAGGTGGGTTTTACTCAATTGCCTGTAACGATCCGATCGGTCATTTTAGAAAATTACGCCTCAATCCCCAATTTAACTGTTTCTCTAAGTTCATTTCTACTCTTGTGGTTTGCCGGGAGAGTCGATTCTGAAATTTGGAGCATTTTGGGACACTTAGTCCCTAAATGAGAGCTTTAAAGTTAGAAAATGGTCTGTAGCCGGAACAGTGTTAAGACGATCTTGGAACAGAAATCCGATGGTTCCATCAGCTCCGTTAGGTGATTTCGGGGTGGGGAGCGCGTCCGGAATGTATTTTGGAGGCCCGTAGCTCAATTAGGCTTGAAATGCCGAAGTTTGAGATTTTGGCGAATCCGAACAATAGGTGAGATTTTGATCTGGGGGTCGGAATGGAATTCCGACAATTTCTGTAGCTTCGTTATGTTATTTTGGATATGTCCGCAAATTTTCAGGTCATTCGGACGTCGTTTGGTCGGGTTTTAGATCGAATGTGCAATTCGGAAAGTTTTAAGGAATTTAGGCTTGAATTCGATGTGAATTATGGGTTTCGATGTTGTTAGACATGTTTTGAGGATTGGAACAAGTTCGAATAAGGTATTAGGATGTGTTGGTGTGTTTGTATGGGGTCCCGGGGGATTCGGGATGAATTCGGGTGATTAAACGGCAAGAATCTTAAAAGTTGCAGCAGGCTGGTGCCTGCCTTCTGTAGTTTTCGCTTCTGCGGAGCTTGGACCGCAGAGGCAAGTCCGCAGAAGCGACATTGGCTCTGCAGGAGCGAGTTCGTGGGAGGCCAGCCTAGTTCGCAGGAGCGGACTTCAGATCGCGGAGGCGATCACGCAGGAGCGGAAAGCCTTCCGCAGGAGCGGGAGTTGACTGTTTGGTGGCCTTCCGCAGGAGCGGACTTTTTTTTCCGCATAAGCGAAGTCGCAGAAGCGACTGGGCTTCCGTAGAAGCGGCTTTTGAGTAAATGGCCAAGTGTCGCAGAAGCGACCATATGCCCGCAGAAGCGGAGTCGCTGAAGCGACCTAGAGACCGCAGAAGCGGAAATCGACCTGGGTTTAATGAGCAGTGAGGGTTAAAATTTCAGAAACATTTCCAACCATTGAGGGCTCGGCTTTAGGGGCAATTTGGGCAATTTTGAATTAGAATTCGAGAGGTTTCTTCAGGTAATCAATTATGGACTCCAATTATGATTGTTGTTGATAATATTATGCAAGTTTTTCATGAAAATGGAGGAATTTGGGGTAATTAATGGGGGTTTTCACCCTAGACCAAAACCTTAGGAAATCAAAGGTTTGAATGAGCAAATGGAGTCCGAATTTAGTAAACTTTATATGTTTAGACTCGTATTGAGACGAGGGTTCCGAATATGTAACTTTCGTGATTTTTCGATAAGTGTACCGAAAGTCGGGTTTTGGCAACTTATGGGTTTTGGTGTATTTTGAGTTATTTTGATTGGGTAACGCCCAATTGGCCTATTTTGATGTGATTCTATTGATTTTTATCAGATTCTACAACCTGTGGAGGCCGACATTCGCGGCAAGAGAGTTGTTTCATAGCGGTTTTGTACCGGAGTCGAGGTAAGTGGCTTGTCTAACCTCGTGTGGGGGAACTTCCACCCCTAGGATTTTTTATGTGATAGTTTAAATGCCTTGTACGCGAGGTGACGAGCGTGTACATGCGCTGGTTGTTGAACACATACTTTATGTAAAATGCCTAATTTGTGATATCCCTGTTTTTAGCCGATTAACCCGATATTCTTACCCGGTAGTAGTTAGAAAAGTATGATTAGGTAGTACTTTATGACTAGTTGCCTAATTGCCTTACTTGAGCTTCTTGATAGTTGTTGGCACTATTTTTGGTAAGGTTGTAGTTAAGCATATTATATTCTTTCTGCGTTTTCCTTTATTTGTTATGTTTGTGGACTGCGGGTTCAATTCCCGGAGACCCAGGGCTGTGGGTTCGATTCCCAGAGACCCGGAGTGATATTGGTAGGGACTGCGGGTTCGATTCCCGAGATCCTGAGTTATTGGTAGGGACTGCGGGTTCAATTCCCGAGATCCTGAGTTATTTGTAGGGACTGTGGGTTCGATTCCCGAGATCCTGAGTTATTTGTTGGGACTGCGGGTTCGATTCCCGAGATCCTGAGTTTTTGTAGGGACTGCGGGTTCGATTCCCGGAGATCCCGAGTTATTGATTTATTATTGAGACATGGGCTGCGGGTTCGATTCCCGGAAACCTAGAGGTACTGTCAATAGGATGGTGGGTTCAATTCCCACAGGTTCTGGACTTGTCAATTGAGTTGTTACTTGTTGCTAGTTTGTTTATAGACGTTTGCGGTAGTCACTTTATTGTTATTATTTAGAGATTATTGTCATTTAAACTGCTCATTATTGTTATTGTCATTTTTATTATTGATTTCTCTCAATAGGGCCCTGACCTTCCTCGTCACTACTCCATCGAGGTTAGGCTTGGCACTTACTGAGTACCGTCGTGGTGTACTCATGCTACTCTTCTGCACACTTTTGTTGTGCAGATCCATGTACATCAGGACAGGCTCACACCAGGTGATTCAGCAGCGCTTTGGGAGACCTCGAGGTATGAGCTGCTACGTCCGCGGATCCGGAGGCCTTCCTTCTATTCTAGTGCTAGTAGATGTTTTTTTTTCTTCCTTCATTAGATACTCTTTACACATAGAGCCACAGTTGTATATTCTCTTTTAGTCTGTGTTACCGTGGGATTCCGGATCTTGGTAGGGTTTTATTCATTGTGTTGACGGATGTATGTGCCAAGCGGCACGGATTACATATCTTTTATCCTATTTTTCCGTTGTTTCTTATTTAAGTGTTCATAGCTTGTATATTCCGCAACGTGTTAGGCTTACCTAGTCGTGGGGACTGGGTGCCATCACGACATGTCCACGATTGGTGAACTAGGGTCGTGACATTGCCCCACTTGCTAATGTTTATTTTATTAATGCCTTTTAATTCTACCTAGTCTACCCTTTATTATTCAAGTATTTTCAGAAAAACCAAGCAACAAAGTCGTTTATATCCCCACAGGCTCTATGTAATTTACAAAAATGCCATTTATTCTTCTTATTTTACCCTTTTCATTTATGTGTATTTACCTGACCTACATTAGGTCTGTCAAGACTTGGGTGATTTGAATGTATTTAACATATAGCACCCTAAGACTTGTTTTAACAAATAACCAATATCAAACTATAGACTATTTCAATGTTAGCCCCTTTTACAAATATAACCACTAATCATAACTCATATTGTGTTAACAAACATAGCCACAAACACTTACACATATAACCTAAATAACATAAGCACTCAGAACTTCAGAAGAAACTAACACACGAATCAAGTTGCAAATATAGCCAATTTCATGTTATTTTGCAAAATAACCATATTCACGAATTAACTTCCAATTAATCAGAACTCAAAGGAGAAATTTGATAATGGTTGAATTCCAATCAATTAAAACCCAATCGAGACAGAATAATGAGCAATCACATAAAGCTAGCATATTTAACATATGACTCATGAGCAGTTACTGTCAAAACCTAGGAATACTCAGATGACTTCAAGCATGCATAAGATTCAGGGCAAGTATGAATCAAGATACAAAGATAGAAATAGAAAGCATGCATATAATACGTTTCAAGTTCTGAGCATGATAGTCATGTGAAGCAGTTAACACAACAAAGTTCAAAAAATAAAAGATAGAAAGAATCATGTTTCAGAGAAGATGAATCAACTAAGAAATGAGGTGTAGGGTACTTAGCTTTAGGCTTTTTCCTTTTCTTTTCTTTTCTTTTTTTTCTGCTTTCTTTTCTTCTTTTTCTTCGATTTCTTCATTTTCTTGGCCTTCAGAGACCTTATGAGATGTTTGGTCTCTGGGATATCAGATTTCCATGATAGGTCGTTAGGGTTTGCTTTTGGGTGTAAGAGAAGGGATATGAGGCTATTAAGGTGATGTTTTGGGGTTGGATTTATTTTTGGTACTCGCCGGAGTAGGGTTCTGGCGAGCATTTTTTGTTTATTCAAGAAGTTCGGGGTAGATTCGAGGGAAGCCACTTGGGTGGGGTGAAAGATCGCTTAAAGACGATCCTAGAGTGTTAATTTGGTGGCCTGACTCATACTTTGGGGTCCGGCGACCTGGATTTCAAGAAACGGGGTTTGTTGGTTTTGTTCGTGTTTAATGGGGTTCTAAGGTGGTAGAAGGTGGTTTAAGGGTGGGGAAAGGTATTTGGTGGCCTGGTGTTGGCCGGAGATGGAGACTGTACCAGTCTCCTGTGGTCTCCATGGGAGACTAGAGAGGAGAGGATGAAGTCGACCTAGGCGGCTACGGTTAGAAGTGATATGAATGTGTGTGTGTAATGACGGATAAACGGGGAGAAGAGGGTATATATGTTGGTCTTGGGCTAATGAATCCTGGCCGTTGGATTTAATCAAATTGATGGCCAGGATTCTTTGGATCTTAAATGGCGTCGCATAGGTTAATGAGAGGTCTCATGAGGTTCGTTGGATTAGGATATTGAACGGATGAGATTAAACGCCCTATACTTCGTCATTTCACTTAGTGACTCGTTGGTCTCACCCATTAGATCAATTGTATTGGACGGCTATGATTATTTTTAAACACGGCGTTGTTTTCTTCATGCAAGCACTGCCTTCTTTGGTCCGTTGATTATTTGTATCAATGGTCCAGATTCATTTGCTCAACGGCGTCGTTTGGTTTTAAGACTGGGCAGACCAAAATTATTTCGTTTGGGCCTGGTCTGTGTACCATACGTTTGGGCTGTGTATTTGTGCATTTGGCCCAATATTAATTATACAATGTATTGTTTTGTATTATTTTTTGTATTTTATTTAATTTTTGTATTTTCTTTTTTTAATGTTTTTGTACATTTTACTTTATACTTGTTTTATATTTCTTTTACTTCTCATTTTTTGCATTTTTCCTTATTTTTCCTATATTTTTTGCATTTTTACTCTATTTTTCGATATTTTTGCATTTTTACTTAATTTTCTAATTTTTAACATTTTTTGTGATGTTTTCCTAATTAATTTCTTTTGTATTTTCATTTCAATTTCATTTTCAAACAAAACACTGGTATTTCAACTAAATCACACAATTGCAAATACAAATTATTTTTGTATTATTTTATATATTTTGGAATTTTATTGTTTATGGCAAAAATCACGTGCTCACACCAATCATAGTAAGTCGTAACACACCAAAAATCTAGTAAAGAAAAAGATAATGGAAATGTTCGTATTAGCAACAGAAAATATCGATGATCTTTATTCATTCATGATAATAGAGCAGTCTGCCTCCCCATAGAGAGGTTCAGAACTTTACAATCATGTTTAATTTGATCTACCCTCTTTCTGTCTTTTCTCTTGGGTTCTCACTCTGTATTTTACTCTATATTTCTAGAGCCCCTATAGGGAGAGAGTGGAACCCCTTTCTCTGGCTCCTCCATTGGTATTTATAGATGTTGTTGTATGAGTTGGCCTTTTGTAGCTGGGCCCACATTAGGAGGTTATTTTAGACATAACAGATAGGTCGTGACCTTAATAACCATTTTAGACGGATACGAAAAGTACCCTTAATTAAAAGTGATCATGGCACTTATTATTCTTGCATTAGCCGAAAGGAACGATTAACCTTGGCGACTGCTGTAGAATCGGATTATGACCCATACACATATATGGAATCTTATAGCTATATGAGAGCTAGTTTATTTTTTTTGGAATTAGCGCGTTAAATAAAAAGTATTCCAACATAAAAAAAAATTGAAATCAACTTAGAAATTTTTTAGCAAAAAATATTACTATTTACATTATTAGTTTTTACACATTTAGAAGTTATGGTCTATATCCATTAATCTATTATTAACTTATTAATCTTCTTCTTATCGTTAAGAGCCGTGGTGGTATTAATGTGATTATTTATTCTTAGTCAAAGTAAAAAATACTTGACGACAGAGCTAAAGTTCGAGTTACGAATCTGATAAAATCCAATAACTTTGATCAAAATCATCCAATAAAAAATATTTTTAAAATTTAAAATTCATAAACTCAATATTCCAAGTTTCTAAAGTACTTCATAAACTATATTGTTAGATCATTATATAAAAGGGATGTGGTCTTCCTTAGTGTTTATTTCTTCATTTACCTCCTAAAATATAAAAGGCACTTCCTATAAAATACTTTTTTATTTATTATGTTCCAAAATAAATAAAATATTTTTAAATTTAAAATAATTTAAATTTAAACTCTTCATTTTAGTTATTTTACCTTAATGAGATGTCAAAATTGAAATGGCGGGAGTAAAATATTTCTTCCTTTCATGCTAAGCAAACACACATTTATAGGTGGAAAAAGAGAGAGAAGGAAAACAAATAAATATCTATCTATATAGAATAGGAGAAGTAAAATTATATTATTGTGCCAAGTGTCAATACATAAATTAAATATATGTCAAGCTTTAAGACAAAAGTCCAATAAGCTTGGAGATTCAAAAAAAAATATAAAATAAAAAAATTAATTTGAAAGCATTACTTTGTTTTAGTTATTTTCCTTAAAGAGTCTCATGTTTCAAAGCATTAATTTGTTGCAGTTATTTCCTTTAAGAGTCCCATGTCTGGGCATAATTATGAAACATAGTTAGTTAATACTATTAATTTTCTAGATAGAATTTATTAATACCGAATCTATATTTTTGAATAATGGCTCATAAATATAAATATTTTTCCTTGAAACATGGACATATGCATTTGAATTATACGATAAAGTATTCCACGCAATTTTCTAAAAAGTAAAAATCTGTTTTGAGTTTCTATTTTTGAGTAATGATGTAGAAAGATAAATAACTTTTTTTTGAAACATAGAAGATGAATTTGAAAAAGTTAATATAGGAAGTTAAGACGATCAATACATAGTATGTATCTATATTTATATAATTCATATATATTAGTAAAAGGAAAAAAAGACATGTAGTAATTTTAGGGTTAATTATTTAATTATTTCTAAACACAGATTCATAATTTGTTGTTAGATTATGAGTGCTCCGAAATATTTGCACCATTTTCTCTCCAATATGGTTATTCCAACTTTTAAAATGTTTAAAATCTAATAACATACATTTTACCTCCTTATTTTCATGAAACTCTCTACATTAGTGGCACATTATTCTTTCTTAATAGTTTCTAAAGAAATTGATAAGTTGCCTCCCCTTTACATAATCCCTTAATTAGTTCATAATTAATTACACCCTATTTTAAAAAAAAATTTAAAAATAAATTGTTACCATTTGTTGGTTAAATTATATAGAGATTCTTTACATGTTAATTCAAACTTATTAAATGTCCTAATAAAAAGTTCTAAATTTGATTTGAAATATGCAAAATCTGAACTTAAGTTAAAACGGTACAACCGTAATCTTGGGCACATTCAAGATTTTTTTTGAGAAGTAATCAAACTTTTTTATATTAAACTAACGTAGTTGAACTACTCCTTCTTTATAGCGAAAAAAATTACAAATTGTTTATCTTAATTTTGTAAACTTAAAAATAACTTTTATATTATTTTGAATTTAAGGCAGTTACAATCTCTCATATTTATCCTAAACCCATCCCTTACAAATTTTCTCTATTCTTTCCAATCTATTTTCTTTTTTCTCGGTAACCTTATGATTTTTTTCTTCTCTTTTGTTTTCTTTATTCTAAGAGTCGCAATAATGGTCGTAGCTTTAGAGGGAATGACTTGATAAGATTCGAGATACATGTGAAGGTGAATGATAATATTGGTGATAGCACTTTTGTTCTTTTTGATGAAGAAGTTGACCGACTACGAAAAGTTTAGAGGATCATAGTAAATCATTATCAAGTAATGTTCTTCTCAAGTTATATCATTGTGTTGTTGTGTTACATTTATTCCCGAACTATATGATCACGATAATATATATATTTTAAAACTTTTAAGAAATCAGAAACCATAATGGCTAATTATTGTAAGGAGGCAGATGAAATTGTTGTAGTAAAAATGTGTTTTCATAAACATAATTTTTTTTTGATGTTGTAATTAATATTTTTACATTCAAAATTTCAATTTTATGTCTTTGTTATATATTTGGTCATGTACTTTTTATTATTTTGTATTTTTATTTTTATGTTTGTGTTGCAATTTTAAGCAACTTAGAGTCTCATCATGTATTGATTATGAGGTTAATGAGATGTCACAATAATTAAGGTATGATTTAGTAAACATTAAGCTTTGTAAAATGTTTAATGTTCTGAACATTAATTACTTTTATGAGTTGTCAAGTGAGTTTTCTTTTCTCTGTGAATATTTTTCATTATTTAATTTATTAATTTTAGAAATCTCAACATAATTTAGTCAGGCCATTCAATGAAGATGTGTATGAGCACACAAATATGTTAAGAGGCTAAAATGAAAAATAATATACCAACTATTTTGTAAGATCATGAGCCATCTCAAGTTTATTTTCAAAACTTTATTTTCATGGTGCATATGATTTTAATATAATATTTTAAAATATCGATATAATTTATAAAATAATAATAAATCAAATATCTAAATTTATAAAAAGTTCAAGCAATCAAGTATAGTCCTGCTAAAAGATTGTTAAATTATTATGTTAGATGCCACCAATATTCTTATGCCTATGTCATGTTTAGATTGATTTGTATTATTTATAGTGGTTGAAAAATGTATTTTAAAAGTTTAAATGATAGAACACAATTTGGAGTAATAAAATAAAAGTTCAAAAGTAATTTAGATTTAAGGAGTGTAAAATTTTTGTTTGTATTATATTAAAAGAGGAATGATAGGCTAGGACATAAGTGAAAAAATTAATAAATAATTGTATGAGAACGTATCTAAAAATGCAAACACAATAAAATGGAACAAGAAAAAAATATACAAATACTAAATTAAAAAATGTAAATATATATATATATATATATATATATATATATATATATATATATATATATATATATATGTAAATAATTGTATGAGAAGGTATCTAAAAATGCAAACACAATAAAATGGAAAAAAGAAAAAAAAAAAATATATATATATATATATATATATATATATATATATATATATATATATATATATATAAAAGTCTTTGAATTATGGTTCAACAGGATATACTTTACAGATAAGGTCATATTGGATCCATGGAGGTCATATATATATATATATATATATATATATATATATATATATATATATATATATATATATATATATATATATATATATATATATATATAAGTCTTTGAATTATGGTTCAACAGGATATACTTTACAGATAAGGTCATCTAACTAAAATCTTAATAAATGTAGAATAAAACAAATATAATTTTGTTATGAAATAATAAAAGAACAAGAGTAATATTGCAGAGAAAGAGAGAGAGAGAGAGGGAATTCTTATTGATATGAGATGATTTACAATGTGGCAAAGTAAAACTCTCCACAAGATAGACATTCACTCCAAATAGAACTCTATTCTTAACACTCCCCCTTGAATGTCTACTCAATAAGTAATGTGCCTCATTAAACCTTAACTAAAATAAAACCCAATGGGAAAAAAAATCTAGAAAAGGAAAAAGAGTACACATATCTAATAATACGCCTTTTGGTTGCCTCGTTAAAAACCTCGCAAGGAAAACCCACTGGGACAAGGGAAAAAGAGTGCAACATGCATTAACTCCACCTGATGAGAGCATCAATTCACATCCTTAACCCTTCGCATCCCGATCTTGTACACTAGCTTCTTGAAGGTTGACGTCGGTAGAGATTTTGTGAACAAATCAGCCATATTATCACTTGAACGAATCTGTTGCATATTAATATCACCATTCTTTTGAAGATCATGTGTGAAAAATAATTTTGGTGAAATGTGCTTTGTCCTATCTCCTTTTATGAATCCTCCCTTCAGTTGAGCTATGCATGCTGCATTGTGTTCATACAAAATAGTGGGTAACTTGTCACATTTCACACCATATTTATCTCGAATAAGATGTATTATAGACCTCAACCACACACACTCTCGACTTGCTTCATGAATAGCAATTATCTCAGCATGATTAGATGAGGTAGCCACAATTGATTGCTTAGTCGATCGCCAAGATATGGCAGTGCCTCCATAGGTAAACACATAACCTGTTTGAGATCGAGCCTTGTGTGGGTCGGATAAATACCCAGCATCAGCATAACCAATAAGATCGGGACTGCAATTATTGCCATAAAATAAGCCCATATCGGTAGTCCCTTTTAGATACCATAATATGTGTTTGATTCCATTCCAATGTCTCCTTGTGGGAGCAGAGCTATATCTTGCTAAGACATTAACTGAAAAAGTTATGTCGGGCCTTGTAGTATTGGCAAGATACATTATTGCACCAATTGCACTAAGATATGGTACTTCAGGACCAAGTATCTCTTCATTCTCTTCTTGAGGTCGAAATGGATCCTTGTTCACATCAAGTGATCGAACAACCATCAGAGTACTTAATGGATGTGCTCCATCCATGTAAAACCGTTTAAGTACCTTTTCTATGTAGGTAGATTGATGAACAAAAATTCTGTTTGTCAAATGTTCAATTTGCAAACCAAGACATAATTTTGTCTTTCCGAGATCTTTCATCTCGAATTCCTTCTTTAAATAATCAATTGCCTTTTGGAATTCTATAGGAGTTCCAATAAGGTTTATGTCATCAACATATACGGCAAGTACAACAAATTCCGATGTTGTTTTCTTTATGAAAACACATGGGTAAATGACATCATTTATATAGCTTTCCTTAAATAAATACTCACTAAGACGATTATACCACATTCGTCCTGATTGCTTTAGACCATACAAAGATCTTTGCAATTTGATTGAAAACATTTTCCTGGATTTTGAATTATTAGGCATTTTGAAGCCCTTAGAAATTTTCATGTATATCTCATTATCAAGTGAGCCGTAAAGGTAGGCAGTAACCATATCCATTAAATGCATGTCAAGTTTTTCATGGACAGCAAACCTAATGAGATAACGGAATGTTATAGCATCCATAACGGATGAATATGTCTCTTCATAATCAACACCAGACCTTTGTGAAAATCCTTGCGCAATAAGGCGTGCCTTATATCTTTGTACCTCGTTTTTCTCATTTCTCTTGCGTACAAAGACCCATTTATAGCCAACGGTCTTAACACCATTAGGTGTTTGGACTACAGGCCCAAAAACTTCACATTTTGCAAGTGAATTCAACTCTGATTGGATTGCTTCTTGCCATTTTGGCCAATCAAGTCTTTGTCGACATTCTCCAATAGATTGAGGTTCAAGATCCTCATTTTCTTGCATAATATTGAATGCAACTTTATATGCAAAGACATAATCCACCACTATATCCACTCGATTCAAATTTGTCTCAATATCGATTGGATTTATTGATAGTTCCTTATTTTCTTGAGTCTCGGGCTCAGTGTATTCCTCATGAATCTCAGAATTTATTAAGTCATGGATTTCTTCATGAGATTCTTTCATAGTATCATTTTGATCATTTATTTTCCTTTTTCTAGGATTTCGATCTTTGGAACCTAATGGTCTGCCACGTTTCAGGCGTGCTTTTGACTCATTAGCTATGATACTAAAAGATTGTCCAATAGGGACATCAATACGGATTGGAACATTCTCCGCAGGGATATGTGATTTTGTTATCCTTTTCATATCTGTAAATGCATTTGGCATTTGATTTGCTATTCTCTGCAAATGAATAATCTTTTGTACCTCTTTTTCACTAATAGAGGCACGTGGATCAAGATGAGATAATGATGGATTTTTCCGCAAAATTTCCCGTTTGGTTTCACCAACTTCTCCCCCTAATTTTGGGAAAAGTGTCTCATCAAATCGTCAGTCTGCAAATCGTGCAATAAATAAATCTCCCGTTAATGGCTCGAGGTAGCGAATAATGGAGGGCGATTCAAACCCAACATATATTCCTAACCTTCTTTGAGGACCCTGTCACACCTTCTTTTTTCGCAGGTCGCGAGGGCGCGTGGGAGTTTTTTCAATTAAAGGACAATCAAAATGGGATTTATTTAATTAATTCAGAGTCGCCACTTGGGAGATTTATGGTGTCCCAAGTCACCGGTTGAATCACGAATCGAGGAAAAGAATGACTCTATTAAACAGTCTGCGTACCAGAAATCCGGATAAGGAATTCTGTTAACTCGAGAGAAGGTATTAGGCATTCCTGAATTCCGTGGTTCTAGCACGGTCGCTCAACTGTCATATTTTTGCTTATTAACCTGATTTACAACATATTATCTTACAGTGCAATTTTAATGTTATTTACCGCTTTCTGTCAATTATTAGAGCTTAAAAAATAAACATTGTCTAAGAACATATTTTTCGGATCACGTTGTCACACCTCCTTTTTCCGCACATAAGGTGATGTGCTACTGTTTAATACTACACCCCGAGAAGGGATACAATAATAATCAGAGAAGGAGTTTTTCCACTTAAAGGACAGTCGGAACGGGATCAATTTATTTAATTTTTTAGAGTCGCCACTTGGAAAAATAATGGTGTCCCAAGTCACCGATTTAATCCCGAACCGAGGAATTTTATGACTCTGTATTACAGTCTGCGAAACTAGAATCCTGGATAAGGAATTCTGTTAACCCGGGAGAAGGTGTTAGGCACTCCCGGATTCCGTGGTTTTAGCACGGTCGCTCAACTGTAATTTTTGTTTTTATCGGATTTCTTTATATATTTTAATTATGTGTTATTAATGTTTCGCTTTTAGTTTTAGAAGAATTGCGACGTCACGAAAAATACATTTCGAGTCACACCGCAACTGGTACGCCTGTGACTTTAATGTGTTTCAGTTTCGCCGAGAGTAAGATTTGGGTCACATAAATGCGCATCCGTATTTAGGAAAGTAATTTTACTAAAGTCGTGCCTAAAGATTCTACGTCTTCGTTAACTTTAGGAAAGACCGTGAAATTCGCTAACCGGTCCTTCCGAGTCTAAATATTTTATTACAATTAATTGAGGACCCCGTGTGTTTTGTTTTCTAACGAGGCTCATCTCACTTTTTATTAGAGGTCAATCCTAACACAACTAGATTTTCTATTGTTTTGTTTTTGTATCAAAAAAAGGAAAAGAAAGTCCTAAATTGGCGTTATTATTACTAGGTTTATTGCTATAGAGTTCCAAATGGATTTGTCAAAGGAATTAAGCAAACCAAAACCAACATATTCTTAGCCACTAATTTATTCAAACCTAAATTATAAGATACCCCAAAGGGAGATAGACAATACTAGAACTTTTATTTAAATAGGCCTGTCAAGTATCAGAATTGGACCCAAAGTTAAACTACTCAAGGATTGCAACAGTTCAATTTAACTACTTAACTACTGCACGTTAATAATTAGTGAGAACACTTAATGACTACTGTTCAGATCTATTTCCCTTTATAAATTATACAATTAGTTATATTATTAGATACGGAAATAACGTGTGATAATGAATCTAAACGGCTCCTTATCCGGACATATTTTCTTATCTAAAATTCCAATTATGTGTTATTACATTGTTTTGTGAATCTCTTAAAAGCTGAATATCTAACAAATTATTACTAAACTAAATAGATTTCAAGTAACATCACTATAAATTTCTACTTAATATGTCTCAAGTAATAAGCAATGGCCCTAATTTATTTTAAAAGGACTGCTCCATTTATATTTAGATGAGATTCAGGGTTTTGGACTTCGAATGAGCCCCATACATAAGAGAAAGAACAGACTGGGCTGGCGGCCCGCGTGTGCCAGTCTCCTGGCACTTTTGCTTTGAAACTATGCACAACTGGGCTAAAATATGCCCGGACCTATGGCTTAAGCAGCCCAAGAAACTCAATTTTTGAAGCCAACCCAGCGTCACCAAATCTGGGACTCAGGATCGAGTCCGTCCAACTATACAAAGACCTACCCTTCAAATTTAGGAACAAGGCTGATTCTATATCAGGCTTTAACTAAGCAAATTAAGTAAGATAAAAGGTGAAACACCATTAAGCCGTAATGTCCTTTAAGCAATTGTTTAAATTCAATTATATGCTAATCAACTGAGACTCGTGAAACATGCTAATGATTAACAGTTAGCTTCCAATTCTCAATTGTTCCAACATGAGATTAACAAATAAACATTCTGGGGAACTCAATATTAAACAATCATTCCATTTATAACTTACTCAATATCTACCAGTTTTACAAGTACCAGAAATAGAGACAGGAACATATGATTTACTAAAGATAGTAGCTAACACAGTATTCAATATTTGACAAACTATATATGTGTATACCTATACGAATCTATTAAGTACTTAACAAACTAATATTACCAATTCAAATAAAGAAACTAATAAGCTAATTTACGGTTATGCTCTCAACAATCAAAAACCCATAATAGTCCATAATCAACATATAACAGGAGGTTAAGGACTGCAATAGCACAACCTCGAGACAACTTTCAATTTCCATAAACTTTGAAGGTTTACAAGATGTGTACCTGAGATTTTAATCAAAAGAAGAGGATAGGATCAGCAACAAAACAGTAAACAACAGTCAATCGCAGCAACACAAACAGCTACAGCAGTAGCCACTAACAACTAGTGACCGGAAAACCGAGTAGTAGACTTGAAAACCAAGCAGAAAATCCAGCAACCAACCAATAGCATAACAACAAAGGACCAACAATTTACTCAAGACCACTTGAATAATAACAAAGCAGCTCCTGAATAATTCTCTCAAATTTTATCCTTATGTCTGTCCCTCTCTGTTCTCTTGTATATTTGTTGTTTTTCCAGTGAGTATGTCTAGTGTTCTCCCAAATAATCTCAAAAATGTGTTTCTAGAGAGTGTTTTCTTTGTGAGTGTTAGTGTGTTTTTGCCAATCTTCTCAATGTCTGTATGTGTGTCCCCCCTATATAGTCTCTCACTGTGTTTCCAAAATCTCTCCCAGGGTCTGCTCTCTTTTTCTATCTGTGTATGTATGTCCCCTTTGTCTATTTCAATCCCTCTATACTTATAGTTAAACCCCTCCACCCTGGCTGGCCAGAAAACTCAACTCAAAACCCTTGCCCATCCCTACTTCTGACCAAACCATCAGACTCCCTGAACTCCCCACTATCCAGTGTCCATGTATGGACTATAACATTAAAAATGCTAATGGCAGGAGACTAGTGGGATACCCTGCTGTACAACAGGTTCCACTAGCCCCTGTTATGGGCAGGCTTATTAAATAACTAACCTTAATTAAATCCTACCAACTGTATCCAATTAACTCCTAATCCAGAATCAGACAAACACAAGCCCTAGACTTATGAATTGCATACGGGCAGACCAGGGAATGAACAAACATACAAACAAGTTAATTTGTTGACGACGTTAAATAAACTAGACATACGAAGCTATTGCAGCATTGAATTTAAACAAGAACTGGCAAACAATGGGAATCGACCGAATAAAAGGTCTGTTGAGAAGGGTAGAAGAATGCTAAAAATTTCTAAAACTAAACACAAATACACAAATGGATTGCAAACAGAAATCGTAAGGGACACGAATTACCTCAAAAGAAACTGCCGACCCAAGCTCGAACTTGGTTTGGAACTATTGAAGCCAAATGGGCTTTTATCGAGATGTTCTCGATTGAGAACACCTAGACTAAAGTCCCTTGGACTTCAATTACAACTAATCCGGCTCGAATTGGGCTTCTTCAAAAACTAGGGTTCTTGGGACTCGAATTCAGGGCTATAACAACTCTGGCAAGATTCGAGCGAAGCCGGGGTTAGTAGGGGTGTGAGGGAGGTGTGAGGAGTCACTGGTGTGAATTTGGGGTAGTTTGGGGTAGACGTTCGAGTTCCGGCGAACTTCGAACGAATGTTCGAGACGTTCGAGCTATATTCGAGACTAACTAATAACGGATCCATGTAGAGGGGGCTTGGGAGATTCTACGGTGTTAATTTGGTGGTCATTGGCCTACCGGAACCACTGGGCGGTGGTTCGACGGTGGTTTCTCATCGTCTCTGAGGGAGACGAAGAAGGGGTCTGGGAGAAATGAAAACGGGTATGGGGGGTATTGGGGTTCTTTGGTATGTTTAAAATTAACCGAATAATTTAAACCGTTGGATCATAAGAATCCAACGGCTCAGATCAAATTACTTAATCTAAACGGTGTCGTTTTAACGCGTAATGGGGCTGGGCTTGGATTAATTATCTTGGCCGTTGGATTGACTTAATCCAACGGTGCAGATCAGGCGTTACATAAGGAGATGCATGGGCCTTGTATTGGGTAATGATTTGTTTTGGGCTAGGAATGTTTTGGGCTCCGGATTTGAAGCCCTACTCGGATTTCTTTCTTAATTTCCAAACAAATTATTTCCCTTCTTTATAATTGAACAAAAATTCCTAATTAATTGGTAAAATCACTGAATAAAACTACGCAAATATCAATATTTGAACAACAATTAACATGTTAATTAACACATTAAAATCATGTCCTACAACTAAACTTTAAACATTAAATGTAAAAATACATATTTTTGTTATTTTTCATTTTGGTGAAAACGACTTAATTACTCTAAAGCACAAACATGAATTTATATATAATAATGCACATGATGAGAGAAAAAATAATGCAAGAATCACAAAAGTCACGCACAACACAAAACTATTTTATTTTGAATTTTTGGGAGTAAATCTTACGTAGGGCAAAAATCACGTGCTCACAGCTGCCCCTCTTTGCGCGGAAACATGAAGAGTTTTCGTGCAAAGATAAGTGAGCGGATACGAGTGATTTTTGCCCGTTCAAGCACTCCATATGAAGCATTTTTTGGAAGAGTTTGACCGAACCTTGCTTCAAAGGTCTCCTACATATCCCTGGTAAAAAGGGAATCGGGTCAATGTAGTTCGGGAAGTTTTGGTAGCTGGGACTACCATGACCGCTGTGATCTTGCTGTTACTGCTGTTGCTACTGTTGCCACTACTTAAATGATCTCCTTATTACACCGTGCTAAACAAAATAAGAAGCTAGACTAAGTTACAGTATTGCAAATTCTTATCTATCTTTTCAACTTGATCTTGTCATATTCCTTGCCGTCCTGCTGGCTCTGATGTTTCTTCACATGCTTCTTCTCCTCTGATAATTGTTATCTCGGCCTATCTTGATTGCCAAACTCCGACCATTGGTCCCTTCTTCGTGATCTCCGAACTATTCTCCTTCGAAGTCTGAAACTATCTTTCTGATCCTTGTTGCCTTCTTTTTGATTATGAACTTGGATTCATGCTGGGGACTCCCGTCATACTCTACCGCTTTCCTCAAACAATTTCAAAATAAAATCGCCACTCCATTCTTCAGGCGGGCTCCCTGACTTCAACTACAACTTCAAAATAAAATCGCCACTCCATTCTTCAGGCGGGCTCCCTGACTTCAACTACAACTTCAAAATAAAATCGCCACTCCATTCTTCAGGCGGGCTCCCTGACTTCAACTACAACTTCAAAATAAAATCGCCACTCCATTCTTCAGGCGGGCTCCCTGACTTCAACTACAACTTTAAAATACATCGCCACTCCATTCTTCAGGCGGGCTCCCTGACTTCCACTACAACTTCAAAGTAAAATCGCCACTCCATTCTTCAGGCGGGCTCCCTAACTTCAACTACAACTTTAAAATAAAATCGCCACTCCATTCTTCAGGCGGGCTCCCTGACTTCAACTACAACTTCAAAATAAAATCGCCACTCCATTCTTCAGGCGGGCTCCCTGACTTCAACTACAACTTTAAAATACATCGCTACTCCATTCTTCAGGCGGGCTCCCTGACTTTAACTACAACTTTAAAATACATCGCCACTCCATTCTTCAGGCGGGCTCCCTGACTTCAACTACAACTTCAAAATAAAATTGCCGCTCCATTCTTCAGGCGGGCTCCCCGACTTCAACTACAACTTTAAAATAAAATCGCCACTCCATTCTTCAGGCGGGCTCCCTGACTTCGACTACAACTTTAAAATAAATCGCCACTCCATTCTTCAAGCGGGCTCCCTGACTTCAACTACAACTTCAAAATAAAATCGCCACTCCATTCTTCAGGCGGGCTCCCTGACTTTAACTACAACTTTAAAATAAACCGCCACTCCATTCTTCAGGCGGGCTCCCTCACTTCCACTACAACTTCAAAATAAAATCGCCACTCCATTCTTCAGGCGGGCTCCCTAACTTCAACTACAACTTTAAAATAAAATCGCCACTCCATTCTTCAGGCGGGCTCCCTGACTTCAACTACAACTTCAAAATAAAATCGCCACTCCATTCTTCAGGCGGGCTCCCTAACTTCAACTACAACTTTAAAATACATCGCCACTCCATTCTTCAGGCGGGCTCCCTGACTTCCACTACAACTTCAAAATAAAATCGCCACTCCATTCTTCAGGCGGGCTCCCTGACTTCAACTATAACTTCAAAATAAAATCGCCACTCCATTCTTCGGGCGGGCTCCCCGACTTCAACTACAACTTCAAAATAAATCGCCACTCCATTCTTCAGGCGGGCTCCCCGACTTCAACTACAACTCACTAATTTCATCCCATCCTTATCGCCTTCCTTTGTTTCCTGTACCATTTTCTTCTTCCTGCATCGTCTCTTGGGCCACCCTTTTCTTCTAAATTACCTCGTCTTGAAATTTCTTTCCCACGAAGGTCGTGTTACTTTTCTTTTGGCTGCTGGAGATATCTTCGGAACTGTTTACTCACCTGCTGGGGATGATGCTACCGGGGAAGTACTTCCTCTTTTTCTATTTCTTTCACCTTTCGTTCTCTCTTGGACTCGCCGGGGATTGAGATGTCATTAACTGAGGATTACCCTGGCGGGGGACCCCTTTTCCTTTTCCTTCTTCCCCGACCTCCTCCGGGACTCACGCCTCTGCTTCCTTGAAAAACTTATGGGATATAATGCTGCTGCGGGCATCTCGAAGTTAGTGTTTCATTTTCCCAACAACTGCTGGGGATGATACCAGGCTCCAAGATCACCCCCTCGTGTTGTCTGGCCTCTCTCAAAACTATTCTGCTCAGAACTGGTATTTCGCGAGATCTCGTTATCCTTATCCACTGGGTATTTGTTTTCAAGAAAATTTTTGCAATGGGAGAAAATTTTCTGCCCCAGTTTGATGACCTTCTATGCGGCATGCTTTTCCGCCGACGAACCCTCTTTTCCTGCTTCAAATCAAAGAAAAATTGTTAGTTTCAAAATGCAGTGAGTGGTCGTGCCACTCTTGTTGGGGGCCATTTTCCTTTTCTCTTTCAGCTGCTTGGCCTCCCTCAAATTTTTGGTGACGACGTTGACACTTGCTGGGGATGATGCTCTTTCCGCGGATGGTCCCTCATCTCTCCTTTTATTCCAACTTTCGGTTCGGTCTGACCCTTTTAGTCGATGATCTGTTGTGAGAAATCATCTTCTGGATGTGTAATATGTGTCCATCGTACTCCATAATTCCCGTGAACCTTCCAATCAACCCGTCGTTCCAACCTTAATATCGGAACGACTTTTGCCTTATTGCCTCGTTCCACGCCTATTCATCTTCATTGTACCGCTTTGGGAGACTTGGTAGTAAGCTTTGAAAAGTCAATTTTCGAAAACAAAAGAAAAGAAAATATGATATATAAAGAATGCTGACCACGAATGACAAAAGAAAGGGAAAAGTTTTCTGAGCTCAAAACTGGGAAAAACTTATCTGAATGTGTAACTGATCCAATGGTTATGCCGTGCCTTCAAGATTAATCTACCCAGTCTACTTATGTCAATCACTTTCTGATGGCCGTGTTTTGCTGGAAGCAAACGAATGTCCCAACCTTGTCTCACACAGGCACCTTGTAACTATCTCGCCTTGTCACCTCATAGTGCCCTTCAAAGGGTTTTCACTAATGAGATTCTCTCATTTCTCTCGACCTCCCGTCGCCTTAGGGTGCCTGTAAAGGTTTTCACCGTAAGACTCTCTCATTTTATTTCTCTCAGCTTTCTTCGCCTTAAGGTGCCCGTGAGGGTTTTCACCGTTAAGACTCTCTCATTTTGCTTTCTTTCCATGCGGTGGGTTGGGGTATTATCCATGAAATTTCCTCTAAAGGGCTATCCCTTTTCAGCTTGTGAGTCCTAGATTCAGTCGAGGATTGAAGTGTCATTCGTAGTTTTCATTCGCATGACTTGGCATTTCTCCAATACTGATCAAGAGGTCTTTTTGGTTCTTAATGTGGTTTCTGTGCGTGAGGCTAAAGAAAAGGGGTTTAACCTCAACGGTTAGCCCATTACAACTTTCGGAATCCACACTATCTTTCAAACGAAACAATGACTTTTGCCCCAGTTTTGTTGCTTGGGGAATCTTTGATTTTTTATTTTATTATGACCGAGCCGTGTGGCGCCTACGTATCCTTCTTGAGGAATCAGGTCGAACGTAGTTCACTTTTTCTTGTGTCTTTTCTTCGTTTCTTTTTCTATTTTGTTACACATCTTCCTTGATGATTCCGAAAGAGGGTATATGAAAGAATAATTAAGGCTCAAAGAGGAAAACAAGGGTTAAAGTGTTTGGGTAGTAGAAAAATCTGCCTCTGTCATTTCATTCTCCGAAAAATGCCAAATACACACAAACGAAACCAAGCGTCGACAAGTACACCGAAGAATTACACGTAATATCTCTTGACTGCATCGGAATTGATAGCCATATTGGTGCACCTTCCTTCAATATCAGTTAGACATAGAGCGTCGTTGGATAATACTCTCGTCACAACAAATGGTCCCTGCCAATTTGGAGCGAACTTGCCTTTTGCTTCGGCCTGATGTGGTAGAACTCTCTTCAGCACATGTTGTCCCACTTCGAATTTCCTGGGACGTACCTTCTTGTTGTATGCTCTTGCCATTCTCTTTTGATATAACTGGCCATGACATACTGCTGTAAATCTCTTTTCATCGATCAAGCTCAATTGCTCCAATCGGGTTTTGACCCACTCATCATCGTCAATCTCAGCTTCAGCGACAATTCGGAGGGATGGAATTTCAACTTCTGCGGGTATTACTGCTTCGGTCCCGTACACCAACAAGTAAGGAGTTGCACCTACCGAAGTCCGGACGGTAGTGCGATAACCCAACAATGCAAATGGTAACTTTTCATGCCATTGCCTAGACCCTTCTACCATCTTCCTCAATATCTTCTTTATATTTTTGTTTGCTGCTTCAACCGCACCATTTGCTTTGGGATGATATGGTGTGGAATTTCGGTGTGTAATCTTGAACTGCTGACATACCTCTTTAATCAATCTGCTGTTAAGATTGGCACCGTTATCTGTGATGATTATCTTTGGAATTCCAAACCTGCAGATGATGTGGGAATGTACGAAGTTCACCACCGCCTTCTTGGTTACTAATTTGAAGGTTTTGGCCTCCACCCACTTGGTAAAATAATCGATCGTTACCAGAATGAACCTATGACCATTGGAAGCCGCATGCTCTATAGGTCCAATAACGTCCATGCCCCATGCAACAAACGGCCATGGTGCTGACATTGTGTGCAATTCAATCGGTGGAGAATGAATCAAATCTCCGTGTATCTGACACTGATGGCATCTTCGCACGAAACTTATACAATCACGCTCCATAGTGAGCCAGTAATATCCTGCTCGAAGAATCTTCTTTGCCAATTCGTATCCGCTCATGTGTGGTCCACAAACTCCTGAGTGTATATCCGTCATCACGGTTGTGGCTTGACTCGCATCTATACATCTCAACAATCCCAAATCCGGGGTTCTTTTGTACAGCACCCCTCCACTAAGGAAAAATCCGTTTGCCAATCGCCGAATAGCTCTCTTTTGATCTCCAGTTGCTTGCTCTGGGTATACTCCTAACCTGAGGTACTCTTTGACATCATGAAACCATGGCTCACCATCCATCTCTTCCTCTATCATATTGCAATAAGCATGTTGATTCCGGATCTGAATATGTAATGGATCGACACGAACCTTGTCCGAGTGATGTAGCATTGACGCAAAAGTAGCTAGAGCATCGGCAACCTCATTATGCATCCTTGGAATATGTCTGAATTCTACCGACCGAAAACACTTAGTCAGATTATGCAAACACTGACGATACGGGATAAGCTTTAAATCTCTGGTTTCCCATTCTCCCTGAATCTGGTGTACCAGAAGGTCCGAGTCCCCCAAGACCAAGACGTCCTGTACATCCATGTCCACCGCTAATCGCAGCCCTAAGATACATGCCTCGTACTCAGCCATGTTGTTGGTGCAATGAAAACGCAGTTGAGCAGTAACAGGGTAATGATGTCCTGTTTCAGAGATGAGCACAGCCCCTACTCCGACTCCTTTTGCGTTTGCCGCTCCGTCGAAAAAAAGCTTCCACCCTGGCTCCTCGGTTAACTCCAACCCATCAATTTACAATAATTCTTCATCTGGAAAATACGTCCTCAAAGGTTCGTATCCGTCATCAACAGGATTTTCAGCTAAGTGATCGGCCAGGGCTTGAGCTTTCATAGCCGTCCTTGTCACGTATATGATGTCGAACTCCGTAAGTAATATTTGCCATTTTGCTAACCTCCCCGTAGGCATAGGTTTCTGGAAAATATACTTCAATGGATCCAAACGCGAAATGAGGTAAGTGGTGTAAGAAGACAAATAGTGTTTCAGCTTTTGGGCTACCCAAGTCAGGGCGCAACATGTCTTTTCTAGATGAGTGTACTTGACCTCGTGGACCGTGAATTTCTTACTGAGGTAGTAAATGGCCCGTTCCTTTCTGCCAGTAAGATCGTGCTGCCCCAGCACGCAGCCGAACGAATTCTCCAAGACCGTTAGATAGAGAATCAGGGGTCTACCCGGTTCAGGCGGAACTAGTACGGGTGGGTTTGACAGATACCCTTTGATTTGGTCAAATGCTTCATGACATTCTGTCGTCCATTCTATCGCAGCGTCTTTCTTCAACAAATGGAATATGGGCTCACAGGTTGCTGTAAGTTGAGCAATAAACCTACTGATGTAATTTAACCTTCCCAACAAACTCATTACCTCTGTTTTATTCCTCGGCGGG
Organism: Nicotiana noctiflora; assembly: GCA_032618575.1. Lineage (NCBI taxonomy): Eukaryota > Viridiplantae > Streptophyta > Magnoliopsida > Solanales > Solanaceae > Nicotiana > Nicotiana noctiflora. The sequence goes on from JASVEL010011945.1 coordinate 588,573, forward strand.
GGTAATTCTTGAATGGACTTAATTTTGGATGGGTCCAACTCAATGCCCCGTCGGCTGACGATGAATCCTAGCAACTTTCCTGATGGAACTCCGAATGCGCATTTGGCCGGATTGAGCTTGATATCATATCTTCGAAGTCTTTGAAAGAACTTCTTGAGGTCGGCAACGTGGTCTTCTTGACGTCTAGATTTTATGATCACATCATCCACGTACACTTCAATTTCTTTATGTATCATGTCATGGAATACCGTAGTCATCGCCCTCATGTATGTTGCCCCTGCATTCTTCAAACCGAACGGCATCACCCGGTAGCAATAAGTCCCCCACGGTGTGATAAAAGCCATTTTTTCTGCGTCCTCTTCATCATCAAGATCTGATGATATCCCGCGTACCAATCCACAAAAGATCCGATTTCACGTCCGGCGTAATTATCAATCAGGATATGGATATTGGGAAGCGGGAAATTATCCTTAGGACTCGCCTTGTTGAGATTGCGGTAGTCCACGCATACTCTGATCTTTCCGTCTTTCTTTGGCACCGGTACTACGTTAGCCAACCATTCGGGGTATCGAGTGACACGAATGACTTTCGCCTGCAACTGCTTGGTTACTTCCTCCTTGATCTTTACACTCATCTCCGTCTTGAATTTCCGCAGTTTTTGCTTGATGGGAGGATATGCCGGATCAGTGGGTAATTTATGAACCACTAGATCGGTGCTGAGTCCCGGCATGTCGTCGTACGACCATGCGAAAATGTCTTTAAACTCCATGAGTGTTTTGATCAACTCTTCTCTCAGGTTGGGTTCAATATGGACACTTATTCTGGTTTCTTTGACGTCATCTGTGTCCCCCAGATTAACAACCTCCGTATCATTTAAATTTGGTTTGGGTTTCTCCTCGAAGTGACTTAATTCTTGCCCGATTTCTTCTACGGCTTCGTCATCGCCGTATTCCGATTCACTCTCGTCACCTCTTATTTCATGCGTTATTATTTCCAAACCAGATTGACTTTCTAGACTGGGTTGATTAATCTTTAAGCACGCCATATCATTAAGATCAGTTGAAAGAAAGCTGCTCGGAAAAGTAAAAGGAAGGAAAATAAACAAAATTAGACACGAAGGGAACAAAATTTCATTAATGGGAACAGTACAAGGAAAAACAAGCTTGCAAACTTAAATCAAAATGAACTAAAACAAACGGATTTTACTCCGGGGACAACCCCAACACAAAATTTCGAAAGAAAACAATCCAAAACAAACTACCAAAACTCCTTCCGGACAGGGAGAGGAGTAGCCTTCCAATTATTCAATTTTGCTTTCGATCCCACAAACTGTATCTCGGCATGGCTGGATCCTTCGCCATCCTCTAGCATGCATACATCTGCGAACAGGTCCTCGAATTTTCTTAAGAACTCTTCGTCTAGCCTAACCATAGGACTGGGAATCTTTGTCGTCGGACGTCCTCTTACTCCAGACCTGACAAAAGATCGGGAAAGGCGTGGAACAGGCTTCGGGAACACCCATGTCTTCTTCTTATTCGTCTTGGCTCGCTGGATGTCCTCTGATGTTGGCTTGAATCCCAAGCCAAAGGTTCCCACATTTTCGACCACAGATACCGGTTGTATGATTCCTTGCAGAGATGCACCTAAACCTTTGCCGGGTATGAAACCGTTTCTCAACATTTCATGAGCCACCATGACGTCTGCAGTAATTATTCTGTCATTGGGAATGCGTTCCCCTTCTGGAACTCGGTTGTCGGATACCACATCGCAGATCTGGTATACCCATGGTCCAACATCCTCTTCTGTCTCAACGAAGGGGACGATGGTGCCTGGTTGTAGATCATTCTCTCCATGGACCACGATCTCCTGTTGATCCCACTCAAACTTGACTAGTTGGTGTAGGCTGGATGGAACTGCTTTTGCGGCATGGATCCACGGTCGCCCTATCAGAAGGTTATATGAAACTACCATGTCCAGCACCTGGAATTCCATGGTGAACTCCACTGGTCCGATTGTCAAGATTAACACTATGTCCCCGACCGATGCCTTACCTCCTCCATCAAACCCTCGGAAACATATGTTGTTCTTGCGTATCCTGTCGATATCTACTTTCAACTTGTGTAGTGTAGAGAGAGGACAAATGTTCGCACTGGACCCATTGTCGATCAGGACTTTGCTGACCACCGACTCCTCACACTTCACCGTAAGATATAAAGCCCTATTGTGCTCGGTGCCTTCCTCAGGCAACTCGTCATCGGTGAAGGTGATCCGATTCGCTTCGAAGATCCTATTGGTGATCTTCTCCAAATGACTCACCGACATTTTATCAGGTACGTGGGCCTCATTTAGAACTTTCATCAAAGTTTGCCGGTGTTCTTCAGAATGTATCAGCAAGGACATCAATGAGATTTGCGCAGGGGTTTTCTTCAACTGTTCTAAGACAGAATAATCATGTATCTTCATCTTTTTTAGGAATTCCTCTGCCTCTTCGTCAGTTACCGGCTTTTTCAGTGTTGCCGGAGTGGTCTTCCTCAATTCTGCAGGGGCAAAACATCTCCCTGAACGGGTCAGCCCTTGCGCTTCGCATACTTCTTCTTTAACTTCTTTTCCTTTGTAGGTTGTCGTGACCCGATCATAATTCCATGGAATAGCTTTGCTATCAGCTATTGGCAACTGTATTACTGGCTTGATGATGAAAGGATCCACCCGAACACCTACTACGGTTAAAACGGGCCTGGTCTCTGCCCCTGGTATAACTATTTTTACTTCCTCTGGCCTCATAGGCGCTTTGTTCACACTTCCCTTTTCTGCTTCCAATCCCCCTTGTACGTCCTTCTTGCAGATGAATCAAGGCTTGGCCCCTTTTTCATTCTTACCCCACTAGACTTGATCATCATTATAGTCTGAGAGGTTTTCTCCTTTCCCTCTTCTACCCGTACCAACTCGATCATATTGGTCTCATGATGAGTTGGAAGTGGATTTTGGTTGATGTTGGGCTCCGCCGGAGTCTGGACCTCAATTCGGCGAGTGTCGATGAGTTCCTGGATGGCTGTTTTCAACCGCCAACACTTTTCTGTGTCGTGCCCCAGACATCCTGAGCAGTATGCACAATTTATTGAATGATCCAGATTCTTTGGAAGAGGGTTTGGTAGCTTAGCCTCGACCGGATTTAGCAACCCTACTTGCTTCAAACAGTGGAACAAACTGGTGTAAGACTCTCCCAAGGGAGTGAAAGTCTTTGGCCTTGGCGCCCTGTCGCTCTTGAATGCTTGGTTCGGACGAAAACTCGCGCCCGTGGGGTTTCTGTAGGCTCTCGGGGGTGGATAACTATTTTGAGGGTTTGGTGCACGCCATAGTGCATGGACGGGAGGTGCGGCATATGACTGAGCGTGATGGATAGTAAAATGGGGATCAGGTGCTGGATAGTAATGTTGCGGGTGGTTATATGGATTGTGGAGGTAATTTTGGTGGTGAGGCTGTGGCGGGTTATACTGGGGTGCGGGGCCTCTGTTTCTGAACCATGCTCCGGACTCGACTGCCGTGACTTCTTCTTTCCTCTTTTTCCCTAGCACTCCTCCGGTACCACTTTGAATAGCTTGAGTGGTGGCTTTCAAAGCTGAATAGCTCATGATCTTGTTGGCTTTCAAGCCTTCCTTGATCATAGCCCCCATCTTTATCACCTCGGTGAATGATTTACCGACGGACGTCACCAGATGTCCGAAATAGGTTGGCTCTAGTGTCTGCAAGAAGTAATCCACCATCTCGTTCTCTCTCATAGGCGGATCTACCCTTGCTGCCTGTTCCCTCCAGCGGAAACCAAATTCTCTAAAACTTTCGGCGGGTTTCTTCTCTAACTTTAGCAATGATAAGCGGTCCGGGACTATTTCAAGATTGTACTGGAACTGGCCAATGAATGCTTGAGCCAAATCATCCCATGTAAACCATCTGCTGGGATCCTGCCTAGTGTACCACTCTAGTGCAGATCCCCCCAAACTCTGACCGAAGTAAGCTATCAGAATCTCGTCTCGTCCTCCGGCTCCTCGCATTTTACTACAAAACCCTCGGAGGTGGGCTACAGGATCACCATGCCCCTCGTATAGGTCAAACTTGGGCATTTTGAACCCGACCGGCAACTGGACATCCGGGAATGGACACAGATCCTTGTAAGCGACACTGACCTGATTGCCCAAACCGTGCATGTTCCTGAAGAACTGCTCCAGGCTTTTAACTTTTCTAATAACTTCCTCATGTTCCGAACTTTGGAAGTGCTTTTCCGGTTCTGCCGGGTTATCCCAGTGAGGGGTGTGTGGATGCGGTTCAGGAGCCCTAAAGGTAGGCTCGGGAGGATAGTAAGAATTGTCATGGGTTTGAACATGCGGCTCACCGGACGACTTTTGTAGAGTAGCAGGTGGGGGTGCCACAAAAATAGGGGTGACCGGAGGAGGATTTTGTTTGGTTGGTGGAACTTGGGTGGCATAAGGGTTTTCCCTTTGATAGTATGGATAGAGTGGGGCGCTTGTCGAAGGATCAAGGGGTGGATGTTCTGGAGCTGATGCGAGAGTAGGGAGGTTTGGTGAAGACCGTCCCCTAGCCCAGGCTAGGTGCATCTCTGTTATCTGCTGTTTCAACCGATCTACCTCTTCTTTCATGATCTGTATCTCTGATTTCTCTTCCTCGAGGCTTTTACCGGAACTAGACATGCTTGCTGGAATTGGCCCTTTAGATCTAGTACGGTAATGGTGGCTGGCCAGGATATTATGTCAAACCCAACTGCTAAACTTTTCTGTAATGCAACAAACTTGTTAGCTTACCGAGTTTAACAGATATGTTATAGCACGTTGGATGCAATGCACCTAACCAAATGACCCTTTCTATATGTACTCATCACATGCGTCATTCCAGCTTCCTTTCTTTTTTTTCTTCTTTCGTTTCTTTTTTTTTCTTTTTCCCTTTTTCAATTATCCTTGAAAACCTTATTGTTAATAACCTTCATGTTCTTTTTATTTCTTTCTAGTGGTGGTCAAATCTTATATGGATTGCCTACATATCACGTCCCCGTGTGAATCAGACCGAGCGTAGTTCTGGTAATAAGATTGTGGCAAAATTCGGGAATTCTTATATCAAACCTCTTATGGTTACAAAACCTGTCTTACCATAATCAACAAAATAAAAGAAATGCTTGACTCGAGAATAAAATGCCAACCAACTTGACTCAAGGTTTCAAAAATACATTTTTAATCAAAAGTCTAATGCTCTTAGATTCCTGGGGGCCCGCGAGGCATCATTCGGCCTTGCCGCGGGCCTTGGTGTGAGGTCCATGTGTAGTCCCCTTAACTCTCTCATGATCTGATGAACATATTCCATAACTGAAGCGAAAAGGGCGGTGCGGGGCATTTGTTCACAAGCTAAGCACTTCATGGTGACATAATGCCCGATTTCTCCAATTCTATCCTTGATCATGTCCCTTTCTCTGAGTAGCCGTTCTATCTGCTGGTTCTTCGCCCCCAATCTTCGAGCATTGTTGGTGACTTGGTCTAAGAGCCTATCCACTTGTTCTTGCAGTCGGGCCATCAAATTGTGGCAACGGTCGAGATCTGCTCTGGCATCCCGGGCTTGCTTGAAAACCCGCTCCCTAAGGATAACATTTGCTTCTCTTAGACCAGCGATGATCTCAGTGTAATCTTCTTCCACCCGTTGTAGGTGGAGTGCCTGTTGATGTGCCTCCTTTCTCCAGCTGGCACGGATCCTCACTGTTTGGGTCTTCGACTCTTCCAATTCTCTTTGGACATCGGCAACTTGGTTTTTCAAACCCTTTATCAATTTTTCGTCTGCTCGACTCCTCAATTGTCTGTCAGCATCCCTTTTCATTTGCTGGATTTGAGCTCTCAAAAAGTCATTTTCTTGTGCCAACTTCTTTTTATCTCCTTCGTCGGCGGCAGCTTGCATATCTTTTTCAAATTGGAGATCTTGAACCCGTTGCTCTATCTTGCCAATCCTTGTTCTGTAAACCTCTTCCTTAGCTAACCAGTCCCATTGTTCTTGTGACGCTTCAGCAAATTCCCCGAGGTGAGGTCTTTTGGCTGGTCTTTCACCCGATGTTTCTCCTTTGTACCAAGTAAGATATCTGGGTACAACCTCTCCTCTAGCTCGATCTTGCACACAAGTGTTTGCCTCCAGATATTGGCATTTGCTCCAGATCTGGCGGACCCTCGCTTCTGGGAATTGACCATCGGGACCAATTTCAATAACCTGGGTACTCAGGTCTTCTTCTTTGGGTACTATCTGGCACCTCCCAAGCTGTCTCAAAACCCGATGGGGCGCATAAGGTTGAATGCTCTTAAGTCCCATTAAGAGAAAGTGGGACCTAGCCGCTGGCATGTACACGATTCTGTCTATCTGTAACCAACCCAACGTCCATTGTATTTGACTTGCGTTGAGAGCCTGAAAGTATGCCCTCCATGCCAACGTTCCTTCAAGCAAGACGGTCCTATCAATCCTTGTATAGAATTCGCTTATGCAAGTTTTCTCAACCAACCCATATCTCAAGAATTGGGTGCGGCGACACAGGTGCTCGGTCATCCATATCTGTAGCAGTAAATTACAGCCTTCGAAAAAATCTCCTCCGGCTTTGCAGGCTGTGAGAGCTCGATATATGTCCGATAGTATCATGGGAGCAAGAGTACTTTCGCTTTGGTCAAGCAAAGTACTGACGACTCCGGCTACCTTTATATCAATATTCCCGTCTTTTCTCGGGAATACCACGAGTCCTAAGAAGGCTATCATGAAGGCAATTCGTCTGTGCTCCTCCCATTTCTGGCGATTACCCTTGCTGCATAATTTGTTCTCCGGCTTGTCAAAACCTCCCACATGACCGTACCTTTGATAGATGAAGCTTAAAGTACAAAACCCTTGTGCTAGATCTGGGTTACGTACCGTTCTGGCTGTCTTCAGTGAGTCTAAAAATCGGTGTATGGCGATAACCCTAGGAGCAATTAGATACTGATGCCCCAATGGTATATCAGTGTTTCCAATGTACCCGGTCATCTCCTCCACAGTTGGGGTGAGCTCGAAGTCCGAGAAGTGAAAGACATTGTGCGCGGAGTCCCAATATGTGACTAATGCTCTTATGATATCCCCTCGAGGCTTTATTTCAAGCAAACTTGTGAGACCTTTCAAATATTTCTTAACTTCATCCTGCCCTTCTTTGCCTAGATCATCCCACCATAGTCGTATTTGTACCGGGATTTTAGTCATGAGTGAAAAGGGTTCATTTCGAATCGTGCTCATCCTGCACATTTATTTAAAGAAGAAGATCATTTTGGCTGGCAATGATTGGACTATTTTTTCAAAATTTTAAGATTTTGGTATTTTTTTGAAAAAAGGCAAGTTGGACCCGACGGGGGTTGCCTACGTATCTCACATCCGGTGAGAATCAAACCCGCGTAGTTCGGTCCGTCAAGACAAACTATTTTTCTTTTATTGACCGACAAAGAAAACACATTTGTTAAGAAAACCATTTTGTTGGCAGAGTCAACCTTCCATCGTCTTTTACTAGCAAACTAAATTATTGATTTGTTGGTAAAGCACATTTTGTATTTTCTGAAAAATATCTATTTCTCCATACTGTTTCCTTTTATTTTTCGGTTTTCTTCAGTATTTAAAATTCGGTCAGCATGCAAGTTCGAATAAATGCTTAAAACAAACATGGTATAGCAGGATGGTCTTTTCATTTCAGGTTGCCTGTCCTAGACGGACCCAACCCCTGTGTTGAGTCCCCTAAGTTAAATGCAACGTGATGCAAATAAGCGTTTCCTACTAGGGATCCGGTATGCAGTTATGTTATTCTAAGTTCAAAACCTCGGTACATGATCTAGACTGTGTACCCAAGCGGACAACTCGGGCTGAGGAAGGAGCTCCTTTCCGGGAACCAAGAGGCCAACCGGCTTAGAAACTTTCCGAGCCTCTTTATTATTTCGGGGTATGACACTAATAGAATAAGGAGTCTCAACCAGTGAGCACATCCCCGGGGGTGAGAAGTGAAGGTTTTTCGGCACAGTTTATATACACAGTTCACATAATATCAAAGCGGTAAACATATAGCAGTTTGTATATACAGTCCAGATAGTATCAAAGCGGTAAACATATAGCACATTAACTAAACATATAATAAAATCAGATATAGACAAAAATAACAATTTAACTGAGCTCGAATTCTTAAACCCTGAACCGAAGTTCTGGGTGAGAGGTCCCGAGCAGAGTCGCCAGAGCTGTCACACCTCCTTTTTCCGCAGGTCGCGAGGGCGCGTGGGAGTTTTTCCAATTAAAGGACAATCAAAACGGGATTTATTTAATTAATTCAGAGTCGCCACTTGGGAGATTTATGGTGTCCCAAGTCACCGGTTGAATCCCGAATCGAGGAAAAGAATGACTCTATTAAACAGTCTGCGTACCAGAAATCCGGATAAGGAATTCTGTTAACTCGAGAGAAGGTATTAGGCATTCCCGAATTCCGTGGTTATAGCACGGTCGCTCAACTGTCATATTTTTGCTTATTAACCTGATTTACAACATATTATCTTACAGTGCAATTTTAATGTTATTTACCGCTTTCTGTCAATTATTAGAGCTTAAAAAATGAACATTGTCTAAGAACATGTTTTTCGGATCACGTTGTCACACCTCCTTTTTCCGCACATAAGGTGATGTGCTACTGTTTAATACTACACCCCGAGAAGGGATACAATAATAATCAGAGAAGGAGTTTTTCCACTTAAAGGACAGTCGGAACGGGATCAATTTATTTAATTTTTTAGAGTCGCCACTTGGAAAAATAATGGTGTCCCAAGTCACCGATTTAATCCCGAACCGAGGAATTTTATGACTCTATATTACAGTCTGCGAAACTAGAATCCTGGATAAGGAATTCTGTTAACCCGAGAGAAGGTGTTAGGCACTCCCGGATTCCGTGGTTTTAGCACGGTCGCTCAACTGCAATTTTTGTTTTTATCGGATTTCTTTATATATTTTAATTATGTGTTATTAATGTTCCGCTTTTAGTTTTAGAAGAATTGCAACGTCACGAAAAATACATTTCGAGTCACACCGCAACCGGTACGCTTATGACTTTAATGTGTTTCAGTTTCGCCGAGAGTAAGATTTGGGTCACATAAATGCGCACCCGTATTTAGGAAAGTAATTTTATTAAAGTCGTGCCTAAAGATTCTACGTCTTCGTTAACTTTAGGAAAGACCGTGAAATTCGCTAACCGATCCTTCCGAGTCTAAATATTTTATTACAATTAATTGAGGACCCTGTGTGTTTTGTTTTCTAACGAGGCTCATCTCACTTTTTATTAGAGGTCAATCCTAACACAACTAGATTTTCTATTGTTTTGTTTTTGTATCAAAAAAAGGAAAAGAAAGTCCTAAATTGGCGTTATTATTACTAGGTTTATTGCTATAGAGTTCCAAATGGATTTGTCAAAGGAATTAAGCAAACCCAAACCAACATATTCTTAGCCACTAATTTATTCAAACCCAAATTATAAGATAGCCCAAAGGGAGATAGACAATACTAGAACTTTTATTTAAATAGGCATGTCAAGTATCAGAATTGGACCCAAAGTTAAACTACTCAAGGATTGCAACAGTTCAATTTAACTACTTAACTACTGCACGTTAATAATTAGTGAGAACACTTAATGACTACTGTTCAGATCTATTTCCCTTTATAAATTATACAATTAGTTATATTATTAGATACGGAAATAACGTGTGATAATGAATCTAAACGGCTCCTTATCCGGACATATTTTCTTATCTAAAATTCCAATTATGTGTTATTACCTTGTTTTGTGAATCTCTTAAAAGCTGAATATCTAACAAATTATTACTAAACTAAATAGATTTCAACTAACATCACTATAAATTTCTACTTAATACGTCTCAAGTAATAAGCAATGGCCCTAATTTATTTTAAAAGGACTGCTCCATTTATATTTAGATGAGATTCAGGGTTTTGGACTTCGAATGAGCCCCATACATAAGAGAAAGAACAGACTGGGCTGGCGGCCCGCGTGTGCCAGTCTCCTGGCACTTTTGCTTTGAAACTATGCACAACTGGGATAAAATATGCCCGGACCTATGGCTTAAGCAGCCCAAGAAACTCAATTTTTGAAGCCAACCCAGCGTCACCAAATCTGGGACTCAGGATCGAGTCCGTCCAACTATACAAAGACCTACCCTTCAAATTTAGGAACAAGGCTGATTCTATATCAGGCTTTAACTAAGCAAATTAAGTAAGATAAAAGGTGAAACACCATTAAGCCGTAATGTCCTTTAAGCAATTGTTTAAATTCAATTATATGCTAATCAACTGAGACTCGTGAAACATGCTAATGATTAACAGTTAGCTTCCAATTCTCAATTGTTCCAACATGAGATTAACAAATAAACATTCTGGGGAACTCAACATTAAACAATCATTCCATTTATAACTTACTCAATATCTACCAGTTTTACAAGTACCAGAAATAGAGACAGGAACATATGATTTACTAAAGATAGTAGCTAACACAGTATTCAATATTTGACAAACTACATATGTGTATACCTATACGAATCTATTAAGTACTTAACAAACTAATATTACCAATTCAAAAAAAGAAACTAATAAGCTAATTTACGGTTATGCTCTCAACAATCAAAAATCCATAATAGTCCATAATCAACATATAACAGGAGTTAAATGACTGCAATAGCACAACCTCGAGACAACTTTCAATTTCCATAAACTTTGAAGGTTTACAAGATGTGTACCTGAGATTTTAATCAAAAGAAGAGGATAGGATCAGCAACAAAACAGTAAACAACAGTCAATCGCAGCAACACAAACAGCTACATCAGTAGCTACTAACAACTAGTGACCGGAAAACCGAGTAGTAGACTTGAAAACCAAGCAGAAAATCCAGCAACCAACCAATAGCATAACAACAAAGGACCAACAATTTACTCAAGACCACTTGAATAATAACAAAGCAGCTCCTGAATAATTCTCTCAAATTTTATCCTTATGTCTGTCCCTCTCTGTTCTCTTGTATATTTGTTGTTTTTCCAGTGAGTATGTCTAGTGTTCTCCCAAATGATCTCAAAAATGTGTTTCTAGAGAGTGTTTTCTTTGTGAGTGTTAGTGTGTTTTCGCCAATCTTCTCAATGTTTGTATGTGTGTCCCCCCTATATAGTCTCTCACTGTGTTTCCAAAATCTCTCCCAGGGTCTGCTCTCTTTTTCTATCTGTGTATGTATGTCCCCTTTGTCTATTTCAATCCCTCTATACTTATAGTTAAACCCCTCCACCCTGGCTGGCCAGAAAACTCAACTCAAAACCCTTGCCCATCCCTACTTCTGTCCAAACCATCAGACTCCCTGAAC